>OY744483.1:277605856-278264270 GCA_963556165.1 Tipula helvola
TTGATAGAGATATCAATCATCGAAATCGGAGTAAAATTGCAGATTTTCGATTTTTCTGGCTCTGAATTTGTGGGCTATAGTTCAGTTGATTTTCAATAAAATTGAATTTTCTGCAAAATGTGTAGAAATATTCAAGCGATCCAAATGACCGTTGGCAGGACGATTATAGGTCTCAACGCCAATTGATTAAGGTATCAATCATCGAAATCAAAGCAAAATTGCAGATTTTCGATTTTTCTAGCTCTGAATTTGTGGGCTATAGTTCAGTTGATTTTCAATAAAATTGAATTTTCTGCAAAATGTGTAGAAATATTCAAGCGATCCAAATGACCATTGGCAGGACGATTACAGGTCTCAACGCCAATTGATAGAGGTATCAATCATCGAAATCGGAGCAAAATTGCAGATTTTCGATTTTTCTGGCTCTGAATTTGTGGGCTATAGTTCAGTTGATTTTCAATAAAATTGAATTTTCTGCAAAATGTGTAGAAATATTCAAGCGATCCAAATGACCGTTGGCAGGACGATTACAGGTCTCAACGCCAATTGATAGAGGTATCAATCATCGAAATCGAGCAAAATTGCAGATTTTCGATTTTTCTGGCTCTGAATTTGTGGGCTATAGTTCAGTTGATTTTCAATAAAATTGAATTTTCTGCAAAATGTGTAGAAATATTCAAGCGATCCAAATGACCGTTGGCAGGACGATTATAGGTCTCAACGCCAATTGATTAAGGTATCAATCATCGAAATCAAGCAAAATTGCAGATTTTCGATTTTTCTAGCTCTGAATTTGTGGGCTATAGTTCAGTTGATTTTCAATAAAATTGAATTTTCTGCAAAATGTGTAGAAATATTCAAGCGATCCAAATGACCGTTGGCAGGACGATTACAGGTCTCAACGCCAATTGATAGAGGTATCAATCATCGAAATCGGAGCAAAATTGCAGATTTTCGATTTTTCTGGCTCTGAATTTGTGGGCTATAGTTCAGTTGATTTTCAATAAAATTGAATTTTCTGCAAAATGTGTAGAAATATTCAAGCGATCCAAATGACCGTTGGCAGGACGATTATAGGTCTCAACGCCAATTGATTAAGGTATCAATCATCGAAATCAAAGCAAAATTGCAGATTTTCGATTTTTCTGGCTCTGAATTTGTGGGCTATAGTTCAGTTGATTTTCAATAAAATTGAATTTTCTGCAAAATGTGTAGAAATATTCAAGCGATCCAAATGACCGTTGGCAGGACGATTATAGGTCTCAACGCCAATTGATTAAGGTATCAATCATCGAAATCAAAGCAAAATTGCAGATTTTCGATTTTTCTGGCTCTGAATTTGTGGGCTATAGTTCAGTTGATTTTCAATAAAATTGAATTTTCTGCAAAATGTGTAGAAATATTCAAGCGATCCAAATGACCGTTGGCAGGACGATTATAGGTCTCAACGCCAATTGATTAAGGTATCAATCATCGAAATCAAAGCAAAATTGCAGATTTTCGATTTTTCTGGCTCTGAATTTGTGGGCTATAGTTCAGTTGATTTTCAATAAAATTGAATTTTCTGCAAAATGTGTAGAAATATTCAAGCGATCCAAATGACCGTTGGCAGGACGATTACAGGTCTCAACGCCAATTGATAGAGGTATCAATCATCGAAATCGGAGCAAAATTGCAGATTTTCGATTTTTCTGGCTCTGAATTTGTGGGCTATAGTTCAGTTGATTTTCAATAAAATTGAATTTTCTGCAAAATGTGTAGAAATATTCAAGCGATCCAAATGACCGTTGGCAGGACGATTACAGGTCTCAACGCCAATTGATTAAGGTATCAATCATCGAAATCGGAGCAAAATTGCAGATTTTCGATTTTTCTGGCTCTGAATTTGTGGGCTATAGTTCAGTTGATTTTCAATAAAATTGAATTTCTGCAAAATGTGTAGAAATATTCAAGCGATCCAAATGACCGTTGGCAGGACGATTACAGGTCTCAACGCCAATTGATAGAGGTATCAATCATCGAAATCGGAGCAAAATTGCAGATTTTCGATTTTTCTGGCTCTGAATTTGTGGCTATAGTTCAGTTGATTTTCAATAAAATTGAATTTTCTGCAAAATGTGTAGAAATATTCAAGCGATCCAAATGACCGTTGGCAGGACGATTATAGGTCTCAACGCCAATTGATTAAGGTATCAATCATCGAAATCGGAGCAAAATTGCAGATTTTCGATTTTTCTGGCCCTGAATTTGTGGGCTATAGTTCAGTTGATTTTCAATAAAATTGAATTTTCTGCAAAATGTGTAGAAATATTCAAGCGATCCAAATGACCGTTGGCAGGACGATTACAGGTCTCAACGCCAATTGATAGAGGTATCAATCATCGAAATCGGAGCAAAATTGCAGATTTTCGATTTTTCTGGCTCTGAATTTGTGGGCTATAGTTCAGTTGATTTTCAATAAAATTGAATTTTCTGCAAAATGTGTAGAAATATTCAAGCGATCCAAATGACCGTTGGCAGGACGATTACAGGTCTCAACGCCAATTGATTAAGGTATCAATCATCGAAATCGGAGCAAAATTGCAGATTTTCGATTTTTCTGGCTCTGAATTTGTGGGCTATAGTTCAGTTGATTTTCAATAAAATTGAATTTTCTGCAAAATGTGTAGAAATATTCAAGCGATCCAAATGACCGTTGGCAGGACGATTACAGGTCTCAACGCCAATTGATAGAGGTATCAATCATCGAAATCGGAGCAAAATTGCAGATTTTCGATTTTTCTGGCTCTGAATTTGTGGGCTATAGTTCAGTTGATTTTCAATAAAATTGAATTTTCTGCAAAATGTGTAGAAATATTCAAGCGATCCAAATGACCGTTGGCAGGACGATTACAGGTCTCAACGCCAATTGATAGAGGTATCAATCATCGAAATCGGAGCAAAATTGCAGATTTTCGATTTTTCTGGCTCTGAATTTGTGGGCTATAGTTCAGTTGATTTTCAATAAAATTGAATTTTCTGCAAAATGTGTAGAAATATTCAAGCGATCCAAATGACCGTTGGCAGGACGATTACAGGTCTCAACGCCAATTGATTAAGGTATCAATCATCGAAATCGGAGCAAAATTGCAGATTTTCGATTTTTCTGGCTCTGAATTTGTGGGCTATAGTTCAGTTGATTTTCAATAAAATTGAATTTTCTGCAAAATGTGTAGAAATATTCAAGCGATCCAAATGACCGTTGGCAGGACGATTACAGGTCTCAACGCCAATTGATAGAGGTATCAATCATCGAAATCGGAGCAAAATTGCAGATTTTCGATTTTTCTGGCTCTGAATTTGTGGCTATAGTTCAGTTGATTTTCAATAAAATTGAATTTTCTGCAAAATGTGTAGAAATATTCAAGCGATCCAAATGACCGTTGGCAGGACGATTATAGGTCTCAACGCCAATTGATTAAGGTATCAATCATCGAAATCGGAGCAAAATTGCAGATTTTCGATTTTTCTGGCCCTGAATTTGTGGGCTATAGTTCAGTTGATTTTCAATAAAATTGAATTTTCTGCAAAATGTGTAGAAATATTCAAGCGATCCAAATGACCGTTGGCAGGACGATTACAGGTCTCAACGCCAATTGATAGAGGTATCAATCATCGAAATCAAAGCAAAATTGCAGATTTTCGATTTTTCTGGCTCTGAATTTGTGGGCTATAGTTCAGTTGATTTTCAATAAAATTGAATTTTCTGCAAAATGTGTAGAAATATTCAAGCGATCCAAATGACCGTTGGCAGGACGATTATAGGTCTCAACGCCAATTGATTAAGGTATCAATCATCGAAATCAAAGCAAAATTGCAGATTTTCGATTTTTCTGGCTCTGAATTTGTGGGCTATAGTTCAGTTGATTTTCAATAAAATTGAATTTTCTGCAAAATGTGTAGAAATATTCAAGCGATCCAAATGACCGTTGGCAGGACGATTACAGGTCTCAACGCCAATTGATAGAGGTATCAATCATCGAAATCGGAGCAAAATTGCAGATTTTCGATTTTTCTGGCTCTGAATTTGTGGGCTATAGTTCAGTTGATTTTCAATAAAATTGAATTTTCTGCAAAATGTGTAGAAATATTCAAGCGATCCAAATGACCGTTGGCAGGACGATTATAGGTCTCAACGCCAATTGATTAAGGTATCAATCTTCGAAATCAAAGCAAAATTGCAGATTTTCGATTTTTCTGGCTCTGAATTTGTGGGCTATAGTTCAGTTGATTTTCAATAAAATTGAATTTTCTGCAAAATGTGTAGAAATATTCAAGCGATCCAAATGACCGTTGGCAGAACGATTATAGGTCTCAACGCCAATTGATTAAGGTATCAATCATCGAAATCGGAGCAAAATTGCAGATTTTCGATTTTTCTGGCTCTGAATTTGTGGCTATAGTTCAGTTGATTTTCAATAAAATTGAATTTTCTGCAAAATGTGTAGAAATATTCAAGCGATCCAAATGACCGTTGGCAGGACGATTACAGGTCTCAACGCCAATTGATTAAGGTATCAATCATCGAAATCGGAGCAAAATTGCAGATTTTCGATTTTTCTGGCTCTGAATTTGTGGGCTATAGTTCAGTTGATTTTCAATAAAATTGAATTTTCTGCAAAATGTGTAGAAATATTCAAGCGATCCAAATGACCATTGGCAGGACGATTACAGGTCTCAACGCCAATTGATAGAGATATCAATCATCGAAATCGGAGTAAAATTGCAGATTTTCGATTTTTCTGGCTCTGAATTTGTGGGCTATAGTTCAGTTGATTTTCAATAAAATTGAATTTTCTGCAAAATGTGTAGAAATATTCAAGCGATCCAAATGACCGTTGGCAGGACGATTATAGGTCTCAACGCCAATTGATTAAGGTATCAATCATCGAAATCAAAGCAAAATTGCAGATTTTCGATTTTTCTAGCTCTGAATTTGTGGGCTATAGTTCAGTTGATTTTCAATAAAATTGAATTTTCTGCAAAATGTGTAGAAATATTCAAGCGATCCAAATGACCATTGGCAGGACGATTACAGGTCTCAACGCCAATTGATAGAGGTATCAATCATCGAAATCGGAGCAAAATTGCAGATTTTAGATTTTTCTGGCTCTGAATTTGTGGGCTATAGTTCAGTTGATTTTCAATAAAATTGAATTTTCTGCAAAATGTGTAGAAATATTCAAGCGATCCAAATGACCGTTGGCAGGACGATTACAGGTCTCAACGCCAATTGATAGAGGTATCAATCATCGAAATCGGAGCAAAATTGCAGATTTTCGATTTTTCTGGCTCTGAATTTGTGGGCTATAGTTCAGTTGATTTTCAATAAAATTGAATTTTCTGCAAAATGTGTAGAAATATTCAAGCGATCCAAATGACCGTTGGCAGGACGATTATAGGTCTCAACGCCAATTGATTAAGGTATCAATCATCGAAATCAAAGCAAAATTGCAGATTTTCGATTTTTCTAGCTCTGAATTTGTGGGCTAAAGTTCAGTTGATTTTCAATAAAATTGAATTTTCTGCAAAATGTGTAGAAATATTCAAGCGATCCAAATGACCGTTGGCAGGACGAATATAGGTCTCAACGCCAATTGATTAAGGTATCAATCATCGAAATCGGAGCAAAATTGCAGATTTTCGATTTTTCTGGCTCTGAATTTGTGGGCTATAGTTCAGTTGATTTTCAATAAAATTGAATTTTCTGCCAAATGTGTAGAAATATTCAAGCGATCCAAATGACCGTTGGCAGGACGATTATAGGTCTCAACGCCAATTGATTAAGGTATCAATCATCGAAATCAAAGCAAAATTGCAGATTTTCGATTTTTCTGGCTCTGAATTTGTGGGCTATAGTTCAGTTGATTTTCAATAAAATTGAATTTTCTGCAAAATGTGTAGAAATATTCAAGCGATCCAAATGACCGTTGGCAGGACGATTATAGGTCTCAACGCCAATTGATTAAGGTATCAATCATCGAAATCAAAGCAAAATTGCAGATTTTCGATTTTTCTGGCTCTGAATTTGTGGGCTATAGTTCAGTTGATTTTCAATAAAATTGAATTTTCTGCAAAATGTGTAGAAATATTCAAGCGATCCAAATGACCGTTGGCAGGACGATTATAGGTCTCAACGCCAATTGATTAAGGTATCAATCATCGAAATCAAAGCAAAATTGCAGATTTTCGATTTTTCTGGCTCTGAATTTGTGGGCTATAGTTCAGTTGATTTTCAATAAAATTGAATTTTCTGCAAAATGTGTAGAAATATTCAAGCGATCCAAATGACCGTTGGCAGGACGATTACAGGTCTCAACGCCAATTGATAGAGGTATCAATCATCGAAATCGGAGCAAAATTGCAGATTTTCGATTTTTCTGGCTCTGAATTTGTGGGCTATAGTTCAGTTGATTTTCAATAAAATTGAATTTTCTGCAAAATGTGTAGAAATATTCAAGCGATCCAAATGACCGTTGGCAGGACGATTACAGGTCTCAACGCCAATTGATTAAGGTATCAATCATCGAAATCGGAGCAAAATTGCAGATTTTCGATTTTTCTGGCTCTGAATTTGTGGGCTATAGTTCAGTTGATTTTCAATAAAATTGAATTTTCTGCAAAATGTGTAGAAATATTCAAGCGATCCAAATGACCGTTGGCAGGACGATTACAGGTCTCAACGCCAATTGATAGAGGTATCAATCATCGAAATCGGAGCAAAATTGCAGATTTTCGATTTTTCTGGCTCTGAATTTGTGGCTATAGTTCAGTTGATTTTCAATAAAATTGAATTTTCTGCAAAATGTGTAGAAATATTCAAGCGATCCAAATGACCGTTGGCAGGACGATTATAGGTCTCAACGCCAATTGATTAAGGTATCAATCATCGAAATCGGAGCAAAATTGCAGATTTTCGATTTTTCTGGCCCTGAATTTGTGGGCTATAGTTCAGTTGATTTTCAATAAAATTGAATTTTCTGCAAAATGTGTAGAAATATTCAAGCGATCCAAATGACCGTTGGCAGGACGATTACAGGTCTCAACGCCAATTGATAGAGGTATCAATCATCGAAATCGGAGCAAAATTGCAGATTTTCGATTTTTCTGGCTCTGAATTTGTGGGCTATAGTTCAGTTGATTTTCAATAAAATTGAATTTTCTGCAAAATGTGTAGAAATATTCAAGCGATCCAAATGACCGTTGGCAGGACGATTACAGGTCTCAACGCCAATTGATTAAGGTATCAATCATCGAAATCGGAGCAAAATTGCAGATTTTCGATTTTTCTGGCTCTGAATTTGTGGGCTATAGTTCAGTTGATTTTCAATAAAATTGAATTTTCTGCAAAATGTGTAGAAATATTCAAGCGATCCAAATGACCGTTGGCAGGACGATTACAGGTCTCAACGCCAATTGATAGAGGTATCAATCATCGAAATCGGAGCAAAATTGCAGATTTTCGATTTTTCTGGCTCTGAATTTGTGGCTATAGTTCAGTTGATTTTCAATAAAATTGAATTTTCTGCAAAATGTGTAGAAATATTCAAGCGATCCAAATGACCGTTGGCAGGACGATTATAGGTCTCAACGCCAATTGATTAAGGTATCAATCATCGAAATCGGAGCAAAATTGCAGATTTTCGATTTTTCTGGCTCTGAATTTGTGGGCTATAGTTCAGTTGATTTTCAATAAAATTGAATTTTCTGCAAAATGTGTAGAAATATTCAAGCGATCCAAATGACCGTTGGCAGGACGATTACAGGTCTCAACGCCAATTGATAGAGGTATCAATCATCGAAATCGGAGCAAAATTGCAGATTTTCGATTTTTCTGGCTCTGAATTTGTGGGCTATAGTTCAGTTGATTTTCAATAAAATTGAATTTTCTGCAAAATGTGTAGAAATATTCAAGCGATCCAAATGACCGTTGGCAGGACGATTACAGGTCTCAACGCCAATTGATTAAGGTATCAATCATCGAAATCGGAGCAAAATTGCAGATTTTCGATTTTTCTGGCTCTGAATTTGTGGGCTATAGTTCAGTTGATTTTCAATAAAATTGAATTTTCTGCAAAATGTGTAGAAATATTCAAGCGATCCAAATGACCGTTGGCAGGACGATTACAGGTCTCAACGCCAATTGATAGAGGTATCAATCATCGAAATCGGAGCAAAATTGCAGATTTTCGATTTTTCTGGCTCTGAATTTGTGGCTATAGTTCAGTTGATTTTCAATAAAATTGAATTTTCTGCAAAATGTGTAGAAATATTCAAGCGATCCAAATGACCGTTGGCAGGACGATTATAGGTCTCAACGCCAATTGATTAAGGTATCAATCATCGAAATCGGAGCAAAATTGCAGATTTTCGATTTTTCTGGCCCTGAATTTGTGGGCTATAGTTCAGTTGATTTTCAATAAAATTGAATTTTCTGCAAAATGTGTAGAAATATTCAAGCGATCCAAATGACCGTTGGCAGGACGATTACAGGTCTCAACGCCAATTGATAGAGGTATCAATCATCGAAATCAAAGCAAAATTGCAGATTTTCGATTTTTCTGGCTCTGAATTTGTGGGCTATAGTTCAGTTGATTTTCAATAAAATTGAATTTTCTGCAAAATGTGTAGAAATATTCAAGCGATCCAAATGACCGTTGGCAGGACGATTATAGGTCTCAACGCCAATTGATTAAGGTATCAATCATCGAAATCAAAGCAAAATTGCAGATTTTCGATTTTTCTGGCTCTGAATTTGTGGGCTATAGTTCAGTTGATTTTCAATAAAATTGAATTTTCTGCAAAATGTGTAGAAATATTCAAGCGATCCAAATGACCGTTGGCAGGACGATTACAGGTCTCAACGCCAATTGATAGAGGTATCAATCATCGAAATCGGAGCAAAATTGCAGATTTTCGATTTTTCTGGCTCTGAATTTGTGGGCTATAGTTCAGTTGATTTTCAATAAAATTGAATTTTCTGCAAAATGTGTAGAAATATTCAAGCGATCCAAATGACCGTTGGCAGGACGATTACAGGTCTCAACGCCAATTGATTAAGGTATCAATCATCGAAATCGGAGCAAAATTGCAGATTTTCGATTTTTCTGGCTCTGAATTTGTGGGCTATAGTTCAGTTGATTTTCAATAAAATTGAATTTTCTGCAAAATGTGTAGAAATATTCAAGCGATCCAAATGACCGTTGGCAGGACGATTACAGGTCTCAACGCCAATTGATAGAGGTATCAATCATCGAAATCGGAGCAAAATTGCAGATTTTCGATTTTTCTGGCTCTGAATTTGTGGCTATAGTTCAGTTGATTTTCAATAAAATTGAATTTTCTGCAAAATGTGTAGAAATATTCAAGCGATCCAAATGACCGTTGGCAGGACGATTATAGGTCTCAACGCCAATTGATTAAGGTATCAATCATCGAAATCGGAGCAAAATTGAAGATTTTCGATTTTTCTGGCCCTGAATTTGTGGGCTATAGTTCAGTTGATTTTCAATAAAATTGAATTTTCTGCAAAATGTGTAGAAATATTCAAGCGATCCAAATGACCGTTGGCAGGACGATTACAGGTCTCAACGCCAATTGATAGAGGTATCAATCATCGAAATCGGAGCAAAATTGCAGATTTTCGATTTTTCTGGCTCTGAATTTGTGGGCTATAGTTCAGTTGATTTTCAATAAAATTGAATTTTCTGCAAAATGTGTAGAAATATTCAAGCGATCCAAATGACCGTTGGCAGGACGATTACAGGTCTCAACGCCAATTGATTAAGGTATCAATCATCGAAATCGGAGCAAAATTGCAGATTTTCGATTTTTCTGGCTCTGAATTTGTGGGCTATAGTTCAGTTGATTTTCAATAAAATTGAATTTTCTGCAAAATGTGTAGAAATATTCAAGCGATCCAAATGACCGTTGGCAGGACGATTACAGGTCTCAACGCCAATTGATAGAGGTATCAATCATCGAAATCGGAGCAAAATTGCAGATTTTCGATTTTTCTGGCTCTGAATTTGTGGCTATAGTTCAGTTGATTTTCAATAAAATTGAATTTTCTGCAAAATGTGTAGAAATATTCAAGCGATCCAAATGACCGTTGGCAGGACGATTATAGGTCTCAACGCCAATTGATTAAGGTATCAATCATCGAAATCGGAGCAAAATTGCAGATTTTCGATTTTTCTGGCCCTGAATTTGTGGGCTATAGTTCAGTTGATTTTCAATAAAATTGAATTTTCTGCAAAATGTGTAGAAATATTCAAGCGATCCAAATGACCGTTGGCAGGACGATTACAGGTCTCAACGCCAATTGATTAAGGTATCAATCATCGAAATCGGAGCAAAATTGCAGATTTTCGATTTTTCTGGCTCTGAATTTGTGGGCTATAGTTCAGTTGATTTTCAATAAAATTGAATTTTCTGCAAAATGTGTAGAAATATTCAAGCGATCCAAATGACCGTTGGCAGGACGATTACAGGTCTCAACGCCAATTGATAGAGGTATCAATCATCGAAATCGGAGCAAAATTGCAGATTTTCGATTTTTCTGGCTCTGAATTTGTGGCTATAGTTCAGTTGATTTTCAATAAAATTGAATTTTCTGCAAAATGTGTAGAAATATTCAAGCGATCCAAATGACCGTTGGCAGGACGATTATAGGTCTCAACGCCAATTGATTAAGGTATCAATCATCGAAATCAAAGCAAAATTGCAGATTTTCGATTTTTCTAGCTCTGAATTTGTGGGCTATAGTTCAGTTGATTTTCAATAAAATTGAATTTTCTGCAAAATGTGTAGAAATATTCAAGCGATCCAAATGACCGTTGGCAGGACGATTATAGGTCTCAACGCCAATTGATTAAGGTATCAATCATCGAAATCAAAGCAAAATTGCAGATTTTCGATTTTTCTGGCTCTGAATTTGTGGGCTATAGTTCAGTTGATTTTCAATAAAATTGAATTTTCTGCCAAATGTGTAGAAATATTCAAGCGATCCAAATGACCGTTGGCAGGACGATTATAGGTCTCAACGCCAATTGATTAAGGTATCAATCATCGAAATCAAAGCAAAATTGCAGATTTTCGATTTTTCTGGCTCTGAATTTGTGGGCTATAGTTCAGTTGATTTTCAATAAAATTGAATTTTCTGCAAAATGTGTAGAAATATTCAAGCGATCCAAATGACCGTTGGCAGGACGATTATAGGTCTCAACGCCAATTGATTAAGGTATCAATCATCGAAATCAAAGCAAAATTGCAGATTTTCGATTTTTCTGGCTCTGAATTTGTGGGGTATAGTTCAGTTGATTTTCAATAAAATTGAATTTTCTGCAAAATGTGTAGAAATATTCAAGCGATCCAAATGACCGTTGGCAGGACGATTATAGGTCTCAACGCCAATTGATAGAGGTATCAATCATCGAAATCGGAGCAAAATTGCAGATTTTCGATTTTTCTGGCTCTGAATTTGTGGGCTATAGTTCAGTTGATTTTCAATAAAATTGAATTTTCTGCAAAATGTGTAGAAATATTCAAGCGATCCAAATGACCGTTGGCAGGACGATTATAGGTCTCAACGCCAATTGATTAAGGTATCAATCATCGAAATCAAAGCAAAATTGCAGATTTTCGATTTTTCTGGCTCTGAATTTGTGGGCTATAGTTCAGTTGATTTTCAATAAAATTGAATTTTCTGCAAAATGTGTAGAAATATTCAAGCGATCCAAATGACCGTTGGCAGGACGATTACAGGTCTCAACGCCAATTGATAGAGGTATCAATCATCGAAATCGGAGCAAAATTGCAGATTTTAGATTTTTCTGGCTCTGAATTTGTGGGCTATAGTTCAGTTGATTTTCAATAAAATTGAATTTTCTGCAAAATGTGTAGAAATATTCAAGCGATCCAAATGACCGTTGGCAGGACGATTATAGGTCTCAACGCCAATTGATTAAGGTATCAATCATCGAAATCAAAGCAAAATTGCAGATTTTCGATTTTTCTGGCTCTGAATTTGTGGGGTATAGTTCAGTTGATTTTCAATAAAATTGAATTTTCTGCAAAATGTGTAGAAATATTCAAGCGATCCAAATGACCGTTGGCAGGACGATTATAGGTCTCAACGCCAATTGATAGAGGTATCAATCATCGAAATCGGAGCAAAATTGCAGATTTTCGATTTTTCTGGCTCTGAATTTGTGGGCTATAGTTCAGTTGATTTTCAATAAAATTGAATTTTCTGCAAAATGTGTAGAAATATTCAAGCGATCCAAATGACCGTTGGCAGGACGATTATAGGTCTCAACGCCAATTGATTAAGGTATCAATCATCGAAATCAAAGCAAAATTGCAGATTTTCGATTTTTCTGGCTCTGAATTTGTGGGCTATAGTTCAGTTGATTTTCAATAAAATTGAATTTTCTGCAAAATGTGTAGAAATATTCAAGCGATCCAAATGACCGTTGGCAGGACGATTATAGGTCTCAACGCCAATTGATTAAGGTATCAATCATCGAAATCAAAGCAAAATTGCAGATTTTCGATTTTTCTGGCTCTGAATTTGTGGGGTATAGTTCAGTTGATTTTCAATAAAATTGAATTTCCTGCAAAATGTGTAGAAATATTCAAGCGATCCAAATGACCGTTGGCAGGACGATTATAGGTCTCAACGCCAATTGATAGAGGTATCAATCATCGAAATCGGAGCAAAATTGCAGATTTTCGATTTTTCTGGCTCTGAATTTGTGGGCTATAGTTCAGTTGATTTTCAATAAAATTGAATTTTCTGCAAAATGTGTAGAAATATTCAAGCGATCCAAATGACCGTTGGCAGGACGATTATAGGTCTCAACGCCAATTGATTAAGGTATCAATCATCGAAATCAAAGCAAAATTGCAGATTTTCGATTTTTCTGGCTCTGAATTTGTGGGCTATAGTTCAGTTGATTTTCAATAAAATTGAATTTTCTGCAAAATGTGTAGAAATATTCAAGCGATCCAAATGACCATTGGCAGGACGATTACAGGTCTCAACGCCAATTGATAGAGGTATCAATCATCGAAATCGGAGCAAAATTGCAGATTTTAGATTTTTCTGGCTCTGAATTTGTGGGCTATAGTTCAGTTGATTTTCAATAAAATTGAATTTTCTGCAAAATGTGTAGAAATATTCAAGCGATCCAAATGACCGTTGGCAGGACGATTATAGGTCTCAACGCCAATTGATTAAGGTATCAATCATCGAAATCGGAGCAAAATTGCAGATTTTCGATTTTTCTAGCTCTGAATTTGTGGGCTATCGTTCAGTTGATTTTCAATAAAATTGAATTTTCTGCAAAATGTGTAGAAATATTCAAGCGATCCAAATGACCATTGGCAGGACGATTACAGGTCTCAACGCCAATTGATAGAGGTATCAATCATCGAAATCGGAGCAAAATTGCAGATTTTCGATTTTTCTGGCCCTGAATTTGTGGGCTATAGTTCAGTTGATTTTCAATAAAATTGAATTTTCTGCAAAATGTGTAGAAATATTCAAGCGATCCAAATGACCGTTGGCAGGACGATTATAGGTCTCAACGCCAATTGATTAAGGTATCAATCATCGAAATCGGAGCAAAATTGCAGATTTTCGATTTTTCTGGCTCTGAATTTGTGGCTATAGTTCAGTTGATTTTCAATAAAATTGAATTTTCTGCAAAATGTGTAGAAATATTCAAGCGATCCAAATGACCGTTGGCAGGACGATTATAGGTCTCAACGCCAATTGATTAAGGTATCAATCATCGAAATCGGGGCAAAATTGCAGATTTTCGATTTTTCTGGCCCTGAATTTGTGGGCTATAGTTCAGTTGATTTTCAATAAAATTGAATTTTCTGCAAAATGTGTAGAAATATTCAAGCGATCCAAATGACCGTTGGCAGGACGATTACAGGTCTCAACGCCAATTGATTAAGGTATCAATCATCGAAATCGGAGCAAAATTGCAGATTTTCGATTTTTCTGGCTCTGAATTTGTGGGCTATAGTTCAGTTGATTTTCAATAAAATTGAATTTTCTGCAAAATGTGTAGAAATATTCAAGCGATCCAAATGACCGTTGGCAGGACGATTACAGGTCTCAACGCCAATTGATAGAGGTATCAATCATCGAAATCGGAGCAAAATTGCAGATTTTCGATTTTTCTGGCTCTGAATTTGTGGGCTATAGTTCAGTTGATTTTCAATAAAATTGAATTTTCTGCAAAATGTGTAGAAATATTCAAGCGATCCAAATGACCGTTGGCAGGACGATTATAGGTCTCAACGCCAATTGATTAAGGTATCAATCATCGAAATCAAAGCAAAATTGCAGATTTTCGATTTTTCTAGCTCTGAATTTGTGGGCTATAGTTCAGTTGATTTTCAATAAAATTGAATTTTCTGCAAAATGTGTAGAAATATTCAAGCGATCCAAATGACCGTTGGCAGGACGATTATAGGTCTCAACGCCAATTGATTAAGGTATCAATCATCGAAATCGGAGCAAAATTGCAGATTTTCGATTTTTCTGGCCCTGAATTTGTGGGCTATAGTTCAGTTGATTTTCAATAAAATTGAATTTTCTGCAATATGTGTAGAAATATTCAAGCGATCCAAATGACCGTTGGCAGGACGATTATAGGTCTCAACGCCAATTGATTAAGGTATCAATCATCGAAATCGGAGCAAAATTGCAGATTTTAGATTTTTCTGGCTCTGAATTTGTGGGCTATAGTTCAGTTGATTTTCAATAAAATTGAATTTTCTGCAAAATGTGTAGAAATATTCAAGCGATCCAAATGACCGTTGGCAGGACGATTATAGGACTCAACGCCAATTGGTTAAGGTATCAATCATCGAAATCAAAGCAAAATTGCAGATTTTCGATTTTTCTGGCTCTGAATTTGTGGGCTATAGTTCAGTTGATTTTCAATAAAATTGAATTTTCTGCAAAATGTGTAGAAATATTCAAGCGATCCAAATGACCGTTGGCAGGACGATTATAGGTCTCAACGCCAATTGATTAAGGTATCAATCATCGAAATCGGAGCAAAATTGCAGATTTTCGATTTTTCTGGCCCTGAATTTGTGGGCTATAGTTCAGTTGATTTTCAATAAAATTGAATTTTCTGCAAAATGTGTAGAAATATTCAAGCGATCCAAATGACCGTTGGCAGGACGATTATAGGTCTCAACGCCAATTGATTAAGGTATCAATCATCGAAATCAAAGCAAAATTGCAGATTTTCGATTTTTCTGGCTCTGAATTTGTGGGCTATAGTTCAGTTGATTTTCAATAAAATTGAATTTTCTGCTAAATGTGTAGAAATATTCAAGCGATCCAAATGACCGTTGGCAGGACGATTATAGGTCTCAACGCCAATTGATTAAGGTATCAATCATCGAAATCAAAGCAAAATTGCAGATTTTCGATTTTTCTGGCTCTGAATTTGTGGCTATAGTTCAGTTGATTTTCAATAAAATTGAATTTTCTGCAAAATGTGTAGAAATATTCAAGCGATCCAAATGACCGTTGGCAGGACGATTATAGGTCTCAACGCCAATTGATTAAGGTATCAATCATCGAAATCGGAGCAAAATTGCAGATTTTCGATTTTTCTGGCTCTGAATTTGTGGGCTATAGTTCAGTTGATTTTCAATAAAATTGAATTTTCTGCAAAATGTGTAGAAATATTCAAGCGATCCAAATGACCGTTGGCAGGACGATTACAGGTCTCAACGCCAATTGATAGAGGTATCAATCATCGAAATCGGAGCAAAATTGCAGATTTTCGATTTTTCTGGCTCTGAATTTGTGGGCTATAGTTCAGTTGATTTTCAATAAAATTGAATTTTCTGCAAAATGTGTAGAAATATTCAAGCGATCCAAATGACCGTTGGCAGGACGATTATAGGTCTCAACGCCAATTGATAGAGGTATCAATCATCGAAATCGGAGCAAAATTGCAGATTTTCGATTTTTCTGGCTCTGAATTTGTGGGCTATAGTTCAGTTGATTTTCAATAAAATTGAATTTTCTGCAAAATGTGTAGAAATATTCAAGCGATCCAAATGACCGTTGGCAGGACGATTATAGGTCTCAACGCCAATTGATTAAGGTATCAATCATCGAAATCAAAGCAAAATTGCAGATTTTCGATTTTTCTGGCTCTGAATTTGTGGGCTATAGTTCAGTTGATTTTCAATAAAATTGAATTTTCTGCAAAATGTGTAGAAATATTCAAGCGATCCAAATGACCGTTGGCAGGACGATTACAGGTCTCAACGCCAATTGATAGAGGTATCAATCATCGAAATCGGAGCAAAATTGCAGATTTTCGATTTTTCTGGCTCTGAATTTGTGGGCTATAGTTCAGTTGATTTTCAATAAAATTGAATTTTCTGCAAAATGTGTAGAAATATTCAAGCGATCCAAATGACCGTTGGCAGGACGATTATAGGTCTCAACGCCAATTGATTAAGGTATCAATCATCGAAATCGGAGCAAAATTGCAGATTTTCGATTTTTCTAGCTCTGAATTTGTGGGCTATCGTTCAGTTGATTTTCAATAAAATTGAATTTTCTGCAAAATGTGTAGAAATATTCAAGCGATCCAAATGACCGTTGGCAGGACGATTATAGGTCTCAACGCCAATTGATTAAGGTATCAATCATCGAAATCGGAGCAAAATTGCAGATTTTCGATTTTTCTGGCTCTGAATTTGTGGCTATAGTTCAGTTGATTTTCAATAAAATTGAATTTTCTGCAAAATGTGTAGAAATATTCAAGCGATCCAAATGACCGTTGGCAGGACGATTATAGGTCTCAACGCCAATTGATTAAGGTATCAATCATCGAAATCGGGGCAAAATTGCAGATTTTCGATTTTTCTGGCCCTGAATTTGTGGGCCATAGTTCAGTTGATTTTCAATAAAATTGAATTTTCTGCAAAATGTGTAGAAATATTCAAGCGATCCAAATGACCGTTGGCAGGACGATTACAGGTCTCAACGCCAATTGATTAAGGTATCAATCATCGAAATCGGAGCAAAATTGCAGATTTTCGATTTTTCTGGCTCTGAATTTGTGGGCTATAGTTCAGTTGATTTTCAATAAAATTGAATTTTCTGCAAAATGTGTAGAAATATTCAAGCGATCCAAATGACCGTTGGCAGGACGATTACAGGTCTCAACGCCAATTGATAGAGGTATCAATCATCGAAATCGGAGCAAAATTGCAGATTTTCGATTTTTCTGGCTCTGAATTTGTGGGCTATAGTTCAGTTGATTTTCAATAAAATTGAATTTTCTGCAAAATGTGTAGAAATATTCAAGCGATCCAAATGACCGTTGGCAGGACGATTATAGGTCTCAACGCCAATTGATTAAGGTATCAATCATCGAAATCAAAGCAAAATTGCAGATTTTCGATTTTTCTAGCTCTGAATTTGTGGGCTATAGTTCAGTTGATTTTCAATAAAATTGAATTTTCTGCAAAATGTCTAGAAATATTCAAGCGATCCAAATGACCGTTGGCAGGACGATTATAGGTCTCAACGCCAATTGATTAAGGTATCAATCATCGAAATCGGAGCAAAATTGCAGATTTTCGATTTTTCTGGCCCTGAATTTGTGGGCTATAGTTCAGTTGATTTTCAATAAAATTGAATTTTCTGCAATATGTGTAGAAATATTCAAGCGATCCAAATGACCGTTGGCAGGACGATTATAGGTCTCAACGCCAATTGATTAAGGTATCAATCATCGAAATCGGAGCAAAATTGCAGATTTTAGATTTTTCTGGCTCTGAATTTGTGGGCTATAGTTCAGTTGATTTTCAATAAAATTGAATTTTCTGCAAAATGTGTAGAAATATTCAAGCGATCCAAATGACCGTTGGCAGGACGATTATAGGTCTCAACGCCAATTGGTTAAGGTATCAATCATCGAAATCAAAGCAAAATTGCAGATTTTCGATTTTTCTGGCTCTGAATTTGTGGGCTATAGTTCAGTTGATTTTCAATAAAATTGAATTTTCTGCAAAATGTGTAGAAATATTCAAGCGATCCAAATGACCGTTGGCAGGACGATTATAGGTCTCAACGCCAATTGATTAAGGTATCAATCATCGAAATCGGAGCAAAATTGCAGATTTTCGATTTTTCTGGCCCTGAATTTGTGGGCTATAGTTCAGTTGATTTTCAATAAAATTGAATTTTCTGCAAAATGTGTAGAAATATTCAAGCGATCCAAATGACCGTTGGCAGGACGATTATAGGTCTCAACGCCAATTGATTAAGGTATCAATCATCGAAATCAAAGCAAAATTGCAGATTTTCGATTTTTCTGGCTCTGAATTTGTGGGCTATAGTTCAGTTGATTTTCAATAAAATTGAATTTTCTGCTAAATGTGTAGAAATATTCAAGCGATCCAAATGACCGTTGGCAGGACGATTATAGGTCTCAACGCCAATTGATTAAGGTATCAATCATCGAAATCAAAGCAAAATTGCAGATTTTCGATTTTTCTGGCTCTGAATTTGTGGCTATAGTTCAGTTGATTTTCAATAAAATTGAATTTTCTGCAAAATGTGTAGAAATATTCAAGCGATCCAAATGACCGTTGGCAGGACGATTATAGGTCTCAACGCCAATTGATTAAGGTATCAATCATCGAAATCGGAGCAAAATTGCAGATTTTCGATTTTTCTGGCTCTGAATTTGTGGGCTATAGTTCAGTTGATTTTCAATAAAATTGAATTTTCTGCAAAATGTGTAGAAATATTCAAGCGATCCAAATGACCGTTGGCAGGACGATTATAGGTCTCAACGCCAATTGATAGAGGTATCAATCATCGAAATCGGAGCAAAATTGCAGATTTTCGATTTTTCTGGCCCTGAATTTGTGGGCTATAGTTCAGTTGATTTTCAATAAAATTGAATTTTCTGCAAAATGTGTAGAAATATTCAAGCGATCCAAATGACCATTGGCAGGACGATTACAGGTCTCAACGCCAATTGATAGAGGTATCAATCATCGAAATCGGAGCAAAATTGCAGATTTTAGATTTTTCTGGCTCTGAATTTGTGGGCTATAGTTCAGTTGATTTTCAATAAAATTGAATTTTCTGCAAAATGTGTAGAAATATTCAAGCGATCCAAATGACCGTTGGCAGGACGATTATAGGTCTCAACGCCAATTGATAGAGGTATCAATCATCGAAATCGGAGCAAAATTGCAGATTTTCGATTTTTCTGGCTCTGAATTTGTGGGCTATAGTTCAGTTGATTTTCAATAAAATTGAATTTTCTGCAAAATGTGTAGAAATATTCAAGCGATCCAAATGACCGTTGGCAGGACGATTATAGGTCTCAACGCCAATTGATTAAGGTATCAATCATCGAAATCAAAGCAAAATTGCAGATTTTCGATTTTTCTAGCTCTGAATTTGTGGGCTATAGTTCAGTTGATTTTCAATAAAATTGAATTTTCTTGAAAATGTGTAGAAATATTCAAGCGATCCAAATGACCGTTGGCAGGACGATTATAGGTCTCAACGCCAATTGATTAAGGTATCAATCATCGAAATCGGAGCAAAATTGCAGATTTTCGATTTTTCTGGCCCTGAATTTGTGGGCTATAGTTCAGTTGATTTTCAATAAAATTGAATTTTCTGCAAAATGTGTAGAAATATTCAAGCGATCCAAATGACCATTGGCAGGACGATTACAGGTCTCAACGCCAATTGATAGAGGTATCAATCATCGAAATCGGAGCAAAATTGCAGATTTTCGATTTTTCTGGCTCTGAATTTGTGGGCTATAGTTCAGTTGATTTTCAATAAAATTGAATTTTCTGCAAAATGTGTAGAAATATTCAAGCGATCCAAATGACCGTTGGCAGGACGATTATAGGTCTCAACGCCAATTGATTAAGGTATCAATCATCGAAATCGGAGCAAAATTGCAGATTTTCGATTTTTCTAGCTCTGAATTTGTGGGCTATCGTTCAGTTGATTTTCATTTTCTGCAAAATGTGTAGAAATATTCAAGCGATCCAAATGACCATTGGCAGGACGATTACAGGTCTCAACGCCAATTGATAGAGGTATCAATCATCGAAGTCGGAGCAAAATTGCAGATTTTAGATTTTTCTGGCCCTGAATTTGTGGGCTATAGTTCAGTTGATTTTCAATAAAATTGAATTTTCTGCAAAATGTGTAGAAATATTCAAGCGATCCAAATGACCGTTGGCAGGACGATTATAGGTCTCAACGCCAATTGATTAAGGTATCAATCATCGAAATCAAAGCAAAATTGCAGATTTTCGATTTTTCTAGCTCTGAATTTGTGGGCTATAGTTCAGTTGATTTTCAATAAAATTGAATTTTCTTGAAAATGTGTAGAAATATTCAAGCGATCCAAATGACCGTTGGCAGGACGATTATAGGTCTCAACGCCAATTGATTAAGGTATCAATCATCGAAATCGGAGCAAAATTGCAGATTTTCGATTTTTCTGGCCCTGAATTTGTGGGCTATAGTTCAGTTGATTTTCAATAAAATTGAATTTTCTGCAAAATGTGTAGAAATATTCAAGCGATCCAAATGACCATTGGCAGGACGATTACAGGTCTCAACGCCAATTGATAGAGGTATCAATCATCGAAATCGGAGCAAAATTGCAGATTTTCGATTTTTCTGGCTCTGAATTTGTGGGCTATAGTTCAGTTGATTTTCAATAAAATTGAATTTTCTGCAAAATGTGTAGAAATATTCAAGCGATCCAAATGACCGTTGGCAGGACGATTATAGGTCTCAACGCCAATTGATTAAGGTATCAATCATCGAAATCGGAGCAAAATTGCAGATTTTCGATTTTTCTGGCTCTGAATTTGTGGGCTATCGTTCAGTTGATTTTCAATAAAATTGAATTTTCTGCAAAATGTGTAGAAATATTCAAGCGATCCAAATGACCGTTGGCAGGACGATTATAGGTCTCAACGCCAATTGATTAAGGTATCAATCATCGAAATCGGAGCAAAATTGCAGATTTTCGATTTTTCTGGCTCTGAATTTGTGGCTATAGTTCAGTTGATTTTCAATAAAATTGAATTTTCTGCAAAATGTGTAGAAATATTCAAGCGATCCAAATGACCGTTGGCAGGACGATTATAGGTCTCAACGCCAATTGATTAAGGTATCAATCATCGAAATCAAAGCAAAATTGCAGATTTTCGATTTTTCTGGCCCTGAATTTGTGGGCTATAGTTCAGTTGATTTTCAATAAAATTGAATTTTCTGCAAAATGTGTAGAAACATTCAAGCGATCCAAATGACCGTTGGCAGGACGATTACAGGTCTCAACGCCAATTGATTAAGGTATCAATCATCGAAATCGGAGCAAAATTGCAGATTTTCGATTTTTCTGGCTCTGAATTTGTGGGCTATAGTTCAGTTGATTTTCAATAAAATTGAATTTTCTGCAAAATGTGTAGAAATATTCAAGCGATCCAAATGACCGTTGGCAGGACGATTACAGGTCTCAACGCCAATTGATAGAGGTATCAATCATCGAAATCGGAGCAAAATTGCAGATTTTCGATTTTTCTGGCTCTGAATTTGTGGGCTATAGTTCAGTTGATTTTCAATAAAATTGAATTTTCTGCAAAATGTGTAGAAATATTCAAGCGATCCAAATGACCGTTGGCAGGACGATTATAGGTCTCAACGCCAATTGATTAAGGTATCAATCATCGAAATCGGAGCAAAATTGCAGATTTTCGATTTTTCTAGCTCTGAATTTGTGGGCTATAGTTCAGCTGATTTTCAATAAAATTGAATTTTCTGCAAAATGTATAGAAATATTCAAGCGATCCAAATGACCGTTGGCAGGACGATTATAGGTCTCAACGCCAATTGATTAAGGTATCAATCATCGAAATCGGAGCAAAATTGCAGATTTTAGATTTTTCTGGCTCTGAATTTGTGGGCTATAGTTCAGTTGATTTTCAATAAAATTGAATTTTCTGCAAAATGTGTAGAAATATTCAAGCGATCCAAATGACCGTTGGCAGGACGATTATAGGTCTCAACGCCAATTGATTAAGGTATCAATCATCGAAATCAAAGCAAAATTGCAGATTTTCGATTTTTCTGGCTCTGAATTTGTGGGCTATAGTTCAGTTGATTTTCAATAAAATTGAATTTTCTGCAAAATGTGTAGAAATATTCAAGCGATCCAAATGACCGTTGGCAGGACGATTATAGGTCTCAACGCCAATTGATTAAGGTATCAATCATCGAAATCAAAGCAAAATTGCAGATTTTCGATTTTTCTAGCTCTGAATTTGTGGGCTATAGTTCAGTTGATTTTCAATAAAATTGAATTTTCTTGAAAATGTGTAGAAATATTCAAGCGATCCAAATGACCGTTGGCAGGACGATTATAGGTCTCAACGCCAATTGATTAAGGTATCAATCATCGAAATCGGAGCAAAATTGCAGATTTTCGATTTTTCTGGCCCTGAATTTGTGGGCTATAGTTCAGTTGATTTTCAATAAAATTGAATTTTCTGCAAAATGTGTAGAAATATTCAAGCGATCCAAATGACCATTGGCAGGACGATTACAGGTCTCAACGCCAATTGATAGAGGTATCAATCATCGAAATCGGAGCAAAATTGCAGATTTTCGATTTTTCTGGCTCTGAATTTGTGGGCTATAGTTCAGTTGATTTTCAATAAAATTGAATTTTCTGCAAAATGTGTAGAAATATTCAAGCGATCCAAATGACCGTTGGCAGGACGATTATAGGTCTCAACGCCAATTGATTAAGGTATCAATCATCGAAATCGGAGCAAAATTGCAGATTTTCGATTTTTCTGGCTCTGAATTTGTGGGCTATAGTTCAGTTGATTTTCAATAAAATTGAATTTTCTGCAAAATGTGTAGAAACATTCAAGCGATCCAAATGACCGTTGGCAGGACGATTACAGGTCTCAACGCCAATTGATTAAGGTATCAATCATCGAAATCGGAGCAAAATTGCAGATTTTCGATTTTTCTGGCTCTGAATTTGTGGGCTATAGTTCAGTTGATTTTCAATAAAATTGAATTTTCTGCAAAATGTGTAGAAATATTCAAGCGATCCAAATGACCGTTGGCAGGACGATTACAGGTCTCAACGCCAATTGATAGAGGTATCAATCATCGAAATCGGAGCAAAATTGCAGATTTTCGATTTTTCTGGCTCTGAATTTGTGGGCTATAGTTCAGTTGATTTTCAATAAAATTGAATTTTCTGCAAAATGTGTAGAAATATTCAAGCGATCCAAATGACCGTTGGCAGGACGATTATAGGTCTCAACGCCAATTGATTAAGGTATCAATCATCGAAATCGGAGCAAAATTGCAGATTTTCGATTTTTCTAGCTCTGAATTTGTGGGCTATAGTTCAGTTGATTTTCAATAAAATTGAATTTTCTGCAAAATGTATAGAAATATTCAAGCGATCCAAATGACCGTTGGCAGGACGATTATAGGTCTCAACGCCAATTGATTAAGGTATCAATCATCGAAATCGGAGCAAAATTGCAGATTTTAGATTTTTCTGGCTCTGAATTTGTGGGCTATAGTTCAGTTGATTTTCAATAAAATTGAATTTTCTGCAAAATGTGTAGAAATATTCAAGCGATCCAAATGACCGTTGGCAGGACGATTATAGGTCTCAACGCCAATTGATTAAGGTATCAATCATCGAAATCAAAGCAAAATTGCAGATTTTCGATTTTTCTGGCTCTGAATTTGTGGGCTATAGTTCAGTTGATTTTCAATAAAATTGAATTTTCTGCAAAATGTGTAGAAATATTCAAGCGATCCAAATGACCGTTGGCAGGACGATTATAGGTCTCAACGCCAATTGATTAAGGTATCAATCATCGAAATCAAAGCAAAATTGCAGATTTTCGATTTTTCTAGCTCTGAATTTGTGGGCTATAGTTCAGTTGATTTTCAATAAAATTGAATTTTCTTGAAAATGTGTAGAAATATTCAAGCGATCCAAATGACCGTTGGCAGGACGATTATAGGTCTCAACGCCAATTGATTAAGGTATCAATCATCGAAATCGGAGCAAAATTGCAGATTTTCGATTTTTCTGGCCCTGAATTTGTGGGCTATAGTTCAGTTGATTTTCAATAAAATTGAATTTTCTGCAAAATGTGTAGAAATATTCAAGCGATCCAAATGACCATTGGCAGGACGATTACAGGTCTCAACGCCAATTGATAGAGGTATCAATCATCGAAATCGGAGCAAAATTGCAGATTTTCGATTTTTCTGGCTCTGAATTTGTGGGCTATAGTTCAGTTGATTTTCAATAAAATTGAATTTTCTGCAAAATGTGTAGAAATATTCAAGCGATCCAAATGACCTTGGCAGGACGATTATAGGTCTCAACGCCAATTGATTAAGGTATCAATCATCGAAATCAAAGCAAAATTGCAGATTTTCGATTTTTCTGGCTCTGAATTTGTGGGCTATAGTTCAGTTGATTTTCAATAAAATTGAATTTTCTGCAAAATGTGTAGAAATATTCAAGCGATCCAAATGACCGTTGGCAGGACGATTATAGGTCTCAACGCCAATTGATTAAGGTATCAATCATCGAAATCAAAGCAAAATTGCAGATTTTCGATTTTTCTGGCTCTGAATTTGTGGGCTATAGTTCAGTTGATTTTCAATAAAATTGAATTTTCTGCAAAATGTGTAGAAATATTCAAGCTATCCAAATGACCGTTGGTACGACGATTACAGGTCTCAACGCCAGTTGATTAAGGTATCAATCATCGAAATCAAAGCAAAATTGCAGATTTTAGATTTTTCTGGCTCTGAATTTGTGGGCTATAGTTCAGTTGATTTTCAATAAAATTGAATTTTCTGCAAAATGTGTAGAAATATTCAAGCGATCCAAATGACCGTTGGCAGGACGATTATAGGTCTCAACGCCAATTGATTAAGGTATCAATCATCGAAATCAAAGCAAAATTGCAGATTTTCGATTTTTCTGGGTCTGAATTTGTGGGCTATAGTTCAGTTGATTTTCAATAAAATTGAATTTTCTGCAAAATGTGTAGAAATATTCAAGCGATCCAAATGACCGTTGGCAGGACGATTATAGGTCTCAACGCCAATTGATTAAGGTATCAATCATCGAAATCAAAGCAAAATTGCAGATTTTCGATTTTTCTGGCTCTGAATTTGTGGGCTATAGTTCAGTTGATTTTCAATAAAATTGAATTTTCTGCAAAATGTGTAGAAATATTCAAGCGATCCAAATGACCGTTGGTACGACGATTACAGGTCTCAACGCCAGTTGATTAAGGTATCAATCATCGAAATCAAAGCAAAATTGCAGATTTTCGATTTTTCTGGCTCTGAATTTGTGGGGTATAGTTCAGTTGATTTTCAATAAAATTGAATTTTCTGCAAAATGTGTAGAAATATTCAAGCGATCCAAATGACCGTTGGTACGACGATTACAGGTCTCAACGCCAATTGATTAAGGTATCAATCATCGAAATCAAAGCAAAATTGCAGATTTTAGATTTTTCTGGCTCTGAATTTGTGGGCTATAGTTCAGTTGATTTTCAATAAAATTGAATTTTCTGCAAAATGTGTAGAAATATTCAAGCGATCCAAATGACCGTTGGCAGGACGATTATAGGTCTCAACGCCAATTGATTAAGGTATCAATCATCGAAATCAAAGCAAAATTGCAGATTTTCGATTTTTCTGGGTCTGAATTTGTGGGCTATAGTTCAGTTGATTTTCAATAAAATTGAATTTTCTGCAAAATGTGTAGAAATATTCAAGCGATCCAAATGACCGTTGGCAGGACGATTATAGGTCTCAACGCCAATTGATTAAGGTATCAATCATCGAAATCAAAGCAAAATTGCAGATTTTCGATTTTTCTGGCTCTGAATTTGTGGGCTATAGTTCAGTTGATTTTCAATAAAATTGAATTTTCTGCAAAATGTGTAGAAATATTCAAGCGATCCAAATGACCGTTGGTACGACGATTACAGGTCTCAACGCCAGTTGATTAAGGTATCAATCATCGAAATCAAAGCAAAATTGCAGATTTTCGATTTTTCTGGCTCTGAATTTGTGGGGTATAGTTCAGTTGATTTTCAATAAAATTGAATTTTCTGCAAAATGTGTAGAAATATTCAAGCGATCCAAATGACCGTTGGTACGACGATTACAGGTCTCAACGCCAATTGATTAAGGTATCAATCATCGAAATCAAAGCAAAATTGCAGATTTTCGATTTTTCTGGCTCTGAATTTGTGGGGTATAGTTCAGTTGATTTTCAATAAAATTGAATTTTCTGCAAAATGTGTAGAAATATTCAAGCGATCCAAATGACCGTTGGCAGGACGATTATAGGTCTCAACGCCAATTGATTAAGGTATCAATCATCGAAATCAAAGCAAAATTGCAGATTTTCGATTTTTCTGGGTCTGAATTTGTGGGCTATAGTTCAGTTGATTTTCAATAAAATTGAATTTTCTGCAAAATGTGTAGAAATATTCAAGCGATCCAAATGACCGTTGGCAGGACGATTATAGGTCTCAACGCCAATTGATTAAGGTATCAATCATCGAAATCAAAGCAAAATTGCAGATTTTCGATTTTTCTGGCTCTGAATTTGTGGGCTATAGTTCAGTTGATTTTCAATAAAATTGAATTTTCTGCAAAATGTGTAGAAATATTCAAGCTATCCAAATGACCGTTGGTACGACGATTACAGGTCTCAACGCCAGTTGATTAAGGTATCAATCATCGAAATCAAAGCAAAATTGCAGATTTTAGATTTTTCTGGCTCTGAATTTGTGGGCTATAGTTCAGTTGATTTTCAATAAAATTGAATTTTCTGCAAAATGTGTAGAAATATTCAAGCGATCCAAATGACCGTTGGCAGGACGATTATAGGTCTCAACGCCAATTGATTAAGGTATCAATCATCGAAATCAAAGCAAAATTGCAGATTTTCGATTTTTCTGGGTCTGAATTTGTGGGCTATAGTTCAGTTGATTTTCAATAAAATTGAATTTTCTGCAAAATGTGTAGAAATATTCAAGCGATCCAAATGACCGTTGGCAGGACGATTATAGGTCTCAACGCCAATTGATTAAGGTATCAATCATCGAAATCAAAGCAAAATTGCAGATTTTCGATTTTTCTGGCTCTGAATTTGTGGGCTATAGTTCAGTTGATTTTCAATAAAATTGAATTTTCTGCAAAATGTGTAGAAATATTCAAGCGATCCAAATGACCGTTGGTACGACGATTACAGGTCTCAACGCCAGTTGATTAAGGTATCAATCATCGAAATCAAAGCAAAATTGCAGATTTTCGATTTTTCTGGCTCTGAATTTGTGGGGTATAGTTCAGTTGATTTTCAATAAAATTGAATTTTCTGCAAAATGTGTAGAAATATTCAAGCGATCCAAATGACCGTTGGCAGGACGATTATAGGTCTCAACGCCAATTGATTAAGGTATCAATCATCGAAATCGGAGCAAAATTGCAGATTTTCGATTTTTCTGGCTCTGAATTTGTGGGCTATAGTTCAGTTGATTTTCAATAAAATTGAATTTTCTGCAAAATGTGTAGAAATATTCAAGCGATCCAAATGACCGTTGGCAGGACGATTATAGGTCTCAACGCCAATTGATTAAGGTATCAATCATCGAAATCAAAGCAAAATTGCAGATTTTCGATTTTTCTGGCTCTGAATTTGTGGGCTATAGTTCAGTTGATTTTCAATAAAATTGAATTTTCTGCAAAATGTGTAGAAATATTCAAGCGATCCAAATGACCGTTGGTACGACGATTACAGGTCTCAACGCCAATTGATTAAGGTATCAATCATCGAAATCAAAGCAAAATTGCAGATTTTCGATTTTTCTGGGTCTGAATTTGTGGGCTATAGTTCAGTTGATTTTCAATAAAATTGAATTTTCTGCAAAATGTGTAGAAATATTCAAGCGATCCAAATGACCGTTGGCAGGACGATTATAGGTCTCAGCGCCAATTGATTAAGGTATCAATCATCGAAATCGGAGCAAAATTGCAGATTTTCGATTTTTCTGGCTCTGAATTTGTGGGCTATAGTTCAGTTGATTTTCAATAAAATTGAATTTTCTGCGAAATGTGTAGAAATATTCAAGCGATCCAAATGACCGTTGGCAGGACGATTATAGGTCTTAACGCCAATTGATAGAGGTATCAATCATCGAAATCGGAGCAAAATTGCAGATTTTCGATTTTTCTGGCCCTGAATTTGTGGGCTATAGTTCAGTTGATTTTCAATAAAATTGAATTTTCTGCAAAATGTGTAGAAATATTCAAGCGATCCAAATGACCGTTGGCAGGACGATTATAGGTCTCAGCGCCAATTGATTAAGGTATCAATCATCGAAATCGGAGCAAAATTGCAGATTTTCGATTTTTCTGGCTCTGAATTTGTGGGCTATAGTTCAGTTGATTTTCAATAAAATTGAATTTTCTGCTAAATGTATAGAAATATTCAAGCGATCCAAATGACCATTGGCAGGACGATTACAGGTCTCAACGCCAATTGATTAAAGTATCAATCATCGAAATCAAAGCAAAATTGCAGATTTTCGATTTTTCTGGCTCTGAATTTGTGGGCTATAGTTCAGTTGATTTTCAATAAAATTGAATTTTCTGCGAAATGTGTAGAAATATTCAAGCGATTACAGGTCTCAACGCCAATTGATTAAGGTATCAATCATCGAAATCAAAGCAAAATTGCAGATTTTCGATTTTTCTGGCTCTGAATTTGTGGGCTATAGTTCAGTTGATTTTCAATAAAACTGAATTTTCTGCTAAATGTGTAGAAATATTCAAGCGATCCAAATGACCGTTAGCAGGACGATTACAGGTCTCAACGCCTATTGATAGAGGTATCAATCATCGAAATCGGAGCAAAATTGCAGATTTTCGATTTTTCTGGCTCTGAATTTGTGGGCTATAGTTCAGTTGATTTTCAATAAAATTGAATTTTCTGCAAAATGTGTAGAAATATTCAAGCGATCCAAATGACCGTTGGCAGGACGATTACAGGTCTCAACGCCTATTGATAGAGGTATCAATCATCGAAATCGGAGCAAAACTGCAGATTTTCGATTTTTCTGGCTCTGAATTTGTGGGCTATAGTTCAGTTGATTTTCCATATAATTGAATTTTCTGCAAAATGGGTAGAAATATTCAAGCGATCCAAATGACCGTTAGCAGGACGATTACAAGTCTCAACGCCTATTGATAGAGGTATCAATCATCGAAATCGGAGCAAAATTGCAGATTTTCGATTTTTCTGGCTCTGAATTTGTGGGCTATAGTTCAGTTGATTGTCCATATAATTGAATTTTCTGCAAAATGGGTAGAAATATTCAAGCGATCCAAATGACCGTTAGCAGGACGATTACAGGTCTCAACGCCTATTGATAGAGGTATCAATCATCGAAATCGGAGCAAAACTGCAGATTTTCGATTTTTCTGGCTCTGAATTTGTGGGCTATAGTTCAGTTGATTTTCAATAAAATTGAATTTTCTGCTAAATGTATAGAAATATTCAAGCGATCCAAATTACCGTTAGCAGGACGATTACAGGTCTCAACGCCTATTGATTAAGGTATCAATCATCGAAATTAGAGCAAAATTACAGATTTTCGATTTCTCTGGCTCTGAATTTGTGGGCTATAGTTCAGTTGATTTTCAATAAAATTGAATTTTCTGCAAAATGGGTAGATATATTCAAGCGATCCAAATGACCGTTAGCAGGACGATTACAGGTCTCAACGCCTATTGATAGAGGTATCAATCATCGAAATCGGAGCAAAATTGCAGATTTTCGATTTTTCTGGCTCTGAATTTTACTGAAAATCAACTGAACTATAGCCCACAAATTCAGAGCCAGAAAAATCGAAAATCTGCAATTTTGCTCCGATTTCGATGATTGATACCTTAATCAATTGGCGTTGAGACCTGTAATCGTGATGCCAACGGTCATTCGGATCGCTTGAATATTTCTACATATTTTGCAGAAAATTTAATTTTATTGAAAATCAACTAAACTATAGCCCACAAATTCAGAGCCAGAAAAATCGAAAATCTGCAATTATGTTCCGACTTCGATGATTGATACCTCTATCAATAGGTGTTGAGACCTGTAATTGTCATGCAAACGGGTATTTTCATCGCCCGAATATTTCTACACATTTCGTAGAAAATTCAGTTTTATTGAAAATCAACTGAACAATGAAGGAGATTCAGTCAAACGATTAAAAAGGAATTCCAGGCAAAATTGTTGTAAACAGTGAAATTAATGTCAGGTTCGTTCAGACTATAGGTACGTCCGAAACAGTTTTACAATATTCTAGAAAATGCAGATTTCCGGTCTAATATTAAAAATAAATGTTCATTTTCCAGTTTTCTGGAAATTGAAGCAAACCTACCAAAAGATTATCCAGTCCAAAAATGTATGACTAAAATTCCTTTTAAGAAGGTTGTTCAGATCAAAGGGCATTTCAGTCAAACTATTTTTTGACCGAATTTTTTTTGGACTGAAGTTTCTTTTTAAAGGGAGTTTTAGTTATAATATTTGTATGGGCAATTGTATGACTGAAACGCCCTTCGTTTTTTCACTGAAGTATTTTTGACTGGAATTCCCGGAGCCAACCAATCGTCGAATAACACGATTTAATTCTTAAGACACAATTTTTGCACTCAGAGGTTAAATCCATCAAGCAACAATCATGAACCCAACTCAAATCGCTCAACCTCAATTCAACCACAACTGAACCCTCAACTCGACCCTAACTTGGCCTTTAAATCAACTCAGTCCCCAAGACGGTACAAAAATTACCTGCATTCATCAACTCAACTCAAATCTTTCCAATCTAACCTCCAACTCAAACTTCAAATAAATCAAGAAAAAGAATAAAGATTATGGTTGACATGAAAATTGAATTGGCGATTAAATTGGAGACTGAGCTGGAGATTGAGCTGAAGATTGAGTACGGCACAAAGGTCTTCAGTTAGGGATTAATTTGGGAGTTGAGTTGAAGGTTGAATTTAGTTCACTTGAGATAAACTCAAGCATGCACGTAATTTTCCGGAATCTTTAATTAACAACTATTTTTCCGTCAAAAAAACATTTGGTTGATGAAGAAGCAGAAGACAGTAGCCGAAGTATTGAATATCTATGCTGGAACGAGTTTTGTTATTTTGTTATTAATAATAAACCCAAAATTATAGTTTTGCAATTTTAAGTAACTCATTTCTAAAAAATAAACTCAATGCTTTATAATTAAGACGCTACTCTTAATTTATGTATTTCGCTGGAGTAATTTGTAAATGAAGATGGTTTCAATGATTTAAAATCGCAATTATATAATTAACAAAATAACATTAATAAACTAAAAAACTGTTTTATTGTTATGATGTTAATATACAGGTAAGGTCATCTTTATTGATGATGATAAATTTAATTTATATTGAAAACGAGTGAATTAGCTATGGAAAGAATAAAAAATTACCTTGCACACACTGAACTGGTGAGAGAGATAATAGAAGACAATGTAACATTGTGCTATAACTACAACAGACACTACTAACCTAACATCTAAATAACATTAATGACCAGTAATATTGAAGGATTTAAACTTAATTATCAGACATACATTTTGATTATTTATAAGAAATTTATGACTAACCCAGGCGCAGTGTCAATTCAATACATAAGTATTTAAAGTAAATTAGTTCACCACCGGATCTTGTTGTAGTTTTGAAGGTTGAAAAACGAAATACCTTTATATAGTATATACGTGACAGATCTATAATATTTAAGTAGATATAATTAATCGTACTTACTTTCAAATATATGAATAAAGCTATGTGTAAAGAAATGTTTAAGATTTAACTGCCAAACGTATTATTAAATATAATTAACCATCACAATTAAATTTTTTCGAAATGTATTGGAATTTCAAATATTTGTGGTAAAGGAAATGGTTTAGTATTAATAATAATGCCGGGCGGACGCGGAATAACATAATTTTTAGTAGTCACGAAGGGATAACATCACAAAGAAATTCCTAAATTTTTTAATTTAGAATTTATTTGATATCGGTCAGTGACTTAATAAAACAAGTAACTTAAATACTTGCTTACTAGTTAGGTGCGCCCACAAGAAGAAACAAGGCAAAGTTGGTTATTCTTATTAGAAACCATCGTCTTTCCATCTTTTTGAAACTTTTTGGGCAAGCGAATGGAGTAACGACATTCACATTGAATGATATAAATTATAAATAATCTGTTAAGCCAAAAAAAAACAAAATCTGCAATTGTGCTCCGATTACAGTTCTTGATACCTCTAAAGATATGTAGGTTCCTGAACCTGAAGTTGTCGTGGCAACGCGCATTTAGATTGCTTGGTTATTTCCATACATTTCAGAGACAATTCAAACTGGAAAATTTGCCGATTCCCACACATGGATTGGTTTTATCCGGTTTGCTCTAAATAGTCATTTGGCGGCTTTGAAGACAATAATTTTTTGTTGCAATATTACCATCGAGTCTCGGCCACCAACAATAACTTCTGATTATCGCTTTCATTCAGGTAATTCCGAAATGTTCTAAAAGAAGCTCTTGTGGTACTTGCTAACGAAGTAGTCAGTAGACAAACATTGCTGATCGTAAATTCCGTTTGTACAATGTTAAAACGTTGGCCGTACTGGACGGTTGTTTCAAATTTCAAACCATTGGTAAGATCTTGTATTGAATCTTCATTTTTTCGAGCGTCTTGCAGTAGATAACGGTAATACTTTAAATGCATTTATTTCGATTATCCCTATTTCATCAGATCTTACATACATTCCCGATATTGGTAAACTCGATAATACGCACACATTCGAATTGTGATCAAACGATTCCATTAAGATATCTTCTGGAAGATAATCCTTTTCCAGCAGAGAATACGCCTCAATGGCTTGTTGTCAGTGACTAAAATAATCCGCTTCCCAGACATATTGGTAGAATTTTCGAATCTTGAAAAAAATGATTGCTTAAGCTTCTCTATCGATTTGTATATAACTCTGCTGCACTGGTCATAATATAACGGCTTGCATCGGTTACTAAAACGAACGGTAGTTTAGGATCGTATATTTTATTGAATTTGTAATTTCACTGCTTGAAATGCCTCTGCAATTTTCGCTCTACACGAATTCTACGTTATTTTTGAGCAAGTTGTTCAGCAGGTATAGCGTTGTGCTGACATTTTTGAAAACCTCCGTAATACTTCGCTAAACCAATGAATATACTAATTTCATCCATTTGTGTAATTGCATCAAGTTTAGATTTAGTTTTATGAAATCTAATCGATCGATTTTAAAGAAACAATACTCGATATATCTTGCCATAAATTCACATTTTTCGAAATTCACTCTCATTTTGTAATTATTGAGATGTGACAGAATTTCTTCGAGACGCTTCAAATAAAGTTCTTCCGTTTCTGCTATAGTTTTGATATTATCTAGAAATACTATAATTCCATCGATATCCTTCAATATTTGTTCAATAACTCGTTTCCATTTCGCTGGACCAGATGCTGTCCTACACATTAATCTCTTGTACTTGTGTTTTTGTTTGACGATCGTCTGGATCCACTTCCAACGGTAGATAAACTTTGCTGCGATCAATTTTTGTAAGTTAATTCTCGCCGGCCATACATGCGAAAAGTTCTTCAATTTTAGGAACACAGTGGATACTCTTCTATTATTATGCGTCGAATCGAATTTTATTTCATTGCTGGGGCAATAGGTGTAACCCAATTCGAAGAATCACAATTTTTGCAAACGGTTTGATGCAATGTTGTACTTTTTCGATTTTTTCCATGGACGTCTCTAGCATATTTTTGTTTTAGCTGGTTATCGATATCGAAGCCCAAAACGAAATCATTTAGTTTTAAATTTATGCAAATTTTAAATGACCAATATGATTATTTTAATCTTAAGAAATATTAAGCCATTCTTCAGTGTCATCTGATGTGCTGTTGTCATCTAATAAGGGAAACCATTTGTACTGTCAAACCCAAAAAATTATAAAAACTATTCTAGGTTGTAGTACTCGGTGAGACATTAATGAAATCAGTTTTTTTATCGGCAAACAAGCCATTTTTAGGGGCTAAAACAATCCCTCAATTAAACCTCAAAAAATGTTTTTTCGATATATCTCGGCTTCTACTCCACTTTTTTGATAAAACAAATTGGTAATTATTCCTCATAAAAAGTACCAGTAATCCATAACAAATTAGCTTATAAGGGTTGCATCTCTGTTTTTAAGGAGATGAAATAATTTTTTTTCCGCAAATTAAGGAATGGTCTTAACCCCTAAAAAAGGTTTAGTTGCCGCGTCCTTAGAAAAGTTATCCTTAATAATAAAATCAACTTTATCAAATATTGAACCAAATAATAAGCATCCGTGCCTTAGCAACCAAAACAAAAACATTTCCAAACTTTAATTGTTTTCAATTGTTTCAAAATACGGCACCAAACTATTTTATTGTCTCTCTCCCTTGCACCGAACTTCTTACACTTGACGTTTGTTTATTTATTTCTCCTCTATAGCTTTTAGCTCTATGATACATACATATATATTAAAATCACACACCAAACTATGATACAATATTCACACACCAAAGTAAAATCATACATTATTTGTGAGAAATCAAGAAATTTGACTTCCCTCACTACAAATTTAAGATATTGCCTGATAAATGCTTCCTGATGGATTACATTTTTCCATATTTAATTATTTAATTTTCTTTCATTTTAATTTAAAACACTTCACACACTGAGATTTTTTAAATTCGGCCATAACACTTTAGACCACTACATTTTCGATCAGTTAACTCAAAAATAAAAACACAAAAATCTATCATTTGTTCCTTTACTTTCATCCCCGTCTCATGAAATAAATCGACGAGCGAGACAACATGACGGAGTTAAAAATTAATGATCTCGACATCTAGTATAACGTTTCTTATTTTTTGTTTTTGCAAAAATAAGTTTTTAGCTCTTTATGTTGATAATTATTAGTTGCTACGGAGTTTTCAAAGCGTAGGAACAAATAATTATCAACATAAAGGGCTAAAAACTTATTTTTGCAAAAACAAAAAATAAGAAACGTTATACTAGATATCGAGATCACGAATTTTTAACTCCGCCATGTTGTATCTCGCTGGTCGATTTATTTCATGAGGTGGGCATGAATTCTCTCGTGTAATTTTTTTTAGGTTAGAAAACAATCAAAAAATTTAAATTGCAAAAAAAATTGAAGCAATTAACTTCACGTTGAAGTTTTTATTGCAACGGGTATAAAACCCAACAATACAACAAACTATCAACTTTTTAAAATTAAATTAAAGCAAAAACAGGAGAAAATTGATAAAAATTAAGGAGCGAATGAAAAACACGACTTCACACACTAACTATTCTAGTACTTTTTTTCACAAAGTATTTGTGCGAATATACAGGAAAATTCCCCGACTTAATTTTAGTACTCGTCGTTTTTAACAGTTTTTCCCTTTGCAGATGTAGATGGCTTGTTTTGCTGTATGTAGTTTACAACTATGGCAATTCCTTTCGCTATTGAATTTCAGCCCGGTCTTTTGCAGATAGTCCTTTTTAGGCATTGAGGGAGCCTTTAATAACATGCTTACAGGGGCTATAACTCGGGCACTTTCGAATCTAGGAGTGGATGATTCTCTTAAGGACTGGATAGATCAGATGCTAAGAGGCAGGATCATAAATGCCAGTTTGGGGAAATCCTCCGCCAGAAGATTTGCAAGCAGAGGCACGCCGCAGGGTGGCGTACTGTCCCGCCTGCTCTGGAACTTGGTCATAAATGATCTGTTGCTGAGACTGGAGGATAGTGGCTTCAAGGTGGTTGCCTATGCGGATGGCGTCGCTATTGGTGTTCGTGGAAAATATCCCGGCACACTTAGTGAGCTTATTCAAAATGCTCTGGGCATTCTTTCATTATGGACCAATGGTTGTGGGCTAAAGGTGAACCCACAGAAAACCGAATTGGTTCTTTCCTCTAGGAAATATAAAATTCCTCATGTCGATCCTCCTACTTTAAATGGTTTCAACTTGGCTTTTATAGGTGAAGCAAAGTTCTTGAGTCTCGTCTTGGACAGTAAATTAAACTGGAAACCGAATATTATGGAAAGGGTAAAGAAAGCTACGGTAGCGCTATACTCTTGCAAAAATACAATTGGGAAAGGTTGGGGCTGGAGCCCCACATGGTCCTTTGGCTATACACAGCAGTAGTTAGACCCGTTCTTCTGTATGGGGTAACAGTCTGGTGGCCTGCTCTGGATAAAACTGTCAACCTAAAGTTGTTGACAAAAGTTCAGAGAACAATCTCTCTGTGGATCAGTGGTGCAATGAGGAGCACATCCACTCAAGCACTGGAGACTGCTATTTCTGACTACTATAGATATCTTGGGAAAACAGTGGGCAGCTTGCACTGCCATACGACTGAAATTCACGATAATGTGGACCTGCAATAATACAGGGCACTCATCTATACTTTGTAACAAAGGGCTTCCCAAGATCACCGACTATACTGTCCCGTCACTATCTTTTGATAGAAAGTTCCGGACTATTATCCCATCCAGAGAGGACTGGATGATGGATGCAGTTTTGGAACCAGGAGTTTTAAACTTCTTCACCGATGGTTCAAAACGAGATAGAAGAGTAGGGGCTGGGGTGTTCTGCGAGGAACTCATGTTAAACCTCTCCTTTTGTCTCCCTGACTACTGTAGCATTTTTCAAGCTGAGGTAACTGCGATAAAGGAAGTCGTGGACTGGTTGAGGTATAATGTAATATCGACTTGTGATATTCGCATATATACGGACAATCAGGCTGCCATTAAAGCGCTTCAATCACACCTTCTCACGTCGAAAGTAGTCCAGAACTGTCTCTCATCTCTTAACGAGATGACAGATCAGTTCAACATCCATATCATATGGGTGCCAAGACATTTCGTTAGTACGGGGAACATTAAAGCCGATGAACTGACTCGACGTGGTACAACGGACCACATTTCAAACAGCAAAAAGGATATTGAAATTCCTCTTGCGGTATGTAAACTGCTGCTTCAGGAGGAAGCCAGTAAGTTGACGAATAACAGATGGTCAAATAGTACCTCATGCGTAATAACTCGGCAGATCTGGCCAAAGTTGAACTTGGCGAGATCCAAACAGCTGATCTCACTTCAGCGGAGTCAGATCAGTGTGGTTGTTGGAGTGATTACGGGGCACTGTCTCATAGGCAGACATGCGGATAGACTTGGTTTCTTCTCACATGACTACTTTCGTAGTTGCGAGGACGAGGAGGAAGAGACAGTACTTCATCTTCTTTGCACCTGTCCTCGTCTGGCACGAAACAGACTGATTTTTCTAGGGGCACCCCATTTCAACGACCTGGCGGAGCTCAACGGGAAGGACGTCAGAAGTATTCAGCGCTTCATAGCAAGCTCAATGTGGTTTCAATGAGTTGGAGGAAAAATTTTTAATTTGTGGTATGACTACGGACCTTTTTGTGTCTATGCCTGGTTCTGGTGGACCGCCACCCAAACCTAACCTAACCTAACCTTTGCAGATAGTACCACGGTTTTGGCTGGTTATCACATTTACCAATGTTAATTTGATGCTTCTAGCAATCGATTTTGCCTATAATTCTTCCTTTTGTAAAAAATTATTGATCATTGTTTGACCTCATTTTACCAAATGGTACGCAACGATGATCAAAAAGGTAAGATTAAGGTAGTTATTTATGACATTCTTACACAACATCATACCAGTTCCACAACATTTTACAGAAATAAAAGTTTAGAACATCGTTTGATAACACTTTATAAAATGGTACCAGTCGGAACAATGATAATGCTTAGAAGTTACAGTACCTGGCAATTGAATTAGAACCACCTTCTGATTTTGGTATTTTTTCAAATTTATCAGGAACAATTCTAAACGATCCTTTTAACGTAATGTCTTTTTTATTGGAATAGATATGTATTTAAATTCCAATCAAAAAAGATTTAAATTTTAATTCTAGGACAAAATTACAGTTAATTTAGTTTTTAAAAAAATTATTATTGTGTGCAAATTTTTTGTTCAATATGGAAACATACCGGCCAATTAATTAAATTTAAAATTATTTTTGGTGACTTATTGACTTATATTTTGTGGGCACTTGGTCAGTTTTTGTTACGCCTTGATAACATTTCGCAAGTTGTCCAAAAATATATTAATAAAATCACCTAGAAACTTATCACACTCGGTTTTCTTGGCACTCTGCTACAAATTTTTGGTCTTCTTATATCGTGAATATCTTTCACTTTAATTTAAACCTCCGCAAGATTAAATCGAAACTCTGCCTTGGCAGAGATCACTAATTATATTCGAGAGTTTTGATTAATTTTGTGGCAATGACTCTTCTTATGTATGGGAGCATCATTGTGCTGAACAGCAAGTTGATGCCGTTCACGTTTTGTTTCCTGACAACGTATCATACTCCGTTTGTGTGTATGTCCTATAAACTAGAACTGTTCAAAGCCATAGTTTAATTTCGGTTGATAATAAATTAGTCGGTTCTCAATTAGCTGTTCAGCACAATAATCCTTCCGTATAGATAAGAATGCCATTTCCATGAAATTATTGAAATATCTTGAATATAATATGTGGTCTCGGTCAGTGCATGGGGTTCGATTTAAACTGCAAAAGCTTTCTAGTTGATTTTATCAACAAATTTTTGAGATGTTACCTAGGCGCAACAAAAACTGATCAAGTGCCCACAAAACATAAGTAACTAAATCACAATTTAATTAACCAAAAATAATTTTAAATATAATTGATTTACCGTTTTATTGGTGGTTCGGCGTCTATTGGAGGAGGGGATCAAAGTTTGTAGATTTTCTACCAGCTCCATAACCTTCCAGTAGGCGCAAGTGTACTGCCTCCTCGCGGCAACCACCGGTAACTGTAACCATTAGGCAGAATGTGGCCTTTTGTGACAGGCTGAAGTACGGCGCTAAAGGAGAAAACCTTGACAAAAAATCCCTAATCTAAGGTGGAACAGCATATGCCGAAGGATGAATGGCTGATGATAGGTTAATCAGTCCATATATGCGGACTCTGGATACCAGGCACCCTCCAGTTTTATTTAGCCTTCCTGTAGTAAAGCTGAGTGACCTACAGGCGATTTTTTATTCCCAGCAACTCGCAAGAGTAAAATCAAAATGGTAGACGAGGCACGGGAGTGGGTCTGCCCTCTCGAAGTCCTTGAGTCCCAATGCTACCGCTCTTCTAGCAGAAGTAAATGTTATTACATCTAGGAGGGATAGCAATGAGCCCAGATAGTATGTATCACGTACCGGCCGGCAGTATTATCAGGTTATTAAGAGCCTGAATATTGACTGGACGGATAATTAAGTAGGGCTTGATGCACAAAAGATCTTTTAGATCGCAGTGCGAGGTGGCTTGAACGCCCACATGGCCCTCAAGTAATAATAATAAATACCGTTTTATTTTCATACTGAACAACATGGAAAAGGCTTTGTTAACAACCGCATCGATGTGAGATAAACGTTAAATCCGAGCTAAAGATAACTCCAAATTCAATAATCATATTAACTCTCTTCAAACTAACGTCATTTAGAAAGTAGTAAAAAGCTACAGGAGACTTAGACCTGGAATAGGTGATTACGTGACACTTATCAACATTCAGAAACATAAGGTTAGCAACACACCAACTGCAAAATGTGTTCAGGTCCTGCTGAAATTGATCGCGATCCAATTCACATAAGATGTTTGCATATATTTTCATGTCAATCCACAACATTGTTAATGAACAATAAAAATAATAGTGGACCCGAATGACTACCTTGAGGCACCAGATGTCGCAATAAAACATTCTGAGATCGTATCGTTAATCTTGACAAACATTTTGCGATCCGATAAATAAGACATAGGTATAGGTAAGCCAATTTAAGCGAATGCAATTAAGTTCTCTGAGCTTATTCAATAAAATCCTGTAATTAAGTTTATCGAACGCTTTAGCGAATCCGGTATAAACCACATCGACTTGAACTTTCGAGGCCTAACTCGAAACCTATCACATATCTGAACTCAAAAACTGGTCAATCCGTAAAAACCCAAAAAGTTGTACCATTTTGGTGATAAATATGTATACAATCAGCAACATGGACAATGGGTTGCTTGGCTCTTTATTTTTTTTTTTTTTTTTTTTGAGTTGAGCGAACACGAGATCCAGTCGAATGAAGGAATGTCTGAGAATCAGGATATAAGTTCCACTCGCTCTAAGATTCTGCGTGCCTGTGATCCCAACCAGTAAAGTAGCATGCCAACCATTGGTAGCACGTCAATTCTGTGAAAAAACAATTCATAGAAAACACAATTTAGTGAAAACAACAATTCTGAGTTTTTTTAAATGAAAAAAGGCAACCAATCTAATCAAAATTAATTTTGAAGTAAATAATTCAATATGGAGTTGTGGGTTTTTTTTCCACATAATTGATTAAATCCATTATGCCATCCTTCAATGACATTATTTGTGCGCGGCTCATCGTTTAAAATATAATTGTAAAAGTTCCAAGCGTTAATTTAATAACGTAGGCAACGACGATGTGGCGGTTCTAACATTTTTGAAACCATTCTACCAATATAAAAATCTTCTATATAGTCTAAAACGGCTTCAGCTTTTGCAGGTAAATATTTGCTTATCGCTTCATAAGCTTCCACTACTTTGTGTGGTGGAACGAAAGCCAAAGCCAAAATCATTTTTAGCTTCATGGCAATTTCAGAGTTGGTGTTGTACTCCATTTTCAATCCTTCATCACAAATTTTGTGCCACATACTTTGACTTAAATGAAATAAACAGAATTTATTTTCCACGTCTCTAAATATTTCTTTTGTAGCCTTTATAATAGCAATTTCGAAATCGGTCATAATAATTTTTGGATTTAATTCTGAATTTTAGGGCCTGAAACATATCTTTTTTTGGTAATAAACGAAACACCAACGATACAAAAGGATCATTTTTTAAACCATGAATTTGTATTTTTTTAAATATTTAAATTTTGATGCGTGGAAAAAATTAAAAATCTGTCCCGAACGTTACCTGAATCATGTAACTAAAATAAATCGCCTTAAACGACAACTTGTACTACTGTTCAAGTAGTTGGCGATCTTCTCTATTCAACACGTTAGGAGAGCTGCTTTGTCATTGTCGTTGAACTTGTCGCTTCAAACTAGAAATTTTCGGCATTTTGGGTGCATTACCTTGCACAGTACTAGTTGTCGCTTTAGCTACAATCGCTTGTGTTGCTTCAATAATATTGGAGGCATCATTTCTCATTGTATGTAGAATTGTTCTACATTCCACATTAGCCAATAAACCTTATTTTTATATTATTTTCATAATAAAATGGATAACCGTTATATACTGTATGTAATGTAATAATACTAATTCAGAGAAAATTCAATTCATAGAAAACACAATTCAAAGAAAATGAAAATCATTGCAAATATATTTAGAATAAGTTTTTCGCGCGAAAAAAATCGTTTCACGTTTTCTGTGAATTGTAGTTTTTACGAATTGTCGTTTTCTTCGGATTGTCGTTTTCTATGAATTGAGTTTTCTCTGAATTGTGTTTTCTATGAATTGTGGTTTCTACAAATTATTGTATTCTACGAATTGGTTTGCTATGAATTGTCGTGGATCCCAACCATTGTACTATTACTGTTATCAGTACTGTTACTCTGACCAGTGCAGCCATCAGACACTAACCTGATTATTATGAATTTCCATGTTACAAAATTTTCCGTCCAATCTCCTGGGTTAATTTTGAATTTTTTGTTCCAATTACACTGCCAAATAAATAAAAATTCAACTATCAGCTTTAGTGTTGGAAAGGGCTTAGATTGCTAATTAGTTTTTCAAAACACTTTATAATACGGACAGTGTTACCACTTTACTACAATAGTAGTAGATCTGCTACATTTCTAACCTTGTAAAATTTCAGTACGTACTATTTGATTTCTGCTACATTTAATGTACTTTTTAATTCAATAAGATTTTTCTATATTTCGATGATTGGGTATAAAGAAATCCTAACCAGAATTGATTTTTCCAATTCGAATACGATTGAGAACTGGCAAAACATTAAAAATTTGAAAAATAATTTTCGTTGTCTAATGTTTGCTGAATTAGCAGATTATTTCTGTGTCTACTTTCTTTGCCACACAGCAGTGTAGCCGCAGAAAGAGCGTTTTCTCATTTGAATTTAATAAAGAACCAAAAAACCAATAGACTTGCAAACAGAACAATTGAAAATATAATGTTTTCATACAGATATACATATGTATATGGTCCTGAAGAAGAGTTATTGAAATTTGCATCAAAATATAAATTTGTAGACGTGATTTTTCAACTCATTTGAAAATTAATCTAGTTTTTAAAGTCTTTACTCTCAAGTTAAAGTGACTTATATCGATTTAAGTCAAAAGAGATTTTAGTCCACAATTGACACAAGAGATATCCCTTGTAACGTTTATCCCATCATTAAAATAATATTAAACTAACCTTCTAAAAAATTAGCAAATTTGAAATAAGTTACTTTTCCTTGAGAGTAAAGAAGTGATAATTTGTGATTTGATTGACTGAATGCCTAAGACTAAAAATATTTATTTATTTTATTACTATTCATACATAATTTTTTAAATTAATCCATAAATTTGCTGACAAATGAGTATACCCTCCCAACCAACCCTCTTATAAAAGTGTACATTTTTATGTGAAATAAGTTGTTTTATTTTCTACTACTTTTGATTTTCAAAATGTAGTGATCTACTACATAGTTTAAAAAAAATGTAGCAGATTTGCTACACTATTCGACCCAAGAAGTGGTAACACTGAATACGGATAGAGGCGATTTACAACTACTAAACGGTTTTATTTCTAATTCGTTTATAGAATAGGATGGTTTTGCTACCAAATTCAGTTTTTAATTATTATTTTTGAAGGATTATAAAGATTTTGGCACAACTATGTTATGTTTGACAATATATTTTTACCCTTTGTACAAAACCCAATCATTAACGCGGGCTGATTCTTCTGTATAACAATTTCCCTGAAGTGTTTTGGATATCCAATTCTACGTCACTTCCCCAATTTACCATATTTCATTGTTAAAACTCTTTTTGTTGTATGTAGATTCTTTGCTTGTACGTTTGGAAGCTCGCTTATACAGCTGTTTGATGTAATTTCTACATATTTCCTTGAAGGAAAAAAATAGTTTTACGTAAATTTAGGTTTCAATTTTTGAAAATTTGCTTCTAAAATAACAAAACACAAACATGAAATTATTTAGATATAGGTTATATATTTAACGATTAAATAATAATCATTACAAAAATAAATAAATAAAGTTATATATTTAACAATTACAAATAGATATTTATGTATTTACTACATATATTTTCCCACTTATATTAAAAACATGTGTTTTTGTAAAAGTATTTTATTTATATAAGATAAAATATTTAATTCCCTTTATGTTTTTTCGATATGTGTAAAATGTACAAATCAATATAGGTAAATAATGGAATGTGTATTGTATCATGTAATTTTGGCTCAAATATGTTTTATTGTGTTGTCCAATTTTTAAATGGCATTTACATTGATTGCACAAAATTACTGCATCAACAAAACAAATAAATTTGTAATAAACTGTAGAGTTAGGTTCAATTCTGAAACTGCCATAAATCGTTAAAAATCACAGAGATCAGTCTATAAAAAACAATCTGAATATTTTTTAAGTGTGTACATAATAGAAAAAAAAAATCGGTTCTATAAAATATTATTTAAAAAAAACACTTGTTATTGGCATTATGAGACAAAAGATAATGAACGATTAACTTATTTTGGCGACACTAAAAAATGTATATACGAATAAAATAAAAAATATAAAGATAATTTTAATTACAAAATACTTATATAGTCTTTAAAAATAAAACTAACAAAAATCGAATGATAACATTTTAATTTAAAATCGTATCAACACTACATACAACATACTCAATAATGTTATTGGAATGTGCAGAATACACTGAATCAATCTAGTTTGAGGCAAAAATATTTTTTACCATGTGAACCAACCACCAAAGGCTAGTCGAGTCATGCAAATATGTGTATACCACAAAATGTATTTTAGTATATCTCATCACGCCAAACAAGTGAATTCTAATAAATTATGATAATTTAAATTTTATGTTATATACATTTTAAATTAAAAACTATTTTATTATAATAAAAATAATTTATGGAATTGTATGTTTGTATTCGTCTTTAGTCAAAACTGTTGTCATTGTCTTCTTCAGTCATTCGCTTTTAATTTACTTAAACCGAAAAATTTCAATTTGTTTTTTTTTTTATTAGTTTTTACCATTTATAATTATTTTTAATATATAGTGATAAAACTATAAAAAGAAATAAAACTAAAATTTAAACTTTTATTCATGTATGGCATACACATCTTGCTTAACCTTGGGTTGGTTCTACAATGGCAGCAGGAATAGCTACCACGACCGCAATTTCTTCACCATTACCAACAGGATCGGCAACACCATTATTTATACCTACAAATTCATTGATTTCATTTTCAATTGGGTCAATGATACCATTTTCAACGATGCCGTTCGATAAACCGTTAGGCACATGATCGATGCCATTTTTCATTTCTTCGGCTAATTTTTCAGCAAATTTTAAATCAATTTCCATTACTTTAGTTTTGAGTTTTTCTTTGAATTCTTCAGGCCATTTTTGGGTCCATTCACGGAATAGTTTTATCTGGAAATAAAAATTAATAAACAATTACAATTATTAATAGTTCTTAAGAATTAAATTTTACGGGTGTGGAACAAAGAAGATGATGTGAATTATCGATACCGAAAACGACTGTCTTATATTATTTAATACTTAGATGTGAAAAATAGCTTGATCCATCCACAGATTTGAACGAAGGTACTTTTTAACAACTTTTACTTTTTTGATATTTTTCAGGAAACGACAAAGCGAACATGCTTTAGTAGATACTCTAGAATAAACTAACAAAATTGAAAATTTGTTCAAGTTTTTAAATTTTGCTGTCATAAATTTAAATAAGAAACCAAAATTTTTTTACCGAAAATCAATATAACTATCTTAGAATATTTTGTATTTCGTTGATACACTACTGGTACTTTGTAGCTTGCAAGCAAAACATTTTACTTTACAAAACCATTAAGACATAGATCTCATATCAAGGATCTCCTTTACATATTTGAGTTCTTAATTGAAAGAACTTCATATGCAGTCTAAGTAATATTAATCAAGTCATTGGCCTTTCTGATTTCTATTCGTGTAATCTAGAAAAGAAGCAATGCTGTAAGTAGCTATTAGCGAAAACACGAGTTTTTACAAAAAAATTCAATTGTTTGAAATTGTAAAAATATGAAAAACAATAGAACAATGAAAACAATTTTGCTTACGGCATTTCAATCGATTACGTAACGTAAGAACAATATACACATCCAATTGCCTCATCATTTGAGCCAAAATAAAGTTGTGGGACGATTTTGTAAATATTAAGCAGTAAATAAAGCGATGTCACTTAAATAATTTTTCTCAAACAACGGAAAACAATTCTAACAAGGTATTTGATGTAAGGTGGGGACGTTTTTAGTGAGGTTTTAATACAATTTTGATAATAACTATGAGATTTACCACAGAGAAATATCAGAATAAAACCAGGGACCAACTATTTGTGCGACCATTTTCGAGTGCCTTGGTTATGAATTCCAAAATAACTACTTAGGTGAAACCATTTTCAGTGAAAAACGATTGCTTCGTCATGATAAGCTGCTCGCTTTGGACAACATAAGCGACCAGCATTCAAGAGGCGCCTTTTGTTTTTTCGATTTAGGTGACAATAGTTAACACAAAGGATGAAGTGAATAAAAATGGTAAATGCCTTCACTTAAATTTAAATTTAAAAAAAACCTTTTTAGTAGACTTTTACTAAACCATTTACTTCTTTTTATTCACTTCACCCAATGGTTCTGATTGTTTTATGATATAATCATGCAAAATGTATTTTCCATCCCTTGGCCTCCAGTAAGTGTTCGCGAAATATATGAGGATGGCTAGCTAAAATCCTAGCTAAAACAATTAAGAGATACAGCTGAAATCATGCCGAAACACATAGAACTTCATACGTAAATTGATCATATTTCTTAGTAATCTACCTACAATAGAATTAAGTATTCAAAAATTAATGAAGCTCTTTGTTGTAGGTTGAACTATTTCTATTGTAAAATTAGCACTAATAATAGTGATGGGTTTTTGTTAAAAATCATATGAGAAAACAAACAAAACAGAACAAAAAAGATCGATTGAGCTCAATTTCCCTCCTTATGTATATACCCTGGCAAAGATAATTATTCTGCATAAAGGTCGATTGAGGTTTGTTTTGACCGCGCGCAATTGTTCAAATATTTACTAATGTTTCAAGCATAGCAGATGTGTTGTTGTTGACAGGGCATTGTTATCTGTTACTCTTCCTGCCATTCGCCCTGGAGTCGTAATAGGTACATCCGTTGTCGTTTTCTAGTATATTGTGCGGAAATAGAACCCGTAGAGAAGAATAACTTGTTTTCTTGAAAAAAAACTCTTCCTAATAGTAACAATGAGTTTTACTAATACAAAGTTTTCCGCTTATAATGACATTGAGAATCCGTCGTTATTACCGAATGTTGTAATAAACGGATATAGTTAAAATTAAATAATTCTTGTATATTGTAATTGTAAGGACTAGCTAGCTGTTGTTTAAAGATAACGTTTTAGTTGCGAATATTCTCCAAGAGATAATAATCTAATTTCTAAATCCAAATTGAAACTTAAAAAATCCATTTTTAGTTTAAATTTTCGATGCTATAAGCGAAATGTCGTTATATACTTTAGAAGATATTGATTTCGAACAGCTCCTTTGTTGGTTGGTCAACTAGTAGTTTTGAAAGATAAAAAACATTTAAAGATAAACAACTTTTAAAGATAAAATATATGTAATTGATAAAATAGAATCGACGAAGAGCTATCTGAATCCGATCTATAGTATATTATTGAAAATCATTGTCACTACCATGAAAATTTTTTTCAATTGGATCATATTGAAAAATAAAGCTAAGATTGGTGGAGATACTCTATAAAATTTATAACTGACAAAAAATAAAAACAAGAGAACAAAATATAACAAAATAATAACTTGTTAGTTCCTAAACGTCCGAGAACGTTTAAAATGTCTGTACAGTTTCAGACAATCCGTGATTCCTTGTGTCTCTCTCTCTGTCTAGGTATAGCATTTACATGCGCCTAGGCCCTAATCTCTTCTATTTCTGTCTAAAAGGAGAAGTCCCGCACAATACGAGCAAGTTAATCATTTTGTGAGCTTCGACCGTATTTTTGATTTGGTATTATGTAGAAAATGCCAGGGCCCGAAACTGATTATTTGGCTTGATTTTGGGGGAAAGCAGTCGATTTTTAGAGAGACATTTGCAGATCTATAGATATCCGTTCTACTTTGTAATCGGATGCAATTTCCTAACTATTTATTACTGAAATATAATGCCTTTCGATTTATTTTCAAAGAAATATGCGTGTGCACTATTTATTTTTAATACAACTCTGCAAGGGCACAATCGGCTAATTCAAAACGAGACCTAGATACATCGCTTTATCAATAAAGATTAAGCTGATACCAATTAAAGTGGGAGAATCAGTATGAGGAAGATTGAATTCCCTAGAAAACAGACATTCAGTTTTGTGTGAATTTGCATTCCAGGCACAGTCATTGGCCCATATGGAAAGAATGCACAGTGCATTTTGCATAAGTCACTAAGAGTACTGGTATATTTATTATAGGCAACAATACCAACATCATCAGCATAAATAACCACCATGAAGCCACTACCTGCCAGTTTTAGCAACAGAACATTAATGACGAAATTCCAAAGTAAGTGGAATACCTCTTTGGATATTTTCGAAACGAACACTAATTTGTGGAACCTAACTTATTCAAGTAAGTATCTTGTCGAGGTGATTTATTTTATATTTCAGTGTAAAGCAAATTTCAATTTTATATGTATCCCTTTTTCAAGTCAAGTTAACCTTTTTCAAAACAAATTAATACCTTTTCAAACGAAGTACCACTGATAGACTAGGAAACCCGTTTAGCTAATCTACCACTAATCTAATTGCATTGATAGACTAAAGTGGCGCCACGAGTTTATGGTATCGGTATTAATACAAATATCATCACTCTTGTTTGAGCTGATTTTCTTGATTTTGTTCAATAATTAAATCAAAATAAGAACAATATAGACATTAAAAAATAAATTATAATTAAAACACTTTAATTATTAATTAAACTTTTCAATCCTTTTTATTTATACCTACGACACATTTTTTGTAGTTTTAAAAATGTTAATAGTAGTTCCATCTATATTAAAATAGCGCAACTTGTATTTTCAATTTTATTTTAACATTTAAATATGGCGTCACTTGCACTTCCACTAAACTCATTAAAAGAGATAAACTTCAAAATATTGAGAGATTATTTCACTAATCGCGCTTTGTCACTAATCTCGAAATAAAGAGCTTTTAGCTAATCTTGAACTTGGCACATTTGAGCTAATCTCGAAAAATTTACTAATCGCACTTAACTATTCCTTCCATTGACAGACTAAGTATTAACTCAGCGCGATTAGTGATTTTTTCGAGATTAGCTGTAGTGTGTCAAGTTGAAGATTAGCTTATCTCGTTTTATTTGAGGATTAGTGACTAATACTGCTGACAGACTAGGGATTAACTAAGCGCGATTAGTGAATTTTTCGAGATTAGCTCAAGTGAGTGAAGTTCAAGATTAGCTCAATGCATTTTATTTCGAGATTAGTGACAAATCGCGATAAGTGAACCTCAATATATTGAAGTTTTTGTAAATGTTATATGTAAATGTTAAAATAAAATTGTAAATACAAGTTGTGCTATTTTAATATAGATGGAACTATTATCAACTTTTTTAAACCTACAAAAAATTTGTGGTAGGTGCAATTTAAAAAGATTGAAAATTTTAATTAATAATTAAAGTGTATTTTTTAATGTCTATGTTGTTTTTATTTTGATTTAATTATTGAACAAAATCAAGAAAATAAACTCAAACAAGAGTGATGATATTTGTATTAATACGGATACCATGAACTCGTGGCGCCACTTACTAAAACTTAGTCTGTCAATGGAATTAGGTGGTAGATTAGCTAAACGGGTTTAAATCTGTCAGTGGTATAAAATCGAGATTAGTGCACTAATCTTTAAAAAATTTGAAGTTTATCTCATTTTATTAGATTTAGTAAAGGTATAAGTGGCGCTATAATGCGAAATAATTCTTTCAACATTGCTGAAAGTGCAAGCGGCGTGAATTTACGATAGAAGTTATAAAATCAATGACATCTTAAAATAATTTGTGCTGAATAAATTTTGAGATTATGTTTATAAAAAGAAAATCTAGTGTGTTTTAATGTATAAATCTTAGAAATATTGAAATAAAAAATGAGTCCAGCTAATTTACTAGCTATGTATATTTTAGCGAATCACGTCTGTCAACGCAAATGGGTTTGTGGTGGATTAGCTAATTTTGTTTCACTAATCGCGTTTAGGTAATCCCTAGTATGTCAAGGGTCAGTGGAAGCTAATTTTCAAAACAAATTAAATAATTTTTTTTTTTTTTGCAAAATACTATTAGATAAAATGTAGATACATACAATAAAATTTAACAAAATTCAATTTTCTGATAATTTCAAATTATTAAACCGTAAAAATTTTAAATTTTAATTTTTGAAATGTTATACATAAAAAGTAATTTCAATGCAATGGCAGCTAACCGTACATTTCATTCAGCCTCTCAATGTATAAGTGCTCCTAAATTTGCACGCACATTTGATCATGCTAAAGAATATGATTCCTTAAAATCAGCAAGTTGAAGCCTGATTAAGTACAAAAATTGTTCGCGGCCCTGTGGAGCGAAGTTTGATGGCGAAGTTTTAGATGAAGTACTAAGTGATGGAAGAAGACGGTTCAAACTTTCATAAAATACCATCGATACAAGTAGAATGGTAGAAACGAGGCCTGCCGTAACTATAAAAAACATAAAATTAAAACTATTTAGAGAACACAACAAAAATGTTTATCAATCGACAATATTTAATGCCCTAAAAAATAAAAAAATATTTTAATATTGTCCAAGCGCCTTGCGTTTTTTAAATATTACTCTACAGGATCGTCAAAGAATTATGCAGGGTGTCCCAGAAAGAATCGATAAACCTGAAACACCTCATAGTAGAGCTATTGGATAAATACATGAAATATACAAATAAATGAAATCCATCGACTATACCAATAGATATGCAGTAAATCGAATGAGTAGCTGTTGTAATTTTTTGGAAAAAAATCTCAACTTCAATTTTAATCATGAAATATGGTAAATATTTTTTTTTTTAGTGAACGTTTAAGCGTACTTGGTGAACAAAAAATGTATGAAAGCCTAAGCGGCCAACTATTTAAAAAAAATGCGCATTTAATACAGATTTCAATAACAAAATTTTAAAAATTCAATCATTTCTTGTCTTAAACTGTAAATAAATGCTGAAACTGTCTGCCTCCGACTCTGATACACGCGTGACATCTCCGAATGAAAGCTCTTTTGAGAAATCGTGCACATCGCAGTTGAGTAACTTTTGAAGCGGCTTCCTGGCCACGGCTACGTAATTCTTGTAAATTTTTGATCGGCTTGGAGTAGATCTCTTTTTTTAGGTAACACCAATAAAAAAAAAAGTTCAACGGGTTTAGGTCCGGAGAACGTGGAGGCCACAAAATGGGCCCAGACAACCAATCCATCTATATGGGTATGTGCCATGCAAGTATGCACAGACGTTTACTTCTTAGTGCGCAGGACACCTATCATTCTGGAATCAATGGGATTTTCTGACTTCTTTAGACACTTCTTCCAATCAATTTGGCAGATCATTTCAAAGAAAGTTCAAATAACGTTGACCAGATAAATTCAAGGGCAGTTAAAATGGGCCAATTATCATTCCGTTCAATATGCCGTACAATAATTTATTTTGAACTGTTACTGGGTCTGTCTTCTCGCATTGGATGCGGATTCGAAAGTTGCAAGCTATGCAGATTATGCATGTTGAATTATCCATCTCTCTTCAGCGTTGATTCATCGCTCTACAGAATATTATTAAAGAATTGTCGATCTTAGTCCCTCGGTTGCGGAGTTTGCACACATGTAATATGGTAGGGGTGGAACTTATTTTTTTCTTTTTCAATACACGGTGCAAGCTCGGTTTTGCGATCCCAGTGCGTCGTGCTATTGCTATTGTAGAGGTAGACGGATCTCGCTCAATTTCCTCAAGCACCGTGTCTTCAATGTCAGTAATAGCGGGTTTTCCAGTACTAGTACCACCAACACTGCTGCTAGGTATTCTTCCTTCCGAGTAACATTCGAGGACTCTGATGAATACGCGGTAATCCGGGTGACGCACTTTAGGGTATCTTTCCCTATAAAGGGCTGCACCTATATTTGCATTGCCTCTGCATTCACCTTAAATAAAATGCATATTTTCGTAATCCTGTGACGTGTACTGAATACTTGGCATTTTGATACACAAAAGCCCGTCCACATAAAAGAGTAGTCGTCGTGAAATCAACGAACAAACAAAGTCCAAACCAGTAAGCAAAACGAATCAAATAGCCAGGTGTCGTAGTTTTAACACTGGTTCATAATCACAGCACTTACCTTATCTTCTATTTATTAACGGCGCCTACTCTTTCTCGCTCGCTCACACTTTAATAACTCAAACCGTCTTGAACAAAAGATTTAAACAAAAAAAGATTATCACTGTGTTACGCTGTTTTTTATGAAGCCCTTATCATTACGTACAGTTTAAGGCAAGAAATGATTAAATTTTTAAAATTTTGTTATTGAAATCTGTATTAAATGCGCATTTTTTTAAAATAGTTGGCCGCTTAGGCTTTCATACATTCTTTGTCCACCAAGTACGCTTAAACGTTTACAAAAAAAAAAAATATTTACCATATTTCATGATTAAAATTGAAGTTGATTTTTTTCCAAAAAATTACAACAGCTGCTCATACGATTTACTGCATATTTATTGGTATAGCCCATGAAGAATATTATAATACCCATAAACCGATGGATTTCATGCTTAATTAACTGTCCAGTCATTATTCATGCTCCTTAATGAACCTGATAATACTGCCGGCCCGGTACGCGTACCATCTGGGCTCATTGCTCTCCCTCCTAGATGTTTACTATAGCAAGTACTTCTACTAGAAAGACGGTAGCATTGGTTCCCAAGGACTTCGAGAGGGCAGTACCCCTCCCGTATATTCCTAGCCTTGTTAATTATTCCCCGTCTTTCGTTTTAAGTTTACTCTTACGAGTTGCTGGGAATGGAAAGTCGCTTGTAGATCACCCAGCTTTACTACAGGAACGCTAAATAAAACTAGAGGGTGCCTGGTATCCAGAGTCCGCGTACTTTGTACTGATTAATCTATCAGCCATTCATCCATCGGCATATGCTTTCCACCTTAGATTAGAGTTTTATGTTAAGGATTTCTCCTTTAGCGCCGTACTTTAGCCTCTGCCAAAATGTGCCTAATGGTTTTAGTTACCAGTGGTTGCCACGAGGACGCAGCACGGCTGGAGCAATCACGTATTGGTGAAGTAGTGTCGCGTCGATCGAAATTCGAGTGCGCAGCGAGTATACATAACGGTTAATGGATTGCGGTATATTTTTATAAATTATTCGAAAGTATTACAAAAGTATTACAATTTATCGAAAATCATTAGTCGAAAATTTAAAGCAAAGAAATTCGGTGTACGTGACCTGTGAAGAAATGAAGGCGAAATCAGTTTATGCCGGTTTGAAAAATTCAGTGCACCAGAATAATCCAGAAGTGAAGGCGAAATCAATTTATTCCCGATTGTAATACTTTCTTAAGTATTTCTGCGAAAAATGACTGGTAAAGTAAATCCGGTGTATAAAAGTGTCTACAAGAATATAACAGCAAAGAAGCAAAGGCAAAAGAAAAATTTCCTGGAATAGAAAATGGCAGAAGAAAATACACCTGCACCAACTTCCCCGAGTACAAAAGATGTTGGAGTGAATCAGAATTCAGAAAGGAGTTCTCAGCTCAACTGTGCTGGTGGAACCGCCGTCGAACTCAAGTACAATAGAAGCAAGCCGATACATATTCTCGTTTCAAAAGAAGGATATTTACTTGAGAAGTGGATCCAGGACATGGGCAGCAAAAACGTACAAGTGGTTGAATATACAGATGACAACGTATGCGAAGAGGCTATTGGACGGCGACGCGAAGAAGGCATTGCAGACCACAGCGCATTTACCAACATGGGAGAACCTCAAAACAATGTTGGTTAAGGAGTTCAAACCAACTCATACGAGCGCAACAATTCACAAGCAAATGGCAGCACCAAAGAAAAGAATGGAGGAAAGCTAGATGAGTAAGGTAGCTCGATGATGGATTTGGGCAAGGATCAATAATTGAGTATTTCATTGGAGGGATTGCAAATTATGAGCCTAATAAAGCCGTGCTGTATCGTGCTACGACAATTGACGCATTTAGGAAAAAGTTAGTTTGCTATGAAAGTATAAAAAATAAAACTCTAACCAAAACGATATTACCAAGTGTCCAGAAACAAGAGAGTAAAACAACAGGAAGTCGGAGAACCGGGGAGACGAGAGGAAAGTCTTACGTCTGTGGTGAGGTAGGATACTTAGCAAATGTGTGCCCTCACAATGGAGAAGGCAACAAATGCTTTAAGTGTCAAAGGTTTGGCCACATAGCGGTGAAATGTCCGGAACAAAAAGAGAAGGAAAGAGGTACGATGCAGAGCGGGAAAGCAACATCAAGTCAAGGTCAAAGCACCCTATTCGCGGTGGAACGCCGGATGCCAAGTGAAGCTAGGGAAAACAAAAACAATTGTGATCGAAGGAGTGGAACTCTATGCGATGGTGGACAGTGGCAACGATTTGAATTTCATTGCAAATGAAAAAAATAATGGAGTTAGGAGGCCTTAAGGTTAACCAGGAACTATCAACATTCAGAGGTCTCAGGAGAATTGAAGACAGTGGCAGATGACAACTTGGGTCAGGAGCTACTACAACGAACAATCACGAAGTAGTCGAGAAGTCGCCAGTTGATCTATACCAAATCGAAAATAAGCAGCTAATACAAGAGGTAGTCGGCTTGGTGAAAAATTATGACCCAAGAAAGGAGACAGTAAGTGATCCGGTATACTCTAGTACCGTTGGAGTTGGAGATAGTCAGGGGGCAAATTGAAGAATGACTGAGGGAAGGAATAATAGGAGTCAGCATGTCGGAGTAGGCAAGCCCAGTCGGATTAACAAACAAGAACGATGGCTCAAAGAGATTATGCGTCGATTACCGAAAATTGAATGCGGTAGTTGAGCGAGGTATTTCAGCACACTAGACCTGCGTAATGGATTTTTTCATGTACCTATAGCTGCCGATTCAATGAAATATACTACATACTTCGTTTGTCCCGCTGGTTGGACAATGAGTTTTTGAGAGCACTCTTCGGACTGTGTAATTCTCCAGCAACGTTTCAGAGGTTCGTCAATAATATTTTTCATGAGCTATACAATCAGAAAATTGTCTGTATATACATAGACGATATTATTATCCCAGCTACAACAGAGGAGGAAGCGGTGAATATGCTAAAAAGAGTACTAGAAGTGACACAGTACAACGGATTGCAAATCAATTAGAAGAAATCAAAACTATTGATGAAAAAGGTAGAATACCTTGATTACGAGATCGAGGGCGGCACCATACGACCCAGTAGACATAAACAAACTGTCAGTCTGAAATTTCCGGAGCCAAATAATGTTCGCCAATGTCAACGATTCCTGGGTCTGACTGGATACTTCAGAATATTCGTCAAAAGCTACGCAATCATAGCCAAGCCAATTTCCGTTCCGAGTTGGTCCATTAGATAAAAAAGCGGTAAAAAAGTTAAAAGAGGTCCTGACTACAAGTCCAGTTCTACAGTTGTATTCCATTGTGTCAAAAACAAAACTGAAGACGGACGCCAGAAAGCATGGTATGGGGGCGATATTGGAGTTAGAAAACGCGGAGAACAAACTGTTTCATCCAGTTTTCTACTTTAGTCGCTTCAGGGTTTATTTGCTGGGCCTGAAGCATAAAATAGTCACGGATTGTGCGGCTTTCAAGGATACGATTGAGCGAAAGGAGTTGTCATCAAGAATAGCAGGGTGGGCCTTAATCTTGCAAGAATTCGAATACGAATTAGAACACCGAGCATCGCACCGAATGCGGCATGTAGACGCGCTGTTCAGAGCATCAGTGATTATGACGATTCAGAATGAGCATAAAAGGACGACGAGCACATACATACAATATTGAAGTTACTTGAAACAGCAGCTTACAAAAATTATACCGGAAGTCACGGTCTTTACAAGGTAATAAACAGAACGGAGTGTCTAGTAGTACCACGAGCAATGCAGACAGAGGTTATCAAGAGATATCACAAGCAGGGCCACTTCGGAGTGAAGAAAACCGAGGACAGGTTAAAGAACGAGTTTTTTATGAAGAATATGACGAAAAAGATAACGTCGGTTATCAAAAAATGTATCAGCTGCATCATAGTCGATCGAAAGGAGGAAAAGCAGGACGGACTTTTGAGCCCAATGCCGAAAGGAGATAAGCCATTCGCTATTTACCATGTGGACCATTTAGGGTACTTAACGCCAACCAGAAAACGATACCAGTATATTCTTTGTGTAATAGATGCTTTTACAAAATTCGCATGGTTATATCCAACCAAAGGTACAACAGCCAAAGAGACACAGAAACTAGAGATACAAAAGGCGATATTTGGCAATCCAGGATCGAGCAATGGCCTTCACGTTAACGGAATTCCAGAAATATTGTCGAGAAGAGCACATCATGCATCATGGGATAACAACCGGAATGCCCAGTGGGAATGGGCAAGTAGAGAGGTTGAATCGTATTATAATTCCGGTTCTAGCCAAGGTGGCGAGAGAAGCACCAGGCGAGTGGTATAAATATGTTGATCGAGTACAGATGTACATATATAAACAATTCGCACCAACACGCTATCAACCGATCACCGTTTGAGTTACTGTTTGGAACCGCGACGAATTCTGCAGAAGACTGGAGAATTAAGGAAACCATCGAAACCGAAATCGTCAATTCATGTGACCATATAAGAGATGAAATGTGGGTAGATGCCCGACGAGCAATAGAAATCATACAAAAAGGGGTTTGATCGCAAACGGAAGTTGGCCCCGAAATATAAGGTGGGGGACTGGGTAATTATTAAAAAAGCTCAGTTTGGGAGTGGCCAAAAAATTGCCCCGAAATTGATGGGCCCATATGAAGTAACAGAAGTAAGGAACAATGATCGTTATTGCGTGATGAAAGCCGACAGTTCTGCAGAAGGACCAAACCTAACTAGGTAACCTAACTGCCGAGTACATAAAGATGTATTTTGATAGCATAACAGACGAGGAAAGTTCAGAGTGGAAGGCCGAAAATCAGCAGCCAACAACCAGTAATGGGAGGTCACAGGTTATGTTGATTTTAACTAATTAACTAATTAGGAAATTAACTAATGTATGTGTGAAATTCTATTAATTTTAGGAGTGAAGGGTGAAACTGAGAAAGAGTGGAAAGTACGGGTGTGTGCTATGTATTAAATGTATTGGCTAATAATTAGTACAAAGTGAAAATACTAATTACACAATTGAATATCTGGTTTAGAATGTCCAGGTGAATCGATTATAGTTTTAAGAAATAATTAATAAATTTGAATTGTTTTGTCTTAATTTACTATCTATCGGCTATACCTTGGTGTCCCTAACCGGGCCGATTTTGGCATTAAAAACCTAACCAGTCCTTCGGTTTTGTTGTGTGTAAGCGGATATACGATGGAGCCCGGTCTATGCCACAAACTATTATTTTTCTTTCCCTTCCCGCCGAATTTCAGGATAGGCCCCTGTATGATAAATGATAACATTAAATATATAAATTACTGCAAAGTTGTTTACATTTTAGTAGAACACATATCAGTTACACTTTGCAAAAAAATGCAAAACTTTATGTAAACCGTGCACAAAGTGAAAAATTAAATTCGGAAAGTGCACAGATACATTTGATAATTGCAAATATACTTTGTGGCACTATTTTACTTAACATTTTACAATAAATGCTAAGTAATGAGGGCAAAGTGAAAAGTTGATAAATTTTTTTTGAAGAATTGCGCCCAAACCTAGTTACGTTTCAAGGAAAATAATACTTACTCATTGCCGGGTTACATTGATTTTAAAATATTAGAGTGGATTACTAGCGAAAATTGGTTTAATGATTTAGGAGAATGAAACGTGCAAACAGCAAAGAATATGCTAAAAAATGTTTTCTAGACAAAACCGAAATTGAATTGGTTGACACTATTAAACTTCAGAAATATGCCAAGAAATAAATCAATAATGAACCGAGTCACTCGGTCAACTATTCCACTTTCATTTGATCAACTAAAGCCTAGAGAAATTTCTAGCACCTGCAGAATAAGAACATTTACTTCTTGCTCAAAAGCATTATGCGGATAAGACGAGCAATGGAGATCAATTCAAATTGGACCATGAGATTGATCGATAGATATATTAGAATGTTTGCTTTATCAATCGAGGTCCTCATGGGTTCGATTGTCATCTACTGATGTCAAATCGTTCGATCTGGGTGGCCATATAACAGCGCCGAATTTCGGTAAGGCACGTTCAAGAGACATTTGACGCAAAATGATCATTGCTTGACTGGCTACGTGGCACCATCCTGTTGAAAGTAAAGATATTCCGTTTCTTGTGCCAAAAAGTCGCGCAACACTTTGAATGCAAACGACCGAAGATTTATTTTCATAAAACAAATTAAGCATACCTGCTGGAAGAGAAGAAAAAAAATGTTGTTGGGTGATTCCTAATCCGACATGCTACAGATGAGTTGTTTGTCATTTTCTCAGATAGATCAACCATATTATATAAAGACAAACCGATCACAAGACATTCGCTTGTACACGTATTATCATTCTCGTATCACATACAATGTCTCCTAACTGTACAATCGTATATAATATAGGTAGATAGAAACTATGTAATCAAAACATAATCGAGTAACAAAATCAAAGCAAGTTTTCCAATCTAATATAATATAGCTGCTTAGTATTGAACAGGTTTATCAAAAAAACTCTATAAAAGTTACGATCTAAAATCTAAACACTAAACAAAAACAACAACAAACAACTGTTTCTATAATTTAAAATTAGCATCTCCATCTCTTTCAAAACACCATAATAATAACAACAACCATAAAAATATTCATCAATGCAGCATTATTGTTATTATTACATATATGTATGTATAAAACTACCGATAATTTAATTGAATCACTAACAATATGTTTTTATTGCATAATAACATAAAATTTATTTTCAGGTTAACTAAGTGCACATTATTCAAGACCACGAAATAATAAGAGAATGTTAAAATACAACAGTAATAATTTATCATGTACATACACGGCATTGAAATAAATTCATTGGTTTATCGGCGCATGATGCTTCTGCCAGACCTGCCACAATTCCATTTACATAAATCCCATTTGTGTTGTCCTTATTTAAGTAATCGATGAGGATCGGGAAGAAATCATCACGTTGCAATTCACTCCATTCATTAAACCACTGTATAATATAACGAAATTCACCATCCACTGATAAATTATTCATAGACATTTTCGCTTTTATATAAATTTCACTTGAATTACTATTTATTAGTTTAAATATTTTTTATTTATGTGTAGCTAGCTACTTTCGAATTTAATCACAAAATTTATTAAACACCGTGTACAGTTTTGTTGTTTTCTATTGAGATTCTAAACGGAGAGTGGCGATGACGACGTCAAGAATAAACAACAAATAAACAAAAAATGCATAAAAAATTTGACATTTGAGTAATTGTTTATGGTTGTGTGAAGAAAGGCTATTTCACGTTAAAACTATGATCTAGTACGTTTTAAGCAAAATCATGTGAAATGACACTAGATGTCTCTAGTGTTTTAATTAAATTGAGCAAAATGGTTGATGTCCTTGATGAATCAAAAATAAGGCTGATTTACATTCAAACTTTTCGTTCTTTTACAAAAGATAAAAGATGTACGATAGAAAATACGTTTTAGTATGATTTCCTTGTATTCAAATCAGAAGAAATACTCAAAAAGTATTATTCAATACAATTTACTGCAACACTCAACTTTTTTTTGGTGAAAAAGAACGGAAAAACCTGAAAAAATGAACTGGTTTGTCTTTTTTCATAAAAGTTGCTCAAAATTTATAAAATCAAAGTAACATTTTGAAAGGAAAACATTAAATTTTGAGTATGCCCGTCCTATTTTTATATATCAGTAAAATGTATTTGCACTTTTCTTCGTGATTCTATGGATTACGTTTTCCGAAAGAGGCAGACCAATTGTTGGAAAAGTACAGAGTGTTTTCCGAAAGAGGCAGCACGATCAAAAAGGAAGTACAAAACGTTTGCCACTAGATGTCACTACACAATCAAAAAAATATTACTGACGTTTTTCAAAAAGGGACAGCTAAAATCAATTTATTTATCACGTACTAATAATAGTCACTTTTATGACACGAAAATATTTATGTTTATATTTACAAAATGCATACATAAAAATGTCATACAATTTTTGACAGCAAATATTTAGTGACACCTAGTGGCATTATGTGAAAGTTGCTTGTGTTTTCGGAGTTTTCCGAAAGATGGTAGCTCTTGCGGTTGTTGAAAATTTGAAATTTAAACATGATCTATTCTTTTCAAAGAGAACGAAAAGATTGAATGTAATTCAGCCTTAAGTACTGCCAAATTCATTTTCTTGTTACAAAAATTTTGATTTAATTAATTTTATAGAGAGTTAAGAGAGTAACAGACCATTCACAATGAAACAACTTTTTACTTTTAACTTACAGGTTTGTAAGAATTTCCAACATAACCAGCAAAAATTTTTGTTCGTCAAGAAATCCAGCATGAGTCGTGTTTGAGATTCTAAAATGATTTTTGCATAAATTTCTGCAAAATGTCCAATTAGAAATGACTTGGCTTTTTAACGAGATTATGATGAAATTCTGTAAACACTACAGAGATGAGGTTCTTAAATGATTTTAACTGATACAATTCTAAAATAAGGGCAATTAGGAATTAACTCGTTTCTTTACCGATTTCTTGTCAAATTTATCGAATTTCATTACAATCGCTTTAGAAATAACCGAGTTTCTTCCTAATTGGCCATATTCCAGCACTTCTTCTGAATACCATTTCAGAATAACATTTCCATCGTGCATGCTCAATTTCACCGTATATTCGGTTAAAAAATAGCAAAGTTGCTTCCTAATTGGCATCAATTTGACTTAAAATGCTATACCTACAGAAAAACCTCACTACAACGAACATTGACGGGACCAGAAAAGTTGTAGTTATACCAAGGCCAACTACTGTGAAGTAAAACGCAATCTATCGGGCATAGTAAAACGCACAAGTTTACTGTTCAGCGGTCAGAACGTGAGGAGTGAAACGTTTATTTGACTCTCTTACATGAATATGATGTCCATAGGGTGCACCTGCATCGTACTTCACGCTTTACATATCAACACTGCGCCTCGACCCTTTGAATCCAAATACAATTACCAATTAATCAAATGATCGCAAATAATACATTTAAATTGTTAAGCGCAGTTTGACTCGTGCTGGTTAAAATCAATCACAATTTCGTTCGCAATGTGTTTTGTGTAGCAGCTGGTAAACCCTTCGTCATGATATCTGCAAGCTGCTCTTTGGTGTTTAGGTACTTCACTTCGATATCTCCCCGAACGATTATATTGCCCAGAAAATGATATCGAATATCAACGTGCTTGAGTCTGTGAGATTCCTTTCCACTTGATGCGATGGTGATGCAACCTTGGTTGTCCTCGTGTATGATCGTCAGCATCCTCAGTCTTCTGAAGCTTCAATTTATATTTGATGGGTGTTGAGCTCCCATTACAATTTTACATTCCAAAACATTTGAGCACACTTTCAAATATGGTTGTTGACTTAACTGTATCTGTAACATGCCGTTTTCTCTGTCACGGTGATTAGTGATGCCAACAGACAACAGTAGTCGCACGGCCAACATTCTTGCCACAGACGAATAAGTTTCAAAGAACTTAAGCCCCGACTTCTGAGTAAAACCTCGCATGACCAATCGTGCCTTGTTCGGCCGTTCAAATTCATCACATTTTCTTGAAATAACCCATTTAGAACTGACAATCAAACGTCCAGGTGGTGGTTCAACCAGCTTCCACGTTTGATTTTTCTTGAGCGTGTCCATTTCTGCATTCACTGCCTTCATCCATTCATCAGCATCATTTAGCCCTCGAATGCCCTCAAACGAACGAGGAACATCGTCAACAAATGCTAATGCATTCAATGCAAAAACTGTCATGGCCTCGTTGGCCTCATCCTTCATGCGATTAATCCACTGACATAATTGTTATAACGAGCCGGTGGACGACGCTCTCGCGGTGGTCGCGATGATGATGCTTTCATAATCTGTTGCTCCACTATATCCGAACCACGTTTCTCCACCTCGTCGTCGCCGGCCAGTTCCTTTTCGACAGAAAACCATTCATCAACGCTCGCATCATGGCCATCGTCAAGTTTATCTTCACTGTTGACAGGTGCCTCCGCCTGGTTCTGATGATCCTTAAATCGTTCAACCTCAATGACCTTGCTAATGTCTTTGATCTTGATATCCTTCGACCGGAACTCATCAAACTTCACATCACGACGAATAACTACATACTCGTAACGATTCAGCATCCCACATTTGATAGCCGTTTCTTGCATATCCGACCATGGTCATCCGCTTTGACTTATCATCCATTTTCTTGCGTAAAGCATCCGGAACATGCGCATATGCTGTTGATCTAAACACACGAAGATTCGACAATTCAGCTGCCGTTTTGTTTACGTTTAACGCCCGTGTTGAACTGCGATTTGTGATATATGCCGCATGTGCTCACTAGCACCCGAATCAATGTACCAACGCACACACGCATTCCGTTTACACTCCAATGCAGAGCTGAAAACATCAGCCAAAAATGTGATTTCATCACTAGCAGCATTCGCTTTCCCCTTTTTTTTACTGATATTGCTGTTTCGGTTGGTACTGCTGCTGTTGTTGTCCTTGCCATTGTATGCTGTCATTTCCGGTGTCATGTTTCAATCTCGGACAATCAGTTTTCCGATGACCAAAACGTTTGCAATAATAACACTGAATTTTCGATCAATATCAATACATCGCTATACCATCGGTGCTTTGTATGACACTATTGCCCTTGATACCTTTATATTTACTCTCCGCGTCCAGCAATCTACTGCGAATCAGTTCCATTGTTAAATCTTTTGGATCCATTGTCCCAAGTACCATGACGACCATGTTGTATTCACTCGGCAAAGTAACCAATAACGAGGCGACGGCCATGCGGTCATTCGTTTCACCACCGCATGCCTTTAATTCACGCTAACATTTATCAAATCGAAGAAAATATTCTTGCAAACTTTCATTCGATGTACATTTCATCAATAACATGCGTGTTCGCACTCCAATTTCACTCGCAATACTGGCACATTGAAATGTTTGCCCCAAAGCATCGATAATTTTGTAAGATGATGTTCAGCAATTCGACGAATGATCATTGACTTGTACTTTTTATCACTTTTCTTGATGACACTTATTCTTGTCTCTGCATCATCGCCCCTTGTTCATCGTATTTAGTTTTTTTTTTTTTTTTTTTTTTTTGTATTTCGTTTGCTCAGGTCTAGATATTTCTATCCACACGACCTAATGGTGTTTATATAAAACGGTTAGTCCAAACTTCCAGAAGGAAGTATGGATGTCCCGAGTCTAATTTTATTTTCACTGAGTCGCACTTTGTGATACCACCGAACAGCACGGATATTATGGGCCTTAGACATTAATAATGCAGTACCCAGTACCACTATCTATTTTATTAAGCTGATAATTGTGATACCCTCGCTTTTGTACACGATATAACGGGCCTTTTACGATAATGCGCAGTACCCGGGACCACCAGCTTAATAAAGATGTTAACACTACAAGATATATATTGCGACTGCGTATTTAGTTTCAGCGTCTGTTTCGATCCATTCGATTCATTTTCATCAAGAACAATGCGCAATCTAAACAAACAGTTGCCAAATCTTGTCCATTGAACAAATTTGTGGGAAAACGTTCTTCATCGTTCGTTATTTCAAAAAAAAAAAAAACTGTCCAATTCTTTTCAATTAAAGCACACAAAACTTTCAGAATTAACTTCAATAGCCCATAATCTGTAGTTATACCAACTACTGTGAAGTCAAACGCAATCTATCGGGCAAAGTAAAACGCACAAGTTTACTGTTTAGCGGTCAGAACGGGAATGAGGACCGAAACGTTTATTTGCCTCCCTTACATGAATATAATGTCCATAGGGTGCACCTGCATCGTACTTCACGCTTTACATTTCAACTTGCCCGTTGTAGTGAGATGTCCCTTGAACTGAGGATTTGTGATTTTTTTTTTTATAAACATTTTCTTGGGATTCTATTTCTTATCAGATTTTGATGAAATTCACCATGCGGAAATGGGATCTGCAATATGGCCAGTTAGGAAGGAACTTGGCTATTTCTCAATCGGTTTTAGTGAAATTTGACACCTGCCATGGAAATGGGATTCTAACCTGATTTTTGGATGAAGTTCTGGAATATTGCCAACTACGATATAACTTGTCTGATTTCCACCGCCCATGTCAAATTTCATCATACTCGGTCAAGAAACAGCAAAGTTCCATCTAATTGGCCATATTCCAAAACTTCATCCAAAAACCATTTTAGAATCATATTTCCAACACACCTACCGAATTTCATCATAATCGGTTGAGAAATAGACAAGTTCCGTTATACTTGGCCATATTCCAGAACTTTATTCAAAAATCATTTTAGAATCCCATCTCTATCGTACATGCTGAATTGCATTAAAATCGGATAAAAAATGGCTAAGTTCCTTCCTAACAGGCCATATTTAAGAACTAACTAATGCTCCCGATCTGTATCCGCTCTAATAAAGTGTATGCTTATAACTAAGGGGAGAATTCCATGGGAAAACTTCTGTTTTGCAAGGGACTTATATGTGTGTTCATTGTAGTTAGCTGTCCCTTGAAGTGAGTGTTCGTTGAAATGAGGTTTCACTGTATATGGATAAACTTATATACAAGATATTTAAATTGTATGCGTCAATTAAGTCTTACATAAGTCTCTGTAAAATATTCGTTGACTCTGTTCTCAAAACTCAAATCATAGTAACAAAATTCGCAAAATGTATCAAGACGACTAAAAATTTGTGGTCGTGCTACAACTACAACGATGAGTAACTGTTGATCAATTTTTTAAAAGACAAATGGCGTAATACAAATTTTAAGGAGACGATTGAAAAATTAGTCGATTCGAGATAAGTAACAATGCCCCGGGCCAATTCTCGACTATTACATGAGCCTACATTTTACTGACTTATCAACACACCCCGCGTGTTGTAGACACAAATCTTCAGCAACAACCAGAAAACATGATGCTAATGCTATATGGTATCTATAATTTAAATAAATGAAGTCTGCGAATTCAGGCAAATTGAATGTCAGAATAAGTATAAGTTAAGTTAAAAAACTTAATCATTTAATTCTAAATTATACAGCAATTCAAACGGCTAACTGACAAATTAACCTAGACAGTAATTTATTTATCAAGCCGTAATTACATGTTCTCCATAAAAATGATAATTTGTGTTTTTACTTTATAATTATTCTCGAAATCGCTTTTGCTGACCTAATTTGCATATTAAAAAATTATACAATACAAATGTTAGTTGTTATAAAGTCGCACCCGCAGTTTAGTAAAATCCTATACAACCGCTCAATTTTAAGAAATTATTGAATTTCGCCTCCACAACTGTATATTGTTCAAACAAACGTGTCCTCATGTGTCATTTTACTATCTATATCAATAACAAATACGACCTTGCAGTACATACAGAAAATCAATGCAAGTCTAACTGGGTAAATACTAAAATTTACCTTGAACTTGTTTCAGGGCTGCGACAGAGAATATGTATGTAGCTTATGCATATGTACATATATGCGAAAGTATCATGCTTGTAAGTTGTTGGCGGAAATGTAAAACTTAATATGCACGCGGTTTAATTAATTTCTTGTGAATTCATTTTCTTGTGAAAGTATTTCAATGAAATTTTACTATTTCATGTCGCTGCCTGTATAGGAAGTAAATAAAAATGTCGCGACATTTTAAAATTTATTTTGGTTTAAGGTTGAGTTAGAAAAATTGTGCGTAAGCGGGATTGGAGTTTTTTACACCGCAAGTAATTATCAGCAAAGGTATCTTCGGTTTAAGCAAAAACGCGAAATTGAAATCTTAATAATTTCCAAAATCACACTCTTAGACTGTGTCCGAAACCGGTGATAAATGCTTTTAGTATACATGTAAACCCGAATGGGTCTTTTGCAAACAGAATAATTGTTCAGACGACATTCAACATGGCTGCCTAAGTAATTCGGTATCCCGTCAATTCACAGAAAAAAAATTCACAGAAAAACAATTCACAGAAAATTTACAGAAAAAATAATACTATTTCCCAGAAAATCGCGCAAATATCTGGAAAATGTAGATTTAATATTAAAATTAGAATTGAAATCTCCCTTTTCCAAAATATTTCAACACAAAATTCTGGATAAGGAAGATAAAATCTTCATTTTCCAGGATTTCTGTAAATTTTTTTTTCTGCGAATTGTTTTTCTGTAAATTGTTTTTCTGCGAATTGTCGTGGAATCAAGTAATTCACATCGTCAAATAAAATGTCAACTATGGTAGCGTTTGCAGGGACGAGAGACACAAATAATATGGTGGTCGTTGTGGATAATTTCTTAATTTCAACTGCAGAGCAGAGATGATTTGTCCGTGTATGTTAACTAAAGGTTAAACTTATTTATATGACATATTGATGACAGATTATTGAATAGCTATTATTGAATTAATTGGTCGATTGATTTAAAATGTTGCACTGTATACAATATACCAAATCACTAAACATTTATCTTGATCCATAACAGAATCCAATATTTTTTAGTTTGCGTTGCACTTCTGCTTTGAGACCATGAAACCAGTGACCGTATAGTTTCCTGTATAAAAACCTAAATATACCGTAATGAAGTTTCCAAAATTTTTGTGAGACTGTTCCATAATCTTGTTATACTATGCACTAAGCTACAAAACGAAAGCCAATTCAATGCGTATGACAGGATTGCTTGCTGTTAAAATCGTACAACAACATGAGAGACCGCGAAATATTTCAAACAAGTATTACACGATTCTGGCAACATAATTTAAATTTGGAATGTAGGCGAATCTTTTTCAAATGAATGTCAGCGTTTACTATAAAATATTTATCACAGATTCCGGGATCACAATCAGCCTTAGTCTTAAACTACATGCAAAAGTTCTAAAGATCTTTCAAACAATACCAGCACTTCCTTTACGACTTTCTAAAGAAACTCGCGCTGCATGGATGATTTATAAAAGTTGTTTTTCAAGTTACCGTGGTAATTTTTTTCAACCAATGGTGGAAAAGTTAAGCATTATCTTGCACCTCTAGACCAACGCCTCCTCAATACCACACTTCCAAGTCTCTAAGACTAATAAAAATTATAAAAATGTCTGTCTGTTAGATTCATTCCGGAATCCGGGGATTCTGGCGGTGATTTTATTATATTTGTCGAAGTAAAACTTTTAGATTCTTCGAGACCTTTACAGTGCTATACTGACCTCGTCTAAAACAAAAATTGTTTTTTACTTTGGTGAATTTGTATATGCTTGGTGAGCAATTTTAGATTTTTATCAGATCTTTCCAACGACACCTCCTGTAATCCTGTACCAAACTTTAACATTTACAAGGGTTCGAGAGATGGTGTATTGATTGGAAGCCTTAAATATAATAAAATATAATGTGAGAACTTGGTTCTTCCAATGTATCTTTCTTTTAACAAAATTTTAGTAGGTTTGATTCCGATAAATTTTGTGCCAACCAATTTCTCCGAGAAGGTTAAATTGCGAATCAAGACAGCATCCACTTCCAAACATCATACATGTAAATCAAAAAGATATTTTCATCTCGCCCAAATATTCGCTATCTTGATTTCTCTGGGGCTTTAAAAAACAGATCTTTCTGACGGCATTCACCCTAAGCATCTATATGAGAGTATCTCGTCAAAGAACTTTACAACAAACGTCATATCAAGACCTTTACAACGATAAGCAATATCGTATTTAAGAGGAATTATATTTTAGAGTTTTATTGCGTCTCTAGAATAAGACCTTTCAAAAGGTAAAACTTCCGTTTCCGAGTTGCACCGTTTACTACCGCGCCATATTTTGTTTCTCGAGAAATTTGTTTCACGACGAATTTCACTTCCCGAGAAATTGAAATTTTTCAAATTTTTTCTCGACTATCTCGCAAATTCTCGAGAATTTTTTTATTTACTAAATTTCTAAAATTTCTACAAAAAAATTCTTTTACTACATTGATTTATTTAAAGTTTCCTGAGAAAGAAACGTTTCTTTCATTTTGAAGTATAGGCCGAAGCGTAAACAGAGCAGTTTTTTGCATTGATGCTCCTATGAATAACTCACAATATTTTGGAATCCATAAAAGTTACAAGATTCTCTTTTTTTTGTTGACAAAACCCTTTCTATACTATATATCAGGACTGACCACAAAAGAGGGCAGCGAATGCAAGATCCGTATGTTCGGGCCCCTTGACTGGTAGAATCTCGAGTAATAACCAAGAAGAAATTTTTCTTTGTTATCGCTGCCTGGCGGAAATACGAAGGTGGATTGGAAAACAAATGGAAGGCTCAAGGTCTAAGAGTACAATAACTCCACTTAAATCTAGAAGCAGTACTCAATACGTGAAATTACCATTTAACATTTGAGGTTTTGGTAAGCGACCCTGTTTATGAGATAAATAATGGTGTACTTCATTTTTCATTATTTCACTTTGAAGAATACTTTTAAGTATGTATATTCGTCTAATTATGTATCGACTAAACATGAATTTAAAATCTAATTTTTATTTATATGGCTGTTTTTCATTCAGGGGTGTCTCCATGGAATCAAACATTAACTGACGATTATCGTTTTCCGTCTTAAATTCAACAAGTGGAAAATCCAAATCATCAACACCACAATACCATGTGGTGTTGGTAATTTTATTGAGCATATTTGCAACTCCTCATTACTCAAATCATCCTGTCAAATTAATGGAAATTATAACTTTAATTAAATTAAATTTTTTCCAAATTTGTAGCTATTCAAACCCGAAAATTCTTTCAATTCTGCTCATTATAAAAGTTTTGCAAAATATTCTTTAACCAATAAATACTAAGCCAGAAAATCCACAAATTACAATCTCTAAAAATTCTTAAGGGCATTTCATTTTTCAATTTCTATTTACATTTAAAATCCTCTAGAACTCCTCGAAAAACTCTTCTCAATTTACTAAACTCTTTCTTCAAAGCCTGCAAATTCTGTAACTTTGCTAAAATCTTTCAAAATTTGCAAATTTGTTAATTGTTTTAAGATCCACAGTTTGTTCCGCTAAATTTTCTCAAATATTAAAATTTTTAAAATTTTGTATGAATTCTTCAATAACTTGCAATACCTCACAAATTCATTAAATGTTTCACAATATTTTAAAAAAACTTCAATTTTTTGATAAATCATCAATTTATAAATCTTGAAGTTTGGCAAAACCTTTCAATCATCCAATGGAATTTGTATATTTGCATGAGACTGAAAAGTTTAAATAGTTAAAGTGTGTGGAAAGTGTGGCAGAAGTTGAAGAATTTTTGGAAATTTATAAAATATGTATGTACTCAAAATTTGCCCCCCAAATTCAAATTAAGCAAGTTTTGTAAAGTTCAACTATGCAAACACAAATCTTATAAACCACGTAAATTCCTAGTTTCTTAATTTCTTAAAATCTTTGAAATATTTATTTTGTATTATTTTGAATACCAACAATATGCTAGAAATGTCTCAAATTTCAAAAAATTCTCGTCTAGCAGTTCTTCCAATTTCGTAAATTTATCAAAAACGAGACTTGAAATTTGAATTAGTTTCACGATTTTTACCGTTTTGCTAAATTTTTCTATCTTAAAATTCTATAAATCTTTTAAAATCAGACTTAAGTAAACTTAAAATTCCTTTATTTGACAGAATTCTTAATCTGCCAATATATTTGTAAACTAAAATCTCCAAAAATGTCTTTCACTTCTTCTAAACCATGGGTTATATAAAATCTTAAAATTCAAGAAATTTATCAAACTATTTTAAATTTTCAAATTTATGAAAATCTGCAAATTATAGTGCTAATTCTTCATAGTATGCTAAATAGTTAAATTTTAAAAATTGCCTAATTTCCGCAAATAGTCAAATTCAACTAACTTATTGTGAAAAATTCTAGAAATTTTCTAAAATCTGCAACTCCTAATTGGAAATTTACTAAATTTTAACGTAAAATCTCTCTAATTTCTGAAATTCTCGAAATTTAAACAATTATTATTTGATTTGTCCGAACTGGTATTCCATGGTTAAATTCACTCAAAAACACTGATTAATTGGAATTTAACCAAACCGAAAGATTTAAGTTTGTAATAACTTAAAATTTCTCATATTCTTCGAATTTCTAGAATGCTTAAAAAAATTGGCAAGATTCTCAAAATTTTATTAGATTAATCAAACTCAGAGTTTTAATCTAAAAACTGACTTTAAAATCGTTCTATTAACCTATTCAAAGCAAATATTATAATTTGTCAAATAATTCTAATAATTTTCAAAAATGTGTAAGCACTGTGACAAAAATGTGTGAGATACAGACGACAAGCTGAAGTATTAGAGAAAGTTGATACCGAGATGAGTGTATTTAAAAGTTGATGTATCGAGCTCCAATCAATTGGTAAAAGACATTGATAATAAAATTGGAAATATAAATGAGAGTTGTAGCAAGATGTCGAAAAGTGTAGTCAGTGGGAATATTTCTTTTGCTGATAAAGTTAAGGGTATAAGGAAAAGCGAACCAGCTATTGTTGTAATACCAAAAACCGTGCAGGAGAGTAAAATTACTAAGGAGGATTTAAAGGAATCTCTAAAAGTTGTTCCAGTACACATAAATAGAGTATCAAATATCAGAAATGGAGGCATTGCGCTGGAATGTGGTGACAAAGACAACAGAGAGGAAGTTGAAAGAAGTATCCAAGCAAGGCTCAGTGATAAATATGACATTAAAACCAGTAAAACATTCTCGCCGAAAGTGAAAGTGATTGGAGTAACAGAAGAATATGAAGACGTTCAATTTGTTGAAACATTGAAAAAACAGAATGAACGATTAAAAGATTGTCAAATTAAAGTGATACGCAAATATAAAACATCAAGAGAGGCTTTAAATGTCATTCTGGAGTTGGATACAAGCGGATTTACCAGTATATTGGAAATGGAAAGAATTTATATATTGGGTGGGATAGATGTAGAGTAATTGAGGATTTTATGTTAGTACAATGTTTCAAATGCTTAGGATACAACCATACTAGTAAGAAATGCACTGAAGCTAAAGCCATTTGTAGGCCATGTGGTAAAAGTGATCATGTGTCAAAGGAATGTGCGGAGCAAATTAAATCATGTGTCAATTGTAAAAAAGTTGTGGAAAATAATAAGTTGAACATCGATGTGAATCATGAAGCAACTGATAAGGCATGTCCTAGTTACCTAAGAACATTAAATTTAATGAAGAGGAGAATTTGTTACGAATAGCAATCAAAATCTCAAGATGTCCCATTTCGAATCATTTATTTGAATATCAGTAGTTTATTAGCCCATATAGATGAAATTAGAGATCTAGCAAACAGGAGGCAACCACATGTTATATGTGCTAGTGAAACATGTGTTACAAGCGATTTTGAAATTACATGTCAGGGCTACTCATGTATTCGATGTGATTCACATTCACGGTTTACTGGGGAAAAAATTGCTCGATTGAGAATAATTATTTATGGATTAGTAAAGTCTTGATAAGAAAATCAGATCAATTGAATAAAAATGTAGCATTATCGGTGTTGTATCGATCCCCAAATTCAAGTATAATATCATTCATCAACTATTTCGATCAATGGAGTGAAGAAAATATTTCTACAGAGGAGTTAAATTTAATATGCGGTTATTTTAATATTGACTACCTACGTCAGACGACGAATAAACTTAAGTTGGATAGATTAATGACAAGATTGAATCTGAAACAACTAATGGAGAAATGTACCAGAATAACAGCAGACACGAATGCCTTAATTGATTGGGTTATTGGTAATACAACAACTGCAAATATACGTATCGACACATTAGAGCAAGAGAAAATTAGTGATCATGAGACGATTCAAGTAAATTTGATGGAAATTAGTAAAGTAGCCGAACACCAAAAAAATATATTGAGGGGATATTTAATTTTAATCAAGATATATTCAATAAGCTGTTACAAGATTCAAGTGGGATACGACTGGTGATATTGATGAAGTATGCGAAAATATGTATGAAAATATTTATAAGGCCCTAAATGTATTTTACAAGAAAGCAGAGATAAAACCAAAGTCAAATGAATGGTTTCACAAAAATTATAATCTGCGGCTTTTAAAATCAAAAAAGATTGCAGCGAATAAATTAGCAAAGCAAACTGGAAATGAGGAACATTGGAATGAATATAGAGCAACACGAAATCGGTATCTTTCATCAATAAGAAAAAGTAAGAGAAACTATTTCATTAGAAAAATAGAAACTGCTTCGTATAATTCGCAACGAGTATGGAGCATTTTAAAGGAAATAATGAAAGGAAAACGAGATAGTAGCATAGATCGCATCATAGTTGATAACCATGAATACTGTAACCACAAGGAAATTGCAAATGTTCTAAACAAATTTTATGTCGATAGTATCAAGATCTTAAATGGACAAATTCCAAGCGTACAAGATGATTTAGTCGAGATAAGGGCATCAGTGAAAAGGAAATTCGCTTTGAACCAGATTACATTAGTAGAATTAAAGGATATAATCACAAAAATGTGTGATAAGCGAGATGTACACGGATTGAAGCCAAGTATGATTCTGAAAGCTATGGATGTTATTGGCGAAAAATTGTTATCAATGTTCAATACTTCTTTAATGGCGGGTCAATTCCCTAAATGTATGAAAGAAGCGAATATTATTCCTATTCAAAAGATAAAAAACGCAAAATATCCAGAGGATTTTAGACCAATTAATATGCTGGACTGCTGTGAGAAAATCTTAGAAACTGTCGTAAAGATACAACTAATCGAATTTTTAAACGTGGAAGGGATATTAATAGAGCAACAATCGGGATATCGTAAGGGATATTCATGTGAATTTGCATTAAACTTAGTATTGAGTAAATGGAAGGAATCGAGAGACAGGGATGAATATACAATTATAGTATTTTTGGATTTCCAAAGGGCATTCGAAACAATTGATCGAACAATATTATTGAAAAAGTTAACAGAGATAGGAATTACAAATAACGAATGGAATTGGTTTAAAAGTTATTTGAGTCATAGGAGTCAAAGAACGAAAGTAGTGCATGAAGCATCTGATAGATGTACTAATGAGCTTGGTGTTCCTCAAGGATCCGTTTTGGGTGCCATACTATTTATAGTTTATATCAATGATATAGTAGAAAGTCTTAAAAATTGTCATATAAATTTATTTGCGGATGACACCTTGATTTATTATAGTGGAAATAACATTGAAGAAGTTGTTGATAATATTAACGGTGATTTGGAACGAGTACAAAAATGGCTAAATGGAAACAAATTAAAGTTAAATGTTAACAAGACAAAGTGTATGGTTATTGGTAAAGCAGATCATAATTGTGACATCAGAATTAATCAGAGTAACATTGAGCAGGTAGACACTATCAAATATTTAGGAGTAATAATTGATAAGAGGTTGAAATTCAGTGATCATGTGTCTTATATAGGAAGCAAAATAAATCAGAAGATTGGTGTACTGAAGAGATGCCATAGAAATTTGAGCTATTTAAGCAAAAATAGTATATATAAGGCAATAATTGCTCCTCATTTTGAGTATTGTTTATGAGAAGATAAGGAGTACCTCCAAAAACTTCAGAATAAAGCGATGCGAGTCCTGCTAAATGTCCCAAAAACAACAAGTATTCGAAATATGTTGGAAACATTATGTTTTATGAGTGTAAATCAAAGAATAGTATACAATGTATAATTAATTATTTATAGAGTTAAAAACAATTTGGTTCCTAGTTATTTAACAAATTTTATTTCTTATGTGAAAGATAAAACTGATTATAATTTAAGAAATAGAGATCAATTTTTGTTACCATTTTTTAAGAGAACTGAAAATCAAAATTCTTTGTTTTATAAGGGAATTGACTTATTTAATAAAATTCCAAGTGATGTTAAAGTTTGCCCTAATATAAATGTATTTAAGAGGTTGTTAGTCAAATTTATAAAAGAAAATGTAGATTAAATTTTCTTAGTTAAATATTAATTGTTAAATTGTAAAGCAAATATTGAAAACTAAATAGCTTCAAAAGCTAAATAAATAAATAAATAAAAAAAAAAAAAAAAAAAGCACCTAATTTGTGTTAATGATCAGAGCTTAAGCTAACTATAAGTTAAAACTAAAAATTCCTACATAGTTTCGAGAATTAGACAGGAATTTCCGATTGTAATCTCTATCTGCAAGTAACCAAACAGGAAAATCTATAAACAGCGCCATAACGGGAAATTTGATAATTAACATGCTAGAACAAAAATATGCTACGCGATTGTACTCGACTGAACAAAATTGTTCTTCACCACAACGTAATGAATATTTTTATGTTTTACCGATTAAAAACCCGACGAGCTTGTATCCGAGACACGACCTATTAACTACCTATTAACTTAGGACTACGAACAATTGAGTAAACTTTATTTGTATAGTTTAAGTGAATCCGAAATTTAGGACATGTCCGAATTCCAAGAGAAAAATTTGTTCTGTAATAAATATAGCGTTGTACTGTATGCAACCAAATTCTCACACCACTCATATATGTAAAACCATTATGTAGAGAAGCGCATGTCATATTTATCAAAGAAAAAATATTTCTTCTGGAATTCGGACACGTCCTTAAATAACACATAAAAAAACGTTAATTGTTTAATGCTGCCATCTATATGCATTAGGCTGTATCAGCCTAAATGCTGATTACCTGTTGTACATAATTTTTATTATTTTATATATTTATTGTTTATACAATAAGCGTTTTCCATTGGCAAAAGCAAACTACTGACAGACAACTAACAGAAGGCTGTGTTTTGCTTGTGTCACTCAATTTCTCGTTCCGTTGGGTATCTACTCGCAAGTACCTCCAAGTAGCAAATTTTGCCCATTGGAAAACGGCTATTGAGTGACACAAGTAAAACACAGCCTTCTGTTTAGTTGTTTTTTTTTTGTCTTTTGTAAAGTTGTTTAATATAGTAAAAAAAAAAAATGGACATGTAATAAAAGGAAAGCATTTATATTTACCGCATTGATATTTAAACACATTTTTCTTAAAAATGTATCACCAACAACAAAATAATTTTGTATTAATTTTGACAGTTTACATCATCAAAAAATAAAAAAACTCGAACGTAATAAAAAACTCTCGAAAAATATCGAAAAAGGTCTAAAAGCCATCTATTAGAATTTTCGCAACTAAAATCCACTAGCGCAAATTTTATGCGTAACTACTTCTGTTTTCTATACCATCGTATGAGCATGGGTAGTTGTGAGTAGATACAAGTACTTGCGAGTAATTTGCTTTCGCCAATGGAAAACGCTTAATTTCTCGTTCCATGTGTATCTACTCGCAAGTACTTCCAAGTAGCAAATTTTGCCCATTGGAAGACGGCTACATTAAATCAAACTAGTTTCCGGTTACTTGGGAATTTTGAAGTTCCATAACTCGCAAACCTAAACATTTTTTGGTCTGATCTTTGCGACTATACAATTTTCTAGGATTGCATAGGTTGTACAGCAAATAAATTCAAAATATGTTCCCAGTATTTTATATAATGAGAATAAAAATGTGTTGAATTTTTTTATTTTTATTTTATAGTTTTATATCAATATCGTGTGCAGCATATTATGTGTGATCAAGTTCATCACTATTTAATTAATCAAATAAATTTCGTAAATACATAGTCAATTCCGTGACGCGCATCATCACATTGAAATTTTGGTTTATCCCCTATATGTATATAAAGAAAACAATAAGTAGTCCTACGTCAAAAGACCTTTTCAATGGTCCCTAACTCCCTACCGCAAGATCGTGCGATATCTAAAATATTGATTTTTATATTATATATACAGGGTGATTTGAAAAGTTCCTGGACCGCCACCTATACTAGTAGAAACACATATATGTATAACAACATTGAACGCATTCACTCCTCATATGCAAAGCACACGAAATTACAAGCCCATCTGTCAAATAATTTTGTTCAGACAGTTGATTACATATTTATGTACATACATTAGGCGAGTTTTTGTACTTTTTCAAAATAAACATCTGAAGTGTAAAAACTGATACTACCGATGAAATTAATGATTCTCTACATGATATGGTTAAGAAAGACAGACGACTGACTAATTCTCAAATTGTTGAGGCCAAGAGCATCTTAACTGAATGGATCCTTTATTTTTTAACGGATTAATTAGGTATGAGAATACCATTTTCAAGATGGGTGCCACATTTGTTAAATTCGAACCAAAAACGACTTCAACTCCGACTTTCTCAAGAACGTTTGGATCGTTTTCGAAAGGATAAAAATGATTTCAAAGGCCCAGTACTTCTGTTCCGAAATAGCAAAAGTCGTCAAAATTGGCAAAAAAAAATGTTGGAATCAGTTTTTTGGGATGCAAAATTTTGTTAGTTGATTACCTTGAATTGCTGGTTTATAATAACAATGGCCGGAGAGTATTATTCAAACCATATGGATGAACTGGATGAAAAAATTCGTGAGACAAGACCTGGTTTAAAAAACATAAAAATATCATCTTTCATCAAGACAATGCACCGGTTCACAAAGGTGTTCCCATCTGTTCCGAAACCTCAAAAGATTTCTTCATGGAAAGCGTTACGAGGTTATAGCTGCCGTAAAGCCTTATTTCTTTATAAGTTTTGTTTTCTTGCATTCTTGTTGCCAACGTGCAAATAGCGAGCGACATTGTCTTAAAAAATTGTAGTAAAATATAAGACTGAAACTCAGTCATGCTTTGTTGGAAACCAGAAAATAAATTCAGCCACATTTCTGCTTTTAATATACGACGCGAATACATCTTATACAAAATGTAGAATACTTAAATTATCTCTAGCTATATAAATAAGGTGTCTTAATTGATCAATTTTCTGTGATTGCAAAATATTTTAATTTAAATACGACATATTTCATTTTGCTCAATTAATTATTTTTTATTCTGATGCAATGCACCGATCGCAATAGTCAGATAATTCATTATGCGATGTAATCGTGAATTTCGTTAAAACCAGTTACAATTAATCGAACGAACCTGAACATTTTAGCATTTTTTTACATTGTAACGACTAGAGAGAAGAGTTTTCTCTTTATGTATAAAATACTTGTAAGGAACAAGCAGGATTCTTCAAGAACCGCTTCATTTTGGCTACAGTTCTTTTGGGATGGTCAACAGTTTTGTTGATCTTGTACTGATCATGAGTGTCGCAGAAATCAGTAAGTTTCTATTAATATTTACATATATACATACATACTCGAGTACATATTTATACAATATGACCAAATTAAATATAACAAAAAACTTTTCTGTATTGTAAGATATTAAAATCTGTTGATGATGGTATATTTACGATTTTATGTTACAATTCTTTGTAGAATAGAAAAAATGATTAAAGATGTTCGGTTCACTTAGTTTAGTAGTATACAAAGAATAAACGGTTCAAACATTTTTTAGGAAATATTTAGGAAGCGAAAAATAACTGTGTCAGTAGACATTATGTATTTGGTTTATGTTATTATTTATAGGTTTTTAGTTTGCACAAAAAGATAAAAAAATGTCTCGGGTAATTAAGAAAATATATATAGAGCAATGACATTTAAAAAGGGTAAATATTTGTGTACATCACGTAAGAAATCTCATTTTAGAAAATCCAAGTTTTTATATCTCGCACCTATGTAATTGTGCCTATAATTATAAAAATTGTGCATAGCGTACTTTAGGAAACAGGAAGGGATTCTCACGTGATTATCATTCTAAAAATCCCAAATATTCCGTTTACTTAATGAAAACTATTTTTCGGTATAATGATGTTTGTGCAACATTGTGCATAACTAAAATGATCTTAAAAATCGTGGTTTTTCGAAGAGGTTATAGTATGGGCGATTTCCAGAAATTCTACCTTTGGGGAACGCCTGAAATGGGAACTAAAGTAATATATAGGCGAAATCAAATTTGGGCATAATATACTTTAGCTAGAATCGGCTATAGAACCTTTAACTTCATTCATCCTTCACTTCAAAAAACCGCGATTTACTTCGGTTTAAAAAGACCAAAGTATTTAAATCCTGTCAAAAATGACGAGAAATTTGATTGGTTCAAAACCACTTTTCCCGGCGTTTTGAAAGCCCCGGAGTCTGAAAAAACAAAACAAAACAAAAAATGTTCGTCCGTCTGTCTGGATGTCTGTAAATTGGAATGAAATATGTTGGAATTTTTTTTTCGCCAATCTGTTTCTATGGTCAAGACGGAGATTTGAAAAGCTTTTGGAGACTATACGCCAAGAGAGTGAGGTACCTGCCATACGAATTGACCCAAAACACCTGGTTATATATGTAAATATTATTGAATTGGGCATTAAGTTTAGAGTTGATTTGAAAGTCAAGACTCAAGTTAGGAGCCAATTTGTGGGTTGAGTTGAAGTTGAGTTGGGGTTGGATTAGGATGTAGTAAGCAGTTAACCAATTTTGTATATATGCTGGTTTGAGGATTGAGTTTGGCGTAGAGTTTGTGGTTGAGTTGAGGGTTGAGTTGGGTTCCGTTTGCGGCTTGAATTAGGGCTGAGTTGGGGTTGGATTAGGGTTTAGTGAGCAATTAAACCGAGAATTTGTGATTTTTTTTATAAACATTTTATTGGGATTCTATATCGTATCCTATTTTGATGAAATTCAGTATTTCCATGGAAATGGGATTCTCAAATTATTTTTATATGAAGTTCTGGAATATGGCCAAGTAGGATATAACTTGGCTATTTCTTAACCGATTTTAGAAATGGGATTCTGACAGATTTGACATATGCGTTGGAAATGGGATTCTAAAATTATTTTTAGATGAAGTTCTGGAATATGTCCAATAACACGTAACTTTTGCTTATTTCTTAACTGATTTGAGTGACATTGCACATCTGCGATGGAAATGGGTTTATAAATTAATTTTTGGATATAGTTCTGGAATATGGCCAAGTAAAATGGAACTTGGCTATTTCTTAGCCGCTTATGATGAAATTAGACATGTGCGTTGAAAATGGGATTTTAAAATGATTTGTAGATAAAATTCTGGAATATGGTTAAGTAGGATGGAACTTGGCTAATTCTTAAACGATTATGATGAAACTTAACATGTGTTGAGGGTTGAGTTAGGTTCCTTTTGCTGGTTGAATTAGGGTTGAGTTGGGGTTAGATTAGGGGTTAGTGAGTACTTGAGCAATCTATATATAGGGAAACCTCACTACAATGGAAATCGGCGGGACCAAAACGGTTGTCCGTTGTAGTGAGTTGTCGGTTAGCTGGGGATTTGTGATTTTTTTTTATAAAAATTTTATTGGAATTTTATATCTTATTCGATTTTGATGAAATTCATCATTTCCAATGGAATATGGCGAAGTGGGATGGAACTTGGCTATTCCTTAACCGAATACAATAAAATTTGACATTATTAAACATAACTCAATAGGGTATGGGTCCATTATAACGTCACATGATTGAATTAATAAATCGAATTAATATTGAATAAAAATAAAAATATTAATTTTGGGGAGATCACTGATTTCGAGGTTAAGTTTCTCCAGTCAGTGTGTGCAAAGCGAAATAAAAACAATAGCCAAGAAAAATAAAAGATGGAAAGTGAACTCGTGAGTATCTCGAAATTAACAAACAGAGAAAATTGATCGCTGTGGAAGTTTCAAGTTCGCATAATCCTAAATTTCCATAATCGTTGGGACGTGGTTAACGGTAAAAATGTCAAACCAGAACCTACGAAGGAAAATGATACTGCAACATTGCAAGATTACAACAAACAACTTGCGAAATGGACGAAAGCTGACAATATTGGTCAGAAAATAATTGCAACAACTATAGCAGATGAACAACTGCTTCTATCCGTTGACGAACAAGATACGCTTCTATCTCTTCACGAACAAAAATCAGATGCGAGCGTAGATATGCTGCAACAAAAGTGGTATGCAATGACAAAAAAAACTCAAAAGATGACAAAACCACATATGTATATATCGAAACTAGAAGATCTAGCTATTCGACTAAGAAATCTAGGGGAAGAAATTTCGAATTCATTAATCATCTCAAACATTTCGATGACTTTGCCTACTCAGTACAATCATTTTATTAGTGCCTGGGAATTGACTCAAGATGATGAAAGAACCTTACCAAACCTAATTTCGAGACTTTCGATTGAAGAAATTCGAATCAATTCCCAAAGTAAATAAGAAGGGAACGCTTTTACCGTTCAGAAAAACAATTCCAAGGATTTTGGGAATAAAGGTAGTCAACGCCAGGAAAATAAAGGAAGGAGCTTCAATTGCAATAAGCTCAGCCATTGGGCAAGAAATTTCAGAAACAAGAAAAACATACCAGACAAACATCAAGATAGAAAACAAGGTGACGCGTTGATGATTGAAACACTAACGTCAACTACATCAATTGAGACTGATGTTGGTGCTTGGTATTTAGATTCCGGTGCTAGCGATCACATGTCAAACCAACATGAGTGGTTTATAAATTACAACACTTACCAGTGAGCTTGGGCAATGGTAAACACATTCCTGCATACGGCAAGGGCGATATAAATATTAGAGCGTTTAACGGAAACAAATGGGTGGAAAGACATCTGTCAGATGAATTGTATATACCGGAGATAAAATACAACCTCTTCTCAGAGGGAGCTGCTTTAGATAAAAGTCTAAAACTCGAATCAAACGATACGAACTGTAAATTGTTATGGAATGGAAATGTAGTTGTAGTGGGAAAACGACGGAAGAAATTATATCGGATGAAATTTGAAGTGACAATACCGAGAAAGGAAAAAAGGCTCACGTAGTCATGAAGGAACCAATCCAAATTTGGCACCAAAAATTAGCTCATCAAAACCTACCACATGTACGAGATTTTTTAAAGAAACAGGACATCAACTTTGAAGATCAAATAGATCTCTATTGCGATGCCTGTATCTTTGGGAAATACATCGATTTTCATTTCCGAGTTCAGACACGAAGAGTACAGAAATAGGACAACTCATACACGCCGACCTCTGTGGTCCTATGCAAGAAAATTCAATTGGTGGATCGCGATATTTCCTGTTACTGAAAGACGATTTTTCACACTGGAAAAATGTATGTTTTTTAATGTAAAATCAGAGGTAGCAGGATACCTTGAAGATATTTTTACGAAAGCGAACAAACATTTGGAGAAAGGCGTGAAGATTTTACGAACAGATAACGCGCTCGAATTCATCAATCAGCGAATTAAACAATTAACACGACAGATTATTCACTAAAAGACGGTCGCCTATAGTCCACAGCAAAACGGAGCAGCGAACGCGAGAATAGAACAATAGTTGAGGCTGCGAGGACTTTATACATGCGCAGGGAATTCAAATAAAATTATGGACTGAAGCTGTGCATACCGTAGTATATACATACTAAACAGAACCGGAACGAGAAAAGAGAAAGGCATGACACCATACAAGCTAGGGATGGGTAAGGATGCTAACATAACCGAACTAAGAATATTCGGTCAAGAAGTGTTCAACCATATTCCGAAGGAGAAAAGGCATAAATGGGACCCAAAAGCGGAAAAGGGTTATTTTGTGGGATATGACGACCACACAGAAGGTTACCGAATATGGCTGCCAAGCGAAAACCGAATCAGAATTGGTCGAGATGTGAGATTTATTAACCGATTTTATAATTCTGATGACAGCATTGAAACAAACAGGACATCGAGAATGCTGTACTATCGCGAGGAATAAGACTCAATGAAAGCTTCAGGGTCAATCTGAGGAACGACACATCCCCAACGATACTGAAATAAATGAGAATACGATAGAATTACCTAATCTGCGAGATCGAGCCAGATTGAGGCGGCCAGCGAAGTTCGTAGATTCAGCCCAATACTCAGCATTCATAACTGGCTATTTTGACCCTATTATATACGAAGAACTCAATTACGAGAATTCGACTGAATGGAGAAAAGCAATGGATGAGGAAATTGAATCGCTTAAACAAAATCAAACATGGCATTTAACCGATCTACCAAAGGGTGATTCAATTATTGACAATAAATGGATGTTTACAATTGATGGAAGCATCGATCGCTACATGGCTCGACTTGTGAATGAAATGAATGAAACTTCACCAGTTCGACGTCAAGACTGTTTTTCTATATGGAGAGCTTGAAGAGAATATCTATACATGCAGCAGCTCTTTGGCTATGAAGATGGCACAGATTAAGATTGTAAACTTGACCGAATTCAATACGGTATTAGCTTTACTAGAACCGTCTCTATTACCACAGCTAACCGAAGTTACCAACGTCGCTCCAGAACAAAGACGATATGACTACATCAAAAGCAAATTATCGCATATTTTTCGGAAAGTAATCAACGTCGTATAAACCGGTTCCGAACTATCCGAATTGCCACTCGGTGATCTGCGCCCAAGCCAATTATTTCACGAAATGCGCCAAAACAAAGATCGGAGCCGAAGTCAAACACGAAGCAGTGGTGATCGCAGTCGCAGTTCAACGCTAGGATACTGCTGGTATCACATGAAGTTCGGGGAAAATTCAGAAAATGCCGCAGCCCATGCCGTTACCGTAAACCAACCGGGCCGGATGAAAAAGATGCACTCAAATGAACCGAATCTGCTGCCGCTTGTGGTTCAGCGGATCACCCACAAGCTGGCATAAGTAGACTTTCTATCATCGACCGAAAATCTGCTCGATCGTTCCTCATCGACACTGGCGCCGATGTCTCGTGAAACACAATTAAAGGTGAAGTGCATAAATCGACATATCAATGTTTTCTCACTAAAAAATTTTGACGAAACCGGAAGATTTACAGAATTATTACGCAAATTCAGCGGTTCAACGCGCCCAGCGAAAGCAAAAATTATCAACTCGGAAATTTATCATCACATTGATACGACAGGCTCGCCAGTTTTCTCACGTCCAAGCCGATTAGACCCTGTCAAATTGGCTGCTGCTCAAGCAGAATTCGAATTTCTAATTAAACAAGGCATATTTCGCCTCTCTTCAAGCAACTGGGCCAGTCCGTTAAACATGGTCGCAAAATCGGATGGTTCGTGGCGCCCATGTGTCGATTATCGTGGGTTGAATGCACAAACCGTACGTGACCGCTATCCGATACCCTTCATACAGGATTTCACTGCGAATTTGTTTGGCAAGGAAATCTTTTCATACACACATTTTTAAAATTTTTTAAAAACACTTGTTAAATATTTCGCAAAATTACAAAAGGTTTAAAAAATCACTCGATCGATTTCGGCTTATTAGGCCATCATCAGGAGTATCTACTAAACTGTAAAAATAAAAATGTAGTTAGATATATATATATAGTTGGAAAAATCAAAAAGTGAAACCAAAATATACCAATAAAAATATGTGGGAGTGGTAAACAATAAAATTGGTGATAGCAATAAACATTAAAAATTAAAATAGGGGTGAGTTAAACACAGGTAAAATTGGTGAGAGCAATAAACATTCAAAAATAAAAATTAAAAGGGGGGTGAGTTAAACACAGGTATATGATTATTGATTAGTCAACGGTCGAATAACAAAATTCCAGATGTTGATTTTTTTTTTATTTTTTTTTAGTTTTATAACCCGACGAATTAGTAATTTTTTGGTATGGAATGAGTATGTGAATAAAACAATGCGGGGTCGGTAATTGGTGAGAAACGGATTTCTCTCTGTTCGTTGAGGATATTTTGGTTAAGAAATATAGCTTTTCGGATTAAGTAAGATTCTAAGTTGTCTAAACGTCTGCTTTTTGGTTGTACATGTAATATTTCTAAATTGTTTAAACTGGATGTGTGATTTTCTAACGTTAAATGATTATAAAGGGATGATTCATGGCTACCAGATAAATGTTCTTTAACTCTAACTTCAAAATTGCGCCCAGTCTGTCCGATATAAGAGGAACTACAATCATTGCAATTGATCTTATAAACGCCAGACTTGGAAAGGCGATCAATTCTTGGTTTATTGTTAAAAATCATTTTCTTAATTGTATTATTGTTATAAAAAGCAAAGCTAATATCTGTATATTGTGTCACGATGTTACTAATCCGTTGACTAGTTTTTCCTATATACTCTAAGCGGCGCCAATTTTTCGGCATTGGGCTATCAGGTGGATAAATGTTAGCTAAAGCTTTATGTTTCAGTTTTCTGTTTAATAGCTTTAATATAGTCTTAGCTGCATAACCGTTATTCGCTGCTATTTCTAAAATTATATTAAGCTCTTTGTTATAATTGGATATGGTCAAAGGAATGTTTATTAATCTATCTAAGAATGAGTGGAAAGCTGACATTTTAATATTATGGGGATGGTTTGACGAGTTAGGTATAATGGCGTCTGTATACGTGGGTTTTCTATAAATTTTGAACTCTAATGAAGAATTAATTCTGGTTATTGTTATATCTAGAAAGTTAATAGATTTGTTTTCTTCTTTTTCTACCGTAAAATTAATGGTGGGATATTGAGAATTTAACCAAGTTAGAAAAGAGGTTAATAGCCTATCAGTTCCATTCCATAGACATAGTATGTCATCAACATATCTGTACCAAAAGATCATATGACGAAAATAAGGATTATTGCTTGATACAATCGTTTGTTCGAAGAAATTCATGAAAATTTCTGCTAACAAAGGTGACAGAGGGGAGCCCATCGGTAGACCATCAGTGAATTTGAAATACTTATTATCAAGGCAAAAATAATTTTGTTTAATACAAGTTTCAAATATCAGCTTCAGTTCATTCCGAAGGCTTCCATCTGCAACATCCCTATCTAAGTAAGTATAAACTATTTGAGACAAAATGTTAATTGGAATAGAAGTGAAAAGACTAGCAACGTAAAACGAAACTAATTTTGAGTGTAGTGGAATATCAACATCTTGAATTTTGCTAATCAATTCTACCGAGTTCTTAACCGAGAAAGCCGAAACGAAATTGGTATGACTGTTGAAAAAGTTTATGAAACCCATACATAGCTTGTAGGCAGGTGCATTGCAATACGCTACTATTGGTCTAATTGGAATGCCTTCTTTATGGATTTTAGGTAAACCATAAAGAATTGGGGCAGATGGATTCATAACCGTGTACCTCCAACCAGTGCCATCAAAGACCTTTGGGCATTGGTTGATACACTTACTGACCAAAGTCTTAAATGACCTAGTAGGATCTCTATTGAGCTCTAATGCGTTGCTTTCTGTAATGAAATCAGAAATTTTATTGTAATAATCGATTCTTGTGAGAACAGTGATCGTATTGCCTTTATCCGCTTTACAGGCTATCAGGTCATGATCACGTAACTTTTTCTTAATCGTACCAATCACTTTAAGGTTATTATTAGAAGAAGAAACAGAAGAATGAGAGGAGATAGAGGAGGAAGCGTTACTCAAGCTTTTCTTAATTTGTAACGCACATATTGCTTTCAGTTGGGTTATTTAACGGTTATGCAGCTAAGACTATATTAAAGCTATTAAACAGAAAACTGAAACATAAAGCTTTAGCTAACATTTATCCACCTGATAGCCCAATGCCGAAAAATTGGCGCCGCTTAGAGTATATAGGAAAAACTAGTCAACGGATTAGTAACATCGTGACACAATATACAGATATTAGCTTTGCTTTTTATAACAATAATACAATTAAGAAAATGATTTTTAACAATAAACCAAGAATTGATCGCCTTTCCAAGTCTGGCGTTTATAAGATCAATTGCAATGATTGTAGTTCCTCTTATATCGGACAGACTGGGCGCAATTTTGAAGTTAGAGTTAAAGAACATTTATTTGGTAGCCATGAATCATCCCTTTATAATCATTTAACGTTAGAAAATCACACATCCAGTTTAAACAATTTAGAAATATTACATGTACAACCAAAAAGCAGACGTTTAGACAACTTAGAATCTTACTTAATCCGAAAAGCTATATTTCTTAACCAAAATATCCTCAACGAACAGAGAGAAATCCGTTTCTCACCAATTACCGACCCCGCATTGTTTTATTCACATACTCATTCCATACCAAAAAATTACTAATTCGTCGGGTTATAAAACTAAAAAAAAATAAAAATAAAATCAACATCTGGAATTTTGTTATTCGACCGTTGACTAATCAATAATCATATACCTGTGTTTAACTCACCCCCCCTTTTAATTTTTATTTTTGAATGTTTATTGCTCTCACCAATTTTACCTGTGTTTAACTCACCCCTATTTTAATTTTTAATGTTTATTGCTATCACCAATTTTATTGTTTACCACTCCCACATATTTTTATTGGTATATTTTGGTTTCACTTTTTGCTTTTTCCAACTATATATATATATCTAACTACATTTTTATTTTTACAGTTTAGTAGATACTCCTGATGATGGCCTAATAAGCCGAAATCGATCGAGTGATTTTTTAAACCTTTTGTAATTTTGCGAAATATTTAACAAGTGTTTTTAAAAAATTTTAAAAATGTGTGTATTAAGTGTGTTTCGCCAAGTGCCTACGGCAGAAAGTGTAAGAAGTATGAAATCTTTTCAAAGATAGATTTGCAAAGGGCATTTCATCAAATCCGTATTCATCCAGATGACATACCAAAGACAGCAATAACGACGCCCTTCGGACTCTTTGAGTTTACCGCTATGACGTTTGGCCTCTGTAACGCCCCATAGACGTTCCAACAATTGATGCATGAAGTGTTACGAGGACTCGAGTTTGTCTTCCCATACCTCGATGATATATTCATCGCTTCCAAAATATGGCTGAACATCCACAGCAGAGTTATCAATTTTTACCACAAATTCTTGCCTAACGCAGCCGAAAATCAGCGGCAACTCCAGTCAATGATCAACGGAACAAAAAGAATGACAAGACCCCGTTTAAATGGTCAACAGAAACCGATATCGCATTCGAAAATTGACGAAATGAACTAGTTAACGCAGCGTATCTGGCATTTCCAGCTCATCATGCACGTCTAGCACTTTAGGTCGATGCATCTGATTATGCAGTGGGGGCCGCTCTGCATCAAGAAGTAAACGGAGTTTCTCAGCCATTGGGATTATTTTCCAAAAAATTTACAAGTGCACAAAGCAACTACAGCACGTATGACACGGAGCTGTTAGCCGCATATCTTGGCGTTAAGCACTTCCGATATATCCTTGAGGCCCGAGCGTTTACTTTATTTACCGACCATAAGCCGTTGACATTTGCATTCAAGCAAAAGATGGAGAAGGCTTCACCTCGTCAAATACGCCATCTTGACTTCATCGGTTAGTTCTCTGCTGACATACAACACGTCAGTGGGAGCGGCAACGGAACCGCTGATTTATTATCACGAATTCAGCAAATCGACCAATTCGACTACGATCAGCTAGTTAACGATCAACGCAATTATCACGAGCTTCGAGAAATTTTAAACGGTAACATTGAAACTTCTCTTAATATTAAACATTTACTCATTCTAGGTGGAGTGCAAAAGATGTTCTGTGACACTTCAACACACAACGTGCGTTCTTATATCACACCCAAATTTAGACGAATTGTCACTCGGTTGCCACACCAGATGGCGCATCCAGGCGTGCGTGCTACCACAAAATTGCTCACTGAATGTATGTTTGGCCGGGAATGAAGAAGTTCATTGCTAATTATGTCAAGCATTGTATCGAATGTCAGCGAAACAAGGCCCAACGTCACATTCCTTCACCATTGGAAGTATCAGAACGCCAGATAACTGATTCTCGCACATAAACGTCGATTTAATTGGACCACTTCCGCTATGCCAGGGTAACCGCAAATGTTTAACGGTAATCGACAAGTTTACACGCTGGTCCCAAAATCGCTCCGCTTCCCGACATACTGCAGAGACAGTCTCGAAGGCGCTACTATCGACCTGGACATCACGATACGGCACTCCCAGCATCATAACAACTGACCAGGGTCGTCAATTTGAGTTGTTCCTGATGCGTCATTTATGCCAAATATTCGGAACGAGGCAAATCAGAACATCCTCGTATCATCCACAATCCAATGGATTAATAGAACGGTTTCATCGAACGCTTAAGGCTGCAATTCTATGTTCGGACAAGGATAATTGGGTGGATCGACTACCAGTTATCATGCTCGGGCTACGGCTAGTTTACGGCACCACGCTCAGGTTACCGGGCGAGTTTTTCAATGCGTCGACCAATACGGAGACGCCATACGAAGTATTGCAAAAACTCCATCAGAATTTTGAAAATTTGAAACCAACCGTCACGTCAAAACATTCGAGGCATAAACCGTTTATTTGCCGGCAGTTGGAGCATTGCACTCATATCTTTATACGCGACGACAGTGTGAGCCCATCGTTTACTCCACCATTCAACGGACCATATGAGATCATTCAACGACAGCACAAATGTTATAAACTACGCATGCAACGAAGAGAGGTGCTCATTTCAATCGACCACCTAAAACCGGCGTTTATCGCAAATGAACAGCTCGATATTCACACCGAACCAACATCGTCACAACCATCGTATGGCTCACGTTCACCAGAAGCAACAACATCGACCGATGAACCTCGATCCAAGCGACATATAACAATACCGGCTCGATACCGTTGATCGATCTGGCAGAGGAGTATGTGGCATCCGTTACACACAAATTTAAACTCATGTGGGATCCGCTACATTTTACTTTAAATTCATGTAGAATCCGCCACAAATTCCTTTGAATTCATTTTAAACATCTGTCAATTTTGTATTCCTTTTTGTATTCATTTTTAGAAATAATAAAGAAAAAAACATTCTTATGTATAAATCGTAACAAGCAAAATCGTGTTTTCGTGCTGTACCGACATTAAATTAATAACGTCTTATTCGAATAAAAAGAGATCGCATATCTCTTTATATATAATGATCTATAAAATGTCACATTTAAAAAGACATTCCAAAAATGACATGTCACGGTCACCCTCCAAACAAATGAAATATCTAACTTTAATGGCTACTGTCAAAACGGCGAAATCCATCTATTAATATTTTTAAATTTCGTTCATACCGCTTTGTAGGGTTAACAATTTTTAGTACAAATATTTATGTAAAAAAAAAAATCTTTTGATTGTAAATAAACAATCTTCTGCTCAATTCAAACGTAATCTCTTTTATGTTTTCTCGCGATCGCGAAAAGGCAAGAAATGATCGCGTACTTATCTCATTCTCATTTGCTTGTATTCACATATTTTGCACTCAACAATCATTTTATGTCTTTTTGTTTTCATTTCTGCTGCCAACTTTTTTTTTTTTTAATTTTAATTTTGTACTAAAATGAGAACTTATTTAAAAAAAAAACAAATTTTCTATTTTAATGTTATTTTTGTAAAACATTTTTTTTTTTAAATAATTTACAAAACCAAAACAATAAATGAAGTAAAATTCATTTGGAAATACATTTTCATAGCTGTAAGCTGAATGAATATTTTTAACGTTTAAAACTTTGCGGTTTAAAATTTAATGTTGATCGTTTTATTGGAGAGATCATAGGAGAAATGCAAATTATTTAATTATAAAAACTAAAACTAATTTTGTTGTGATATTTTTAATAATAAATTGTGTAAATTATTTTTTGGTTAATTATAATAAAAATGATTAGTTTAGAAAGTAGGAATAATGAAGGTAAGTTCTATGTAAGTTTGAGATTGATCATAATTTTTTTTTTTTGGTTTTGGTTGTTTAATTGTTGCGCTGAATTAAGTTCGGCCGCGTGTTTTTTGTTCTTTTGGAAAATAAAATTATCAGACGTAGTGACCTATGACGTTGGTGATTACTTAGTTTTGATATACCGATGAACTGTTTTGTTTTTTTTTTAAACCATGAAGTTTTATTTTTGGAACCAAATTAAAATGAAATAAAATATTTTGTGTTTTTCAAATATTTCCAATTTGTGCGCTCATCGGTTATCTAACTAAATGTGGTTTATATCGTGTCTATTAGTGATTGTTAGATGCATAATACAATAGTTTCATCTGAAGATAGTGATTACAATTTATTTGTATGTATGTATATACATATTTTAAAGAATTTATTGAAAAGACAATACATTGTCTTGTGGCCTTAAAGCACAGACAACATCTAGGCATGTAGGAGTCTCAAACAATATTATTTGAGTGATTTGCATTTTATGATAATTTTAGGTTGAAATTATTTGCATTCAATTTGGTTTAATTGTTCCACAACGATAACACATTTGTATGGCAATTAAATTACAGTATTTGACTTTGTACATAATCATTTGCAAATATGGCATATAAGCGAATATTATTAGTAGACATACATTTTTTATTTATAACTTTTTCCGTAAACATTTCTCGGTGTACTGTATAACCTTATTTTGTACGTGCTATAAGTATAACACTGATCGTGACGGAGTAAAGCTATTTTCTTAGAAATTTAACCGAATGTCCTGCTCAATTACCACTATAGCGCGGTAATCCTAAGCGCATCAAACATCCGTGGCGTGCGTGTCCCTACAACACAAGCCAATCATTTCCAAATTATTTCGCACGTGCACGTTTTATTTCAGAAACACTTAGAAATGATTAAGGTACATTATGTGTACATTTTTATAGCAACTGAATATCCCAGTTGCCCAAATATTTTAGTATGTTGGAAAATAGAATCGAGAAAAGATTATACCACAAATAGTGCTTCGAACGAATAAACTTATGTGAGTTATGGTTAACACAATTTAACCTCAATGTCTATTGTGTAAATATAAATTAAATAAAAGCTAAATAAGTATTAAATACAAATAAAATAGAAATCAAATAACATTAACCATTAATCTCATTAACAAGAAACCCATCAGCAAACATATGTGGCCTGACAGCAACTGCTGGTGAGTTAATTTATATAGTGAAACTCGATCGAGTCCACTTCTGTTTTATATAGTGTCGATAGACACGCGTGTATCATTTATCATACTGTTCACCCCAAACCTAATGTTGCTATGGTACACGCCCAGCGAACACACTAAATATCTTCTAGAAAATTTATTGTATCTGTAACAAAAAAATTATTCAACATATTTATGCAGCTCCTGATCTTATTGTCGATCGTTAAATTTTCAGACTGACGTTACATTTTATAATGTTAATTTTGATGAATAATAATCTTTATTCTGAACACAATAAACTAGTTGGGGTAGTTGTTTATCGCGTGTAGAAATCTATTCGTTAATAGATCAAAGATCAACTTTCGACCATTGGCCATTAGGTATAAGAAATTACAGAAGTAGTGATTTAGAAATAATCATTTATAAAGTAAAGGATTTCTACAAAAACCTTGCTAGAAATTGAATGATTATGGTTCTATTTGAATATTTGATAAGATCCAAACCTCTGGCGTAAGTTTTAAGGTTAAGAATCATATCAGCTTTGCTTCAACAGATGAGAAATATGGTTTAGGTTTTTAATGGTATAGTTTCGTTTATTTGTCTACCTACGAGGGACCGATTTACATTAATGTTGCCAAATGAATACAAATTTAGTCGGCGACACCAGTCGTTGTTTTAAGATCAACTCCAGTTTGCGATTATTCGATTGATTACATAAGTAGGCAACATATTTACGAAATCGCGGGAAGAAAATGAAAATAATGTACAAATATTTCCAAAAATTTATTTCTCCCTGGATCCAGAACCCCTTGAAATTTAAACGGTTTCTTTTTCATTCAAAAGTAACGTTTCAGATTGCCATTGTTTTTTGATCGTATAAGTTTATGGTTAAAAAAAACCACGAGACAATTGCAACTCAGAGCAATTTCTGTTTTAAAAACTTTAGGTAACCCAGAAAAATGAATGAATGCCCACCAAAAATAGCGTTTGGTATAGTTTTGCTTAAATTTTAGTATAAACCCACGTTTCATTACCTGTGAAAGGTACAATTTTCAGAACACGGAAAAAATTAACTGGTCCTCAGCTAAGAAAACGGACTTTTAATTCAAGAAAATGTACTTTTTTTTCCCAACGTCTTAAAAGCCTCGTGTTTTAATACTGTTTTTGGGTATTAAAGTTGGCCTTTTTCTTACTATTTTAAAAAAAGTGTGTGTTGCTAAGCTACACTTTTAATCTTTGGTGTAAAAGTAGGTACTTTTAATACTAGGAGAAAAATATTATGCGTAGCCGAGCAAAAGCAAAGATTGCGAGTCAAACAAAGTCACTTTTAATTCGAATAACACATACTATTTTTTCTCCAACGAAGAGTTCATGTCGTGTCGGTTGTATATTACTAATTATACGAGTAAGAACAAATTATGTAATTAAAACTTCAAAATTGAAACTAATTTTGTTGAAATATTTTGTGAAACTAAGGAGATCATGACTTTTGTTTGGTTTGACTATTGTACGCGTCAAATACAATGCAATAGTCAAACCAAACAAAAGTCATGGTCTCCTTAGTTTCAAAAAATATTTTAACAACATTAGTTTCAATTTTGAAGTTTTAATTACATAATTTGTTCTTACTCGTATAATTAGTAATATACAACCGACACGACATGAACTCTTCGTTGGAGAAAAAATAGTATGTGTTATTCGGATTAAAAGTGACTTTGTTTGACTCGCAATCTTTGCTTTTGCTCGGCTACGCTGCGCTTCGCCTCGCATGCAAATATAATTGCTCGTCAAACAAAGTATCACTTTTAATCCTAATGACACAATGTACTATTTCTTGATTTAAAAGTTAATTTTCTTATTTCTTTCGAGTTTTTCTTCATGTAAGAATTGTGTTTCTTGAAGTCTGAGCTGAGAACCAGTTAATTTTTTCCGTGAAGAACAACAGTCTGATGATGGAAAAGCAAAGGTAAGTAAATTATTACTATATACAGTAATCGTAATGGTCAATAAAAATGCTCCACATACTTCAAAACATTTTACTCGGAGTAGGGCCGAAAGTCGAAAGGCCGAATGTCGAAAGGCCGTTTGTGTCGAAATTGATTCTAATTTTTCATCTTTTTATGAATAAAAATTTTCAAAATTAACTAACTTATCTAGAAAAAAATAATACAGAAACCGAAAATCCCGGAAAAAAAATCCAGAAACAAAAAAATTTTAGAAAAACAATAATCCAGAAAACTAAAATCCAGAAACGCAATTATCAAAGTGACCAAATTAATATTAACACCCCTATTATGGTTCTCACCTCACCGAGAATTACGTCATAAATGTGACTTGAACTCACGGCGATGATATTTTGGTATTATGGTTGTCGCCGTGAATGAGAGTAATGTCAAAATAGCTCGCCTAAAATTTCTCGGTGACTAGTGCAATTTTTTATAAGTAATAAAGAAATAATGAAAATGGAAACACCAAAATTTTTTTTTTACAGGCAAAATATTTAAAAAATTAATATTTGCTAATTAAATATTGAATAAAAATCAATTTTGTATTTTTTTTTTAAAATCGCATTTTAAAATATTTTTATTAACAACAAAATGCGTATGTAAGTTTTCAAACATTTTTGTTCCGTCAAGCTTCATTCGTCACAGAAAACTAAATCCACATTGCATTTGCCTACTTGCACAATTTACTACCAATTTTAATCGGTATAATATCTAATTTATGCTCATAAAATTACAAAATTAATCACAATAAATGTAAATGTGTACAAAAAAAACTGTTAGACAATTAGACAAACGTCAACAAATGTAAAATTACTGTGCTGCCAAACTTCAAAACGAATGGAAATTGCCATAATTAACAAAACCAAAAACATCAGCCGCGCACAACTCTCGCCAAAATAAAAATGAGAACCATAATACCAAAATTGAACTGACGCGACTTTTCAAGTCAAGGCGACTCGTCGGTGAGGTGAGAACCATAGTAGGGGTGTTAAAATTTATAAAATGTCTATCGAATTTGAATTTTTCCGTAAAGTTTTTAATATTTGGAAATTGCTTCGTCAACCTTGCAGACACAGATCAAAGGAATCGTATCGCTTCTACTGATAGATGGCCTTTTGACCCATTCGGCTTTTTGACATTCGCCCTTTCGACACATTCAGCCAATCGACATTCGGCCTTTCGACATTCGATCTTTCGACATTCGGCCTTCCGACCCATTCAGCCTTTCGATATTCGGCCGTTCGAACGATTTTAATGCCATACGAAATCGCTTGAGATCGAATAAAAGCTTAAGGCCAAATTCGATAGACGATAAACATTATTTTACAGCATACAAATCTCTGTATGTATGTATAGAGAAATATGTATATATGTATTTGGAAAATTTAAAAATATTTATCAGATTTCTGCTGAATTTAGTCGATGGCCGGACAAGCCGGATGGCCATGGTCGCTAAGTAGTCTAAGCAAAACGGCCGCAATATGTTTTAAATTAAGTCTAGAACATTAAAAAAAGCTTTCGAGTATCTTTTCTTGCTGGCTCAATAACAAGCACTCTCAGAGATTTGGGCAAGTTTCGCTATACAGATCAAATTTGCATATGTATGTATGTGGCACATTATCCAGAAGAAATATTTTACAAACGGAGGATCACTTTGCAAATTTACGTAGCTGAGACTCAGTTGGACAGTCCACAATTTACTTTTAAACAAAGTCTGTTATTAATAACGTTATTGGATGCATTTTGACGCATCGCCATCTACTGAACTTCAATGCTTAAAATCGTATATTGTGCCGTTCAATATTTTTCACGTATATAACAATTGGTAACTTGTACATAATATGCCTGATACAAAGAATTCCAACGTTTTAAGGTTTTGTTGTTTTTGTTTAATATAGGCTTTGAACACAGACGAACCCCAAATTTGCAGTCACCTTCATTAATGCGGCCAGCCCTCCTTTCTGCAACTTGCCCTAAGGCAAGTGTATGATTCATAATACGGTGATAAGCAAACATGACACGACCATTATTGTTTGTGTTAAAGTGCCCTAACGATGGTTTTACGTACTCTGTGATGCAGACAAGGCTTGCGCAAATTTGTGGCGATATTTTTTTTAATATCGCACAAAAATCAAAGTTTTTGGTCATGCTTTATAGCGACGTTTTTTGTTGTGTGTGATGCGGTACAATTACAATGGTATTATTGTGTTTTCAATCAACTGGACTCGAATATTACCATTGATTGGGTTATGAGACAAATTACCTGAGGTATTTCAATCCAAGTGAGCAGAACAGTTCCGTTCACAGTTAGGTATGTTCATGTAAAATCATATTATTAAACATTTTACAAGTAAATAATGTAAAAAACTGTGTAAATTGTATTAAAATGTAAATGATATGTAAAAAAGTATGTATTATACAAATTACAAACAATAATAAGTTATTAACTGAAAATTTAAGACACAATATTAATAAAAATTATCAGTAGTACCATAGACTAAAGTAATATTATAGAGACGTCTTAATACGAATAAAAAAATGTCCCAAAATTGGTATACATACACAAAGGGCTGTAACACAAAACCTACACATTTTTTCCTCATTCAGTTTATTTTATGATTGAACTTTGCTTTTGCTTTTGGTAGAGAAAGTACACTCAAGTCCATTTTTGTTTTCCATTTGGCTTTTTTTTGTTAATTCCCTAAACATTACTACTTATTGGCACCCGCTATGATATGGATTGGCACCCGGCAATTGGATCTTTTTTTTTATTCGTATTAAGACGTCTCTATAATATTACTTTAGTCTATGGTAGTCAAGGCTGGGCAAATTACATTGATATTAGTAATTCAATTACCAATTACAAATTACATATGCTTCAAGTAATTCAATTACAAAGTACAATTACATTGCATTTCAGTAATTAAAATACAAAATATAAATTACTTTATAAAACTAAAAAATTGTAATTTAATTACCACAATAATTACAAATTAAAATACATTTTATTCAAATTTCAAAATTTTTAAAAACTTTTCGAAGTGTTTTTAGAGTTATTTATTGTATTTATAAAAAATGTTTAGGTTTAGGTGGCGGTCCACTAGGACCAGGCATAGACACAAAAAGGTCAGTAGCCATTAAAATGTTTATAAATTAAAAATATCACTTTACAGGTGCTCAAACTTCAAATTCAAAGTTGTTTTTATGTAGCTATAGAAATAGCTAGTTAATTAAGCAAAAAGCTCTCATTTCCCTTTAAAAATATTAATTTTTCAAAATTGTCATCAGACAATGTTCCTTTTATGGGAGAAAGAGTAAACCCCGCCAATGAAAATAGCCTTTCAACTGGACCCGACGAGCAAGAACTTGAGTTGAATTTAATGAAGTCTTCTTAACCAAAACATACCCATTTAAGATGGATAGTTGTTTGTTTTTATCAGCCAAAATTTGTATTAATTGAAGTTCTGATTCCGATTTCGATTGACTCTTAGAAGAGCGTAAATTTGAACTAAGAATGTACGAATTCTCTCCATCATCGGCACTTCTAGATTCATTTGCTCCGGAGCTTAATTGTTGATTATTTAGAGCCTGCATTTCTAGAAGGCATCATTTTTGTATTTCACTTTTTATGTCGTCTAATTCTGGTAAATTTTCTGGAAGCCAACTCAATTTATATAATGGTTGTAAGCTGGTAACGGAATGCATGATTAATTTCAATAACATGTCCCGCCAACCAATATTTTACAATGACATAAAGAACCCAATAAATACATTGGTAAAAAAATCAATAAGCACGTTCGTATGGATTTTACAAGGAAATATTATGAAAGAATAAAATTTAAAAAATTTTTAAATACAAAATATGTAATTGTTAATTAAAATAATTTTGCTTATATGTAATTGAAATACCTTACAAAATATCGGGAAAAAAAGTAATTGAAATAACAAATACCATTACAATGAAATAAAGTAATTTAAATAACAATTACAAATTACAATATAAAAAAAAATGTAATTTAATTACGTAATTAAATTACATGTAATTAATTACTGCCCACCCTTGATGGTAGTACCGAATGAAATTTGTGATTACCCAATTTATATTATCTCATAGGTATTACTACGCATAAGAAAAAAAACTGGTACCGTTATTTTGTAGAAAAACAATTTAAAACAACGAATAAACGTCAAATTGGGCATTTGTTTCATTTATTTCGAAATGGACGCTTCAGAACGAGAAAACCCTGATTTAATAATTAGATTATGCAATGATCATCCGGAATATAGCAATAAAAAATTGCTAAATTGGCCGGTAATACGGTAGCAAATGTAAAAAAAAAAAATTTCAAATCAATCTTTCTGTATTACGCAAGCCCGGATCCGGAGCAAAAAATGGTACTCGAAATAAAATATTGGATCAGAAAATTGTAAGAGTCATTACCAAACATCCCTCGATGTCTGTGTGGGATTTGGCCAGAAAAATCAAAACAACCAAATGGATGGTGGAACGAGCTAAAACCAGAAATAATCTACGGACATACAAGAAGTCAAAAATCCCCAAAAGAAGTGTTGAACAATATAATAGAGGGATTGATCGAGCAAAGAATCTTAACAAATGGTTGAACGAAAGAAAGGATTCTTGTATCGTAATGGATGACGAGACCAACGTCAAAATGAATTTCTCGACACTTCCAGGTCCCCAATATTACATCAAAAAGAAAGGTGAAGAACTGGACAAAGCAATTACTACCATAGCTATTGAAAAATTTGGCAAAAAAACGTATGGTTTGGCAGGCAATTTGCCAATGCGGCTTAAGATCACGTCCATACATAATAAATGGCGTTATGAAAAAGTGAATGTTCGCCGTAAAATGAACAAAAAGTTTGAATGAATACTATTATTTAAGAACTGTACAATATGTGCAATAGAAAGAAAAATAATGATTAAATATTGCCGTTTAGTTTTAATTCTTCATTTACAAATCATAAATTTCATTCGGTACACATAATATAAGTAGCAATTAACAGCTTCATTAAAACGTACATTACGCTTTAAAGATATTACGGTTAGTCTTTAGTCAGCATTTTGATGTCGCTGATTTTAAGACGGGAGATTTAGAATGGCGCCTATTAACGTTAAAAGCTGAAATATCGAGTAACTTTAAAATGTTCAGCTACATGGATTTATTTTGGGCTACTTAAAGTCACTTGAAGTAATCAGAAGATGGTGTTTGATTTTGAGACATGGAGAGGGGAGTGAGTTCCCTTTTGAGTAAACAAGTGTATGGGGGAACATCGGAATAATCCAATGTTTTATTCATTTTTGGGGCGATTTTGCATAATTTGGGTATACACACAGCAAAATTCATTAAATCTAATTAGTTTTATTAAGTTTCGCTTAATTCGTTATTTTCTATTCGTAAAACGAATTAAAGTAATTAAAAAAAAAATTATATTTGTTAAACCTTGCTAAATTCGTCCCCCAAATTTTTCAAACAACCGATTATTTATTTTTCCAATATTCAAGATTAGTTCGATATCTTTTTTTAGCAATCAACTTAGCATTGAATGACACAAACTTTAAAAGATGCTTTTCAGTTTAGAGCACATACACAAAAGAAGTATCTGTCTGAATATTACTCACAATAGTTTGTTCTCTATTTAAAGAACTCAATAAAGAAAATAAAGAAATTTTGGCTTTGGAGAATTAAGTTTCGCTGTTTCCTACCCAAACCCCCAAATTTCTAATTTTTTTAAATTTTTCATTTCCTTTCCCATGGGCACGGTTCAATTATAATATTTCTTAGTTCTTAACATTTTTGTACTTCATTATTCCTGAATACACCCACATGTTTTGTAACATGTTCTAAATTCCGAGTAAAACAATTTAAAATCTACTACAAAATTCCTAATTTATAAAAATCTAATTTTTAAAAATCACGAAACTTGTTTTAACACGTTCGCCCCCCAAACGATTTTTTGATGTTCGGAAAAAACTCACATATTAACAATCCTATGAAACCTATATGTGGCATGAATTTCTACAGATTCGTCAGATTTACGCGCAGGCTGCATGCGCTTTCTTCGACTTTCCATTATGCAGAAATTTCTTTAAAATCTAAAACTTAATGTCCCAACAAAAAAAAATTGTAATTAACTTAAAACCCACCCAAATCAGAAAATCGGATAGTAAAATAATAAAATTACCACCTTACAACTTTATGGACTAGTCAAATAACTTTGATTAATTTTTATTACACTTCAGTAATACCCTTGACAGACTAGGGATTAGCTAAGCGCGATTAGTGATTTTTTTCGAGATTAGCTATAGTGTGTCAAGTTGAAGATTAGCTAATCTCGTTTTATTTGAGGATTAGTCACTAATCGAGATTAGTGCACTAATCCTTGAAAATTTTCGAGCTTATCTCGTTTTATTGGGTTTAGTGATGGTGCAAGTGGGACTACAATGTGAAATAATTATTTAAACATTGCTGAAAATGAAAGTGGCGTGAATTTACGATAGAAGTTATAAAATCAATGACATCTTAAAAAATTTGTGCTGAATAAATTTTGAGGAAATAGAAAATCTAGTGTGTTTTAATGTATAAATCTTAGAAATATTGAATTAACAAATGAGTCCAGCTGATTTACCAGCTATATTTCAGCGAATCACCATAATAATATTTTATTTCTCTGCAAGAAACTAATCCCTAGTGTGTCAACTCATATGGATTTGTGGTGGATTAGCTAATCTTGTTTCACTAATCGCGCTTAGCTAATCCCTAGTCTGTCAGTGGTATAATTTAATTTTAAATTAAAAATCCTAAATGTTTCACTATAATAACAAAAATTCTAAGCATAAATAATATAATGCAAACAAAATATCTCTTTACTAGACAAAAATCGTCGACAAACTAACATAAAACCGTTAAATAAATCGTTATCCTTTTTCTCTAAACCAATATCGGGGGTTTCCCGAAATATGAAGAAATTTTCTCATTGAAAGCGTTTAACACAAATGTGTGTCATGAGGTATAAACAGAACAAGAGCGTCGATGACGAACGATGACGCCTGTCAAATTAAAATACATAGAAACCATACAATGCTAACCGAACCAATGTCGCTGGCGACGATGACAATATCGCCGAATTTTTTTTTAGAATCTATTTCTAATTTTATCTCCGGCGATACAATGTTGCCAACTATTAACCATTTTTTCAATCAATTTTTATTCCTTTTATGTTTGCATGTCGTTTGTTGTTATTTTTTTAACGCCATGCGCTGACGCTCTTGTTATTCCACACATTTTTTTAAAATTTTTTAAAAACACTTGTTAAATATTTCGCAAAATTACAAAAGGTTTAAAAAATCACTCGATCGATTTCGGCTTATTAGGCCATCATCAGGAGTATCTACTAAACTGTAAAAATAAAAATGTAGTTATACTATATATATATATATATATATATATATCAGTGTTACCACTTGGAAACTTGAAATTAGTACCAAATTTGATACATTTTTTTGAAAATAAAGTACCAAAAATAAAATCATAAGAAAGCAAAACAATTATTTTCGTAGTACATATCACAAATATAATCAGTTTTGATTCAACAGTTGAAACATACAACAAATTAAACTTAATATGGCCCAAAAGCAGCGTCTTTAAATTTAAATTTCGCAGCAAATTTTCCCAAATCTTCTTCCGGTATCTGTATCCATATTTACTTTAACTAATGTTCTAGTAAACACCACATTACTAATAGTAGTAAATATTATTATCAAGATGATCTGTTTTCTTATTTTTTATTAAATTTAATGTGAAGGCCTTTTCCGCTGCTGCACTGCTGTCCGGCAACGACAGCAGTGTTAGGATGTAGTCGGCTAATTCTGTACAAATAGGAAATTCTAAATTATTTTTTAAATTTTTAACTTTGATCCAATTTTGAACAGCGTCATCAGAATTCATGTGTGTCAACAAATTTTTATTTCCAATTAAGCTTCGCCACTGTTCCTTTAGTGTTTCAATTGAGTCATTCGTTTTTTTAAAAGGATAATTGTTTAACAAAGGTCGAATTGTTGGCATAGTTCCGGCTACAATTTCAGCTACATTTCAAAATTTTAGAATTCCCAATTTGCTGTCATTAAGTTGAAAACGTTTTTTTATTTGGCAGCAAAGCTCGCGATTTTAAATTTGTTTTCTGCTAAAAATGTTTCCTCAAATGAAAAAAAAACATTTAGGTAATTGGGAGATGTTTGTTAGTATCTCTAACATCAACTTTTAGATTAATGTTGTCCAAAACGATGAAATTTTTTAAAATTTCCAAATAAACGCGTTTGATTGTTTAATAAACGTTTTGCATTTCGGCTTTTTCAGACTGAAAAATTTTGTTAACATCGTTCACAATTTTTAAAATAAATGATAAAAATAGCAAATATAATTTAAATTCGCCGTTCGTAAGGAATTCGAGGATATCGTGGGCAGAATCAGTTTTATCCTTTACTTTGAAGCAATACAAAATAAAATAAGGCCTCCCATTGCTCTAAAATTCTTAAAATCTCAAGTGAAAGCCAATGAGTTTTGCAAAATTTTAAAATTTTGTGATTTTGAATATTGAAATCCGCTTGAAACGCAGAATATTCGTTTAGTCGTTTGCGACTGTGTGAAAAGTGATTATAAACGTTTCTAATATTTCTTTCGATAGCCTCGGGAAAATGTTTTAAGACGGCGTTTACGCAAAGAGAAATGGAGTGGCATGTACAGCCAAAAACAAAACATTTTTTGTACTTCTTTAATTTTTGCATAAACACCGTTAAAATTACCTGCCATAACTGACACGTTATCACTGGCGACGCCTATTAAATTTTCAAAATTTATATTAAATTTATGAAAATGTACTTTCAATAAATCAAAAATTTCTGTCGCGGTAGACTTTTTAATTTTATCAAGCCTACAAAATTATCAATAATTTTTTGAGATGTTGGATCGAAATATCTGCAAATTATTGCCAAGCATTTTTCTGTCGTTAGATCGGTAGTTTCATCTATAATAAGTGAAAATTTTTGTTGAAGAATTTTGCTGATTTTTTCTGCGGTATACGGCCAAATTATTGTGTTTACGTATTCTGTGGATTTCGTGCGATCACATTTTATTTGTTGCGCTTTTATTGAACTAGGCGAAACAGTTTAGATCAATTTTGGTAGTGAATGCATAAGTTTATATGGTAAACCGTGTTAAAAAAACGAGCTTCTTGTATATGTAATTAAATAACACAAATTAAGTAGAAGTATTTAAAGAAATGTACCAAAGTTAAAAGGTACGTACCGAAATTCTTGGGGCGGAAAAATGTACCAAATTTGATACAATTGTATCAAAGTGGTAACACTGATATATATATAGTTGGAAAAAGCAAAAAGTGAAACCAAAATATACAAATAAAAAAATGTGGGAGGGGTAAACAATAAAATTGGTGACAGCAATAAACATTAAAAATTAAAAATTAAAAGGGGGTGAGTTAAACACAGGTATATGATTATTGATTAGTCAACGGTCGAATAACAAAATTCCAGATGTTGATTTTTTTTTTAATTTTTTTTTTTTATTATTATAAACCGACGTATTAGTAATTTTTTGGTATGGAATGAGTATGTGAATAAAACAATGCGGGGTCGGTAATTGGTGAGAAACGGATTTCTCTCTGTTCGTTGAGGATATTTTGGTTAAGAAATATAGCTTTTCGGATTAAGTAAGATTCTAAGTTGTCTAAACGTCTGCTTTTTGGTTGTACATGTAATATTTCTAAATTGTTTAAACTGGATGTGTGATTTTCTAACGTTAAATGATTATAAAGGGATGATTCATGGCTACCAGATAAATGTTCTTTAACTCTAACTTCAAAATTGCGCCCAGTCTGTCCGATATAAGGGGAACTACAATCATTGCAATTGATTTTATAAACGCCAGACTTGGAAAGGCGATCAATTCTTGGTTTGTTGTTAAAAATCATTTTCTTAATTGTATTATTGTTATAAAAAGCAAAGCTAATATCTGTATATTGTGTCACGATGTTACTAATCCGTTGACTAGTTTTTCCTATATACTCTAAGCGGCGCCAATTTTTCGGCATTGGTCTATCAGGTGGATAAATGTTAGCTAAAGCTTTATGTTTCAGTTTTCTGTTTAATAGCTTTAATATAGTCTTAGCTGCATAACCGTTATTCGCTGCTATTTCTAAAATTATATTAAGCTCTTTGTTATAATTGGATATGGTCAAAGGAATGTTTATTAATCTATCTAAGAATGAGTGGAAAGCTGACATTTTAATATTATGGGGATGGTTTGACGAGTTAGGTATAATGGCGTCTGTATACGTGGTTTTTCTATAAATGTTGAACTCTAATGAAGAATTAATTCTGGTTATTGTTATATCTAGAAAGTTAATAGATTTGTTTTCTTCTTTTTCTACCGTAAAATTAATGGTGGGATATTGAGAATTTAACAAAGTGAGAAAAGAGGTTAATAGCCTATCAGTTCCATTCCATAGACATAGTATGTCATCAACATATATGTACCAAAAGATTATATGACGGAAATAAGGATTATTGCTTGATACAATCGTTTGTTCGAAGAAATTCATGAAAATTTCTGCTAACAAAGGTGACAGAGGGGAGCCCATCGGTAGACCATCAGTGAATCTGAAATACTTATTATCAAAGCAAAAATAATTTTGTTTAATACAAGTTTCAAATATCAGCTTCAGTTCATTCCGAAGGCTTCCATCTGCAACATCCCTATCTAAGTAAGTATAAACTATTTGAGACAAAATGTTAATTGGAATAGAAGTGAAAAGACTAGCAACGTCAAACGAAACTAATTTTGAGTGTAGTGGAATATCAACATCTTGAATTTTGCTAATCAATTCTACCGAGTTCTTAACCGAGAAAGCCGAAACGAAATTGGTATGACTGTTGAAAAAGTTTATGAAACCCTTACATAGCTTGTAGGCAGGTGCATTGCAATACGCTACTATTGGTCTAATTGGAATGCCTTCTTTATGGATTTTAGGTAAACCATAAAGAATTGGGGATGGATTCATAACCGTGTACCTCCAACCAGTGCCATCAAAGACCTTTGGGCAGTTGTTGATACACTTACTGACCAAAGTCTTAAATGACCTAGTAGGACTCTATTGAGCTCTAATGCGTTGCTTTCTGTAATGAAATCAGAAATTTTATTGTAATAATCGATTCTTGTGAGAACAGTGATCGTATTGCCTTTATCCGCTTTACAGGCTATCAGGTCATGATCACGTAACTTTTTCTTAATCGTACCAATCACTTTAAGGTTATTATTAGAAGACGAAACAGAAGAATGAGAGGAGATAGAGGAGGAAGCGTTACTCAAGCCTTTCTTAATCTGTAACGTACATATTGCTTTCAGTTGGGTTGACTGGCCGGATAAGGCAGTTTCGGCATCTATAGCGAGACTCTCAAATGACTGAACGCCGATTGTATTTGGCACAGGAGCTAAATTTACTCCATTGCTCAGCATTTGAACCTCTACGCCACTGAAGCCAACGGAAGACAAGTTCTTAAAACGTGAATGGAATTGGAAACCAGACATACCACTATTACCTCTATGGTTACGTGGATACGCCTTATCTCGCAACACATCCAGTTTAGCTTTTTGCTTTACATATTGAATATGAGAAATTTCGGCTACCTCGGCACGAAACTTATTATCCAACCAGTCAAACTCAACAGAATGCAAGCAAGCCGCTAACTCAGTGTGAACAACTTTAAGATGGAGACATAAGTTGTTCCTGGTAGCATACCCTTTACGTAGCTCACTATTCCTCCAACTACTACGAGCTAAATTAATAGCTCTTCTACCCTCTAAAGATTTAGTATTATATTTTATATTAGTATAATAAATTTGGTAATAAATTTAACTTTTTACAACTACTATTGAACCAAATCTGGTTATTATTAAAACTAATCCTTACCAACAGGCGACGATAAATAACGGCGAGGGTGGCCAAATCTGCCAACTTAATACTTTTTACACTTTCTGCCGTAGGCACTTGGCGAAACACACTTAATACACACATTTTTAAAAAATTTTAAAAACACTTGTTAAATATTTCGCAAAATTACAAAATGTTCAATTTGGATTAAATTGTGTATCTGATATCAACTTTCGATATATAAGGACTTAACTTTAACATTTTAGTGAAGGAATATTCTAATAAATTTCAACAATTGCGTTCTTTTTCTTAGACCCACTTTATAATTACATAAAATTACATTTCTAAATAATTTCCATTCAGTGAAGGAAAATTTTACTATATCACGCGACATTATGTACCACGCGGCATTTTGAAACGCGACATTTTAAAACGCGACATTTTGTACCACGCGACATTTTTTACCTCGCTGCATTTTGAAACGCGACATTTTAAAACGCGACATTTTGTACCACGCGACATTTTGTACCTCGCGGCATTTTGAAACGCGACATTTTAAAACGCGACATTTTGTACCACGCGGCATTTTGAAACGCGGAATTTTAAAACGCGACATTTTAAAACGCGGCATTATGAACGGTTCCCCATCCACCCGCACGTAGACGTTTTTGGTTCATAATCTAATATCCAATATAAAGGTCCTTCACCACTATATAAGAGGCTTGCCCAAAGCATAATATTCCCTCCCTATATATTGTGGACAAAATGTTTTGTTTTTTTTACCTAGGTACATACTGTTTACCATCGGCATCGCAACTAAATAATGTTAATTTTTGGTCCGCTGCTCCACTAAATATTTCTTAATTTTTTAGCCATTGTCCCCTTTTTAATCAACATAGGGTGGTTAAAAGCATGAAAATGTCCTAAACCCAGAACATTTGGACTTAAAAACCATGACAGTTAATAAGTCTCGAAATATGTTATGTATTTGATTAAAAATAAATTACTGTATAAAATTGGTTTGGTGGCGATGATCATCCACTTTCACAAAACAGATGTGTGGTGAAATCTCTTCTAGAAAAATTTCAAACCTGCCACCTTGATTCATCATTTGGATTAGTTGCAACTAAATCATTGATCTTCAAATATGATGGTTAAGTCAGATACCAAATTTCAATGGGATTGATGTATAATGGCAGAAATTCCATTTGGAGCAAGGGTGGAATTTCTTAAATAAAACATGGCCAGAATTCAACAAATATTGGGGACATTACTAATGATTTGATTCTTTGGTATATAAGTACGATACAAACCATAAATCAAAAATTAGATTTGCCAAAAAAAAAAAAAAATTTCGTATGGCCTTTACTATATTCCCAGCATGAAATGGAACATGGACGTAAGTCAACGGATTTTAGTGAAATGTTATATCTAAGTTATTAAGCCAATTCTATAAATAGTTCCCAATATAAAATCAAATTATTTACGCTCTGGAAAATTCCTTCGGAATTCTTAACTAAGCCATGGCTCAAATTCAAGAAATATTGCGGAACATTGCCAATAATGTTTTGGTCGATGTAAATCAAAAATTATATTCGCCATAATTTATTTTTATATACTTTGCTAATTCCGGCTATTTTCTCAGTTTCCAGCATCAAATCGAACAAGCACATTTGTTGATGGATTTTAGTCTGAAGTGTTCAAATTACAAACATTTGTACTATGTTGAATTCAATCCATTATTTGTTTCTTGTTGCCCTACAAATTTGCAATTTGCATTCTTTTTAGGTTTTAGTAGTCTCGTAAAGTCCGGTTAACGAATGTTAATATTGGTCTGACAATTTAATACAATACTCTAGTTAGAGTAATTTATTTACTAGATTTAGTAGATTAAATCCAATGCTGAATTCTATACATAATATTCTTGAATACAATATATCGCTCCGTATTCAATACTAATCTTCGTAATTTGAATTAACGGTTTGATTTATTTCAATCTCAAGTAGTTTAATATTTCCTGTTGTATCATTATCACAAATTTCTAGCTACATAGTTTCAAAAAATTTCCAAGCGATCAATTTTACAATGATGTTATGAAAGTCATTGTCATTGATAACCTTTCGGTGGCAACTTCATATTTAATTACATATACTATAGCTAATTGAGATTACAAATTACAATTTTTAAACATAAAAAGAAAACAAATCTTTAGAAAATAAACATAAAAACAATATTTACTTCTTCAATTTTTTACGACATTTTAAATGCTGTTACAGCACAAGTATTTTTACGGAGGAAGTAATTGCCCAAAAACCACATTTTATCATATTTGTCGGCATACTCGATAACACATTTTAATTTTTTTAAGAATTTATCGATTAATCTGGTGATATCTGACGCCTGCCACATTTCTTTTAAATATTATAATCAAAGCAAACACAAGTGTTTCAATTGTTTTTATAGGAAAGTAAACATAACTGCTGTATTTAGTTTGCAAAATTAGCAGTTTAGTTTGAAATTTAGCAAAGTTCGATTGTGATTTAAAAGTTTTTTGAAAATGTCATAATTATTAATTATGATGAGTTCATGCTCATCTTCCCTGTTTTACTATTAGTTAAGTAGATGTAATCAGTCATATGTGGTTTCCACACAACCAGTCAAATGTATTTAATTAATTTCCACGTTATCGGGAGACTATAAATAATCAGCGGAGGTGCCAGACTCCGGTTACGTACCTAAAGTTTCTGTATTGTAAGTATTTTAAGCGAGGCTGTGAAAAAAAGTCAAAGAAAGTGATTTATTTTTTCGGATGAATGTTAGAATGTATCAACATGAGGAAGAACGATGTGTACTATACATAGTTAAAATCGTTCCATCTTGCAATTTTGAAAGTGGGTTATCATAAGCAGAATCACACTTAAGTCAATAAGGTATGTTGAAACTTGGGATGTGTGGAAACCTACGAAATGCCTTTTACGTAATTTGTTGGTGTGGGTAAGAGCACACGTTACAAGAGTAGTAATAGATTACCTTGAGCTAATGCTTCAGAAGTTTCTCACAAAGATATAAGAAACATGATCTCCATTATGCCGACACGACTCAATTTAAATCTGAATTTTTTTTAGACTAGAAAATATGCCTATATATTTCACATTTAATCTGTGATAACCTCCTACGAACACAAATCAGATTTCATAATTATAATTTTCGGCTCAACAACATTTAGTGTATATTCGTAGCCCTCTAGTTGCAACGCCTGTCTGGTGCAGCTTTTATTAAAATGTTTACTAATTTAAATGTTGTGCCTAAGAGAAACACCTCAATTTCCACAGAGCCCTTTTGCTGCCAAAGTGCTCTAACCCAATTTACACGATTCTGTTTGTAACTTAGTCTCAGCTTCTGGCTTCTGTTTTGAAGATCTTTAGAATGGAATCTAACACCAAAAGTTTCTTTAATTTGACAAAAGCATTACATTAAGTTATGCTAAATACGAATTTTACCTCTTTAATAGTTGTATGAATGGCTTATTAGTCACAAAGGAGTAACTAATTGGGAATACATTTCCGAAAATATTCGGTTAGTAGGAAAAATCCATTGTTCAGATCGAAAGTAGAAAAATATTTTGAAGAGTACTACCGTACAAATGCATCTATCACGATTTCACGGTTAATCTTGCACCCAACACATTTGTAAATACTCGATCTTACAGGGCCGTCTTTTAACCACTCCGCAATTTGCAGTTAAACTTCTGTTCTTTCGGGAAAACTAACTCGACGAGATAGTTGCTACACGGACATTTCGCTCCATAAAACTATTCATTCATTATTTAACCAACATACAGAGATTACCTCCAATTACATGTTGGCTTAAACATAAGGTGTATAGACTACTTATCTTAAGCTTTACAAAAAAATTAATAATAAATACATAAATTAAAACTAAATAATAATCAAAGATCATTAATGACCTGGCGAATACAAGATTTAAATGAGGTGATTGATGTGAACGAAAACAAATCAACGAAATTAAAATGAGAATTGTGATTAAATTGAAGTCGGATTAATGGTGAGTTATTTCTAAGATTAGTGCGACAGGCCGGAAGGTTAAATGTTAAGGTATCCCGCAACAAATATCCTTTGTCAGGAGCAAAATTAATACGATTTAAAAGAGAAGTTTCAATAATTTGGTTAACTACCTTAAATAGAACCAACTCGTCAAAGAAAATTCTTCTTACCACCAAAGTAGTCATTCGAAATCTTACAAGACGAACACTATAGGGCTCATACATAAATTTAAATTTGAAATATAAATATCGGGTAAATTTCTTTTGGACTCTCTCAACATTAATTTGATGAATATTATACGGAGAATTCCATATAGTCGTGAGATATTCTAGGTTAGGGCGAACTAAACCATTGTAAAGGCTAATAAAAGTTTGAAGCGAGATAAAATTGGAGCCGATTCTCATGACGAAACCCAAAATTTTATAAGCCTTATTAATGATGTTGAAAATGCGAGTTTAAAAGAAAATTAAACTATATAAATTATGATCAAAAATCTTATAAAAATTCAATCCAATTTGCACTCTTGGTTTAATTTTTAAAGCGAAACATTTATTAATATTGAGATCCATCAGATTGGCAGTACACCAAATTGAAATTTTGTTCAAATCCGATTGCAAAATATTACAGTCAGAAATAGAACAAATGGATCGGTATAACTTAAGAACATCAGCAAAAAGGAAAACCTCACTGTCAATATTGGTTGAAATATCATTAATAAAATAAAGAAATAGAAGGGGCCCCAATATTGAACCTTGAGGTGCCCCCGATGTTGGTTTAAACACAATAGATTGATGGTTATTGATTTCCACAAAATGGGATCTATTGCTTAGGTAAGAGCAAGCTCATTGAACAAGAGTGTCATTAAAACCAAAATTGTATAACTTGTTCAGAAGAATGCATTGATTTACTTTGTCGAACGCTTTTGCAAGGTCAGTGTAAACAACATCAACACCGCGCCCGGCATGTAATGATTCATAAACATATTCACCAAAATTCATTAAATTAGTAAGAGTGGATCTATGTTTCAGAAAACCATGTTGCCTGGATGAAATTAAATGAATGGTCCGGTCAGTAAACTTAGCATGAAGTAGTTTCTCAAAAATTTTTGAAATAACACTTAGAATTGCAATTGGTCTATAGCTAGCGACATGTCCCCTATCACCAGATTTATAAACAGGAATTATTTTCGCAATTTTGAATCTATCAGGAAATATCATTTGCTTTATTGATTGATTGAAAATTAATGAAATCGGCAGGCTTATAGACTCAGATGTAGCACTGAAAAACGATGGTGGAATTTGATCAGGCCCACAGCCTTTGTTTAAACACATACTTTCAATTTCGGACCTAACATCGTAATAAGAAATGTCAATATCATCGATACCGAATGAATTCCCTAAGCTTTTAGAGATTGCCAAATTAATGGGATGAATGTTAGAGTAGACTGATTGAAAATATTCACCAAACATATTACAAATCTTAGATGGAGTATTAACTGTATCAAAATCATTACGCATGGTTTGGGGCAAGGCTCCAAATATTTTTATTGATTTGGTGTAAGACCAAAATTTTTTTGGATTAGTTAGAATGCAAACCTCAATTGTTTTTAAATAATCAGAATAACAAGATTTGATTAATTGTTTAACTATAGCTTTCTAAGAATTTGAAACATATTCGCATATTCTAAATCATCGAAGAACTTAATTTTCTTTTTTCTAATTAAAGATTTAAACTTTATAAAATTAATTAACTTGCTAGAATACCAACACGGAAAATTTGGATTCGTACATTTAGCAATAGGAATATTATTATCAATAATTTTATTAATATTGTCATAAAAAGTTTTACGGAATCATTAACATTTAATCCATTAAATAATCGCATCCAATCAATAGTTTCAATATCACGATTAATTTTGACATAATTACCATTCCTAAATAAGCGGAAGTTATTATTGTTATGTTTCATAAACTTGAAACTACCAAGAGAAAGAATGATTTCAAGAGACGGATGGTGGCCATCCACCTTAGTTAATACATTATGGGCTGGAAAAACTTTTATTGAATTTGAATCAATGTTAAAAATTACAAGATCTAAAATACGATTATTTACATTGGTCAAACTATTGAACTGGCTGGTACCAGTAAGATTTAACATGCATATTAAATAATAAGCTACACCACTATCTGTAAAACTAGGCTGGAGTGTACCATCATTCAAAGAGGGCAACCAAGTCATTCCGGAAAGATTATAATCACCCAACAGTAAAAACGAAGAATTCGGATGACTGTTTATAACATAACTCATATTATCAAAATATTGCTTATATTGATCAACTTTAGCGTTCGATATGTACGGGACATTAATATACAGTGGTAGACATTCGTATAAACGCACTATGTTTTTTGAATATAGTTCTAACAGTAAAGTGTTTTGATCTTTATCAAGTGGTCTAAATTGTGTCTATCATCTTAAATCTGTTGATAAGATAAACCACAAGTAAAAATTTTAAAGGTTTACTTTAATATATTGAAAAATCTAAATTTCAGGTGGACATTCGTATAAACGCACTTCTGATAATGTACTAAAATAAAAACCAAAATTAGCAATTTTTCATATATTATTTTATTTAATATTTGGTCTGGCCCCGACCTTTCTGAATAACTTCGAAAATTCGAGAAGGCATTGAATTTGTTAAATTTTTGAGGGCTTACAGATCAATTGTGGCCCAACATTCACGGATGGCACTTTTCAAATCTTTAATTGAATTATATTGCTGTTCATTTCCATAAACTTTTCGGGGAAGGCCCTCTAAAGGTTTTCGATAGGATTGCAATCAGGACTGCAAGCTGGCCATTCAAGAAGGGAAATGTTTTTCTCGAGAAACCACGGTGTGGTCTCCTTCGAAGCATGGATCGAGGCATTGTCTTGTTGAAAATTATTATTTTTGTTCATGTTATTATCCAGATAATGTATCAAAACGTCTTCTAAAAGTTTCACGTACATACGGAAGCTCATTCGAGTCGTTATAAAGCAGATGGGAAGCTCCTCATTATAAGAAAATGCTCCGCATACCATAACACACCGCCACAAAATTACGCTTCGACAAAAATACTATGCCAGTAGCAACTGTAGCAGTCGGGAAAATCCACATTAATTTTTTTCCGTAAGAAAAAATCACACTCTGCCAATCCGTTATCGACGACATGTATTTACGAGCAAAGGACCCTATAGGATAAGCATAGTAAATTGGGCCCAAAACAACGTATTTTCTATTTTCCCCATAGATAAGCTTGGGCCCAGTTGCATGAAATGGAATACATCATTTTTCGATATTTCTAAATATTTTTTGCGACTTTTTAGGATTGGTGGTTCTTTAGTATATTGTTTTATAATTGCAAAAATATTTCGCAACTCCCTCCCACTTGTTTACAGGGTGTTACAGCAGTTTTATGCATTTGTCATTTTTATAATTTTTATATTTTTCTAAATTCAATAAATTGCTTTGTTTTGAATAAAAAAATATTCCAAACAGTAATTATGGTGTATGTTAGCCTAATTATGCGAATTATAATTAATTTGCACACTACAGTGACGCACTTCCGGTTTTGAATGCAAATATTACATAATTGAATATACATCATTTTTCGATATTTCTAAATATTTTTTGCGACTTTTTAGGATTGGTGGTTCTTTAGTATATTGTTTTATAATTGCAAAAATATTTCGCAACTCCCTCCCACTTGTTTACAGGGTGTTACAGCAGTTTTATGCATTTGTCATTTTTATAATTTTTATATTTTTCTAAATTCAATAAATTGCTTTGTTTTGAATAAAAAAATATTCCAAACAGTAATTATGGTGTATGTTAGCCTAATTATGCGAATTATAATTAATTTGCACACTACAGTGACGTACAGTCCTGTACTAAATGATAACCGCACCTCTAATTTAAGATTTATTTCATTTCAAATAAATTCATTTAAAATTGTTCCTATATATGCAAAAATAATACTCTTCAGTTTACCAATGCGTGCACAAATACAAATCATTATTTTCTGCGGGATCATGGACAATTGGAGAACCCCCATTTAGTATGGTTATAAAAGATAGCCGCTTAAGTATCAGGAGTACAAATTGAAAATGCGGGATTTTTTTCTATTTTTGAACGTTTATTCTGAAAAAATGGTAACAAATGAATTATTCAAAGTATTGTCCATCGCTAGCCACAACTTTTTCCCATCTTTCTGGCAATTTACGGATACCGTCGCGAAAAAATTCGGCCGGCTTGGCTGCTATCCAGTCATCGACCCATTTTTGGGCTTCTTCGTAAGAATGGAAGCGCTGGTCAGCTAGGCCATGTGTCATCGATCGGAAAAGGTGGTAATCGGAAGGAGCAATGTCTGGGCTATACGGCGGGTGGGGTAAGACTTCCCATTTCAGCGTTTGTAGGTATGTTTTGACCGGCGCTGCAACATGTGGCCGAGCGTTGTCATGTTGCAAAATTACTTTGTCGTGTCTTTGCTCGTATTGTGGCCGTTTTTCTTTGAGTGCGCGGCTCAAACGCATCAATTGAGTTCGGTATAGTGCTCCTGTGATGGTTTCGTTCGATTTCAATAGCTCATAATACCCCACACCCAGCTGGTCCCACCAAATACAGAGCATGAGCTTGGCGCCGTGAATATTTGGTTTGGCCGTCGATGATGATGCATGGCCGGGGTAACCATATGATTTTTTGCGCTTCGGGTTATCGTAACGGATCCACTTTTCATCACCAGCGACAATGCGATGCAAAAAACCCTTCCGTTTTTGCCGTTCGAGCAGCAGTTCGCATGCAAAAAAACGGCGCTCGACGTCTCTCGGCTTCAGCTCATACGGCACCCAATGTCCTTGCTTTTGGATCATTCCGAGGGCTTTTATACGATGGGAAATGGCTTGTTGTGTCACTCCCAATGAATCTGCGAGCTCTTGTTGAGTTTGACACGAGTCTTCATTGAGTATTGCCTCCAATTCAGCATTCTCAAACTTTTTCACTTGGCCCGGCCGCTCTTTGTCCTCAACGTCAAAATCACCACTTCTAAACCGCACAAACCATCTCTCGCACGTTGAAACCGATGGAACATGACTCGGATAAGTCTCGGAGACCAATCGATGTGCTTCAGCAGCACTTTTCTTCAAATTAAAGAAGTAAATTAAAACTTCCCGCAAATGCTGTTTTGTTGGCACGAAACTCGACATATTGAGAGCTCAAAAAAACTATGAATTTGACACTGCGACAAATTGACACATACTGAAAATTAAAGCTATAAGACGTAGCTTTGACATGAACATAGTCACAGTACTGCCTGATGCGTATAGCGTTAGTAACGCCATCTGTTATCAATCCCGCATTTTCAATTTGTACCCCTGATATTATAGCCGTTAAATATTATTCCGATTTTTGTTATTTTTTAAATATGGGTGGAAAAGGTAGTTTGAACGAGTTTGATAAATTGACGTTATTAAGAAAAGTAATATGAGTATCCGTTAATAGCAGAAAATATTAGTTGGAGTGAGAAGGTAGTGTAAATTATTTAAAAAATTCGCAATTATACGGTTCGCATAAAAGTGCAGGCCGCCGGCCAGTGGAACTTATTGATAGAGAAAAACGGTTAATTTTACGAAACGTCTCTAATTTTATTGGCACCGTGCAACAAATTGCGTTAAAAGCTTGAGATAATACAAAGATTTGTAATGTGAGGAAAGTATTAAGAGAGTCAGATAATATACAAATCAAAAAATTACAAAGAAAACCACAACTGTTATCAAATCATAAAGATGCCAAATTGCGTTTCGCGAAGGAACATATGTCGTGGAAGAAAAAGTGGCAGCGCGTTATTTTTAGTGACGAAAAAAATTGAATATGGATAGCCTTGATTAATGGCAATATTATTTTCACGACCTTTGAAAAGAACTTCTTGTGCTATCGAGGCGTCAACGAGGTGGAGGATCTCTGATTGTTTGGGGTGCAATTGGCTATGGAGGAAGAATGGATGTGAAGTTTATGTCCGGTCGTCTTAACAGCAACCGGTATAAATCCATGCTATCCCGAAACATTACCAGTTGTTGATGCACAAAATGGCGACCCAAACTTTATTTTCCAGCAGGATAATGCAGCCGTACACACCGCCGGGATAGTAAATTATTGGTTTACGGAGGCTCAGATACCAGTTTTGAAACAGCCAGCAAGGTCACTCGACATTAACAGCATCGAAAACATATGGGGTGTACTCAGCAGAGTTGTATATGCTGAAGGAACACAATACAGCAGCGTTCATGAACTAAAGTCATCAGTACAACGCGAATTGGCTAATATTTCAAATTAATATGCCAAAACTTGTACAAAAGTATGCCAAATCGAATTTTCGAAATAATTAAAAACAATGGCCGAAACACAAAATATTAATTGGAATAAAAAATCATTTTTATAACTGTGCTTTTTATATTTATTTCCTATTAAAAACAATAAAATATTGTGTGCGGCTATCTTTTATTACCATACTAAATGAGGGTTACCCATAAATTTTCCATGACGCCGCAGAGAATAAAGTTGGTAAAGTGAAAAGTATTATTTTTGCAAAGGAAGAATTTTAAAAGAATTTATTTGAAATTAAATAAATCTTAAATTAGGAGTGCGGCTATCATTTAGTACTTGACTGTATAATTAATTTGCACACTACCAAGCCAAACAGAAGTGCGATCATTATTAATAAAAAATCTAAAAATTGTATTCAATTGGTATTTCATTTATTATCGTTTTTATTTTACCGGAGAATTTTTGGATAAGCGCAGAAATAACCTTATTCCAAAATAAGCAGCATAAAAAACTTATCCATAGAAACATTCCTTACTAAACTATTGTAACTTTAGAACAAGTTATGTAGAGACTCAATCTGAATCGGAGTCTGAGATTTGACAACCAGAATTCATAGCATTTATAATATTATCTGCTAGACCTTTGCGGTGCTTTGATAATACATGTGGGTTGTGTCTTGCGTAGCCCAAATACCATATCACTGAAGTTATATGACTGCATGTACCGACAACTCTGCTCCCAGTTTTGCACTTACAGTAATATCCTAAAATTGATTCGGCTCCACTACCATTAGGAAAGAATTCTAACCATAACTGATGAATCCGAGTTGACGAAAAACGAATTCAATTTTGCGTCTTATCAAATTCTTCATTTCGTTATGTATAAAGATCTTGTAACTAGAATCTGCCTTCATGTGTTCATAAGTATATCATTTTCCTTGGTCTAACTGATACATACCTAAAGTGATATTTTTAATTTCTTCTTCTGATAAACATGGAAAGTCTTGAATCTGATTAGTAGCCTCCTCCCAACAAATTCGTTTGTTTTCAAGGCCTAGCTCTTCAATCTTCTTTTGAAGAGAATTGTCATCATTCATTTTGCTCATTGCCTTCTATGCATAACGTGCATGATTTTCGTTTTCTATAAACATAGGAGGACTGTATGCATTCAGTAAGGCACAAGGAATTTTAGTTAAAGATGACAGCTTGGGGAAATAAGTGACTTCAATAGTTGAAGCAAAGAACTTGTATTTTTTGATTCTGCTGTTCACACTTTCCACTATCCATCGATTCATAGTCACAGCTCTGGACTCATTAGCATCTTTTGTGCAAAACTGCTTTTGTCCCTTGGTTAGTAAATGAGGCATTATTGGATTAAGTTTTAGCAATTTCAACTTTTCTATGACATCTCTGAACCCACGATCGAGAAGTAAAACATCATTCTCTAAGAAATATTTTTTAAATCCATAAGGGGTAGAAATCAAGTATTCTAAAATTTTTGAATCGCTATTGTCGTTGTTTGCAAAAACAAACCTTCAACCTCAAGAATGTATCCGTCAGGGAAAACCAAAATCATGGGCTTCAATAAGTTTCTGTATGTATGATTGGAATACGTCAATAATTGTAACTCCTGATCACATGACTTTTGAACATATAGATAAGTACCATCAATGATAACTACAATAGAATTTTCATCTGCACCCAGAAGTTTATGAGCCATTTTAGTTTGATGTTTCATTGCATCTTCTCGTGATAGATGATTATAACCTAAATGAAGATGGACAAAATGCTCATCCAAAGCTTTTCGAACAGATTCAAAGATTGCAGACACTCTTGCTTGACCATCTACATACATTGAATAAATATGCCAAAAATTCCTGTGACAAGTTTACTAGGAATATTCCTAACGCATTTCTCGTAAATCTGTTGCAACTATTTCTGATGTGTGGCTTTACAAAAGCATGAAGGCAATCGAAATTTTTTTGTGAAATCCCAGTGAATTTCTGATAATTATATGGAGTTATTGGAGAGCCGTTGTCGAAATCGATTTTAGAGTATGAGTTGGCCTTACTAAAGTAAACGGCATTGAAAAATTCTTCAATATCTTCAGCGGACAATTATTATTATTATTATTATTAGTTGAGGGCCATGTGGGCGTTCAAGCCACCCCGCACTGCGACCTAAAAGATCTTTTGTGCATGGACCCTACTTAATGAGCCGTCCAGTCAATATTCAGGCTCTTAATGAACCTGACAATACCGCCGGCCGGTATATGGTGCATACCATCCGGGCTCATTACTCTCCCTCCTAGGTGTTGTAACCTTTTGCAGAAAATGGCTGGGCAATGGCACAGAACATGTTCCGCTGATTCCGCTTCCATGTCACAGAAGCGACATCTATCCGTCGAACTTAGGCCCATTTTCTTTAGGTGATACCTTAAGGGGATGTGACCTGTGAGGAAGCCGGTAAGCAGCCTCAACTCAGGTTTCCTTACGAGACATTCCTTGGCCCTGGCCGACGAAGGTGAAATAAATTCCTTCGCCTGTCGCAAACCTGGAATTCCGCGCCAGTAAGAGAACTTTTGCACATCCTCCCAGCGTTTAACTGCTGCCCTATGGTGCCCCTTAGAGACGCCGCAGAAGGGCTCTGGTCCAATTAATGGAAAGGCAGATCCCTCGCGGGCGAGGACATCAGCTGCCTCGTTTCCCACAATTCCAGTGTGGCCTGGCACCCAAACAAGTGTTACCTTATTTGAGCTTGCCAGCAATTTAATAACCTTCAGACAATCCCATACCAGCCTTGACTCAATGGTAAAAGACCTAAGAGCCTTTAAGGCCGATTGGCTGTCTGATACTATATAAACCTTTGCGTCGTTTAGGCCTTTAGAAATGCCTATCCTAGCACAAAGTTCTATAGCATGCACTCCTGCTTGAAAGACGGTTGCATTGGTACCCAAGGACTTCGAGAGTGATACTCCACTCCCATGTATTCCTACCCCCGCCCCATCTTCCGTTTTTGATCCATCTGTAAACCACACCAATGACCCTCGCTCAAAGGATGGTCCCCCTGTACTTCACTCCTCCCGGTTAGGTAATCTAACACAAAATGGTTTGTGGAAATCCAGTTTGGCTGGCATACAGTCGGAAGGCATTCCTATAGTGGGGTCTGTCTGAAACTCCTTAAGGATCTCCAGATGGCCCACCATATTGCCTGGTTTGATGTTACCCTCCGCCTGCATCTTAAGGGCCATAGTAGCAGTATCCTTTTTTACATGCAGATGCAATGGAGTTAGTCCTAGGAGTGTCTCCATTGCTGCGGTCGGACATGTTTTCATTGAGCCCGTAACCCCAATGCAGGCCATACGCTGAACCTTATTCAATAAAGTTTGCGCTGTCCTTTGTTGAGTTTTAGGCCACCACACTAGCGATGCGTAAGTGATCATAGGCCTAATAATTGTTAGAAATGACCAGTAGATCATTTTTGGTTGTAGTCCCCAAATACGTCCATAGAGTCTCTGACAGGCCCAAAAAGCCTTTGTGGCTCTATTTTGAATTTTTTGTATATGTTGTTCCCAGTTCAGTTTATGATCCAGGATAACCCCTATATATTTAACCTCTTTGGAAAAGGCAACAATAGTACCGTTTAACGAGGGAGCTGATTGGCACTAGGACGGCGGATTGACACTAAGTCCTTCCTTGTCACACCACTGCCATATCAAGTTGAGTGCATTTTGCATGAGATCAGAGATGATCTCATCAAACCTGCCTCTAATCACGATAGCCACGTCATCCGCATAGCCCTGGACATCAAACCCATGGCTATTCAGGAGGATCAGCAGTCTATCATTAACCAATGACCATAAAAGAGGAGATAGTACACCTCCTTGGGGACAGCCCTTTACGGCCCTGATGGTTACTGACTCGCCACCTAATGTGGCTGTAATATGTTCAGCGGACAATACTATTGTTTCTTTAGTTGCAACTAATGATTCTAAAGTCTTCTTATTAAACAAGCCATTTTTGTCAAAATGTGAGCGACAGCATCTATTGCTCATTGGAATAACAATTTTCTTTCTTTTCCACATATCGATTCTCTGTGTACCAGAGCAGCTAGGAAGATTGACTATAATTCCATTTCTTGGAACAGAAGAAACTTTGCTTGACGTTACAGAAGCTTGACTACTGAGAAATTCAGATGTAAATTCAGATTGAGATTCAGTACTTGTGTTTTCTAATGTCGAAAATGAAGTTGTACTATTCATGGTTGAAGCCTGGAAATCAATCTCTGAAGATGTAGTGCAACAAGAACTATCAGGAGTTATATCCATTTCATAATTATGCAAATTATTGTCCACAGTATTACCCTCAGCTGTATTACCAGGCAGTAAGTGATATCTTTTGAACTTTAATCTTGAATGACACTTCAAACAGGCATAACTATTTGGATTATATGACTTTCCTACGCTTTTTGAGTATGTAGTAACATTTATCCATAAAGAAGGTGCTCCTAAAGTGCAAACTCCTCGCCATTTCAATATGCGTGACTTACATATGCGACAGAGAATATGAGATCGTTCAACTACAATAAACAATTTTATGAGATTACATGCAAAATAAATATAAAAAGTACATTTTACCTTCTGGACCCATTAGTGTTAAGTCAAACAGTTCTAATCATGATGAACACACAAGTTAACGAATTGTAAAAGTATTAAAGATTATGTTACACACAAGTTATATTACTCAAAACAAGACTTGAAATACGATTTATACAACAGTAGTTATACAACAAGAGGTTCGAAAATAATCTAATATACAGTTAAGAGGACGAGATGTGTTTCCTAGGTAACACATCGAGCCCGCAACTGTATATTCAGATGATTTTCGAAGCTAGAGTTGTATACGTTATTACAACGAATCAACCAAATATATTACACAACCAAATAAAAACTGCACCAAATAAACTCATTTTTGCGAAATGTCAAAAATATTAATTGTTTGTTTATATTCATGGATGATATGATTATAACATAATATGATTTACTTGTTTGTGGCCGAAACACCACTAGTTGTGTTAAATTGAACTATCTGATTGGTCTATTTTCCAATGAGTTGTATAGTCTGTTATATATGTGATTGTTATATAAACATAAAAGTTATGAACCAAATTGTACTGATTGAGATTGAGAGTAATGTGTAATGTGTATCTGACATCTCTTGCATAAAAATAATTTTTTTAGTCCAATTGTATGCGAACAAAGAAGGGGCTGCTAGAGAATTTTTAGTATGTTGTTCTACGATTCTTATATAACATATATGTGAAAAATCAAAATTGTATCTCAATGCGAACATATGTAAAATGCCATTGTTCTATGCTTTCCTATGCTTACACATGTAAAAATTGGTCTAGTAAAAATTCAGTTTCTGGAAAACGAAGAAAAGGCTGCCGCTCATATTTTGCAGACAGGTTTCGAAAGATGTGATTAAACATATATTTCAATTTCAAGGCTCTATCTTCATGCGAAAGTACAAAAACGAGGGGCCCAATTTTCACTACATATCACATAGGGGCCTTTGAGCGGATTATTCGTATGCATGGCCGTTAAAAGTGGTTTGATCCAAAATTTTGTCCATTTTATGTTTAGTGAACTATTAAAAATACGGGCAATGTGTCGGGTCATCACAGGAAGATCCTATGGCCTGCATGATAGACGGTTTCGTGTATAGCTTCTTTGCGGATTAGACCTTTCTGGCGAGCTGAGATCTTGGATAGGCAATAGTCCTGATTGCAATCCTATCGAAAACCTTTAGAGGGCCTTCCCCGAAAAGTTTATGGAAATGAACAGCAATATAATTCCATTAAAGATTTGAAAAGTGCCATCCATGAATGTTGGGCCACAATTGATTCGAAAATCCTCAAAAATTTAACAAATTCAATGCCTACTCGAATTTTCGAAGTTATTCAGAAAGGTCGGGGCCAGACCAAATATTAAATAAAATAATATATGAAAAATTGTTAATTTTGGTTTTTATTTTAGTACATTATCAGAAGTGCGTTTATACGAATGTCCACCTGAAATTTAGATTTTTCAATTTATTAAAGTAAAACATTAAAATTTTTACTAATGGTTTATCTTATCAACAGATTTAAGATGATAGACATAATTTAGACTTCTTGACAAAAATCAAAACCTTTACTCTTAGAACTATATTCAAAAAACATAGTGCGTTTATACGAATGTCTACCACTGTAGATGGATTTATTCGAATTCGGTAGGTTAATTCCAATCCAGATCTCTTCACTAAAAACTTCCCAATCCATAATACGGAAGGAGTTAATGCTTCTATGAACCGCAATCAAGCAACCGCCACCATCATCTTTATTGGGAAATAACTCAAGGTCACGGTCGCGCCTGTGTACAACATAATCACTTGAAAATAACTCTCCATCGTAAACTGAATCATTAAGAAAAGTCTCATTCAGACATATAAGGTGATAATTAGACGACAACATACATATTAGAAAAAAAATGTTTTGTTTTCGTTCGAAGTCCTCGCACATTTTAAAAATAGATATTTAACTTCCAGAACTTCATCCAAAAATAATTTTAGAATCCCATTTTCAACGCACATGCCTAATTTCATCTTAATCGGTTTATAAATAGGCAACTTCCATCGTACTTGGCCATATTCCAGAACTTTATCCAAAAATCAATTTAGATTTCCATTTCCGCCACACATGTCAAATTTCATAATAATCGGGTGATAAATAGGCAAGTTCCATCATATAAAAAATTTGTCAACTACTCACTACATCCTAATACAACCCCAACTCAACTGCAACTCAACTTCAACTCAACCCGCAAATTGACCCCTAGCTTAACCTTCAAATCAATTCCCAATTCAATGCCAATTCAATAATCAAGCCAGCATATTATATAAAAAAATCGTAAATATTTATAAAACCAGGTATTTTGGGTCAATTTGAATGGCAGGTACCCCACCCTCTTGACGTACAGTCTCCAAAAGCTTTTAAAATCTCCGCCTTGACCATAGAAACAGATTGGCGAAAAAAATTCCAAATCGGACAAGCCGTTCTCGAGATACCACTGGTACAGACATCCAAACAGACGGACGGACATTTTTTTTTTTTGTTGCTTTTTCGGACTCAGGGACTTGCAAAACGTCGAGAAAAGTGGTTTTGGACCAACCAAATATTTCATCATTTTTGACAAGATTTCAATACTTTGGTCTTTTTAGACCGAAGTAATATTCGAACATGTTTCTGGAAATATATCCTTAGCTGTAGTCTGTACCTGACAGTATTAACCATGTTTTTTGACCATTGAATAGGACCCATTGTCATTGCGATAAATGAGGTAGTTCTTCCTGGCCGGATATGTTTCAAGATTTCCATCCCTAAAGCAGTATGGGCATTTGATCTCAACCAGAATTATTCCGCAACAGGCGGAACCATCCAGTTTTCGATTGGTATATAATTATGTTGGTAAATCGCGTTTAGAGAAACAAAATGGCACTAACGTTTGAACAACATTCCCCCAAACCTGCGACACATGTGCAATGCCCGTTTTTGTTTATGTCATGAGTCATGATCATTGTGGTGGATCCACACTCGCAAGGGTGGTAAATTTAAAGCCAGAGAATGCGGCAGCTATAAAGAATACAGCTTTGGTATAGGTTTAAATATACAATTTCCTATAAGATTAAATACATTGCCAAATTCGATGAATCCATTTAAAATTTATTCCCGACTAAATGCTGATCCCAGCCGCTTTGATACAACTTGTAAGCTTCTAACAATTTATAAGATTTTTGTTGATATTGATAATGATAAATTTCAAAAAAATTACATTTTTTGGATGCTGGTTCTCATCGAATTTTATGAGATAAGGATCTATAATTCGGCAATTTTGACAACAACACATTAATTTTTGCTATTATCACACATGTCTGAAAAGTGGAAAATTTAATGATGCACTTCCAAATCTCGTTAGAAAAGGTGTATAATTTGTTATGGTATAAATGTTTTCTTGTAAACACCACAAGTTAATTTTAAAATAATTAAAACCACTTCACATGCGTAAGAAAATCACAAATTATATTTTGTACACAGAAAAGCTGGCCTACCGATATTTTAACAATTGTTTTTATCTGTCAAATTTTTTTTTTGCGAAAACGGTCAATACACGTTGATGTTTTTGGATTATAACAAATTTATTTTATTTTTTTGTAGGAAAAACTAACGTGGTTGCCATCACTAATTATCTCGTTTTTTCCATGACGTTAGAGACAACACATGTTTCCCTACCAACCATACAATTGTATACACATTGGGCGCACTAAGCGCATTTAGGTCAAAATACTGACAAAAATCCATTTTATAAATGTGAACTTATATAATAATTTAAACTGATTCCAAATTCCTACTTTTGCAACGGTTTCAGTTTAAATTCAAACTTGTGTTCCTGAATTGGTATCTTTTGATATTAAAGTTAAATTGAAATTACGAATCCAGAAATTGCTAACTTTTAAATCGTTAATAACAGTTTAACTGGTTTTAAAAAACAATTCTTTTAAATAAATAACCAAACAAAACGCCATTCAAAAATTTGACGCTCAATTAATTTAATGAAACATTAGGTTATTCCGGAACTAATTACTAATCAACAATTTCTTCACTTCGTAAAATTATTTATCTATCCGGCTAATTAATTCCGGAATAACCTAATATTTCAAATAGAATCCGCATGTGTCTAGTAGGCATGGGTTGAAATAAACTTGTCTAGGAGGCATGGGAAAATAAAAGCGAGTGCGTTTTGAATCGTTACGTTGAATAGACGCATTTTTATTAAAAAACAAGAAAAAGGGTTAAAACAGAGAAGATTGTGGGAATTTAGTGAAAATACAGTCCACATAAAAAGAAAAAAACATTGTCAAAGTAGAAGACAATTCATGGTCCAGCTCGAGCCAGATATTTATAGTAGCAATCTGGGGGAATTTGTTTGATTTGGTTTGGAGAAGAAAAGTTTCATCTATAAAAGAAGACGTCCATATTTGTTCATTGTAGTGGAAGTAGTTGGAATCTAAAATAGGCATTTTGGGTAATTGATCGTTTCTAGTTTGATTCATCAATTTCAATATTTTTTGGCAACAAATGTAAAGGTATTTAGCGTTGAAATATACAGATATTGAGTTTTTGAGCGTAATAAGATAATTTGGCAAAAAATGGCAACAATTGAATCATGGAAAGTTAAAAGAGCAACCGTTAAGAGAAAGCTCACGTTGCAAGTAAAGTTTATAAAAAATCCTGATGGAATAGGAAATTTAAGCAAAGTTAGTGCTAGATATGAAAATTTGAATCTTTTGTTAGATGAATATTCTGAAATTTATTCTGGGCTTTGTTCATCGGTTGACGATCCAGAGTTCAGAAGAAATGAGGAGGAATTTAATACGGATTTCGAATCATTCGAGCGTGACTTTTATGATGTAAAGGGTAAATTTGAAGTCATTTTAGGTATTAATAAATTAGTGAGTAACATAGGTGATAGATTAGGTTTGGGTGATGATGCGGCTTCAGGGAATGGTGACAGTACAGGTGGTCTTTTTTCTAAGGCAAAACTGCCAGAGATTAGAATACCCGTATTTGATGGAAAATTAGATGACTGGTTAAGATTTCGTGATTCTTTTGAGAAAATCATTGTAGATAATCAACAAATAAAGTCAAAAATACATAAAATGTGGCATTTAGATATGTTTGTTGCTGGAAAGGCCAAAGAGATTATTGACAAAATTGATTTTTCTGATGATGGCTTTGATATCGCTTGGAAGGTTTTGATAGATAGATTCGATGATACCCATGCGTTGGTAGAGAAACACATTAGTGAATTATTTAAATTACAGTACGTCAATAAATCATCTGGCACAGACATACAAAATCTGATTGATCGCACGGAGCTCAATTTGCGTGTATTACAAAAACTAAAGCAGAATGTTGATCAGTGGGATATGATGATAGCTCATATTGTTACTTATGTTAGATGATGATGTTCAAAAGGCCTGGGAATCCCAACTTGATAACAAAAGGCTCCCTATTTGGAAGGAACTTTCTGAATTTTTGCAATAAACAAAATATGGTGGGTCAAGGACAAATGTCTAAATCTTCTAAAACTTTCGTGTCTGTGTCAAGGCCAAATGAAGTAAATACAAAAATGATTTGTTCGATGTATAGTGGTAGTCATTCTTTAGAAAATTGTGTTCAGTTTATGAATTTACGTCCTGAGGAAAGGTATGGAAAAATAAGATCTTTAGGTAGATGTTTGAATTGTTTGAGCGACAGTCACTTAGCAAAAAAATGTGAAATTTGTGGTTATAAACATCACACATTACTTCACATGAGAATGGATAGTCGAAATCACAAAACAGCAAACGAAATAAATAAAAAATACCCTAGTAGTAGTACAGATAATAATAGAGATATCGATAGTACAAAGGCTGATTCTGCTCAAAATAGTTCTACATATTTGTGCAAAGAAATTGTGCACAAACAGGTCGTTTTAACCACTGCTATGATTCTGATAAATTCTAATCAGAAGTATATTCAATGTAGAGCTCTCTTGGATTCAGCCTCTCATAACAATTTTATATATATGGACTTGGTCAAAAAATTGGGAATTAAAGTCGAAAAGGATAATAACACTGTATGTGGTATTAATGGTACAAAAACTGATGTTTGTAATAGAGTAGAAGCATCAATTCATTATTGTAAGAATTTGAGATTCCTGGTAGCATCTGAAATCAGCAATGGATTGGCCTATCAGTATATCAATGTTTCCAGATGGTCCGTTCCATCTAATTTAGTATTGGCCGACCCAGATTTCAACATACCTGGATCTGTAGATATATTATTAGGATGTGAAGTATTTTGGGAAATTTTGAAAGACGGTCGTTTAGAATTGTCAAAGGAGCTCCCAGTGTTTCGTAATACGAGCTTTGGTTGGGTAATTGGTGGAAAGTTGGAAAGTAGTTCTGACAACCAGAATTTCTTCTTGTCATCAGAACCGAAAACAACGGATACTGGGTTGGATAGTTTGTTAGAAAAGTTTTGGGATATGGAGTCCTGCTGTAATGATAAGAATAAAATTCGTACAGCTGAGGAATTAGCATGTGAGCAGCATTTTTGTGACACTCACAAGAGAGATAGAGACGGTACATTTATCGTACAACTACCTTTTAAAATGGATAGTAGCTTGTTGGGTAATTCTTCTGATATGGATTTTCATAGATTCATGGTTTTGGAAAGAAGATTAAATACAAATTTGGAATTAAAAATGCAGTATATTGAGTTCATGAGAGAATATGAGTCAATGGGACATATGAGGCTTTGTACTAAAGTGGATGATGGTCCGGGTTACTTTATACCTCATTTGGCTGTATTACGTCCTGATAGTTCCACAACTAAGTGTCGAGTTGTTTTTGATGCTTCGGCGACGTCCTCGTCTCAATATTCGTTGAACGATTTGCTAATGGTAGGTCCCGTAGTTCAGGAGGATTTATTTTCAATTGTGTTGAGATTCAGCAAGCATGCTATTGCTTTCTCAAGTGATATCGAAAAAATGTACAGGATGGTGAAGTTAGAGCAATCTCATACAAGGTTTCATAGGATTTATTGGCGAGAAAGTTCCAGTGATGAGTTGAGGATTTATGAGTTGTAGACCGTAACTTATGGAACGGCATCTGCACCTTACTTATCAACTCGTGTTATCCAACCGTTAGCTGTAGATGAATCAGTAAATTTCCCAATAGCGTCAAATATTTCAAGGACTGATTTTTATGTCGTCGATTTTGTTGTCAAACACTAGAGAAAGGTATTTCAATGTATGACGAATTAACTAAAATGTTTTCATCAGCAGAGATGAGATTAAGAAAGTGGTATTCAAATTCTAAGGAATTATTAAATCATATTCCAATGGAAAATCGAGGAGATCCCAATGAATTGGATGTCAACGATACAATTAAAACTTTGGGGTTACGCTGGTCACCCTTTTGTGATGAATTCACATTTTTGGTTCAGCCATTGGATGATAGTAATAGGACTATTGGGGCCAGTAATTTTAAGTGCGAAAATTCTTATTCAGAGATTATGGATGGAGAAACTAGATTTGGATGCTAACATACCCGCGAGCTTAAAGGCAGATTGGATTAATTTTAGAGATATGTAGTTTGGAATGTTTGAATAGTTTGAGATTGAACCGATGTGTCATTCCAGAAAATGTTAGTGATATAGAAGTACACGGTTTTAGTGACGCGTCGCAAAAAGCGTATGGCGCCTGTGTATATCTTCGTTGCAAAATAGTGATGGTAGTGTAGGTATACATCTCCTATGTAGTAAGTCTAGAGTAGCTCCTTTAAAAGTGATCTCTTTGCCGAGGTTAGAATTGACTGCTATATTGCTCCTTGTCAATTTAGTTCAGAATACAGTGGCGTCTCTCAAGATAAATGTTGGAAAGATTGTTTTGTGGTCTGATTCGACTATTGCCTTGTCCTGGTTAAAGATCCCACCCCACAATTTAAAAACATATGTGGCCAATAGGGTTAGCGGGATTTTGGATGGTAGTAAACATATGAGATTCAGACACATCGTTGGGAAATCAAATCCTGCAGACTTGGTGTCTAGAGGAGTTTTACCTCATGAGATTGGTCTTTTGGATGTTTGGTGGCACGGTCCCTTGTTTTTAGAGGATGATGAGTCAAAGTGGCCAGTTAGTAAAATAAATATTGCAAACTGTCAGGAGTTACCTGAATTGAAAAATGAACAGTCATATTTTGTTTCTGTAAGAGTTATAGATATTTTTAACATTGAAAAGTTTAGTTCGTTGGTGAGACTCAAACGCGTTGTAGCTTACTGTTTTCGTTTCATAAACAGAAAAATTAGAAAGGAGACTATTTGCACTGGTGGCTTGGAGGCTTGTGAGTTGGAGGCCGCGTTATTGTCAGTCATTCGGACGATTCAGAAGGGTAATTTTAGAGATGAGATTAGAATGTTGTTAAACAATAAACCGTTGCCGGAAAATAGTAAATTGATTAGTCTTTCGGCATTTGTTGATGGAGAAGGGATGCTTAGAGTAGGAGGAAGGTTGGAGAACAGCAATTTGGATTACGATCAAAAGCATCAATTGATTTTGCCGAAAGATCATGGTCTGACAAATTTGATTATTCGACATGAGCACATAAAAAATTTACATGCTGGGGTTCAGTGTACTTTGGCAGCTGTGCGCCAGAAGTACTGGATAGTAAATGGCAACGATGCAGTTAGGCGAGTCATTAGAAGCTGTGTCCCTTGTTTCAAGTTCAAACCAAAGGTAGAGGAACAAATCATGGCATCGTTGCCTCCAGATCGTTTGAATGCTGCCAGACCATTTAATATAGTCGGAGTTGATTTTTGTGGTTCTTTTCTGGTCAAATATAAATGACAGCGAAAAGATACGCAAAACAAAGTTTATATTTGCATATTCGTTTGCTTCGTCAGTAAGGCCGTCCATTTGGAACTGGTCGAGGACGCAACGAGTAAATCTTTCATCGAATGTTTGAAACGATATTTTCAAGACGAGGACGAAGTGCAATCATTTATAGTGATAACGCCGGAAACTTCGTGGGCACCAACAGAGAAGTCAAAGAGATGGAAAATTTAGTTCGTGGATCAAACATAGACTTGCAAGCATTTTATTCAAATGAAGGCATCACGTGAAAATACATTCCGCCTGGATCGCCACACTTCGGATGCCTCTGGGAGGCAGCAGTTCGGATGTTTAAATCTCACATGAAAAAAGTAGTTGGAGTTCAAGTATTGACCTTGGAGCAGTTAATAACATTGGCTATAGAGATAGAGGGAATTCTTAATTCTCGCCCTCTTTCATCACTTTCTAGTGATCCACGTGATCTAGAGGCACTAACACCTGGGCATTTCACAACACGGGGGTCCAATTAATACAATTTTAGAGGTGGATGTCACAAATTTATCAAGTAATAGGCTAGCGTATTGGAAACAAAAAACTCAGTTAGTGCAGCATTTCTGGAAAAGGTTTTCCAGAGAATATTTGCACACTTTACAACAAAAAACCAAATGGAAGTTCGAACGTGAACATTTAAAAATAGATGACCTTGTCTTAATTCATGAAGACAATATACCAAGCTCAAAATGGCTAATGGGTCGAGTGGAAAAGACAATACCAGGACGCGACAGCAAAATTCGAGTGGTAGTACTCAGAACACCAAATGGCACAGTGGAGAGAGCCATAACGAAGGTGTGTAAATTACCAGTCAATTGAATGACTAAAATAGTAATAGACAGTTAAAAAAAATAAAACAATTTGGTTTGCATCGATACTTGTTAAGTAGTTTAAGTTTGTGTATAAAATTTGAATCAATAGTTGGTAAAGGCTTAACCTTTCCAAAGCGGGGAGTGTGTCTAGTAGGCATGGGTTGAAATAAACTTGTCTAGGAGGCATGGGAAAATAAAAGCGAGTGCGTTTTGAATCGTTACGTTAAATAGACGCATTTTTATTAAAAAACAAGAAAAATGGTTAAAACAGAGAAGATTGTGAGAATTTAGTGAAAATACAGTCCACATAAAAAGAAAAAACATTGTCAAAGTAGAAGACAATTCAGCATGTATGCGTTAAATACAATAAAATTGAAATTTGAGTTTTGAGTTAGAGGTTAAGTTAGGGGTCAATTTGCGAGTTGAGTTGAAGTTGAGTTGAGGTTGGGTTAGGATGTAGTGATTAGGATGAGTTGATCAATTTTTTATATATAACCAGCATATAGTGAGGATTGAGTTGGGCGTTGAGTTTGCGATTGAGTTGGGTTCAATTTGCGGATTGAATTGGGGTTGAGTTAGAGTTGAGTTGAGGTTCGATAAGGGTTTAGTGAGCAGTTGGATAGTCTATAGATATAAAAGTGAGTGTTAGGTGTATGAGTATGTATGTAAATATGTAAGATATTTAAACAAATCAACACGCCTTGACCGATTTGAACCATACTTTACACAAATATTACTTAAGACGTAAGAAAGGTCACGGTTAATAACTCATACATCCACCTCCTTCTAGAGAGATGATAATTAGGTTCAATGTTACTATGGAGGAATTTCTAAAGCTTCACTAATTGGGTTGATTTTTGGATATTGATAGCGTATCATAATTCTTTTAACGGTGGTATTGATGGTGATGGTGACAATTGCTGCGTTCCATTTTCGCTAGCAAAGTACTCACAAGTACTTCCCACTGCTTTCAACTACTCTTGCTTTTGCATATGAGTAGTTTGCTGGCTTTGACTTTTTATTTTTGCGTTCCATTTACTATCTACTTTTTAGTACTTGTGAGTACTTTACCAGCGAAAATGGAACGCAGCAAATAATAGTGATGGTAATTGTGACGGTGATATTGATCGTGATGGTAATGTTTGTGATGGTGGGGTAATAGTATAATGATAATAAGTTGGTATGATGGTATGACGGTATAATGGTATGAGAGTGGATGGTATTATGGTATGAAGGTATGACAGTATGATGATGTGATGTTATGTTGGTACGATGGCATGATGGTATAGTATCATGATGATATGGAATAATAATGTGATGGAAAGATACTTTAATGGTATGATGGTACGACGGTACGAATGCTGGTATAATGGTATGATTGCACGGTGGTATGATGTTATGGCGGTGTATTGGCATGATGTTTTGATGGTATGTTAGTACGGTTATATGATCATATTATTCTATGATGGTATGATTTTAAGATGGTATGATCGTACGTTCTATTATGGTATGATGGTAAATAGCATTAAAATAAAATTATTAGAAAATATCATAGTATATGTCGGTATAGCCAAATCTTCCGAATTAATAAAAAGAAAATATTATTTGTCAGACATGACGAAGGCCTGTAAAGCTAATCTATTCCTTGAACCCTTCGATTTAAAGATTTTTGAATTTAAAGGGCTCGGGGAAGGTGATCCTCGCACTCAAATGCAAACTTAAAACGATGATATCTCAATTAATTTTCATCCTAGAGAAATCAAAAAATTACAAAATTTTCTGCAAGAAAAACCTAACTTTTGTACTCTTGCATTTTGTACTTATCTTCTTTAGTTTTTGAGTTATTGTGTAAAAAAGGAAATTTGTTGCTGATTTTTTCTCCAAAAAAAAAAGCACAACCATTTTATTTTTATCATAAATCCGTAAGTTTTTACTGCTGCGTACTTTTCACAGAGTACATAATGGTTAGGCTGAACTTAATCTAATACTCAAATAACTCGGGACCGACTAATTAAAGAAACATAGTTTATTATTAATATTACATGCAGCTAATCCCTCTCTAGGTTTCATTCCATCAACGCCCCTTTCTGGAGTGCATCATCGCAGGTTCTAAATAACGAAATTGAAAGCTTTATAGAGTCTTGGAATGATGGTGGCGAACGCGTTGTGATGCAGTTAAGAAGTGCCGTTGTTGAACAGAATCGTCCGTTGTACTTAAAGAACAAGGAATATTCTATCGCAAACATATTCCGGCTCTCCGTTATCATATTGGTGACTATGTTTACATTAAAAATGTAGTAACTACAGAAGTTAATCACAAGTTATTACCTTAGTTCCGGGGTCCATTTTGGATTACTCAAATTTTGCCTAATGATCTTTTAATATGGAGCAATGTCAAACAAACGAGACGATTGTGCAAATCAAAATAGCCCAATGTAGAATATTAAGTTTTTCAACGGCGTGTATTTTGAATTTTATTATTTGTTATGTTTATGTTTAAATGCAGTCGATTACAGCCTTTGTGTTTTAATAAATTGTGAATTGCCAAAGAATAAGAGAGAACGATATTTTTAGAGAAAAACAGAATAAAAATTAAGGCTGTCTGTAAATCATTGTATAAATGAGATTTAAACTTTTAAAGGGTCCAAACCACACGAAGGACAGTTGAAGATCTCTGACTTGCAAGGCAAATATTACCAATTTAATTAAGTCTTTATGTTATTTTGATTTAAATCTTCTGCTGTTGTATGTGGATAAGGAAAATAAACTGAAATTAAAAATTAGTTTTGAAATTACAAATATATCGTCAATACCAATAAAACCACTGGAAATTTATTTAATTATTTGAATAAGAAGAATTCATGTCTATTCAGCGTAAAGAACAGTATCAATAATTCTTATTATTATTTAAGAAACCCATCATTTAAATTCTCAGTATGGGACCGATGTTAGGTCCAAATAATATAATTTTGTAAAAATAATATTTGATCTGCCTTTTGCGTACAAACGGTTTTTTTTCACGGTATTTCCAACATAATCATATATTTCTGCATAATATAAACATGTACTGAACATATTTGATCTAGATGTGACACGTCACTAATTAATTAATATAGCTTTATTTAATTAATTTATATGCATTTATCTATATTTATACAAATCTCACAAACCGATAACGAGGACACGCATTTTTGTGCCATAAATCTTTTCGATCAATTAATTAATTAACACCGCGACAATCTGTCTCGTTGTACATACATAATATTTAAATATTACATATTTGGAAACCTCAGCAGAGAGGAACTCTATACAAAACGCGTGTATTTTTTATTTATGTACATATGTGCTTCGTATAACATTACTTACAACGATAAAATCACTTTCACTTTGCAAATTAATTTAATACACTTGACCTACAATCATATGAATTTAATCGGTTTTCAATAAACAAAAACTTTTCGTACTCAGTTTTGTTTGTGCGGTTTTGTCAATTATTGTCAACGCTCGCTAAAGGACGTATTCACCTTATTTAAATAAATGTAAACAGAATGGTTAATTTCGGATTCCCGCGCGCACGCTAAATCTCATGTTATTTAAACTTTTATATGTTTGTAAAACTAATATCGTTTGTGTGCGCTTAGCTATTAGTTTATTACCTTGACCATAAAAAATCATCTAATGGGTTTTTTTGTCTCATGGTCACATATAAACAATGCCTTGAATTTGAAAAAAAAAAAAAACAAATCGTTTTTATTGTAAATTGTGTGATATTGACATTTCTTCAATTACCCTGAAATTATTATTATTTTGGAAATATTTTGGTTGAACCACCTACACGCTACCTGATTATATGGAATTATTTTAGATTTATGCTTACATTGTCAACTCGTCTAATTTATGATTGATCATGAACTTAATGAAAGTGAAATTCAGTTTTAGTTTTTTTTTGATGTTGGATTGAATTACCTACATACTTGAAAAAAAAAAACAATTTCCTTGATATTAAATGTCAGATAGAGAGCGTTTTGTAAAATGCCTAACCCTCACCAGAATATTAAACTCTAATTAATATCTGATTAGATTCGAAAATATTCATGTGCACAGCCGTAATCGAGCTGCATCCGCAATTTCGGCATCATCATGAGACTTGTGACAATTCATTTTCCGTTAAAAATAATGATTACGAAACTTCATCTATGGGATGTAGCGCCAGCGAAAACAAATACCTACTATAACTCTATTTTGTCGACTTACGCCAAAGCAAGAAATTATTTAACATAATTTCATGATTTTTCGATGAAATTCGATTTATATTCTTACAAAAGTGTGCCTTCTTTTAATTAATGTAATTGTGCGTAAATTTCTGCAACAACATGATTGTAGTTTTGTAGAAATTCATCTTTTTATGGTTTTCAACGTAATTTCTTTGGGTGCATTAGTCTTAATAGTCTGAATATTTAACTCGGGGAGTCAAGTTTTTGCACACGACTCGAGCAGTAGAGTTTTGTTTTAGGGGTAACTAATCTAAATCTGTAATTAATTTAAACATAAACCTAATTGATTTTGTTACAAAATTGTATTAGCCTCAATTGTATTGAGTGCAGTTATCTATTGGATATAAAAATCCACACTTGAATGTTCGAAAACCTTGCAAACATAGTCTAATGTCCAAATAGTTTTTGTCATTCTTATCGCTTCGTCTGATAGTTAGTTAAAACGAATTTATTTAGCATGGGAATCGGTTATGTTGCAATATAATGATGGACGGGAAATCCTAGAAAAACATTTGGATACATTTTTTAATTTAAAATCAATTAATGGTGAGGGCCGTTCGGGAATTTCGCGGCTATTGGATGATAGTCAGACACATGTGCGTGGGTTTTAAAAGTTAGATGAAAAGTTAAGCAACACGGTGATAGTATTTACGGTGAAAATGAGCATACATCAGATGTACAAGCAACTTGACAAGAAATAGTTATAAAAGATGTCGTGCCCTTAAACCATTCAAGCAAACGAATAATATTTCACGAAAGACCCTTCAAAATTCTTTTGTCGCATCATTCAGGATTGTGTCAAATTTGTTTAAAAAGTCGTCACACAAGTTTCACTTATAAGATCAAAAAACGATGCACAATTTGTAATGGTAAACACAACGGATTATTTCATGTCAACGAATAAAAAAAAAAACTCCTAATCAGAACAGAACTGTGAAACAAGAAATTGAGGAGAATAGTAAAGATAAATCAGTTTATCTATGCAATGGAAATGGAAATCAAAGTCAAGTTTTGTTGCCAACTGCAGTAATTTTAATATCCGCTGGTAATAGTAATTTTCATTCATGTAGATCACTATCAACTCGGCAGACTCGGTGTCACAGAGCAATTTCATCTCCGCAGAATTAGCAAACAAACTGTTTTATTAATTTAAAAGCGAAGATGCATCTATTGCTGGCATACATAATCGATTAAATCATTATCGTAACAGTTTGTTGATTTGGAGTTTGCGGTTGTGTCTCAAGTAGCTATAATCGCATACAACATACATTTATACACTCCTGAGCAACTAAGTCGACTTAAACCTTCAGTGTCACAGAAAGGCGAATTTTTTTAAAACGAATTAACCGATTTACACAAGACAATATTTTTTTGAAAGCCTGATATTTTTACTTCAAAATGATACTATTTTCATGAAAATTGATTCAGTACTTTTTTTATAATGAATTTTGAATGAAAACGCAACCAAAAAATTGTTGAGGATATTTAAATTTAAATTACAACAAAACATTCAAGCAAAACAAAAACAATTTTATTGGTTAATCCTTAGTGTTGCCCCCTTGCGTCTACGACGGTTTGCATGCGGTTCCATATTGATCTTATTAAGGTTTTGACAAAGAATTGGGGGATCGCAGCCCACTCCTCATCCAACGCAATCTTTAGCTGTTGTTAGAAGGTATACCGGATTTCTGGCTCGGACCCTCCGGTTTAGTTCGTCCCATAAATGCTCAATTGGATTCTTATCTGAACTAAGGGCTGGCCACCTCATCATCTCATTCGAACTGTGTGACACCGAGCATTGGAAGGCTTCAATATGAAATCTTAGCCTATATATCCTGCGTATGGTACTACATGATCCAAGAGAATGTCCTCGGTATCGTTCAGCGGTCAGACCTCCTCTACGGCCTCCACCAGGGACGAAGACAAGATCAATTTTTCCCTCAGGCGATATGCCAGCCCACACCATGCACGAACCTCCACCATGCGAGACAGTTTCAACAAAACAGCACAGCAAAAATCACTCTCCTGGATGCCGGTAGACTTGGTCTCTCCTACCACTACCATGGAGACATATTCTGCACTTGTCAGTAAATATAACGGACCTCCATTGCTCGATGCTCCAATTGATGTGTTCGCGAACAAATTCGAGTCGCTTTTTGCGGTGGCTTGCTGTCAATTTTGGGTCTCTAGCGGGCCGTATTCAAGTGAGGTTGGCTTTTTCAAGCGTCTTCTTACTGTCCAGATAAATCGATCTTCCCTCTCAGATGTATACCGATACCGGCTGGTATGTGGTCTCCGATTGAAGGTACCAGTTTTCTGAAACCTTCTGGATACTCTTGAGACAGCAGATTGGCTCATGTTTAGCTGACGAGCGACTTCTCGTTGATTGCGTCCTTTTTGCAATAAAACACCAACTTGTGCGGTTTTTTTTGGAGTGATCTATGATTTTGAGGAAACAACGAATGAAACTGGTAGAGATTTGTTCAGGGCAACGTCTTATAAGTGACTGATGGCAAATATCGGTCAACGTGGCATTACATAGGAGATTGCAGGATACCCATTTTTTTCACTGGAACATTGCATTCTGCTACGATTGCTTCAATTTGAAAAGTACTGTATAGATTTTAATGATAAAGGTGTAAAGATTAAATACTAAGCTATCAAAAAAAAAAGTTTTTTTACGAAAATCGTTCCAGCCATTTTTAAAAAAATATGCCTTTTTGTACGCGCGGAGGTTTGAGTCGATTTAGTTGCTCGGGAGTGTATATTCCGAAAATTGGCGCATACCAAAATCATTTAAACTCGCTGATCCAACCTTTAATGTCCCGTAAAAGATCGACTTGTTGTTAGGAGCGGAAGTGTTTTACAAGATTACTCTTCAACCAGAATCGGGCCCAATGTATGTATTGTAATATACAAGATTATAAATTGGTACTTTCTGAGCTATTGGACGAAATAGTTTTACCCAATATTAAAATTGGCCAAGAACAATCGACTAAGTGCGGCCGATCGGCTTTTGAAAGTCGCCCGCATAGTAATGTTGAGTTATATGAGGGCGTAATGTACTTCGCTGTAAAAGCATTACTGCATAAAATAAATACAGATGTTTTCCTAAAAACCGATTTTTCATGAATAAATTCGCTCAAGGCGAAACAGCTTAACCCGTTTCCGCCCGCCGTACTCGTTTTAGTACATCACCTTATAACGTAAATTTTTCGAATCTAACGGATTTAAACCGTAAACTGCGTCGTGGAAAATGTTGCATGAAAAGAATGGTGCGTTCCAGCGGACCGAAATTTTGTATTAATTATTTTTTATTAAATTAAAACAATGCTAAAAATTTCCATTAGAAAGATACTAAAAATTTCAGAAAAAAATTAAACGGAGTGGGGATAATTTGATTTTTTGAAAAATAGAGCGGTCCCACGGACCGCACAACGCTCTTTACGAGTTAAAATATTTTTATTTCTCGATTATTTGTCGTTCGATTAAAAGAATCGGCCTTAAAATCAAAAAAATATTTTCATTTGAACAACAATGATGAAATTGGAATTTCAAAAGATCGGATGTTCAAAGTAAAACCGCTTATAAATATGCTTAGAAAACAGTTTTTCCAGTAAGGGTTAAGGACGCTCGTTTTTTCGCGAAAATAAATAGTTGTTCTTTGAAATGTTTATTTTATTTATGTTCTTTACTTATTATCACCCTGTGATCGCAGTTTGAAAATTTTTTTAACAGGTTGTTATTTTTGGGTGTTAATCGATTAAGCAAAATTTCATAATTTTACAGTAGGGATAGAAAATGTTTTGATATTACGTTCGTTTTTCACTAGTGTAGTCTTAAGTTTTTACACCTTGCAACCAAACCTTATGTCAGCCTTTGGTAACCGCTGAAAGCAAATTTGATCAAACTTAAGCGAGTACACCTTGCCGGCCCCTGCTGCATATTTTTGATTTACAATGATGAGAAAAATATAAAATAATTAAAATTATTAATTAACTATTTTTAACTAATTATTTTTTATTGAAAAATAACCATTTAAGTCAAAATGCGATTCTGGGAACGGCAGAAATGAAAACTACTTATTTCAAAAATGCTGAAATTGTATTATTAAATTTAAATTATTTATAAATACATACATAATAATAATATTTCTCATTAATTTAAATCAAAAATTTGCTGTTCATAAATGGAAAATCTGTACTATTGAAACGTCTTAGGATCCCAGTACCTGCTTATGATACAGATTAATTATAGAGCACCAAAAAGAAAACAAACTGTACGACTTTGGCATAGATTACTCATATGTAGTTCAAGTTGCACAAATTACTATTACCTTCATTTTCAAATATCATACCTTTCCGATATAATATATGTAGACATTAAGGCATGTTAAATTATACTGACCTTTGTCATTACGTTTTTCTAAAATAAGGTCAACGTCCCACTATCACACCCACACGTGGCAACATCTTGTCACTCTCTGCAATATCTACATAGTTACCACTGCTAAAGTAAATTATGTAATGGTCCCTAAAACCAGAGATCACATTAAACAGGATAGGCAACAGAGCGTCTCCTTATCGAACACTAGAGCTAATTGCAATAATTCTCGATAGCTTGTTCTCTTTAACACAACATTATGACTGCATTACTGACATTTTACATAGATGTACATATTTATATTCGTTCACCTCTATTATGATTGTCGAGTCGAGTGAAAATCGACACGACTCTGTGTTGCTTTTTCGATTTTCGTATTGTTTTTATCAAATGAAAAAAACGAAAACGCAATACAGAGTCGTGTCGATTATCGATCGACTCGACAATCATAATAGGCGTGAATAATTCACGCTAATGTCTACAAAACTTCTTACAAACATTAAACAAGAAACTGTTTGGTTTTTTTAACAAAGAAAAACCACTACCTTTAAAATGTTGTTCTAATTATAGTTTAAATAAAACCATTAAATGCCATATTGTCAAAGTACGGTACCAAAAACGTAACCTAGTAGCCTTTTTTGACAGCGGCATTCGCTTATAACGGGAACTTTGTGCAGGTGGTTAGAACCGATTCATCATTAAGCATCAGTGTAAGGTAAACATATTTCCAATGAAAGTTTAGTGAGAATATATGTATGTACATATGAGCTGGTTTGATTGCGAATTAATTGGATCATTCAGGCTTTCTCAGGCTTTACTATACTTCTTGAGGTTATTCCAAACCCCATATGGAGAATATTGTGTGTAAGTAAGACAGTCATTTGACTGCCAAATTATAGACTGGTTTGACGGTAATTATAATAAGCCAACAATTATTATAATCGACACTATTTTGGATTTCTTTGTAATAAGGAGTAAAATGAAAAAAATTAAAAATAAATTTCGGTAAGGTCTATATATCGGTAAGGTCCAGTATGATACCAATAAAATGAAGGTAACATTAAATCTTACAACTTAAACTAAAGACGAATTTATGTTAAATAGTTTAAAAGCAAGTATTAAGTCAAATATGAATCTAGTTATCAACTCGAACAACAATCCTCTCCTTTTAAGCAAATTTGAAGAACGATTAGTAAAATGTCTGCATATAAGCGAAACTGCGAAAGAAGATTTGAAATCTACAATTTAAGCACCGTACTATACAAATCAAACGTCAAGGCTTAATTTTATATAAAAATTTACAATAAGATCGAGTTTGCTTGATATTTTGCAGGCAAATTTTTCGGAAAACATTTACAAGCAAGCAGTACAAAAAAAAAAATAAATCGAGTAAACTCAAAAACGAACAAAATCAAACAAAACACTTATTATGGTTTTTCTAGTACCTACTATCATGCGGCGCTTTATATCCAATGCAATTATTGTTGCAGTTTTGCAACAAAATGCACTTATTGTTTTAAACATAACATGCTTTATACGAGTACCTACTTACTCTAAGCAGTTTATGACAGGAAAAAAAAATGTTTTACCGAAACATTTTTGAAGCAATAATTTATAAATAATTTGTAGTAGTGTTTGCATACATTTAGGTGCGTCATAAATGCCTACCACCTATTTTTTGTAAATACTGTAATAACTATAAAGGACAATATTTAATTTAAAGTAAAATATTTGGTCATTACATGAATAATAATAATAAAACTTAAAAAAACTAAAAAATGGAATTGCCTGTCCCACTTCTTCGTGGATAATTATGGGAAATTTGCGAAACCAAAAAAAAATCTTTAAAATTGGTGTAAAATCGCCCTCCAGAGTGTTATATCTGGAGATGGATAGCATTGATGTTGCTTATCAATAGCTATTGCAGAAAAAAAAATTCAGATTCAGTTTCCCGTGGGAAATCTGGGCAAATTCGATTTTCCAAAAATCATTAGAAACTTTGTATAAAATCGCTTATAGGGATTGTTGTCACGCGAATTTCGAGTAAACTTGTTTAGGAAATTTTGACCTAAAATAGTTTTAAACAAAAGCAACGGATTTTTCTATTTATAATAGAACTTTTATACGATTACTTAATTCAAAATAAGCTACTAGGTGTGCCAGTAGAAACTCGGCTTGTTTTTGGTCAAATTCAACTTTATTGAAAAGCTACTTGTTACACTATGATGTTTGCCATTTGTCGAGTAGATGATGAATGCTTTCGCGATTGAAACTGTGTGGAATCGGAGCAAAATAGTAATCGAGCCATTTTCGCCAATTTTCATCTTTCGTGAGCCGTATGTTGTACAAATTCCCATCTAAACAGAAGATGAGTTCCTGGGTTGAATTTGCTGTATGTGGACGAGCGTTGTCATGCAGCAATATCATCTTCCGCCTTCCTTGGCCCGTAAATAATCTTTTTTCCTCTAGTTCAGTTGTAACAGTTTGACAAGGTTCCAGAAGCTCATAGTATATGACTCCTTTTCAATCCCACCAGATACACACTAACACTTTCCTCGCATGAATATTAATTTTTGCAACTGATGTTGATGGCTGGCCCGGATTAACCGATGCTTTTCTGCGTTTAGGATTAAAAATCCACTTTTCATAACCCGTAATGATTTTTTGCAAAAAATTCTTTCTTTTGTACCGAGAAAGCAAATTCATGCAGATGTCAACTCTTCGGTTTTTGGTTTCTTCGGTCAGTTTATGAGGAACCCATTTTCCTACCTTCTATATCTTCCCATTGCCTCGAAAGGAATTTGAAGTAATCGAAGTGATATTGCTTGATAATAATTCCTAACTGTTCTGCAAGCTCTTTTTGAGTTTGACACGGATTTTCAACTAGTAAAACTTTAAGTTCTTCGTCTCCAAATTTGTTTTCTGCAGCTGGACGTTGATCATTCTAAAGATTAAAATTTCCATCACGAAATCTTGCAAGCCACTTTTTTATTGTTGAATGACTCACAGAATGTTCACCTACAGTCGAATTAACCAATTCCATAGCTTAAGAAGAATTTTTTTCCATTTGAAAACAAAATAGAATGCAATAGCGTAAATGTTGCTTATCGACATCAACCTTTACACAATTTGATTTTAAAATGTAAAAATCAATTGTAGTTTTCCAAAATATTTATATGCGAGGTGAGCCATAAGAAAAAATCATACTATCATCATCAAACTATCAACACATACCCATGGTTAAATGGGAAAATGAGATAATCGAGGAGCAAACTAAGGGTTAGCCCCTTAATTACAAAATGTTGCATTACAAAATCTTGCATTACAAAATCTTGCATTTCAAAATCTTGCATTTCAAAATCTTGCATTTCAAAATCTTGCATTTCAAAATCTTGAAATACAAAATCTTGCATGTCAAAATCTTGAAATACAAAATCTTGCATAACAATTTCCCGTACATCGCGCGCGCATTGGATTCTATAAATGTACGGAAAATTGTTATGCAAGATAACAAATCGCATTGACAAAATTCTACTGTATAATGATAATTATACAGTAGAATTTTGCTTGAGATATCAAAAATCATCAAATGTCCAGGGTTAAATCTTCTTTATCCAGAATATTTCGTTAAAATATTCTGGAAAATGGAGATTTCCATTCTAATTCAAATATTAGCCGTATTTTTTTTATGCATAGTGATCCGGATTTTATTTTATTTTTTTTAATTATGTATATTGAACTTTTATGAAAAGCAATATTATCTACGTTAGATACTAAAGCCAGGTACAAATACTAAAACTGCAAAATTTTTTAAATGCAAGATTTTGTACTTGCAAGATTTTGTAGTTGCAAGATTTTGTATCTGCAAGATTTCGGGTTTGCAAGATTTTGACTTGCATGATTTTTAAAAAATGCAAGATTTTGTACTTGCAAGATTTTGTATTGCAAGATTTCGGGGCACTCCCGCAAACTAATTTAGATATGATTGTGTAATTCGAAGACGGAATTCACACTATAAAGGTTGCTGCGTTATTGTCAGACGACTCGCTGGATATCGAAAATAGATAGGCTTGAAAAGCATATGTATGTTAGATATGCTAGATTTATGAGTACCCAGTATGATTCTTAGTAAAGCACTATCATCGTCATATGTGCATTTGCAACAAAAAAAAAAGCTAGGAAGAAGGCCTTATATGTATACGAAGGAGACCTTTTACTAGCTCGTTTGGAAAATCCATCTAGACGAACCGAGAATCTAGACGACATGGATTATGTATAAGTAAAGTAATTTACCATAGTAGTTTCTAAAGACGCCTATCAACGTTATCTTAAGTTGCTCTGTACAATTATTAGAACAACGGTTGTTAATTCAAATTACGCGACTTCATGTAAAATCTTCACATTTTTACATAAAACGTAAAGTTCGTGAGGAAAATATAAAATAATGAGCACCAGCATCGTAATATTGTATATAGTACCAAGGTCAGAGTAAGTGTGTAAAGAAAGCAATATATTCCACCAATCACATTTCCCGATTGCAATCTTAATCAAAATAATAGAACAGCAATTAGCATCGAACATATGTACGTGCATAAATCACATTACTTTTTTTTATTATTAATTCAATAATCGTTTTCTAATTATAATATTTACAACAACAAGAACATATATCACAGACTGTTTATTATAATTTAATTGATATTTCTTATGTATATTTTTCTATAAAAAAATAACAGAAGTCATCATAAATTATTGTACAAGAAGTTATATAAACTGTAAGTGCATATATGAGTTTATTCTAGACTTTAAATGCAAGACAACATAGCTATATGAGCGATTTTATGAATTTGTCACTCATTCCAATTCGAATACAAAACATCATTCGAATTCTTATACATAATTAACAAGATAACAATAATGTTATTAAATAAGAAAAGAGTTAGTCAATTGTGTCCGAATAACATTTCCGAATAATTTCATAATGCTTTTACGTCCTAATACACACTATAATACAATCATTTTATTAACAATGTGTCACACAATTCTAAAATTGGTTTCGGTAAGTAAAATAATTGTACACGCCGTTTTATAATCGCTTCCTCACTGATTTTGATAACAAGTACATAAACATGTTACACAATATATGTATGTTGTATGCACTTCAACATATCAATGATTTGAATAGCTAGGAAGTGTTCCAATTTTCACTCAAAATCTACTTTTTTTCAATAATCGATCATTTTTAAAGGGATTAGATGAGTTATGATTTTTCCCTTTATATTGTAAAAAAAAAAATTAAATTCCATTCAATAATTTAACTCAGGTTCCCGGATTAGTCTTTGCCTGAACCAGAAGGTAACATCGCAAAAATCAACGTAAGATAATAGTTGGTCGGATTTTAATAACACAAATTTTACTACGGATTTTAATACAAAACATTAACTTTACTATCAAATATGATGAAACATTTCAACAGGTTCGATACCAAAGTTAATGAATTGCGATCGAAAGGTTCAAAACCAAAAGAAACTAGCCTCATTGTACATTTATTGCTAACGATGCCGGATCAGCAATTTGGTAACAGCAATTAAAGACTCGGTTGTTGGACGAATATAGCAAACGGAATGAATATAAACCATCAAGCAAATCAAGTGAACCAGATGCTATGAATGCAAAAGGTAAAAAGAAGCTGCTCACTTGTTTTAATTGCGGTAAAATCGGCCACGTAAAATCATAGTGCAGTGCTCTAAAGAAGGGCAAGAAAGATATTAGCAAATCGAACGCTTCAGGATAAAGCAACACCAATGCTTTGGGCAAGTAAATTGTCACCCGGTATTTAGAACGAAGCAATGTTAACAGCAAATTATTTGAAAACTCGATCGATTACGAATGCTGTTAGTAAGGAGTTTGCTTTAAAGATACAAATTTATCTCATCTAAGCGTGTTTGGTTCGGAATGTTACAAACATATAACATCGAAACATCGATCGAAGTTTGAAGCGAAAGCAACAAAGTGTTTGATGCTGGGTTACAGATCGTCCATTAACATACAAATTTTGGGATACAGAGAAGAACAAATTAGTAATGAGACGGCGCATGTGACATTTAACGAGTCCTTTGTATTTAAACAAATAAATTTGATCGAAGTATCAGATTCAGAGGCGACATCGAATAAAATGAATTGTGATGATGGTAATGAGGAGCATATCCACGACACCGAATTGGATGGTGCCGGTAGCCGCAATGCAACGAACCACGGTGCAAACACGGATCGCACCGGTAACAACAGAGATAATCTAAACAGTGCTAATATGGATTGCATTGGTAACAACAATGAATAACGAGATATTCCACGAAGAAGTGAGCATATTCATCGTACACTGGATAAATATGGTGATTGGGCAACGTTGACGGAAACGGCTCAGTTTGCATTGTTAGCTGAACAATTTGTCGAGAATGATCCAATGACTATCAATGAGGAAAAGAGTCGTGATGATTGAAAAAATTGGAATGAAGCCATTCAAAGTGAATACAAGTCTCTTATCAAAAATGGGACTTGGACTGTTTGTAATTTACCAATTGGACGTTGATCGATCACAAATAAGTGGGTCTTCAAGCTAAAATGGAAAGCTGACGAACCAATTGATAACTATAAGACTCGATTTATTGCGCGTGGTTTCACGCAGAAATTTGGATTCGACTATACATTTGCTTACGGTGGCTAAGTTGGTGACATTGAAGATTTTACTAGCAGTAGCGAATTAAAAGGATATGATCATTCATCAAATGGATGTAAACAATGCATTTTTGAATGGAGAGCTCACCGAAGATATTTACATGGAGTTGCCGGATGGTTTGAAGCAAGTCAATAAGATGTGCAAACTCAATAAGGTACTTTATGGTTTAAAACAAGCATCACGTGCATGGAACGAGAAATTCAATGAATTCATGACTCGAATTGGATTCAAACAGTGTGATTCAGATGCGTGTTTGTATGTGAAATCGAGATAATCAACACTGTAACTACTGATATGGGTAAAGCGAGCACATTCTCGGGAATGTGCATCGAACAAAACATTGAAAAAGAGTTGTTTTGAGTCAGTCGAAATATTTAGAAAAGGTTTTGCAAAAATTCAATATGCAAGACTGCCAACCAAAGTCAACGAAAATGGAGAAAGGTTTGCATTTGGAGTCAGGTGATGAAAAAAAATTGCTCTAATCACCAATATCGAGAGCTGATTGGTTCTTTAATTTATGCCACAGTAACAACAAGATCAAATTTGTGTGCTGAAATCATTTTAATCATGTGAGACATATTTTGCAATATATTCGTGGAGCGCTCGACTTGAAGTTAAGCAGCAGAAACATTGATTGGATTCAGTGATTTGGATTGGGGTGGAGACAAAATGATGGAAAGTCGACTCGGGTTACGTGTTCAAATTATTTGGGAACACCGTAAGTTGAGCTTCACGAAAACAACCAACTGTTTGTTTGTCTTCAGTGGAAACCGAATACATTGCATTGACTGAGGCAATTTGTGAACTCAAGTGGATTCGAAAAGTACTGGTTGATCTCAAAATTGAATGCAACGAACCAGTAACCATATTTGAGGATAATAAGTAATGCATCAAAATAGGCGATGAGCCAAAGGAACGCGAGCGAATGAAACATTTGGACATTAAATATCATTTCCCAACAATTATCTTCAACAATTCTGGAATTTAAACTCCCACCATTGCTCAACCTCAACTCAATACCCTACTGGAGAGCAACTCAACCCTAAAATCAACATGGTCTGAAAAATACATGCGTAATTGAACTCAACTCAAACTAACTTTCAACTCAACCCTCAACTCTTCGCAAACAAATCCGCAACCAAATCCCTGTATAAACCTCAACTCAACCACAACTCAACCTACACGCAATCCTAAACTCAACCCATCCTACATGTGTTTGTGAACTCGTTTCAATACTAACTAAACCCTAACTCGACCCCCAACCCAACCTGCAACTTAACCCCAAACTCAGCGTCTTACTCAATCCTCAAATCAACGCGACTGGAAAAACTACATTATTGCATTGACTCAAATCAAAACAACTCAAGCCAATTTCCCGGTCAACCCTCAACGCAACCACTAGTAAATCACTAACTTAACCATTGACACCTTTACTCAACTCAATCCCAACAAAACCCCAACGCAACACCAAATCAGCCATAGTTCAACCACTACTCAACCTTAACTTAATCTGCCACCCGTACCTTAAATTAATCCCAAACTCAACAACACCCAACCCAACTCCCAAATGAAAACAGTCTTAAAAACTACATTCGTACATAAACTCAACTCATGTTAACTCTAAGTCAACCGTCAATTCAACACACAAATAAATTCCCAACTAAACTACTCATTCAACCCTAGTTCAACTTGAACTCAACTCCAACTCAACACCTTAGCAAAACGCTGTTTCTTTTCACTGAGAAAATTGTTAAATTTTGACAAAAATATTCAAAAATTTATATTAAAAATTCCTGGGATTTATGATGAAAATACAAATTTATCTATTTTCCCGAGAAATTTGTCCCGGGACCGGGAGCAACCCTCTAATCGTAATAATGATAGTCTCTCTTTCATTGTGAACGTTAAAAAGTATAATTAGCAAATGATTTGGCCCGCCGCACTTTCGATCTCTCAGATATTATCATATCAGCTCATGTAGTCTTGTTGTTAATATACTTATTTGTTCATTTATTGAACCCATGTGACCTATTTATTTATTCTGTTGGATTGTATGAATCTAACAATGTTGCAATTTATGAGTAGTGTGTAATTTACGTGATATGAGTTTAGATCAACATCGCTTTAGATGATTTGATCGCAACAACCATGTAAAGTATTGTACAAAATAGAAACTTGAAACCATAAAACCTAGTGATTTAGCGTTGCCATTCAGTAGCAAAAGACTAGCTAGCCATTATATTATACGGTGTACCATTCAGACGCACAAAGATATACTAAGACATAAAATCGCAGAAGGGCATTTAATGAAGGCAAAATCGACTTCATGTAATATACAATCCATAAAGGAGGAGGACCAATGTTGTGCGGCTACGCCTATAGTTACAGATTGCCTCCACACAAATGTAGACAATAGCGTAGAAAATAGTTTTCAACCTAAACAAAGTATAGACAATACGTTGACAATGTAGAAAATTCGTAGACAAATAAAATAATTACGGAGGCAGTGCTCAATGGCTTTAAAAATATTAAAAGTTTGAGTAAACTTTTCGGTTAACTCAGCTCAGTTAAGTTACGAAGAAAAATTAAGAAAGCAAGAAATGTATTCCTATGAAAAATAAAAAAGGGCCTAAAATTAATCTACGGTTTGAAAGTTTGCCTGTTCCGTTAATTACGAACATTTTTGTACACCAAGGTCTGGATCAAAGCGTCTTTGGCAGTCTTCAGAGCCTACTTCAGTTTTTCCCATATTGTCATGAACCATACCATAACTATGACTGACATTATTTAGAGACATTTTGAAAACCGTGTTTTAAATAATTTATTAGGAAGTTCCTTATTGAGCCTTTGATACATACATTTTTCAATCGTATGTAACTCAGTGAGATTAAAGTTCATCATAAAGAAATTTTAAAATCATAGCTGCATTTTGATCATTATCTGGATCGTATCATGTTTCATGAAACAAAAAAAAAAATGCAAATCACCTCGCGTATCAAAATTTTGATCCAAAAACAAAAATGTGTTAAATTTTTGTTGTTACTTTCAACGTAATCTTTGATCTAACCCGGATCACTATAAGTCTGTCAAGAACTGCGGCAAGAAACGTAAACAAAATGAATCAAATAGAATAAAACAATTTTAGAGATTATTTTACCCAGCAAAACACTGTTTCGCTGTAAGAAAATTTCCGAGATTTATCAGAAAAATCTCGGGAGTCGGGTTTCTATAAGTGTCCCTATTTTTCCGGGAAATTTGTCTCGGGAATTCCCGGTAACAACTCCCTAAAGCTCTGTTTAAAATGTTAATCTTAACAATCCTCCCTGGTTTAACAATGACCTAACTCGAAACCGTAAAAAAAATTATATCGAAGGTGGAAGTTCTTCAAGAGTGTAGACGACAGATTAGCGTTTTTAGATATATCGAAACAGTTTGATAGTTCACATTGTACTACATACAAGAATTATATAGCCAAGGTTCAAAATAATATGGTTTCAAATTCAAAATCATTCTGGAATTTCGTTGATTCCAAAAGAAAAATTTGTGAATTTCCGTCAACAAAGTCGTTCAATGATATAACTGGTAATAATTCGGATGATATTGCTTCGTTTTTTCAAAATGTGTATAAACGGACTGATATTATTGAGTATGAAAGTGTAGAAGGCAGTTGTACCAACAATTGCTTGCATATACCCTCACATATCTCCAGATGATTTCATTAAATCCGTCCGTCTTTTTAAAGATGGATGAATGTTCCCATTGTCTAATATACTACAATATATGCCGATGACCTAAAAATATTTTCCCTAATTCGAATGCTATCTGAAGCAGAGGAGTTACAAAAGGATATAGATGCGGTTAATGTTTGATGTAAAAACAATTTGGTATATTTAAATGTAATAAAGTGCAAAATGATGACTTTTACACATCTGATTTATGATTACAATATTATCAATAATAATTGTACACGTGTCATTTCGACTTGATCGTCATTTCCACTTAATCTGTTCTAAAGCCAACTCTATGTTAGGATTCCTAAAACGTACTAAGAATGAGTTTAACGATCCTAGAGCTTTTGTTTGCCTGTTTTAATCTTTTGTACGCTCACAGCTTGAATACCCATCATACGTATGGTCTCCTCGTTATAGTGATCATATAGTTAGTTAGAATTGAGCCAATACAAAAATCACTTCTCAGTTTTTATGCAAGGAAAATATGTATGTTAGGTCTGCCAATCGATTACCATGGTGGGGAAATATTAGAAATTTACCTCCAATCCATATTTCTCCTTCCTATTTGCGCAATGGGCACATTTCAAGTTCGTATTCTTGTTATTGAACTTGATGTTGTATGCTCCAACTAAAAATCTTCGAACTCATACACTCTTGAAAATAGATACTCATAGAACCAATTATGAATTCTATGAGAATCTATTTATTGTGATTGTGAATAAATGTCGAAATGTTACAACGAAGTGAGTATTTTTGTGACTTTAATATGACGAAATTAGAAATCAGACAATCATTAAAAAACAGTTATTTTAGTAATTAATTGTACTATTTTAAGGTTAGGTTCTTAACCACAAAACACTTATAAGCTGTGTTTTTTTATAAGTCTCGATAGATCTATTCAGATATTTGCAAAAATTGACGATTGGAGCATCACGGATTTCACCTAGTGGAAAACTTTTAAACTGAGGTACCTGATAATTTGACGTTCGAAATTATTGTAAACAATTCCAATTTTGAACTGTAAACACAATTTTTACTTACCGGATTGCTAATAATTGTAAATTATTCCAAGTTCGGACTATAAAAACAATTTTTAATTACCGCATTGCTAAATTTTCTTTCGTCGCATTTGTGACAAATGTCATTTTATCAGGTGCGTCATTTTAACTATTGTCCTCGAGAGGCGCTTTCTCTACTTTTACAATCGTCAATAAAAAATGTGAAATTGTAGCTACTCCTATCATCCACTTAAAAATACTGGCACTCGCAGCACTAAGAATTGTGTTTATTTTGACAACGCTACGCCATGTTATTTGCATTATATTTTGTTATTCCGAAAGTATAAATACATGAGGAAAAGTGCGAATACATTTTATCCATATAAAAAAATGAGACGGACACACTAAAATTTTGTTTTTTCTTTCAAAATGCTACTATGATCTTTTAAATGTTGAGCATTTTTTACGAAAAATGATAAACAGGTTCATTTTTCGATTTTTCAATTCTTTTTCGCTAAAAAAAGTTGTGGATTGCGGTAAGTAGTATTAAATGACACATTTTTAATATGCATCTTCATAATGGAAGGAAATAATAATAAAATTAATACTTTTATCGTACATATTCTGTCTTTTAAAATAGAGCAACAGATTAAATGTAAATCAGCTACTACATAGTTTCCTATTGTATGATAGATGTACTAAAAATTGACTTTGGTATGTGCCCATGCTAAAATACAAATTTTTAATTTGTGTCGTTACTCATAAAAGGGAAAATCTGTAGTCTCGATAGCATATCTGGATAAAAAGCAAGATTTTCATGTACAATTAATAAGTTATGTAATTGAAGGAAATTAATAAAAAACGATAAACTGTTGAATAAAATGTTATTCTTGATTAAAATAAACTGAATCAATTGCAGTTTAACCACAAAAATAGAGAACATCTGGATGTGATCTATTGAGATCTATCGAGACTTATAAAAAAACACGGCTATAATAGATTACGCCTTCGTGGATTTCGTTTTCGTAGTTTACTGCGCATTACGTCAACTGACAGTTGCTATGAAATTACACACAACAATATTGTGAACCAAAACTGTTCACTCTCATTTGACGTCATTCGCCAGCCGTTTATTTTATGATCCAATTAGGCAAAGTGCACAAGGCGTAATCTATTATAAGTGATTTGTGGTTCTTAACCATATTATATAGAACACAATTAATTGTAATTTTTGTTATTTATGTTTAAAATTTTACTGGACCTTAGGATCCTAATTAATATTTTCTAAAAAAAAATGTATATAAAACAGGATGGTCGTCTTTATGTACTTTATGAATGGGGGGGAGGTGATATTTCCACTTTTTTGTTAGAGTAGATATATGTTATGAGTAGATGGCTTCTTTATATCACTGGATCACCAAGTCGTAAATATTAGAATGCTATTAAAACTATTTGTCTATAAACAAAGCCGAAAAATCATGTTAAAAACAGACAAATTTTTAAAATTTCTAAAATATTAGTGTGTATTAAAACACAAAGAGAGTTTCCTTGAGTATTTTATTTTTGGCGAATATAATAATTCGCTAAATCAGTACGGTTTTACTTATACTTAACGTATAAAGTTTGATTTGTGTTTTGGTCTTAGCTGCTACTTGATAGTATTGCTTAACCCGTAAAGTGCGTCGTGGAAAATGTTGCATGAAAAAAGTGGTGCGTTTTAGCGGACCGCAATTTTATATTAATTATTTTTTATTCAATTAGCACAATACTAAAAATTTTAGAAAAAAATTAAACTGAGTGGGGATAATTTGATTTTTTGAAAAGTAGAGCGGTCCCACGGACCGCACAACGTTCTTTACGGATTAAACATCGATAGTAGCAAATTTCAATTGTATCGAAATTTTTTTAAACCCTATCGATACTATCGATAGTTTTGCAAATTCAAAGAAAATTCAGTTTTATTTTCATATAATTATTTATTTAAATAAAGAAAATTCACGTTTTTGGTTTTTTTTTATTCTTCAGTCGATCATTGTCATATTCATATTATGATTTAGAAAAAGAAGTTTGTCTAAATTTGTATCTTTTATTCGGTCACGCTTTTCGGCCATTGTCACTGTCGCTGGAGTACACATATATTTTTTGGATAACTTTCTTAGCAAATTTGTAGATGTCCCCCAATATTCCAAAACATTGCTGTGTTTGTCTATTGGAGGCTTTCCGAGGTATTAACGTATGTCAATAATAGAGTCAATTACTGGAGTAAAAATCAAGCAAGGCTGATTATTTGTTATAAAAAGAAAATCATCAAATTTAGAGTTTTACCTAGAACCAGAAGGTAGAGGCAAACTCTGTCCTACTACAGCAACATTCGTGTTCACTTGTCTTGATGAATATGAAATTAAAGAAGTGCCCTCTTTTTGCAAAAGTTGTACGGCATTATCAGCATCTTGCTGAGCCCAGAAACCATCCTTTTTGAATCTTGGGTCTAATAAGATTCCAGGAATGGTTATAGTTCTTGTGCTAAAGGGATTCAGCCTTTCCTTTACTGAACTTATCAAAGATTTGTAAACTTCTTCAGCTTCTGCCGTTATTAATTTGCCTCAAAGCCAGCCAATTTTAAGGTAATTCCTCTAAACATTGAGCAAGTGACATATTTTTCTCCTGAAATATTATTTGTTTTTACTTCAAACGTCTCAAGAAGACTCAATATTTATTCAATTGCATTGAAATTTTCCGCGCTTAGTGTGGATGGAGCTCTTGGACATTCATTGGTTGCAATTGCAAGATCTATTCGTAATTCAAAAACCCTTTTCAGCATATAATACGGGCTATTTCAGCGAGTTGCCACGTCCTGAATCAGTTTGAGCTCCGTTTTATTAGCTCTCTCCAAAAAAGGATTACAATGGATTTGCACTTAGCTAAAATATCGGCAAATGAAAGAACTCCTAAAGCTGTCTTGCACTGTCAAGTTGAAACATGGAGCATAGCAAGGTAAATGTCACAATTGTAAAATGTATGTAATCTTTTTCATACTTGCAGCATTGTCTATAACTAAGCTGACAATTTTGTGACGGATATTGTATTCCATCGATATATGGTTAATAGCCTGAAAGTACAATTACTCTTACTCTGGGCTGTAAAATATTAAATAATCTACCAGTGACATTGCTTCGGCAGTGTGATGACCTTCAATTTTTCTAGCTTTTAAAAACGAAGACTTCAATTTCTCGTCTTGGACGTAATGGCAAGTGACAGCTATAGGATTCCCTCGTTAGAAGAACAGGTTCACATATCTGCTGTTATGCTCACATTGTAACATTTGGATTGACCATTTATAATTTGTTTTGAGTATTTAAGAGTACTTTTATCAGGCAATTCATATTTCGTACCTAAGGCCTTAACAAATTTTTTAAATCCTGTATGACCGTTGTATTTTCTGAAGTTTTAGCAACTGGTTGATTTATTTTGCCTAATCGTTCGCAACATGAAATAATTCGATTTAAATTTATTTATACTGACGAAATACCAACTTTTCTTATCTCCGTACGTATTGTGCAAGTCCATTTCCTAAATATACTCGATTTTTTCATGAGTAACATTACCCTTATTAGCCTTTAATATGTACACATCGTGATTGTCACTTAAAAATCATGTAACTTTGTGAGTTTGTTTCAAAAATTAATTTGTTAAGATATACCTAGTTAAATTTAAAATTTGTTAAAATATGTACAAGTCTGCTCCTGATGCTGATCTGTATCGTCATATCTAATTTAGAAATGCTCCTCTCTTAATCAGCTACAGTTCTATGATACGGAATGAAATTTTTCTTCATTTCTGCAGCAGAGTTATGTTGCATTAGTGAAGAAATTTTTGGACTGGGCAGATCAATTTTGAAAATTTTCTCATTTTGATTTGTTTCGTTATTTTTAAACATTTTTAATTTTGTTATTTCCTTATTGAGCTATTTTTATTTATACTTGTATAATATTTTTAAAAGTTTCTATTATTTCTTGATTGATGATCGGCATATCAGTTTCCAAAGTTCCTTCTTAGTGTTGGACAAAATATTTGTTCAGTTATAATTCTATGTTCAGCAATTGGAAGTTATAATGTTTATACAATAGTTTTAGCCTCGCAGGGAGGCCCCACTAAAAATAAGTAAGTTTAACACATTTTACGTGCAAAAATACAATTTTTTTGTGAGAGCTCAATGCGTTGGATACGCCCAATATGTATGTACATTTCTTTCTTATTATTATTTTAACGGAAATAACTTTAAAGGAAGATCGAATAAAAAATAAATTGCAGTTATCGTAATTACTTTTCTAGTTTTTGCAATTCTAAAGATTTTTAAAATTAAACTTCTTACGTTGCAACTATCGATTGTAGTTGCAATTATCGAGTATTGCAATAAGTGAGTTTGTTCTGTAATCCACCCTATTCTCGTAGAACAGTGGAAAAACAAAAATAAATTTTGAAATATCTATGTTAAGTTGTATATGTATAAATGTAGTATATGCGATACAACACTGAGGAGGACCCCCTATTGCCGGTGGAGCAAAAGGGTAGATAAGATTTTCTTCTTCTTTTCAATTGAGTATATTTTGAAAAAAGGATAGCCTTAATGAAATAACAAAAGTCACTTTATAATTTTAAATGCTCCATTCCTTTCTGTGATAGATGTAAGATGTTGGATTCATTTTTTTACGAGAATTCCTTCGTATTACAAGGTTATTCTGCCCCTGAATGTTAATGCAGAACGTAATGACGTCAGAATGAAAAGAAAAAATCAATTAACTAAAATTTATTTAAGATAATTGCTTTGAAGTTCTGGCGGACCTAAATTAACCTATTTAACTAAATTACCTCAAACTTAATTGCTCGCAAGCAGTTTAAAAACACTAAGAGGCTTACCATGATTTCCATACTGTACCCCATCTAAGATATTGTTAGTACCACAAAATCCAGTGAAAATTCTATCATTTTCTGGCTTCTAGCGTAAATTGTAGGGATCAAAAATTATAATGTAGAAACAATTTCCACTTCACTGAAACTTTTGATAAGACCCTAATTCACTACTTTATATAGTGTAATAACACATAATCTACCATAAAATAAGCTAACTCATCATAAATCTATAAACGTGATATTATCATCATCAGCCACAAATAAAATTTTATAAATAGTTCCGTTGAATCATTAAATTTCTAATTGCGAATAATTGAATTTGTTACTGCGGCGTGCAAATGTAATGCAATAAAAAAAAAAAAAATTGGTCCATTAATATTATTATTACAATTTTTTCGCAATTTTTAATTTCAAATTTCCTCTATACCCAACCAATTACATAAGCCGAAGCTTAAATGTTTTGTTAATATTTTATGTGACATTTCCGGAAGATATACACGCTTTACAAGTTTACACCAACTTTTTTATTTTTTTATTGTTCGTCTTTCTCAATTATCATTTATATCGACAAATTACTCATAAAGCTTTTCATTCTTGCTTACGCATTTCATTACGCAAAAAAGCTTATAATTCATGGACGTAACGGACCATGGCAATTTCTATACACATATATTTATTTACAATAATGTTTAAAGAAATTTTAAATTGGAATACAAAATATAAAAATTTGTCCTACATTTACTTTATGTGTGACATTGAGACGCGATAAATCCAACGAAAGTACACCAGCGACGACAACAACAACAAATAAGTGCACAACAGCTTTGATAATTTCCAAGTAATGTGAATTTAATTAACGAGGTGTGTAAAATGGATTAATTCGTCGATTTTGTTTTTGAGGTGGTTGGTCTTGGTATCTCTGTATTTGGTATTATGTAAAAAAAAAAAATGTTCACTTTATTTGTGAGGTAATTTTTTTAATGGCGAAGACAAAAACCATAGATAATCAGGCTTTGTAAATTTATTGCTGATTTTTATTACATATGTAGGTAATGTACACTTATTAATAATACGTTAATTAAACGGCTTATCAAATTTCCGAATCATGTTTCTCATTATTATATTTTATAGTTTATTTTTGTTGATAATAATCGGCTTTTAACGCTGGATTGTTTTATTTTTTATCTAATAATTTATTTATAGGAATACTATTAGAAAATTACAATTCGGATTATCTGATGACAGTAATTATAATTGTCAAAGAAGTGGAGGAATATTTTCTTATCTGTATCTCAGTATACTACGAATAATACGAACACACATAGGCCCTGAATAAAGCTCAACAAACTGTGCCAAAAATATTAGAAATTGGAGGTTTTTCTCCCAAATATTATCAAATATTTATCATATCGTCACCCGTTCCGATTGGTAATTTAAAGCAATTCACCTATATTTCGCAAGAGCTCTGTTCGTGTAAATTATTTTGGTTCACATCTTATTACAGCACACATCTTATTTTAGTTCACATCTTATTTAGTTCAAATATTTTCCCAATATTTTCTTAAGTGAGGAATTAGTCCCAAAACTTCGATCATTCAAACCAAATACTTGATAACCTAGCAAATTGCAATTCGTAGTCGAAGTGCTACTCGATCAATTTTACCAAGCAAATATTAATTTCGAATTATATTTGTTTCGAACTTTTGTTTATTTTTCCGCAAAAACTTAGGATACTCGTAGTTGCTAAGAAATTTTTGAGTTCGCAAATAAAATAAGTAAGCCTAGAGAGTATTTGGCCCAATGCCTTTAAAAATAATTTTGTTATCGAATCAGATAGATGATTCCTTTATGAAGAAGGTATCTCCAAACTTTTACAAATGCTGTTTGCATATTCAATATTTCATATTTTGTCACTTTAAATCCTTTATGTTCAAAGAAAAATTTACACAATTATGAAATGGATTTGTAAAAACCAAAAGCTAGCGGCGGCTACTTCACGTATTAATTTTCACGTATTTTTTAAGCAATTTTAACTTAAGTATATGTTGGAAGCTTTCACGCTTTTTTCTTTATGTCATTTTATCAAGGTTCATTTAGCATTTTTTTTTTTCTTTTTTTTAAAGCTCGGAAAACTAAAATTAAATACTTGCTATTTACTGGTAGTTATTTTGGCAGATATGTATGTCAACTCAAATAAGTCAAACATGTGAAAATTTGCTTCATTTTCACAAAGCTAGTTTTTTGAGAATTGGAATGTATTTTGGTGAAACTTAAAAATGTCAATGCAAGACGATTCTAGAAGTAGAAATCTACCTAATTAGACTCTTTCTAATTTTGACTCTTTCTTGTGGATACAACTTTCCTTTCGGACCTCCTGAATAAAAAAAATAAAACTGAAGTGTTGTAAAGATCTTAGGCTTATTTTATGTAAATAAAGAATCTCTGGATTTAAAGCCTATTTTATTAAAAAAAACATTTATTTAATTGCACAGGTAAATGTACCGAAACGTCGCATGTGCAATTAAATAAATTGTTTTTTTAATCAAATAGGCTTTAAATCCAGAGGTTTTTTATTTTCAAATATAAAACTTTTAGCCGAAGATTGTATTGAAAATTGTTTTGAAGTCTGAATATTATAGAATACAATATGGTAAATTTAAATCTTGGAATACGACTAGAAATTCTGAATTGGAATATTCTGAATTCCTTTCTTTGGTTATATATAATATAGATTTATACGAATATTGATTTCAAGGCATCACACGCATAAAATTCAGAAATTACATATTTTTATGTATAATCAAGAGGTCTGGAATCGAAAGTTTTAGATGGTTACAAATTTTGAGAGTGCCAGTTTCATGGCAATTTGCACGACAAAACTCTCACCGTCTCAGTTTCCATAAAATCTAGACTTACTTATGTCTAGTATATCATGTTTTATATATTTGTGTAAGTGGTTTGAATCTCTCGCTTTAACCAGACATTTTTATTTTAAAATATATAACACCAAGATGAACTGGTTTTGAAACGCTAAAATGAAATGCTTTTGTAACACCAGGGAGAAATGATTTTCTGTCGTTTCTTTCAATCGACTCTTGTCGTTTATATTTTTAATTTCAACAAATGTTAAAATTTAAATAATTAAAGATATTCGATACTTCAAAGAACTATATTATATAAAACCTAAAATTCTAAAGGAACAATTTATTGCTAACTAAAAAAAAATATGTAAATCATAGAAAACAACGACTTACAATTCTTAATCCTTAAGAAGCTATTGTACCAGAAGCCGCCAATTTTGATTTTCGATGCCGGTCCTTTGCGTATTGAAACCACTTTTTACGAAATTTTTATATTGCACTTTCTAAAATATGAATTAGTTTAAAAATGAGAAATTAATTTCAATAATGTATTGTACAATAAACAAAATAGTGTATCGATTATGTTACTTACCCTTTATTATATTCATTGTTTTAAATGATTTCACTGATATATTATCGTTGTGTCCAAACTACGAACATTTGGAAGCTGATTCATCGGTAATCACGCTTCGCAGACAACCGCGAATGTAACATATTTATCAAGAGATAAATCAATAAATCCTTTAAATGTATTAGTCTGTAAGCATATAGATGGGAATTATCTCCGTAATTTTGATGGCAGCTAGTTAACTTACTACAGCTTGTTCATATTCCTCAGTTTTTATTTTTTCTTCATGATTATTGAACTCCTAGATTGTTGATCTGGGAATAGACCCTTTAGTTATACCAGCTCCGCGTTTAAGTTCCTCTCGGGGCTGCTGAATTTCACTTCTTTGATCAGGGCTTTTAATAAAATGTTATTTTGTCGGCAAACAGATTCCTCTGGACCTGTTTGGTACCCATTATCTTTTGTTATTTTTGAGGAAGTTGCTGTAGTTGGACACATTTTTGAGGTGGTTGCTATGAGTGGTTGAGTATACGGTTTTTGTGTGCTGGATAATGGTTTAATTCGTGGACCAATTTTTAAAAATTTTTTGTATTTCATATCGTTGTCGGAATGTAAAAACTCTATTTCCTCCTCGTCTTATAACATCTCAGAATGTTGAATATCTGAAATTAAAATAAAAAAATGAAAATAGATTAGATATTAGCAATTGAAAACATTTGATTTAACAAAAAATATTTACCATAAATTTCGGATTCAATATTTTGTGATTCAGAAATTTTGACGTTATTTGCTTCCTAAAAAGGTACGGATATTTTATAAGTGTTGTAACGGCATCGGCATGTAGATGAATTTTGAAGTAGTTTTAAGTTTAACAATTTTTGTTTTAATATCAGCAAAGTATTTTATAAATATTTATTTCAATACTGGATTCTTCTGTCGAACTGCTACTACAGTATTCTGATAAATTCGAAGATGAGAATGGACACTTAAAATAATCTCCAAGATTTAAAAGCACATTTGCTTTAAGTTCCACGTTACTGATTTATACTATTTTTAAAATATTTGTATCTACCATACAATAGTTATTTGGGTATGTTTTTGATAAAGAAATTATTTCTTTGGATGTTGACTCGGCAGTTGTTTTTAAAAAGAAATCCTGTTCCTTTATTCGGTTGAGGATCTGTTGAATGGGATATGCTCCTTTTCTCACAAATTTTTTTAAGGTTTACATATAATTTTCAAACACACTACATATACATGTCTAGGTGTCTCAAACTCTTCACGTGTTCAGCTAGATGTAACATGTTATGAATGTTATAAGACATGTTTTCTGCTCCGTACAGCAATTGAAATTGCACAACAAACTATGTAATAAGTTCAGAAGTACATTCATGGTTCTTGTAACAATCTTCTGGATGACTTAAAATGCAAAAGGCGTATACTAGCAACAAGAAATGTGAAAAATATTTTTCGTCTATTTTAGACTATAAAGCTACCATCCTCGTATAACAAAGGAACATTCTAAATTCTGTTACTTTCAAATGTTCTAAATCAACTAACGTCCTTTGTTTTCTTTTAAATTCTGATGGCATGCATATTCGAAGATTAAATTTTCATTGATATCACTTGGCTTACGGCATTTTTTCCTAATGAAAACGTTTTTTTCGCTGTTTTATCCAACTACATATTAAGGATTTACCTCATTACGCCTAATAAAACGCAATACATGTACTCGATTGGAAATGAGCTTACGCATCCAATGGGGCATGCAAAACGAGTTTGATTTTATTTCCGCACATCAGATGTCATTACCGTCGTGATAAAGGTTACAATAATGTTTAATGTTTAATTTTATGGCTACGAAGTTCGAACGCGTCGCTAAACGACTTATAAACATTTTAAAATATACAAATTCTTTTCTGTTATTAAATTCACCATAAACTTTCGATACAAAACACAAATAACATTTGCTATGCTAACCTTTACCGAGGGTGCTGCATTCTAAAACAGCGGCGAATATTGTTACTATAAGCATGCCCTATATTTATTTGCTCAAGTCCAATCGTGTGTAAGGTTCTATTTGTGTTTTTTCTCGAAAATTGTCATCCGTCCTCAGATTATTTTCTATTTCTGGAAAGCATATTTTATGTTGAACGTATGATCCTTTTATTGGGCATTTGGTACAAGTATATTAGCCCGAATGGGATTTAACACCTGTAAATAAAATTTGTTTAGTTTATTATGGTTTGATAGTTATATAAATTTATTTCAAAATTTTTAAAATATATGATCGCATCGCATATGAACGATCTAATTTTAACTTCGACCATGCGATTACTGGTTTTCTTCCAAATCTTTAATTTCGTCGATAAATGCTTGTAGAAAAATATCGGCACACTATAGGGTTTTTTGTTTCCATGAAAAACATCAATCAAAAACACACCTTTGAAAGGAACAATGTTCCCCAGGATTGGCTATAATTGACTCGCAGAACTTTTAGTTAAAGGAACGCCATTAATTCCCACGTCAATTTTAATTACATCTTTCTCGAAACGATTGTTTTTAAGAAATGCATCTAGGTGTTTCAGAAACCCAGCAGATGTTGTAGATTTCGGTATCTTCTTCAATGTCCTGATGTTTTTGAGTACAGTATGATTGTATCCTTAAAATGTTTAACAAAGCATTTCCAGCAGAATCCGAATTTTTATACTCAATAACCCATTGCGCTAAATCAAAAGAAATATTTGAGCTTGGTCATTAGCATTGCTATCTGTTGTGTCGGAGTACTCGGAAATGATGTCATTTTCAGAATCGGAAACCGCAAATTTTTCATCAAACATTTTTGTAGTTACTTCTGTATTAATACATCTTCGATATTTTCAACATACATTTTAAACTGTGCTTTCGTTTGTGGCCCAGTGGTTACGATTTGATTTCTGTGTCAAGATTTTTAATCTCTCGCCTAACGTCATAATATGCCTTATTGTCCATTATTTTCACTTAATCTCTCGCTATATACAGGGCGTTTTGTACTTGAGTGTAAACATTTTTAGGGATGATTCCTTGATTAATTTCAAGCAAAAATTCTTTCCTGGAGAAGGGCCCATTTTCAATATTTACTGAGTTATGTACAGTGCGTTAAAGAAAATTAGTTTGGGGTGGTACCTTCATGCATATTTTTCTTAATTGCTCCAAAGTTATGTAAACTAAGCCAAGCATGTAATATTATTTTTAGGGATCAGAATTACCTTTGTTTTAATGTATTATGTAAGTACGTAGCTGTTATGATAACGTAATGTGCTTAGGGAAATCTGACAACCTTATATATTTTATGTAAAAATATTATCTTGAATAAAGTTAGTACGCATCACTCGCTCGTACAAAGTAAATCAGAAAACTTAACATGGTGTCAATGGTGTAAAATTAAATTTAAAAAAAAAATAAATTAATAAAATGGGTGAGAATCAACCAAAATGGAAGCTGAACGAACTTAATGGAGATGCAAAGAATCTCGATGACCTCAAAATATTTATGCAGCAATGGAAGAACTATTGCATTGTTAAAAATTTATCGGTTCAAACAACGCAATTACAGTTTGCATATCTAGAAAATTGTCTTGATGGAGATAGATTATGGTTGTACAACTTGATGACTGAGAAATAAACTGTAGCTGAAAAAGAAAATACAACCAAACTACTGGAAACCTTCAAACAACGATTGTCACCTAAAATAACATCCAGGCATAGTTGTTATTTATTTCAACATATCACCCAAAATGAAAGGGAGAGCATCGAAACATTCTTAAATCGACTACTATCCATGGCGAAAGGCTGTAATTTTGCCAATCTTGAAAATAAAATGATATGCAATCAATTTATTTTTGGTTTACGCGATGAAAAAACCCGAAATCAACATTAATGATACTGTTGTTGAAGAAAATATTAACAAAATTCACAAATAGCGTAAAGATGATAATAAAACAAATGTGAATTTATTAACGAGCAAATTTTGTGGAAGAAAACATTTATTTGGTAGAAAACAATGTCAAGCATTTGGTAAAACATGTAACAATTGTAAACAGGAAAATCATCTTGCATCCTGTTGCCCAAATTTAAGAAATAAAAGCCATGTAAAGAAGAACAACAAATGCATAAAAAAAATGGAAGATACTGATACTGAATCGAACAGCGATAGAGATGAAGAAGTTTACAAGTTCGAGTTTATACGAAACTGCAAGACAAATAAACAAATATTGAAAGGTAACATACTATTGAAACACGATGATGAAAAATTCAGAAATGTGATGACATGCTGGGATACTGGTGCGTCATGTTGTGTTATTGGTGAGGAAAACTTATTGAATATCACAAAGCGACCTATGGACAGGAAAAATAAAACTAAATTGAAACCATTTTATGGTAAGCCGATTACAACAATTGCAGAAACAGTTATAGAATGTCGTACAAAGGCTGCGGTCGAATTCTCGGGTAAATCATTTACTGCGGTAAATTTAGATTTTTAATGTTCGTTTTCTGTTAAATTACGCATTTTTTTTTCTATTTTTTACTCGTTCAATTCTTATAACAGTAAAGAATAAAGTATCTAAACGTAAAAGATTTACCTTTTTTTATTTCCTTTACTCTCCAGCAAAAAAAGGTAAATGCATATACCGAATTTTTCGGATTTACTCGAGAATTCGACCGCAGCCAAAGAACAACAAAGTGTACAAATTAGTATTTCAAATTGTTGATGGTAATGTTGAGCCAATATTATCCGCGAATGCTTGTCAAAAGCTGAATCTTATTTCTGTGAACAATCCGAGTTCGTATTCTAAAAGTAACTTGGAGAATAGTGTAGAAAATCAGAATTATACTGAAAATGCTGTATATGTAAAAAAACAAAAAGACGGATATGATGAAAATTTGAAATGTGAAGCCAAGCGCATTGTTCAATAATTCAACGATTTATTCGAAGGCGATGGAAGAATTTCGTCTAAAGCAAAATTTTATGATATGTTGACGAGATTGTATTACCTGTTCAACAATCCCCTCGTCGAATACCTCTAGCTGTACGAAAAACTTTACAAAATGAATTAAATCGACTAGAAGAAAGTGATATCATCGAGAAAATTGAACATCATACTGACTGGATATCTAACATTGTAATCGTAAAGAAAAAGGACAAAAATAAATTAAGGATTTGTCTAGATCCTCAGTATCCAAATCAAGCTATCAAACGTCCTAAATACCAGATGCCAACTATAGACGAAATGCTACCCGAATTAATGAATGCAACAATTTTCAGTCTTATTGATGCGAAAAATGGTTATTGGCAAATACCTCTATCCGAAGACTCAATGGATCGAACGACTTTCTGGACGCCTTTTGGTCGTTATAGAATTAAAGTTCTACCATTTGGAGTTAATGCATCTGCAGAAATATTCCAACAAAATTTTTTTGAAATCGTTAAAAGACTTACTGGAATCGAATTAATAGCTGATGATATTCTTGTAATTGGAAGAGGTAACACCTTAGAAGAAGCAATGCAAGAACACAATCGTAACCTGAAAAAATTATTTTGAAAATTACGAGAAGCAAATGTCAAAATTAATCGTGAAAAAATGAAATTAGCGGTAACTGAAGTGAAGTTTTATGGTCACTTGCTAAGTGCAGATGGGATCAAGCCTGATCAATCGAAAATTTCTTCAATAATAAATATGAGTAAACCTACTGATATTGCCGAAACTCAAAATTTTTTGGGAATGGTTAACTATCTAACCAAATTTATTCCAAATGTATCAAAAACGACAGTTCATTTACGTAACATGGTAAGATCTGGGAACTTCTACTGGAATAAACAAGAAAAGGATGAATTTGAAAACATCAAATCGTTGATAGTACAAGTTCCAATTTTAAAATACTACAGTCTAGAAGATGAAGTAGTCATTCAAACTGATGGTTCCAGAAAAGGATTAGGCGCTGTACTTTTGCAAAAACAGCATTCGGTAATATTTGCAAGCAAGACACTCATGATAACCGAATAAAATTACTCCCAAAGCGAAATCGAGCTTCTAGCAATTACATTCGCATGTTTACGCTTCAACCAATACATAAGTGGAAGAAACAATATAACAATCGAAACTGATCAATCACATATCAATGAAAAATATTTTCAAAAAGCCCATTCATAAATGCACTAAAAGAATTTAAAGATCGCGTTTGTGCCTTCAAAATATGATTTGCATATCAGATACATTCCTGGCAAGCAACTAATCATTCCGGATTTATTATCGAGACTTCCTGTGCGTGAAGACCACCCAATACTTGATGATGATGAAATCGTCAAAGTCCCAAAATTTGTTGAACACATCAAACCATATGAATACAGTGAAGGAATTGAAAATCAACAAATTGACGAAATCCGCCATGCAACTCAAGCTGATGATACTCTACAGCAAGTTATAATTGAGATCAAATCTAATTGGAAAAATACAATATCCAACGAGAAAGTCAAAGTGTATGCATCCGTAGAAGAACATTTAAAAATTCATAATGGAATCTTATTGAAAGATGACAGATTTGTCATACCAAGCAATTTAAGAGACAAATATCTCAATATTATTCATTACGGTCATGAATGAATCCAAGCATGTCTACAAAAATCGAGACAAACTATTTTTTGGCGTAACATAACACAAGACATCAAGCGTAAAATTAAGTCATGTTATGTTTGCGCCATACACTCAGATCAACAACAGAAATTGCCTATGATAACACACCAAATTCCAACTTATCCGTTCCAGGTTATTTCTATGGATTTCTGTGAAGCTACATATAAAAACAAGAAAATCGTAGGTCATTATTCTGATTACATCGAAACAATGTTCATGAGAGGTACAACGGCAGAAGACATGATACAAGCCTGCAAAATATGTTTTTCAAAATTTGCCATTCCACAAAAAGCAGTTACTGACGGTGCACATAACTTCAAAAATAAGAAATTCATCGATTTCGGTAATGACTGGAATTTCACGTATGTCAACTCGTCCCCATATTATCCTCGTGGAAAAGGAAAAGCAGAGTCCGCCCTCAAAATAATAAAACGAATTATTAAAAAATGTGAGTCAGCAAATCAATGTTTTTGGAAAGCATTACTTGAACATCGGAATACGCCAAACGAAATTGATTACTCTCCAGTGCAACGACTCATGTCAAGAAATACTAGGTCAGTACTTCCAAGGCTAGAAAAGAATCTTAAACCACAAACAACTAAAGATGTCAGCAAGAAAATCGAACAGCGAAGATTAAACTCAAAAATATACTATGATAAATCAACAAAGCCGTTGAAGGATTTAAAAATTGGAACTGGTGTTATGGTAAAACTACGTCCCGAAGACAGCCAGAGAACTTTTGCAATCATCAAAAATCAACTATCAAGCCGTACGTATGAAATAGATGTCAATGGTAAGAGGAATATTCGCAATCGCCAACAAATGAATGAATTTAATCATCCGATAAGTAATCGAAATCAACAACAACAATCTACTCTGGATATATCGAATATTCCACAACCAATATCAAGTAGTCAAATCACATTAGATCCAGCATCACGACCTACCCTTGATATACAAGTAGATCAACCAAAGCTAGATGTGCGTCAGAATCATCCAAGAATTGACAAAGTCGGTAATAACATAAAAAAAGAAGTTGTTCATGTGCATGCATCCAGCCTAGATGAAAATTATGATGTCACAAGTCATGAAAGTAACGCAGCAAATAGTATCATACCTAATGTTAAATTAAACGAAGACACTCTACCGTCAACATCCAATGATTATATTCAACGTAAAGAGAAACGTCAACACACTGATTCGAACGAAGCGACTTCAGCAACGATTATAGACGTTCTCAACGGTGTAAGAAGCAACCGGCCTACTTAAAAGACTATCAGCAGAATTGTGATGAAAGTCCTTAATCCTGCGTAAATCTGTATTTATATTTTTTTACTTTTTTAATGTTAGGAACTTTTGAAGTAGTTCATCAATGAATTTATGTTTAAATTTTTGAATCAATTTTTAATGAAGTAACTTTGTTTTTTTAAAGAAAAAGAGCATGTTATGATAACGTAATGTGATTATAGGGTAATCTGACAGCCTTATATATTTTATCCATGATAAACCAATTAAAGTAGGTATGATCAAGCGCATGTATTGCTATCTCTTTCACTAAAAAAATTCTGTCATTCGGTGCTTTTTTCTTGCTATACTTTTTTTTTATAATCACTAGTTCATAGCAAACAAAAACAAATCGAATTGTTTTGCGGTGATAGTTTTTGTGAAAACAACGAAGCCTTGTCAAGAAAAGACGAATTTGAAACAGCTGTCAATCATACCTATTAAATTAGTTTATCATGTATTTTATCCAATTTTGATGTATAATAGCCCGATAACTAGACTGATTTCAAATAAAGAAAATGTAAAATAACCCATTGTTATTGTATAACCCACGCTGCTAGGGGCAACGTGAGTTATATTTTGCATAACAAAATATTGAGTAGTCATTGGAAAATTATTCATAGATTTCGTAATTTACGTCAAAGAAACACGTCACATAAATTTAAAAAACGGTCACTTTGATAAAATGTATTTCAAAATTCAATGCTACACAAAATGGAACTATTTCTTATTAATTTACGATTATTTATATTTATTTCAACAAAATTGGATAAAACGTTGTATGCCACTCGTGAGCAAAGAGATATTATCCACTCGGGATAATATCCCACTCGGCTATCGCCTCGTGGGACAAACTTATCCCTCATGGATAATATCTCGTTTTGCTCACTAGTACCATAAATAACTATTATGTAAAAATATTATCTTGAATAAAGTTAGTACGCATCACTCGCTCGTACAAAGTAGATCAGAAAACTTAACAGTAGCCCATTCCGTTGTTTAAATATTAATGTTTAAACTTTGAATTTTATTTAGATATCACTAAAATTTTGCGTTTTTATAGTTTTTAACTCATAAAATATGAAAATAATAAGTCATTTTTAATTTTTGCTTGTTCCTCATACAAATACATATCTGCAAAAATCTCATAGAAACATTTCATGTATGTATACGTTTCTAGGTAACATGAGAAATTAGAATACAAATGTGTCGTCATGTAAATTAAAAATCAATCAATTTTGTAGTTTTTTATGATATTTTATTAGTTTTTCGTAAATACTTTTTACTAAAACATTTACCAACACGTTTAGAAGATTGCGTGAAACTGGAAGTGTGGCTAATTGGGTGGATGCTCCAACCCGGTACCTACCATTTTTATCTGTTTATAGCGATGATCCTGTGCTACGAGCGGCTATAAATGAGCCTTCACTTCAAACAGTATCAGACGTTTTATGTCAAACTATAAAATTTGAAGTATTCTTCATGATAATAATCTTCGCCCATACCATTATACACTCGTCCTTGGTCTTTTGCTCGCTTATTTTGAGAAACGAAGAGAGTTTTGCGACCTACTTTTACAAAGGCAAATGGACGACGAATATTTCCAATATATCATGTAACAAAATATTTTTAAAATCAAAAAATAATTGTTGTGATTTCCATGGATGCCTAATAGCATTAAAATATCATGAACGGTAAAATCGAGGCGCTTACATAATTTAATTCCAAACCACTTATAAAATAAGATATCCATCGCGTTTAAAATTATTTAATTCCATATATTTTAATGTATTTAAGATAATGCAATAATAATAATAAATAACAATTAATTAAAGAAGAAAAATAAGATGCCGTAAAATTTAAATAAACTCTTCACGACATGCAATCCAATATATTATAATTGATATTTCCGCATTAATCTACTCTAGAATATTTTGTCTACTGTCCCAATTCATACTAAGGAAAGTATTTTAAACGGTATTTTTAAAATTTTCTGATGTGGTTATCGGTTTGTCTGTTTATGAATCCTTTTTCATTAATTAAAGACGTAAAAACTAAAAATGGTTAACTTATTTTAAAGCCATGCGCCGTCACAATTATTTAAGTTAGCTTGTTATGAAATTTATATCATTTAAGAATTAATTTCTAATTAAAAACAAAAGATAATTGTATAAATGTACGTAGAATGATAATTAATTGAGGATTTCCAACTTTTGCAATAGCAGCTTATCACGAGAATTTGATATTTTAATTGTAAACAATTAATTCTGCTGTCATGGTCATATAATAGCGATGCGCCACAATTACTTGTCAAATACCTTATATAAAATGTCGTGATCACTTTTTTTTTTTGTTTCATCTCTATGACCGAGAGTAAATTCTTTCGGCATTTTATACAATGTATAGGTTTGTGGTTAATGATCATTCAATAATTTATATATTGTTGATATTATATAAATTTTAGGTATGAATGAAAATGACGTTGCTTGCTTAAATGGTAATTAGTGTTTATCGTAGATTGTGAATTATTAGTGATAAACTTTGTCGTGTGAATTTTTTTCCAGTTTTTAAATGCATTTTACATCATCAGTTCGGTTTTCATAACAAACACACAATTGATTAAGTACACTGTACACATCAAGTCAAGAGAGGGACGATTCTTCCTTAGGCAGAAAATCGAGTAATTTTCTGTGCAGTAATGAATGTCAGATAATCGAAAGAATTAACGAGAAGCTTGCAAATAAAATACCGAGATAAGATAATTGAAAAGTTCCATAAAAGTGATGAAACAACAAAATAGTTTGCCCTATAAACTGCATAAGGAAAAGCGTCGGGATAAATTTGAATTGAACGATAAGCCAAAAACCAAAAGATTATATTATTATTATTGAGAGCAAGGCAACGAATAAGCAGGATGTCGACTGCTTTAAAAAAATGTACTCGCACATCTTTATCAGCACTACCGAAACCGTTAGACCAACATGGCCCAATGAAAATGTTGATGCATAGATTGGTTTACAAATTTGCTACAATTCTGTCATCATTGCACCTATTCGACATTATGCAAATCATTTTATTGCTCCAGTTTTGATAAAAATGTTTTTATAGGCAATTGTCGGACAATGACCTATGCGCCTACCAAAAGGTGGCTACTGGCTAAACCTCTCACAGATCGGTGCACTTTTCGTTCCGGATCAGCACACAGAACGTGACCGTACCAGAAGTAAACATCTTTCATACATGAAAACGGACCTGATCGGTACTCTGTACAAATTCAACCTGACGGCATTTGCGAGATATATTCGGACTTAAGCGGCGAACGTAATAGTTATACAAATCAAAATTAAAAAGTAAACCATATACTATCCTGGTTGATGGGGCATTGGTTACATTCAAAATTTCAGTCAACTGCTTAGATATGAAGGATTGCATTCAAAAATTAAGTCTAATGCAAAATTCTCGCAGTTCGGTGTTCGAAAGTGATTGATCTTAAATCAAAATGCAAAACGAGTTTCGAGTAGTATCGAACAAAGTACAAAGGTACCATTGTGACTAATATTCTAGATCAGGTAGGTGAAATCTAATCCTCTATGCATGATTCCTAAACGTTAGACATGTATACTTTAGCCAACCCAATGGAAAATAAAACTCATCTAGAATTAATTTTTTTGGACTTTTGGCCAGCTTTTTTCGATTTGGTCGCACTATGCGCCGGTCCATTTTCCGTCACAATCTCAGAGGGAAGCCCCAGAGAGAATTTTTGGTTTCAACACTACAGCAGGAGCTTTACTATTCATTGACAATAAATAAACTTCCAACCATTTGCTAAAATCAACCACGGAATTCAAAAACGTTTGATTACCAAAATAAAATAAATCGGGACGTATACTTTCAAACGGATAACTGATTTTAGGCCACTGAACATTTCCACAATCAGGTTTAGCTACTTGTTAGTTATGTTATCGTTTAACCTATAATACGATTTTCACTTGTTGGGTATATTAACTAGCCAACCCAACCGCAAAAAAATACATAACTTGCAAAAACTTTCATCCATTATGGTTTCCGCCTTAATTATCTATTGACTTATTGGTAACTTTTCCAACAATTAAACGACAACAACAAATAAAGTTCTTTTAACTCCGTACATGTCTGTAAAGGTAAACGAGAAAAACGGTCAGCCTTCCTTATCAATGAACCTTTTCTTTACTTAATAGCATAATCGAACTATGATAAATAAATCGCCTATTGTTGAATTGTTTGTGCTGCTATCACTGGTAACGCCTTTTTTTCATCAAAAATAACCTCCTACGGTTTATGATCATTAACAGTTATAATATTTTCCCATAACATATTTTTTAAACCTTTTAACCGCGATAACAACCTCTAACCCTGCTCGGTGTATTTAACTATAATTTTTTCAGCCGGAGTGAGTGTGAAAGACACAAACATAATTGGCCTTTCCACACCATCAATTGAATGAGCCAAAACAGCACCAAAATCATAACGACTCGCGTCACACGCAATAATTATTGATTTATTGGGGTCGAAAATAGTTAAAACATTATGCTTCAACAAAAGCTTGCTCGAATTGTCAAAATTCTCCTGACATTCTTTACTCGATATAAACGGGTAGCAAAAATACGAAAAGCTTGCAAAATATTCTCCACTAACGGAAGCGGATAATGCTCTTTACTCAATACTTTATTAATCGAAATTTTAAAGTCTCCACAAATTCTATTGTTGCCTGACTATTTTGGACCTATACGATTGGTGACGCCCAGTCGCTTTAAACGGTACCTCCTTACGACTCCTACAAAAACCTGCTATGTGACCTGGTTTACTACATACAAAACATGTCCATATATGTCTACCAATACGTCATGTTGATATTAATTAGATTGTCGACCTCCCCCATGTTGGTAATTAGATTGTCGACCGTCACTATTAAATTTTTGTTTATCTCGGTGTGATCCGACGCTGGAACTTCGCTGATAGCTTTTTCTCATATGATCTCTACTATTGTTCTCGACCAATTTGTTAACTGTATTTTCACCACTAATTGCCTTCTGCTCCTGTCTCGACATTTCCATACCACACGCCTTATCGCATGCTGTTAGGAAAGTTAACTCCGACTCAGTCATGACAAGTCAAAATCAATGCCATCATCAAATCACTATTTTTATATATGTGCATATATGAGGTATTCTTTGTCAACGGGAGTCCTCTGGCAGTTTTTGAAAACGAATAATGGCGGACCAATATGGCGGCTATAATACGACGTTCACCCCTGAGATTTCAGCCGTATTACGTTTACGTTCGCTCAAGTCAAAGTAGAATTATAGGAAAAGTTTAACACTATGTATTTTTGGTAGCTGATTATGAATCCAACATCACTTTTGACTAAAAATGCTATGTGTCATTCCTAACCTCAAAAAACCTCAGAAAAACCAGTTTTTTTTATTTAACGATGCTCAAGTCATAGTAAAATTATGAGGTAAGTTTACCTGTTTGTATTTTTGGTCGCTGAATATGAATTCAACATCACTTTTAGCTAAAAACGCTTTGTATCGTCTCTAACCTCAAAAAGCCTCTGCATGCAACCAATCCATTTTTGTGTACTTAATGATCGCTCAAGTCATCACAAAATCATAAAAACAGCTTATCTTCATATATTTGTATTTGCTAGATCTACATCTATTCTTATTTGTGATGGAAAACGCATCACGTTGTTCCTAACCTTAAAAAAATTTCTCAAGTAGCAGTTTAATGAGCCTAACATGCTAATTTAGCCACTCTTCCACAGGCGGCTTTATTTGAATGATTGTTGAGCACATAAAACTGCTTCTTGAATCAATTTTAGTGTTTTTGAGGTTAGAAATAAAAATTCATTTTCAGTCAAGAATGAGGTCAGATACGAGTTTAATGATTGAATCGGAATTAGAATAAGCCATTTTCATGATTTTATGATGATTTGAGCGATCATTAGGCTCAAAAAATTACTACTTGAGAGATTTTTTTAAGGTTAGGAATGACGTAATGCGTTTTCAGTCACAAATAAGAATAGATGTAGATCTAGCGAATAAAAAGATATGAAGATAAGCTGTTTTTATGATCTTGTGAGGACTTGAGCGATCGTTAAATACACAAAAATGCATTTTTAAGAAGTTTTTTGAGGTTAGGGACGATGCAAAGCGTTTTCAGCTAAAAGTGATGTTGAATTCGTATTGACGAGTGGGAAGTATAAAAAGCGCCTCTAGTAGCGGGTTTATAAATTTGAAATTGATGTAAACGAAATTTCGCAGTAGTAGTTATGTATATGGAAATATTATTCTAATAATTTTAATTTTAATTAATTAAAATTGGAAAGAATTCAACTCAAAATGATACCCATACATAATGTAAAGTATGGTTTTGCTGTATTTGATTGATTTAGTTCAATTTTAATATTAAAAGTGCCAAAAAACAATGTTCAAAATTGCATAAATTTGATATTAATTTAGCGCCATTTAATACAATATAATATCGTCGTCCTAACTGTGAATTAACGTATCTGATATTTTTTCAAAATCTCATCTCTGAAACAAAATGGTTCATCGTGAGAAACTCTGTCTGAATTTTTGTATTTACCTGCGTTGGTTCACCGTTAGGACGAAGATGTCTCCTAAGAGTCAATTAACGTTGGTGTGGGAATTCGGCTTCAGTTTCTCAAGACGAACATTTTGGTATTAGAGATCAGATTTTGAAAAAATGTCAGATACGTTAATTCACAGTTAGGACGACGATATATAATTTTGCAGTTTGGTTTATTTTTATCTTGTAATAAATATGATTTAATTCTAGTAGTAAATATATTTAGTGTAACAAAACTAAAATAACAACGAATGGCGTTAACTTATTATCAAATTTATGCTAAATTGGACACTATTTTATGGTACTTTTAATATTAAAATTGAACTAAATCAATTAAATATAGAAAAACCGTACTTTACATTATGTATGAGTAGATTTTGAGTTGAATTTTTTGCAATTTTAATTAATTAAAATTAAAATTGTTAGAATAATATATGCATATATGTAACTACTACTGGGAAATTTCGTTTACATCAATTTCTCGGTTACAATTCCTTCCGCTAGACGCACGGTGCAAGTCGTCCATCCAGCGACTAAAAATAAAAATAGGTAAACTTACCTCATAATTTTATTATGACTTGAACATCGTTAAATACAAAAAACTAATTTTTCTGAGGTTTATTGAGGTAAGGAACAGCGCAAAGCATTTTGAGTCAAAAGTGATATTGGATTCGTAATCAGCGACAAAAAATACATAGTGTTAGTACAAAACTGCAATCTCAGGGGTGGACGTCGCATAATATCGGCTATATTGGTCCGCCGTCATGCGTTTTCAAAAACTGCCACACTGCTTCAAAAACTAGAAATGATAGGCTTCAATTTGTGCCCAAATACACCCTAAAAATCTTTAACCATTTTTGGGCAGAGGGGGTCTCCCGTTTACAAAAAATGCCTGATATTTATGTTTAAAACTTTAAAATAACACACAGGACAACTTACAATATTTTTTTTACTTTATCAACAGCAACATGTGTGACCATCATTTAATTTGGGGTTTTATCCTCGTCGCCATTATTTCATCTTGAGTCAAAATGCAAAATGTATTGCTATGACGTACCTATGTCTTTATTCATTCGACGTACCGCTTGGACTACGGACTGACTGTCCATTAATGCATGCCCTACAAGCCGACTAATAATTTGTCTACATGTATCAGAATAATCAGCTACATGTATACATAACACTCTACGTTAGTGTAACTGAACTGTAAAAACTGCCAAACCCATTAATTTTCAAACCTCGAATCTAAACCTTGAATAAAATGTAATACATATCAAGCAAACGGCTCAAAACTATAGAAATTTATAAACATCTAGTAATTGGAAAAACCTCAATAATTTTGAATTAATCTAAAAAATACCAAAGTATCTATAATATTCTGGAAAACAATTAAAAATATCGAATTATCCATATAAAGATTTGTAAAACAAAAGGAACTCAACCCAATGCGCTCATATCCTTCAAGTAAAACTTAAAAAACCCATGATATTCACAAATAATTCCGAATAACCTCGAATTAACTTGAAATATCGAAAAACTCGAATATAACCTCGAAGTCTTCCAAATCTACTAAATTAACGATTCAAATTTATATAAATTCTAAAATCGCGATTAATTTCGAAAATGAACATCTAGAAAATTTAGCATAAACTGGAATAATCTGATTACTCAGAAAAAAAAATCGAATAATATCCAGACGAAATTGGAATGATCTCGAACAATATAAATAATTTCTGAATGGAAAATTCTGAAAAGTCGGGAAATTATCGACTTACTTGTGAAAGTCACTGAAAAATGCAGAATTTGAATAATATTGGAAATTCGAAAACCCATAAGTTCCTCATAACTTCCAAAAATATTTAACATCTTATTTCGAAGGGCTCTAAGATTTTCGAGTATGTACAATTGAACAGCCAAATAGATTCGAAAATCTGAAACAAACTCAAATAACCTGACCGTTTCGAAACGCCGAATCATGGTTAAGTCTCTATCATCACCTCTTATTTCACATCAAATTATAAAAAATTATCAAAATATTAAACCCTTTTTTCATGATGATATAACGTCAAAACGAATATATTGTGTGCCCTTTGTAGGTATATCGGTTGGCAATATCTTTAGTTAAGGTCCTAAGATTGACACTAAACAGCTTGCCGGAGTCCGCGACACCAATGAAGAATACTGCAGCTGAAGTTTGCTGTGAGGTTCATGCTCTAGCACAATTCCTCAACGGTAAAGATCGGCGTGCTGTCGTAAAACCCCGATCATCCCTGAGTAATTTGTCCTTCTTTCTTCACATTAATAGTGGCAAAAAATGTTTTTTTAGAACTTCGTGGAGCTGCGTGCAATATTGTGTGTGCCATACAAATCTTGTAATCGAATTAATCGTCTATCTAATGGTATAAACATCATCTCTCTTCCTTTTCAATTACCAGCAGTGATTGCGAGACAGTCGGAATTTTCATACTGAAAGAGAAGATAGGTGTACTTCAATATGTTTTTTTTACTTCGCAAAAATTTTTAGTTAAGCTTAATTCTTGTAAGAATCACTCGTCTAATCCAACATTTTTATTTTATTTTTATTACAGTTTCAATGGTATCATCAGATGGTGAACCACATGAAATATTAACACTTGCCGCCATCACTTCCGGAATTGTAGGTGCCACAATTTTGTTAGTCATTGTAGGAACATTAATTAAATACAAGTAAGTTAATAGGGGCGAAACAAAATTCCAAATTAACTAAATTTAAATTTATTATTTCCTTTAACTCACAGAAAACAATCATCAAACTATCAAAATAATACAAAACGGTTAAAATTGTTCCCGTGTCGACAAAACTATAAAATACCCGTACTCGCACATCAAATGACCATATCAACAATAACCGGTGATGTGATACGGTTACAAAGTGAATTGTCATCAACAGTAGCGTCATCGAGCGCATCGATATCAACAAGCCGTGATTTTATAATCCCAATTAATCTGCACGATAAAGAGCAAAGTATGCAAAATGTGTCAGGTGTCGTATCAGTCGCATGCTAATTATAATAAATATACGATATATTAAGTGATAATACGCGTTTTTTATATATAAACATATTTGTATATTAGATTTTATGTAATTTAGAAAATAATACACTGACCTTCCCTTATTAAACACAATACTTACTGATTACAAATAGAGTTGTAAAAATTGGTAAACAAATCTTAAGAAATAAATCAAGTAGAAATACTTAATTCGTAATTTTAGAAATGAAAGTGATTTTAATTTAATTTATAGTATGTTGTATAACATAAATAATTATTGTACATAAAATAAAATAAAAATTATGAAATTTAGAAAATCGTTTATGAGTTTTTTTTTTTTGGTTTGTTATTCATTCAAATCATGGTATCATGAAATACGCGGCTTGACACTATAGGAAATCAATGTGAATGTCAATGGTGTAATTAAAATTACGATTTGTCACATTTATTTGGTGAGGGGAGTTGCCGGTTTATCAAAAGAACAAACAAAAACAAATACTCGTTGAAGTTTATAAACTTACAGTTAAATATCTAGACAAGCACGTCATATAAAACTAAAAGGAAACAATTGTGTGGAAAGTTAAAACACTTCGATACCTCGGCTTTTTTATGAGTTAATTGTTTGAAATACGTTTACAATAGTGAAAGCTTGCTATAACGATTGTCCTAAAGGTAATTCGCCTTTGAAAAAGTAGGAAAATAGATTCCAAAGTTTTCCGATCCAAAATGTATAGAATTTCTCTACTTGTATAAGTATCCAAAACGTAGTATGCGACGAGCACGCGAAGCAAAAGTAAAACTTCTAATGTTCGTGCAGGGTCCCAGAATTAGAAAAATCAATTTAGAATTACATTTGAACTTCACAAGTCAACCTTCACACATCATAGGTCCATCGTATGACACGTCATATGTATAATGAGCATCATAGGCATTGTGATTTTGAGAATTTAACTGACGAGTTGTTGCGTAACAAAATAGTTGTAAGCGTATGCTGAAATAAGATCCGAGAACGACTGTTGGTTGATGGTGACTTGACGGTTAAGAAAGCGATCGATGTATGCAGGTCAAATGAATCAAACAGCAGACAATTATTTGAAATAAATAAGAAACAAAACGTTGCAGAACAATGCATGGCAAGAGGTGCAGAATTTGCGGTAAATTTGGTCATTTGATGATTGCGTGCAATAAATGGGGCAAATAATGGAGAGAAATATGAGAGCGCATGGTTTGAAAGAATTGAAACTGAAAATAAGGAAGTAGAGTTCAAACTAGATACGGGCGCTTAATGCCATGTTTTTGATAAAAAATTAGCAAACAAGTTAAAATCAAAGATAGAAGCGTCGAGTACAAAAAAATTAAATGAATTTTGTTGACATCGAATTAATGTAATTGGTCGGTTACAATTAAAACGACAATTAAAAATCGATCGGTTGAAATAAAATGCAAGGCAGTAGACGATGATACAGTTCCGCTACTAGAGAGGAGGTTTGTGCAAAGAATTAGGGTTGATTAGTAGAACAGACGGTTCAAAGTTTTAAAATAAACGGACGAGTGTTCAATGGACTAGGGTGTTGAAAAAGCTACACATGACGTCATATAACATTGTCCTTAAGGCAAACCCAGAATTCGTAATTGTACCTTTGTAGTCATAAAACCGATTAAAGACCGATTGTTACACCGATCGATGGTGATAATTAAACAAAAAAATAAACTGATTGTATGTCTATACATATTGAGACATTATCCAATGAAATCATTGGAAGGAATATCACCCGAGATTAGGTCTAGTGTCAGCAACCGGAAGTGTTTCAACAAATAATGTCGCAGAAATTGAAAGATTTAAGAAACTGTTAGTGATGCCTAAAAAATAATTGCACAAAGAATCAACTTCAATCAATTTAATTCGAAATTATTTATACGTATCTGAAACTACTTTGGACAGCGAATTGTGCTGGTACAACGAGAAGCAAACCAGCTGAACACAAAGATTCAACGAAATACATTGCTAACTGTACATTTGTCCTTCGAGCCGCATCTCGAACCAAATTCGGCGCTTGAGAAAAATCGTGAACAGTTTATTTGCTTTAAACTTTATTGTAAGTTCAAAAATCAGTGAAGTGATTTAAATTGTGAACTGAAAATCCCGTTAAAAAAAAAAAAAATGAAAGTAAAACTAGTGAGAAGTTGTCAGTTTAGTTCAGTGAAATATGGTTAAATCTGTGAAATTGCATAATAGCGAAGACCCGAGCACTAAAGCGAATGTTGAAGAGTTTGGAGAATTTTAAAGCTCAAACGGCAAGATTCACACCCGACAACCGTATCTGTGATATTAAAGCGTACATAGCCCTCTTAGCTGAGTTTGAAGCGCTTGAAAGGACAATAAAAGGAACATTCGATGAAGCGAATATGGATTCGGTGGAAAAAATCGAGGAAACTCACGCCGATTTAAAACAAAATTTATTTATTTAGATTGGAAAAGAAGCTTGAAAAAAATAATGCTAACCTGGGTAACCACACTGTAGAAGAACTTATGTTAAATCAAAGCAATTTTTTGCAAGAGATTTCTTCTATTAACAAGCGTGAAAGTGGCGTTCGCTTACCTCGTGGTTAATATTCAAGATTTTTGTGGTAACTACGCAGATTTGCTGTCTTTTCATAATCTTTTTTAGAGCTCTTACCATAAAAACGACAGAATTTGCAAGGTACATAAGCTGCAACATTTTAAAAGCTTACTCAAAGGAGGCGTTTGCCTTAATCAAATATTTCACAATGACTGAGGCTAATTATGAGGAAGCTTGCGATAAAGTATCAGCCAGATATGATAAACTCAAGCACATCGTTCAAACCTTACAGGCACCCAGCAAAATGTTATGGGTGGATAGATTCTACAATTGTCTTGACGTGGTTATCCAGTCATCCAGCAAGATGGAAAGCATTTGTGGCTAATCGTATATCGGAGATTTAAGCCAATTACCACGAAACTGTTGAAATCATGTAAGATCTGAACATAACCCAGCTAATTGCGCTTCGAGAGGAGTGCTTCCATCGCAGCTTATTAATCTAAGTCAATGGTGGCACGGGCCGGGACGGTTGAAGAATCCTGACTGTGCTTTTACTTCTCAAGATCTAACCTATAAGAATGGCGAATATTTGGCTGAAGAACGAAAAAACACAGAACTCTTCGTTCTCAATGCTCAAATATATAGAAGAACATATCATCGACATATTAGTATGTAGGAGTTAATGTTATACTAAGCTTTTAAGAGTGTTGGCATATGTCTAGAGATATTTGAAAAATATTCGATCACCTGCGTGCAATCGGATTTCAAGCTTCCTTACCTTAAAGGAAATTCTAACTGCCAGAGACTCCATCCTAAAGCATATACAGCGAGAATCATTTGCTGAAAAATTTGATCGTTTACAGAGAGGAAAGGTTATCCAAAAAAACAGCGACATTCTTTCTTTGCCACCGTTTATAGACGCAAATGGTATTTTGAGAGTTGGCGGTAGGTTAAAACATTTAGTTTGCCAATTCAATTATAAACATCCAATAATTCTACCAAAGAGTCATGCATTAAGCTGAATCGTAATATTACTCATGCATGAACGAAACTTATATTCGCGTTTAACATTAACATCCCACCTGGTGACGAGACAGCAAATCTGGATAGTTGGCGGCAGAAGCACCAACAGAAAAATTGTAAATAAGTGCGTAATATGCTTCAGAAAGAATGCAAATACATGCAAGCAGTTAATGAGGATATGCTAATAGCTAGGATGAAAGCAACCAGACCATTTACTGCGTGAGATGTAGATCACGCGGTGAAGGGGGGGGGGGGGGGGTCGCCAAAATACAAAGGGATATATAGCCTTATTTATATGGTATGCACCAGGGGCCCATCGTGGCATTGAGTGCGGAAGCTCTGATGGTTCCAACCAATTTTTAATAATAATATATGGTAACAAAGGCTATTCATATCGAAGCAGTGAGTGATTTGTCAGCTGACGCCTTTATAGCGGCCCTAAAATGATTTATCGCGTGACGAGGAGCGCCAGCCAACATCTACAATGACAATGGTTCCAATTTTGTTGGAGCCAGGAGAATGAGATATATAAGCTAATTTTAGACAATAATCATAACTCTAGCGTTGCAGAATTTTTATCAAAAAGCGAGGTACAATGGTATTCCACCTGCATCGCCTAATTTTGAAGGTCTTTGGGAGGTGGCTGTAAAATCTATTAAAACTCGCCTTTCTAAATGTGCATCGAACACCCATTTGACTTTCGAAGAGATGGTCACTTGGCTAAGCCAGATCGAATCAATTTTAAATTCAATGTTACTATATGCAACAGCAGATGATGCTGCGGCCTTTGAGGTTCTAACACCGGCACACTTCCTAATAGGCTCAGCGAATTTTTACTTGCACGAGAGTGAAATCTTTGAAAGCATGCCGGTTGGAAGGCTTACAAGGTGACAATATATACAGCAGCGCGCGCGTCCAATCATTTAGGAAAAATTCAGCATCGAATATTTGCACAATTTAAAAAAAAACTGGATAATACAAGTTTGATCAATTTATTGGCGTTTACGATCGGTTCGAGCAATTGTGGTAAGTATTTTTTAACAGTACATTGCACTTTGTGATTGAACTTTGGATGGCGAATTGTGCTGGTACAATGAGAAGCAAACCAGCTGAACACAAAGGTTCAATGGAGTACATTGCCAATTGTACACAAACGTCAAATGTTCGATGGATGATATACTTACATACTTATGCCCGGTATCACAAAAAACGAGGCAATATCCAGTTAAATAATATTTCATCTCTTTCTTATTTTAAGAAATTGCGATTTATTTCATAATACAAATGCAACGCATGCTAATTTTATTTCTTTTTTACATGAATATTTTAACTGGAAGGCTAAATATTTAACTGCTCAATTTCGTCCAGCTAAATATTTCTTTGTAAAAAGAAATATAATCGTTTTGCATTGAATTTGTATTATGAAAGAAAACACGATTTCATAAAAGAAGAAAGGGAGAAAATATTATTTAACTAGAGATTGGATAATTTTTTGTGAAACCGGGCATAAGATGCAAAATCCGGCAAGGCCGGGTTATATCTAAATAAGGAAAAATGCTTATTTAATAACCGCTTGTCACCGGACGATAATAAACCATCGAGGTTACGCAGGATATTATTTGATGTATTACAATATGCGCCAAATGTGGTATATAAAAATGGTACAGAAGGAATAATCTTCAAAGCTGACAAGATAGTAGTCTAAAATCGAGAAAACACATGTAGAGGCCTAGAGGCTGCACATATAAGTAATTTAGGAATGGTATACAGTCACACGGGTAAGAAAATTATTTTATTGGAAGAACTTATTTATAGATGTAATCAATTATGTTCAAAAATGTGCAATCTGTCAACAGACACAACGAAAAAACGTGAAAGATCGATTATAAACAACCAGATTCCGGAATAGCCATGGCAAAGGGTAGCAACAGATATATTCACATTTGAATCTCAGGATTATATAGTGATAGTGGATACCTACTCAAGTCATATAGACTTCGATCAGTTGAAGGCTATTACATCTAGAGAGATAATTAAGATGCTAAAGAAATCGTTTGCAATGCACTCAGTTTTCATCACGAGAGTTTAAAATTCTTGCGGATGAATAAGAACTTATTCAAGACATCAAGTCCACATTTTCCAAGGGCAAATGGTGCAGCTGAACAAGCAGTACAAACAGAAAAGTCATTTAAGTTAAGAGAAAGACAAAAGTTGTATGCTGACCGGTTATAGTGTACTGCGGTCGCGATATTATGTAATTCAATGGCATTCTCCTTATAAAACATTTCTAAATTATGTGATCGGAAATTCGGAACGGATGCCTCTTGTTAAATAGTTTTTGAATATTGGCCCAAATGGTCAAAACGGATGATGTGAAAGTATATAGGGTTTTGGCCGGGAATAGCCTCCCTTCTTATCACCTTTTCCTTAAAGTATAAACTGTCTGGACACGACGAAATGTACTTGTCAACGAAAGACTTCATTCGAGGAAACCAACAAATTTATCGTAGCGCAGTCACCATGTTATCGGCCCCTAAATGGCCTCTAGATCATGATAATTGTACAAAAACCTGAATCCGTAGTTTTTCGGTAGACCCGATCGTTTACTAAACAATAATCGACGCATGGATCTGTTGCGCACAATTATCTCAAGTCTCTCGACTTGAAACATTCTTGATGTTCACTACATCATCATCTTGTGTCTGTATGGCCCCAATCCAAACATCCCCTACCTCAATCTTCCAAATATTACAGATTTCAGCTCCTTTATTGCCGGTTCAACTGGAAATCTACTGAGAGGTATAATAGGCATAATAACAAAGTGGAACTCTTAAATTCTCAACCATCATATTGTAATTTGAGGAATCAATGTTTGCTTTATCGAAGTAGTTTTTATTGCTTGATAATCTGTTATCCTACTTTCGAATTCTGTGTTACGTCTAATTTATTATGTCACATGTTTGAATCCTTCCTCCCCTCCGTAGTTTGAGTACTACTAGCATCCGTATTGACTTGGTTTTCTTTTTCAAACCTAACGCTTCTATCAGATTTGCCATCAACTGGATCTTCCTCACTATTGCTTGTCAGATGTGCAAGAAGTTCTGCTATTCTCTTAAACTTTTGACAAATTTATGGAAATAGCTCACCAATCCCATAAATTGGCTAAATTCACGAACTATTTGCAATCGTTTGAAACTTCGAACACATTCAACTTTGTCCTTCACCGGTCGCAATCCCTCCCTCCGAAACTTTTAGTAAAAACATGCCACAAAATTGACTGTGTCCGCGAAATGTTCTAAATATAACTTTATAATTTTCAGGTTTGAACATTCAAATAAAATGTGACCCTTGCTGAGAATCTATTTTCTGAATAATTTGTGGGCTGGCAGCTGGATATAAGTAGTTCGAGTAATTTTCACAATTTGCTTGTGAATAATAATTTAGAAAAAAATTATTTAAAGAAATACATTTTAAAGAAAAAAAACGTCTAATCGGCGTGAAAGTTAAAGCCAGCCATCAATTTTTTTAAACGAAACTAACCGATCTCAATTGTGGGTCTCGATAGCCTCTTCAATCTTCATCCATTTTACGAACAATATTGCCTATGAACCGTTGGCATACAGCAGTGGCATTGGATAGCCTAATTGGCATTCGGTTGAACTTTTCTAAATTCGACTTATCACTATAAACTTAGCACCACACGATTACTTTAATTTATTCTCTAATTCGACCCGATTAATATCCACACCATTTTCACTTTTGTCCCACAGGTCAACGATAACATATTCGGCACCTAAATCTTTTGATTTATAATGACCGTAAGTTTTTTGCTTTATAACGTTGACAAGAGGTGATAGTAATGATAGCTGCATGGGTTTGTTAAAATAAATTGATTTATTGATGAAATGTAAGTATGTTATTATATTGTAGTTTTTAAATTTTAATTAAAATTTATGTTGAGATTGATTATTTTAATTTAAAATAAATTATCCGCAATAGTTCCATTAACACCAGAGTTGCTCCGATCAGATGAGGCGGTCTCTAGGCACTATCATCACCGCCTGATGACGTCATAGCAATAATATTATATGTAAGGGATGAAGCCTAAGGACCAACCGAAACAATCATACCTTTAAATTAAAGGTAGTGCTTACAGTTGATGAGTAATTGCCCACGACCAAGGGCCAAATTTCGTACTACTTTTCTGAACATGCGGTTTAAGACGTTATCACATCAAAAGAATCTCAAAATGAACCATAATAAAAATGAGAGGGGTCAGTTTTATTGATCAGAACTTAATTCATTTAATACCTGTCATTATCTTTAATACATTTTTATTTACAATTGTTAGTACATCTTTACACCTACTGCAAATTTCATTGGCTATGTACTACTATATCAACATTTAGGGGGTTCTTTTGGAAAGCAACTTCTTGTACGCAATTCAAAAAGAATTTAAAGAAAACATATAGATTTATAGAAGAAACATAAAAACTCCAAAACTAAGAATGACATCAGCGTGAATTCTTAGTTACGTAGGTGGTAGTGGAAGTTGCACGTACCTCGAAAAAATTGGAAATGACCTCGGTACAAAGTTGTTTTTTTTAAATTGCCTTATGCTTGTATATTTCCTATCTGGGAAACACCAAATCCTCGATGAAATTATTTTTACTTTTGACTCACAGGATTGTAAGAATGGATTGGTGGATTCCGGAAGGGAAAAGCTAACAAATTTTTCAAATTTTTGCCTTAAGAATAGATAGAATGAAGTTTCAAATTTCAAATTATTGAGATGTAAATTTCGATTGTTTTATCTGTCGAGTTGACAAAATATGTATGCACTCACCGGCACATAAAACGGGTCAATAGCTAGAGACAAGTAACAAAAATCCAATTCCAGGTCATTCAAAGTAATCTTAAAAAATGTGGGTAAAACCTACTGTTTCTAATTATGTGATTGAGATTTTTTCAATTTTCAAACAAAAACCAAACAATGAAAAATTTTATTTAAATTTTCACAAATATGAACACAATAACAAAACAATCAAAATTGTTGTAGCGTGTAAGTTTATTGCACTCCCCTTCCCCTGAGCGTAAATAGCCGCTGTCATTCTCCGTCCCATACTTTTGATAAACGTTTGGATATCGCACTGTAAGATATTTTCCCATTCCTCTAGAATGCGCTTCGTAGTAGTTCCATCGTATTGGGAGCTGGAATATGAGACCGAATTCTTCTACCAAGAATGCCCCAAACACTTTCTATAGGATTCAAATCGGAATTCCTTGCCGGCCATGTCTTATTCGAAATATATCTGTCAAGTATTCATTCACGACTCTGACAACATAAGGTCTTGCATTATCATGCATTAACATGAAATTATCGCCTAAAAATGGTGCATGGGCAACATCATATTCTTCCAATATTTCGGTAATATAGGGAACGGCCGTTATGGCTCCGGTTGGAACCAGATAAGGCTCGGTGCGAGCTTCCATCAAATTTCCCGCGCATATCATGACTGATCCACCCCGAACTCTTTCGCGCTGTTCATGGAGCGTAACGCTCGCCCGGCCGTTAACATACTCGTTCTCGCCCATCAGAAGACCGCAAACAAAATCTTGATTATTCGGTGAATAAGACTTGGCTCAAATCAAATTCAATCCAATTTTCATGTTCGCTAGCAAATTGTAACCGAGCAATCCTGTTGTGGAAGAAGAAATTCTGAACCCGTGGCTGGTCTTCGTGCATGAAGATCTGTTTCTCCCAACCTTCGCCGTATTGCTATTTCGATTACATTTGTATTATGTACGTGTAACAATTCATTGCAGGTCTTAACAGCAGTTGCACGGCGATTCCTAAAAGTTCATGAAACTAAAACGGCCATCGCGAACGTTTGTTACTCATTATCTGCCGGTACCTTGTCGAATGGTTAACAACCCTTCCTCGAAAAATCGGGACGAAACACGTTGTACATTATTATGGGAAATCCGAAACTTATTAGCGATGTAGCGTTGGATTCTCCCATCTTCATGATTTCCGCTAGGTGACTTTAGCGACATAATAAAAATGCAACACACTGTATACAATAAAACGTTTGCATAGCACAAAAACAATTTCACAAATGTTCGATTATTAATTTGCGATACACGATGTCTTGTGTTACGTACATACTAGCGGTCATTTTACCTTAAAGCTTAATAATTAATTTGTTTTACCTAATTAAAATTAAAAATTTCTAAAACAATATTATTTTTAAAGACATCAGTGATACGTTGTAATGAAAATTTAGCGTGCACAAACAATTTTGGCTAGCATATAGTACAATGCACCATGGGCCCTTGTGGCATTGAGTGCGTAACCTTTATGGGTTCCAACCAATTTTAATAATTCAATGTAGTACAACACAATTGTGGTTGTAACATATTTTTTTTTGAGTTGAGTATGACAACCGTTTTTCCATTAGAAGCCGCGGCTTGTTAGTCAAAAAAAGTTTTTTTTTTGCCTTAAATCGGCCTTATAGGAGTGCGGATTCTTAAAAGCCACTTTTTTTAGTTCGAATGGCTTGTTAGAAAAATTCCCGTTGAAGCCGCTTACAGCGACTGCGTACAAAATATTCTAAGAAGGAGCGACTTGTTAGAGGTGTGAGGCTTATAACGGAAAAACAGAGTGCGTGCTTTTCGATAAATACTCAGCTTCTTATCACCAATATTGATTATTTCCAACTTACCTTCGAAGAACTTATGTTAAGCTTAACCATTTTCCAATCGTACCTGCGCATACCACCACGATTTATGCACCTCAGGAGAGTACTAATAACGAGATTTTATAGATACCGCAGGTCTCACATCACATCGCCTTCACCTAACTGTTCCAAGCCAACCGGCATTGATGGAATTTACTATAAAAGAAGAAAGTGGGAGGTTGTTATAAATTTATATTTGGACACCAATCTTAATTGGAAAGCTCATGTGACCAACATAAAATATTACATTAATTCTTTCCAGGATTTTTATCTTCTTCGTGATTTATGCCGTTTCTGTCGTTCTAATGGTTTATCATGTTGAAGTGGCTGCTATACAAGTACATACTTTAAAACCGTTGTATGTTCAGCAGAAAATGATTTCGCGAACCATATTGAAGAAAAAAGACCTGCTTGGCCTTTATTTAAGTTTAACAATATCTTGCCGTTGCAACGCTTGTATATTTACAAGGTTTTAAGAATTTTTTTTATGCGGTGTGGTCATTTTTGCATATGGTTTGATGATCGCTATAACTTCCGTGGTCAACTACTTCATAATGTTCCAAGATTTAATAATGATCACCTGCGCCACTATATTCTTGTTACAGCGCCAACATTTCTCAATGCTTTGGCGGATTTCGTGAGAAGGCTTATCTATACTAAGGAACAGCAATCTTCTGCACTCTGCAGGCAATTTTGATCTTCAGAATTTTTTTGATTCAACTTCGCTTGGAGTCCAATAATTGTAGTTTATTTTGAAATATATCTTTGAACCTACCTTTAACTTCTATCAGAACGCACAAACTCTATTCGCCGTAATTATAACGCTCATTTATATTCTGGAATAACATTTGTTATTATTTAAAGATAAATTCTCTATAAAAAAATAAAAAAAATTTCGAAAAAATATGGCAATTTTTTACACTCACATTTTTAAAATACTAATCATTTATCAGGAATGTGCCAATTCATGGAATATGTCAAGGAATTATTCTACTGGGGTATAAAACACTTTTTTAATACAAAACTACAAAATAAAATAACTTTGTTGCTGCCCCTCTCCCACGCCTTAAGATTTTCCCAAAACCATAGCCAACAACGCCATTCGAACATACATTCCATATTCCGCTTGTCGGAAATATGCGGCCCGTGGATCAGTATCAAACTCCTTGCTGATTTCAAAGACACGTGGCAATGGATGCATTACAATCATACGACGTTTAGCATGCGTCATTAATTGTGGTGTTACAATGAAATGACCACAAGCTTTGCGATATTCCTCCTCTGTTTTGAAACGTTCCTTTTGTATACGAGTCACGTAAAGGACATCGGTGATCGGAAGCACTTCTTCAAGCGACTGGCTAACGATTTGGCTGATTCCTTTCGATTCAACAAAACTTGTAATGGATTTGGGCATCTCTAAATTTTCTGGACTAACATAACGCAACTGTACATTGTAAAGTGTTAAAATACGCGCAAGAGAATGAACAGTTCGGCCATGTTTTAAATCACCAACCATCGTAATTGTTAATCCATTCACGGTACCAATTTCTTCACGAATTGTAAATATATCGAGCAGCGCTTGAGTTGGATGTTCACCAATACCATCACCGGCATTTAATATTGGTTTACGACTGGCAAACGCAGCTCGTTTAACTGCACCTGGTTCTGGATGTCGGAGCACTATGATATCTGCATAGCCTCCCATAACGGCGATACTATCTTCGAGTGTTTCACCTTTGGTCACCGATGAACTAGTTTCATCCATGTAAATGACACGTCCACCGAGTCGTTGCATAGCAGCGGCAAAACTACAACTCGTACGTGTACTCGCCTCATAAAATATCGAAGCCATAACTTTACCTTTGAGAGTATCATCAAGAGGTTTATCTTTAATAACACGACCCATAAAATATTGTGCCAAATTGAAAATATCGTTGAGCTTCTCTTTCGAAAACATGTCGACTGTAATGATATGTTTTCCGGTTAAACCGTGAGCTGGTTGTGTTGCTTGATTTGTTGGTGTGCTGGCCATCATTTCTTTGTATGTCATGTGACCGGTGGAATCTAACCTAATCCGAGGTAAAGGTGATGATGGACGCAAACCAATCGCCTCACCAGCGAAATGTACTCCCAACTTTGTAATTGGTTCGGAAAGTAATTTTGAGAATGCCTCATTCGTCTGTCCATCAGTTTCGTACGAATCTTGTGGCTGTTTAATCGAATCAATTTTTATTCCGACATCCTCGCTAAATGCAACCCGATCGATACGCTCGAGCGATTGTGCAAATATTGGTCGTTTATGTGACCATTCGCGAACGTTTTGCCCGTAACCAGGTGCAGCTAATACTTGGCCGTCGACAAACGCAACTTCACCACGCAATACAACACGATGAACACATCCTTTGACTTTAAATCCAGCGAATGGTGTCCATTTGGCTTTTGAGTATGTGGTTTCTTTAGGAATCACCCATTCCTCATCTAAATCAATCTCAACATAGGTGTTCGGTTGATCGGGAAGATTAAAGATTCGTTTTGGATTGCGATGAAATTTATTGATGACATCTTCGATTGTTAGGCGTCCTTCATTTACCGCATTCAATAATAAGGGCAGAATAGTTTCAAGGCCTGGGAATCCGGGTGGTGGTTTTATTGAATCTTTTTCTGCGATTGTATGAGGTGCATGATCTGTTGCAAACACGTCGATTACGTCAAGGTTTTCCCAAAGAGCTTCCTGATCTTCTGGACTACACAAAACTGGTCGAACATCGGAGCGTCCAAAACCCAATCGATCAATATCTTTGGTCGACAAAAATAGATGATGTGGACATACTTCGCATGTGATTTTGATACCACGTTCTTTGGCCGCTTTTATAATTAGAATTTCTTCTTTGCGTGCGACATGGCAAATATGTACGGATCGATCCGCTAAGCTGGCGAGTAAAATTATAGCTGCGGTCGCTTGCTTCTCGGCATGACAACATATTGTTCCTTTTTTTGGCCAATTTTGTAAATGTTTCAGCCACACCGTCATGTCGTTCAATTTAAGCGTGGTGAACGTCTCATTTAAATACATTTTCAATGCAGCTGCTTGAGGCGCTAGTTCACAAATAGAATTATAATTATCAGAAGATGCACCAACAAAGAGAGCATAATCACAGCGAGAACCAACATTGGCTAGCTCTTGAAATAATATAAACGAAGTACGATCTACAATCGATGGCGTTGTATTAGGCATGGCACAAATCATTGTTACTCCACCGGCCAAGGCAGCAGCGGTTCCGGAATCAAAATCTTCTTTATGCGTGCCTCCCGGTTCACGTAAATGTGTATGAACATCAATAAATCCAGGCAATTTGATCATTTGTCGCGATGTCATGCAATCAGTATGTGTTTTCATGGGTGGTGCTCCACCAATTAAGCGCATAGCCTCAACCAATAATTTGGTACACTTGACATCAGTCACCAGCGGTATAGAATAATCGACGGCCAAGCGACGTGTCCGATAACCATGGGTCATAAACGAAGATACTCGACGAGCGCCACCATTTCGCATTGGCAAATTTATTACCAGATCAAATTGTTTGTTTGCCAAAAATTCGGCCAAATGACGAAGTTCTCCGGTTTCATCCGCAGTTAATTCGTCGAATGTCCACTGGACGCATTCAACCTGGAATGGAAAAATAAAAAATTCAAATATCAGTATTAATTTCGTAACTAGAATATTATTGGCACACATTATCTTATCGTACTGCATAATAAATATTAATGCCATGATCTTAAATTAAACAACAAAGAATACACACCGGAAAGCCGTATGAACATGAATGCATAATAATCAATTAATCAATTTCAAAAAACGAGATAAGGAAAGATTTATTTTGGATTATAAATAAAGAGATTATAAGTAAAATTCTAAGTAAATGATTTTAATTAATCTTAGTCTTAAGATATGATGAAGATTAAGCGTCTAAGTATGTCAAGTGCTTTTTTTGATGGCTTAGTCACATTAAATTTTAAAACTATGTTTTTTCCTGTCGACAACTGTGAGGTATAAGCCCGCCCTAAAATAATAATATATAAAGCAAGGTTAGGCGAAACAGCGCAATAGGAGCAAAAGCAAATGAAATAAAATCAGTTAGTGAGCACAAAATTAACATTTTAATGTGTTTCTTGTTTATTCAGTAATCAGTACCTACAGGGAAGACTGGCTGATTGATATTCTCAAAAAAGTTTGTCAACCCACGATTTGTAGTCTGTCTAAAGAATTGCTGAATAAGAACACCAATAGCATTGGTCGAGCGCCAATGTTACAGGTCGGTTGCATTGTTTGATTCTTCTATGAGTGTCCCCTACTATGAAATTCTGCCAGTTGTCAGTTGATAACAAACATTTGAGGGAACATTTATTACCCGGCTGAAGATTCGCCCGACGTCAAGCCAGTCGTGACAAAATTAGTTAACAATTTCCATCTACTAAAACAAAAATAATTTTATTTTCTCTTTTCCTTTTTATTGAAGGGAGGTAAAAAATAATAATTTACTATTATTTTGAATAAACGTTGTTTATCAAATCGAAGTTGTTTATAAAAACGAAATAGAATATAACATAAATTTAAATTCTCATGTTGCTATTAGCAATATTGACAATTGGAGGTCTCGATTTTTAAGAATCTTCCTCATTTTTCCTGTGTTCAAATTTGTGGTATCTTTTTAAATATTCCGCCATTTATATTTTTTTATACTAGAGTGTCATATGTTATTTAACAGATGACAAGTACAAACATTCCGGTTAGGAATAGCTAGGTTATGGTGAAAGTTATTCAGAAGTTGCAAGAAAATTTCGTTCAAAATACGGTAGAGAAAATGTTCCGACAAACCGTGCTTATCATTGATACATTTGAAGAAACTGGTTCAGTTCAAGATCAGTGAAGCCGAATTTATTATCGTGCTGGTCGTTCAAATGAAAATATTGCAGTTGTTAGAACAAGTGTTGCTGAAGAGCCAAAGACATCAATTATCGATATCGAAAAATGATTAGAAACTTTTTGTGGAGTCAATTGGAAGATATTGATGTACAGAATATGTGGTTTCAACAGGATGGTGCAATATGCCACACAGCAACGGAATCAATCGATCTTGTGAAAGATAAGTTTAATAATCGAATAATTTCTCGAAAACAAACGTGAATTGGCCACCAAGATCATGCGATTTAACGCCAATAATGCCATTGAACTTCTTCTTATGATGTTTCTTGAAGAGTAAAGTTTATGCGGATAGTCCTCAAACTGTTCAACACCTCGAATCATTATGCGAAAAAGTTCTTCAAAATTTTGGTAAAAGATTGACAGCATGCCGAGCTAGCAGAGGAGGTCACTTGAACGACATTCTTTTTCATTATTAACCGGAACCAATGTACTTTAATTTCCAATAAAAATAAATAAAGATTTCACACAATTTATGTCTTATTTAAAATTTAAAAAGATACCTCAAATTTGAACACGTTTGAAAACGCATTTCTTTGACTAAATGTACGTAATACCAAGATTTCGTACCCAACCCGGATTTTCCATTTTAAAACGAAAATAACTGAAAATTATAAATATTGGAAAATGGGGAATTTAAAAAATAAATATGTTTAAATAAAAACCGAGAATTTTTAAAACCTAGATTATGAAAACCGAGATTTCGAAACGCTTCCATGAATGATGTTATCAAAATCTTGCTTTTTCGAAAATCTTGATTTTTTGAAAACTTTAAAATTAAATTCCCCATTTTCCAGAATTTATTATTTTCGGGTTGCCTACTAAATCTTGGTTTTCAAAATCTTGGTTTTACAAAATCATGGTTCTTAAAAATTCTGGAAAATGGGGATTTCGGGGTTACGAAACGAAAATAATCAAAAATATAAATTGTGGAAAATGGGGAATTTAATATTTAATAAATAAGCGTGATAAAAACCGAGATTTTGTAAAAGCAAGATTTTGAAAACCAAGATTTAGTACCCAACTCATAATTTTCAGTTATTTTCATTTTTTCCATGAAAATTCACATTTATCAGAATTTATAAAATATAATATTTTGAAAACTAAGATTTTGTCAACCAAGATTTAGTCCCAACCCACGAAAATAACTGAAAATTATAAATTCTGGAAAATGGCGAATTTAATTTGGGTTGGGTAATAAAACTTGATTGGCAAAATTTTGGTTTTCAAAATTCTGATTTTTATAAATTTGAGAAAATGGGGATTTTCATTTTAAAACGAAAATAACTGAAAATTATGGGAGCGCATCGAAATCATGATTCTCAAAATCTTGATGTTATCAAAATCTTAGTTTCTTGAAAACTTTAAAATTAAATTCCCTATTTTCCAGAATTTATTATTTTCGTTTTAAAATGAAAATCTTTGTTTTACAAAATCATGGTTCTTAAAAATTCTGGAAAATGGTTACGAAACGAAAATAACCAAAAATATAAATTCTGGAAAATGGGAAATTTAATTTTAAAATGAAAATATGAAAAAATAATAAATTATGGAAATTGGGTAATGAATGGCTACAAAATCTCGGTTTTATATATTCTGGAAAATGGAAAATTTAATTTTAAAATAAATACATATAAATGAAAACCGAGATTAAAACTGAGATTTTTTAAAACAGAGATTTTGAAAACCGAGTTTCTCGCCCATGATGTTATCAAAATCTTGCGTTTTAGAAAATCTTGGTGTTTAGTGAAATTTAAAATTAAATAACCCCATTTTCCAGAATTTATTATTTTTGGATTGGCTAATAAACCTTGGTTTCCAAAATCTTGGTTTTACAAATCTTGGTTTTTATAAATTCTGAAAAATGGGAATTTCGGTTACGAAACGAAAATAACCAAAAATATAAATTCTGGAAAATGGGGAATTAATTCGAGTTGGGTAATGTAATAAAACTTGGTTGACAAAATTTTTGTTTTTAAAATCTTGTTTTTTATACTAAATTTTTGAAAATGGGGATTTTCATTTTAAAACGAAAAAAACTGAAAATTATGGGAGCGTGTTGAAATCATGATTCTAAAAATCTTGATATTATCAAAATCTTGGTTTTTAAACTTTAAAATTAAATTCCTTATTTTCCAGAATTTATAAAAAGCAAGACTTTCAAAACCTAGATTTTGTCAACCAAGATTTAGTACCCGACCCGTAAAAAAGAAAAAAAGAGAAAAAATATAAAACTTAAATAAAAGGGCCATTTTGAAAACTAAAAGAAAAAGAAGGAAAATTAAACAGTGCAGTGTAAATGACCAACAAAGAAAAGAGACAATAATAAAAGAAGGAGCCGTGAAAAGAACGTGGAAAATGCCGTTGTGAATTGCGAGACAAATAAAAAGAAAGATCCAGAAGAGCCATCCTTCACTTCCCGTTTTTTTATTATACAGGGTGAGGAAAAAGTATGGAAACCCTTAAAAATCTCGCGGAGTTCAATCCAATAAAAATGAGCAAGGTTTATTCTTAGGTCATTTTCAACGAGGAGTTTAGCGGTGAGATTGGTTGTGGCCTTGACCTTCATTTTCTAGGTCATTTGGAGGTCAAAGTCACTTTTTTAAATTAGAACCCCTATTTTTGATGACAGAATCAAAAAGAGCGATCAATTTTACGTCCGAGTATGTATTTTCCATGACCTCCCAAGATCTTTTTTTTTTTATTATTATTAGGCTTGGCTCCTAGGGAGACCTACATGAAAAGGAACCACATTGCCAAAAACCCAAATTTACAAAAAGTTACATATTTTGTTCATATTACTTAATTTTACTAATATAATATCATCTGTAAAAAGGAACCGGATTACTCCCTACACATATTCTGTGGGCTATTACTTATTTTGCATCAAATTGTTATCCCACTCATCCTAATAAATTCATACATTGCCTTATAAACCAAACAGCCTCCCTCATTCATTAAATCACTTAGATTTCTTGCACTCCGAAGGATATTGAACTGAGATCTGTATTGGCTGTATCTAGGACAAGCCAATATGAGATGTTCAACATCCTCCACACAACTCACAATCTTTGTTCTCACTCAAATTACGTTTCCACAAACATTCCTTCCAATTTCCATGGTTCAGTCTAATTCTCTCAACCGTTCGCAACATTCGCGTATCTCCTTTGAGCTCCTTATAGAAAGGCGTTCTCAAAGGAGTACCACGGACCACTCTGTACATCATTCCTTTCGTCAAACTTTTCTCATTAAATTCACTCTCCCATTTTCTCCACAGATTCGTCTGAAGCATTCGAAGTACGGCTCTTGCATCCTTTCTTTCGTACTCCTGAACCACGTCATTCAATGTACCCTTTTTTGCTAACATATCGGCTCTTTCATTTCCTTCGATCTGTCTATGTGCTGGAATCCATTGTATGGTCACATCACGTTGGCAGCATCGAACGCATTCAAAAATCCAATCAACATACACATTGCCTTCCCTTCCACCTCCACATTTAAGCAAACATAAACCACTCTGAGAATCGGAAAATATCACTATTTTCCTATCACCTTCATTCATAGCCAGTTTAATTCCTTCAAACATTCCAATCAGTTCAGCGTTCATTATACAGATGCTTTTATTATCCACTTTAAAACACTTCTCAAAATTCTTACTAGGCATAAAGACACCAACACCCACTCCATTCTCATTTACACTTGCATCTGTATAAACGATATCGTATTGCCCATAGTGCTGACTGATTTTCCCAAACATACATTTAGCGATAACTTCATTCATTCCCTTATTATATTCCTCCATTTTCAAACATACAGTAAGATTATTGGGAACGGGTTACGGCCCAGCATTGCCTATACTCAGAAAAACGTTCATATTTTCAAGTGCAATGCTAGTTCTATATGTTTGTTTGAACACTGCCCTACTTTGTAATCTTACTATCATTTCATTCCAAAACTCATTTTTCTTAGTTATCATTCTCACTGACTCTCTCACTGTGATCCACTCTCTCTTGTAATCGAGAGGTGAATCACCCAATTCAGACCACAGAGTGTGTACTGGGGTTGAATTAATCGCTCCCAATACCACTCTGGCGTACGCATTCTCTTCTTTCATTAATTGGCTAAAAGCCTCTTTTGAACCATTCCTATACACACTAATACCATATCCAATTTTGGAGGATATAAGGGCCTTCCTTAACATGTCAGTCACGCTCGGATGAGCGCCCCACTTGGGTTTGCTCACCCGTTTAATCACATTCAAACGTTCCTTGCCGTTATCAGCCAAAATATTCATATGCTTCCCAAAATTCATACGTCTGTCAATCCAAATACCCAAATACCTGTACGCATTTACTTGTTCAATTCTATAGATATCCACACTGATATGAATATTTACATCATTCGTTCTGAAACTCATATAAGCACACTTATTAGGATTCACTCTCAGATTCAACATTTTAGGTTTTTGAATTAACTCATCTACTCCCTTTTGCGCTTTTTGAGCCGCCGCATCTATACTTCTGCCTTTTCCAATCACTACAAAATCGTCTGCAAATTGCAGAACGGTTTGATTGTCAGTATTGATGCGGTGTATCTCGCTGGTATATAGGTTGAACAGAGCTGGTGATATTTTACTTCCTTGCGGAAGTCCAATATTAGCAACTCCCTCCAACATAAACCCACTTCCATTCAAAACTATTCTCCTCTCAGTCATAAAATCTATTATCCACATACATACTTTCCGTGAAAATCCAAAGTTCGAGAGAATTTGTTGTAATTTCCACGGAACCACGTAATCGTAAGCTCTTTCAATGTCCAAGAATACCGCAACACCTTTCATATTATCCTTTCTCACTTCCCACACTAACTTTTCCACACACTCGATTGCCGAGTGGTTCTTTCGAAATCCAAATGTTGTCGATGGCAACAACTTATTTTCATTCATAAAATCTTCCATTCGTTCTTTCATCATTCCATTTAAAATTTTTATAAAAACATTCAACATACATAATATGCCTCTATAATTTGTTGCCACATTTCCATCTCTGTGAACCACTCTGCTCTCTTTCCATTTGCCCGGTATTTTGGAACCCATCCACACTTTGTTGAGTATCTCAAGCAAGTTATATTTTGCTGGGTCACTCAACAACCGAACCATTTTATAACTTACGCGGTTGGTCCTGGAGTGGTAGATTTTGATGTATCTAACACTCTCAGGAACTCTCCATATTCATACTTACAATCCATTCTTTCATTTCTATTCATTCTATCAACTTCATTTCTTACATTCACCTCATTGCTTACATTCAATACCATTCTAATAAATTCTTCACCTTTTTCTCTGTTCTCACATACCACATTGCGCGCATTAAAATGTTTCCCATTCACCCTATTAAATACATTCCATACATCCTTAGTTGTGGTTCTATGTGTCATTTGGGACACATATTCCCGCCAACTTTTCCTTTTCGCTCTGCGAATAGCCTTTTTCAACTTCCCATTCATTTTACCATATATAATCTTATTCTCACTACTCTTATTCCTATTAAATTCACGCAAGACTATTCGCTTCCTTTCGTACCAGAATTGAACTTCATTGTTCCACCAACCATTCACATTAATCTCTTTCATATCCACAATTTTTATACACATTTCATTCACCCGTTGTATTTCACTATCCAACTGGCTTTGATTTATTTCATTTTCTCCGAGAATCTCATTCATTTCTTTCACCCATGTCTTGTTATTCATTAACTCACGTTTCTTTCTAAGTACTCTATTATCATTCATGATCATTTTGATCATGAAATGATCCCCACCCAAATTCTCTTCTTCAACATTCCAAGTTCAACATTCCCTTCTCCAACCTCCCAAGATCATCTGAAGGAATTTACATTGCGAGATGAAAGTATGAAAACCCCTAAAAATCTTGCGGAGTATGTACTAAAAAAATCGAGCAAGGTTTATTCTTTGGTAATTTTCAACGAGAAATTTAATGGTGAGCTTAGTTGTGACCTTGACCTTCATCGTCAAGGTCATATTGAGCTCAAGGTCATTTTTTTTATAGGAAATCCCTATTTTTAATATGGGATTCGAAAAGGGCGATCAATTGTAAGTTAGAATATGTATTTTCCATGACTTCTCAAGGTCACCTGAAGGAATATATTTAAATTGTAAAGCTTATGATATGCTATGAAAATTAAAAAAGATAAATAAAAAAAGTCATAAATCACAGAACTATGCATTGCTAAGCTTATGATTTGCTATGAAAATTATAAAAAAAATAACTTTTAAAAATAAAAAATTAATTTTTATAATTTTTATTTTTTTAAGGTTCGTAGCAAATCATAAGCTTTACAATTAAAATATATTCCTTCAGTTGACCTTGGGAGGTCATTGAAAATATATACTCGGACGTACAATTGATCGCTTTTTTCGAATCCGATGTCAAAAATAGGAGTTTACTATAAAAATGACCTTGACCCCAATATGACCTTGAAGATGAAGGTCAAGGTTACAGCCAAGCTCATCGTTAAATTCCTTTTTGAAAATTATTAAAGAATAAACCTTGCCTATTTTTTTTTTGTCATACTCCGCGAGATTTCTAGGGGTTTCCATACTTTTACCTCGCAATGTAAATTCCTTCAGATGATCTTGGGAGCTCATGGAAAATATATACTCGGACGTAAAATTGATCGCTGTTTTCGATTATGTCATCAAAAATAGAGGTTCTAATTTAAAAAAAAATGACTTTGATATCCAAATGACCTTGAAAATGAAGGTCAAGGTCACAACCAAGCTCACCATTAAATTCCTCGTTGAAAATGACCTAAGAATAAACCTTGCTCATTTTGTTTTGGACTGAACTCCGCGAGATATTTAAGGGTTTCCATACTTTTTCCTCACCCTGTATAATTATTTTACGTTTCTTTTTAATTTTTTTTGTTTGGTTCTATTTGTTTAATTTAGTATAATCGTAAAACCGTAATTGATTGTCGACATATTAAAACAAAGATTTTTTCAAAACCATTATGGAGGAATTATAGGATTTTAAATTGGATGCTAAGGCACTTAATGTTGAGGAGGTATCACATGAATTGCGAATGAAGAACATTTTTGAAAGTGGGACGTCACGCCCTAAAGTATTGGAACTACGAAAAGTTTTGGAATTGAAGGAAGCACTACCATTGGATTCATCGGTAAATGAAGGTGATTTTAATTTGGCAATTAAGAGTTTGGGGGAACTGCAAAAGGAGTTGAGAGATGTCATTAGAGAAGAATACATAATAAATGAAAACAAATTCAAAAAGGATTAGTGTGCTTAGAACAGCGGGTGACAGTGAAGAGACTAATCGGATATTATAAGGGGTTGTGCGGAAATATTAAACGAACTTTGAAAATGTCATCAGAAGAACGAGAAATATTGGCGTAGCAAAATTCACGACCACCTCATCATAGTTTGGCGAAAACAATTTCCAAAGATGGCGTTCGAACTTCCAGAGGAAAGAAGTCTTTTTCGAATCGAGCAAGCGTTCGAATAAGACGTACTTTTATTTTATTTCTGCGAAAAAAAAAAAAAAAACTTAAAATAATAAAATTCTATTAGGCAAATTTAATAGATAATTAATAAGATAAATAAACAATAAATACACGAACAATCAGTGAAGTAAAATTAGTGAAATAATAACAGGTGTTTAATCAAAAATAAAAAATAAATAAAAGTGGCAAATACAAATAAAGATACAGGGGAGGCAAATCTATGTAGCAAAAATGGAGCGGCAAAACGGGCCCTCCACATAGATACAGAGGAAAACACAAAAAAAATAATAATAGAGGCTTCACACGCGGACAACAATATAAATCAAAACGGGATGCCTGAAAACAATAACAAACAGCAACAACAGGCAATCAACAGCAACAAATCGGAACCTGGAACAAAGGCTTCAACCACTGAGGATTTAGCTAAGGATAACGAAGTAATAAGACGGATATCGCTAACTGGCCGATTGGATATGGAAAAAACGCAACTTACACATGAAAATAACTTGCTCAAAATGGAAATTAATGAACTCAAATTAGAGCTAATAAAGATGCGCAACAACATGTCGCAAAGGCATGACGATAACGAGAAGTTAACGGAACAAGGAGCACGCGGCACCAGTGCAGCAAAAATACTAACAGTATCAAATATAGAGGTATCAAATAAATACAGCATATTCGACACAGAAGAAGAGGAGGATGAAGATGGTACAAAAATGGACGACAACGATAATTCCCGTTTGAATTAATAAAAAAATCCATACAAAAAAAAAACAATAATAACACAACTACAGTTCAAAAAAATCAACAACATCAATCAAAACCTAAACAAACTACATCGGTACAAGCAAACAATACAAATGCAACAACAATAGATACACCAACAAAAAAAAATATGCGGCCTCCACCAATACACATTCAACAACAAAAAATCAACGACACTATAATCCTAATTAAAGAGTCAAACATAAAAATTTTTAACATAAAACGAGTAAATATACACAAACACACGCTCCAATTAGACACAATGGAGAATTATAATAAGGCGAAAGAGGTGCTCAAAGAGGTGAGCACACCTTTTTTCACTTATACGCCAAAGGCCGAAAAACCAAAGACAATAGTCTTAAAGGGATTACACGAAGAAGAACAAACAGAGGATATAAAAGATGCAATTCAAGAGCACAACATAAAGGTCACAAGTATTGCACAATTGAAAACAAAGCAATCAATTAGTAAAGATAGGAAGCTCCCATTATATATAGTGCAATGCACTCCAGACACAAATATGGGACAATTATACAACATAAAAACCTTAAATTACCAAACCGTATCTTGGGAAACTTTAAAAAAGCAGGATACGATTATGCAATGTCACCAGTGCCAACGATTTGGTCATGCAGCAGCAAACTGCAATCTTAAATATAGATGCGTTAAATGCAATCAACCACATGAGCCAGGACAATGCCAAACTAAAGAAAAAATTAAACAAGAAGAGGTGTACTGCGCCAACTGCAACTCAAAAGGACATCCGGCCTCGTACAAAGGATGCCCAATATACCAGGCAACACTTAATAGGCTAAGAGGAAAAATTAACGAAAAAAGAGCAAAAATACACACTCCAGCAAACATACCAATAAACAAAAACACATACGTTAATGTAGAAAGTGGAACATTCGCAGAAATGTTGAGGGGAGGGAAAAAACAACCAGCAACTACAACATCAATACCTATACCAATAGATATAACAACTACAACAAATTCAAAAACTATACAACATTTAACAGACAAAATAGATAAAATGGCTAAAACAGTGGCGAGCCAAGGCGAGCAGATAACAACCTTATTGGCACTAATCAAACAACTAGTAGAATGAACAGTAACAACAGCAACCTCAAAATAATAGCTATCAATGTAAATTCAATCATCAGCACACGCAGAAGACTAAACCTATTAAATTTTATCAAAAGCAATAGACCGGACATAGTACTCCTAAGTGAAACCAAATTAAATTCAAGACACACAATCACCTTCAAAAATTACAACATAATCAGACAAGATCGCACCCAGGGAATAAGAGGAGGCGGCACAGCAATCATAATACACAGGAAACATAATTACCAACAAACAAACCCAAATACACAAAACAACAGATCCGGAATTGAATATACGGCGATAAAATTAAAACTAAATACAAACAACCAACATTTGTATATAATAGCAATCTATTGCACAAACTGCAACCATACGATCACAGAATCACATTTTCAAAACGAATGGCAGGAAATATTTATCAAATATGACCTAAAAAACCCAGATAACTATTATATAATTGCGGGAGACTTTAACGCTAGCCACACAAACTGGGGGAATACTGCAAATAACACCAGAGGAATCAAACTAGTAGAGTGGATGGACAACAATGATATGGAATACAAGGCAAGGCTATTCAAACCTGATAGCCCAACATTTATAAGGTCAAATAACATACTAGACTTCGCCATAATCGATATGAGATTAAACATAAAAACGAACGATATGGGAGAAATACCGGCATACACATACGACAGCGATCATAAGGCAATAGAGATAACATGCAATAATTATAATACCAATAACCAAACATTTCAACTAGACACAACTAACGTAAATGGAGAAGAATTAACAAAATTCAATTTCCACAAAGCAAACTGGCCCATATGGCAATCAAAATTAAAAACAATATACGACAAACATTTAAAAAATAATAACATAACACATATAATCCCAATAAATTGTAATATCACAAACACAGAAATAGAGACACACATAAATACAATCACACAATTAATCAATACAAATATCAAACAATCAATTCCTAAAATAACACGACATAATAACATGGAGTGTTACACAAATCATACAATAAACAAATTATACAAACAAAAATCAATTAGAATAACACTATTAAAGAGAGGTCGTAGAAACGGAAGAATAACGCAGCTAGAAATATTAGCACTAAAAACAGAAATAAAAAGGATAAATGAGCTAATTGGACAAAATGTCCAAATTGAAGTGAATAAAAAATGGACAGACTACATAGCAAACATTAAACCCGGACCAAAAATGTTCAGCCAAATTAAGCGAATTAGCGCAGCAAACACTATAAAAGAAGATCTAATCATCAAACAACTGCAAGTGGAGGAAAGCGAAATAAACAATATGCAAGGACTAAATATTGATTGGGCAAAAATAGAAAAAGAAGGCACAAAATACAATAGTTACGAACAATATCATAATTTAAACATAATTGGACATTATATAGAAAAAGTAACGATACCAAATCCAGCACTTGGCAAACCACAACACGAACAAAGGATCAAACAAATAGTAGAACCATTAAAATCTGAATTTGAAAACAACAAAAATAATCACATAACAAAAATTAAATTTAATAATAACTTCACAGCAACAAACCCACAAAATAATAACTACTTCATAACAATAGAACAACTAAATGCCATAATGAAATGCTTAAACACTAAGAAATCCTTCGGACTAGATAACTTACCGTGCGTAGTGCTAAAACATTTACCTAAAGAAGTGATAAAAGAAATCTGCTGCTTATTCAACCAATGTTTAAATAATCGTATTTTCCCTAAAATATGGAAAATCGCCAAAATCTACCCTATCCATAGAAAAGGAAAAACTCCGCTAAACCCAGCAAACTATCGGCCAATAAGCCTACTTTCCAACCTTGGAAAAATATACGAAATAATCATACACAACAAAATACAAAATCACATTAATGACAACAATATATTACCAGATAATCAATTTGGATTTAGACATAAACACTCTACTGTTCACGCTATAACTAAACTAACTGCTGATATATGCAGGAACCTAAACCAAAAAAAATGTACCGGAACAATATTAATGGATATGGAAAAAGCCTTCGAATCCGTATGGCTCGATGGACTAATTCATAAGCTGATGCAAATGAAGTTCAGTAATGACATATTGCAGCTGAGCTACGAATTACTATACGACCGTAAATTCAAAACAACGAACGGCAACTTAATATCGGATAAAACATTCAGAATACACAATGGGCTGCAGCAAGGGTCAATCACAGCTCCAGTCCTATTCAGCCTGTACACAAAGGAACTGATTGAATGCGATCAACTAAACTCACAAGAGATACAGACAATAGCCTACGCGGATGATTTGGTCATTTACGGTACGGCAAAGAAAATACAAAGCATCAAGCAAAACATCCAAAAAGCAGTGGACTACACTTTGGATTATTTGCACACATGGCGGATAAAGATCAACCCAACGAAATGCGAGGCAATCCTCTTTCGTAAACCATACCAACGAGCGACAGCTGACACACGTAACAACTGGAAGAAATTCCAAATCAACATAGGAGGTACGAATTGTATGCAAAAACCAACAGTGAAGTACCTAGGAATAAATTTAGACCGGCTACTCTACTTAGATGACCACATAGTACAACAAATAACGAGAGCCAAAAAAATCTTCCATTACAATAAAAGAATTTTCGGGACAGCCGGCATCACAACTGCAGTAAAACAAATATGTTATAAAACTTTGGTACGACCAATACTAACATATGGTTGCCCTATTTGGTGGAACGTAGGTCCAAATACGATGGAGAAAATGAGAGTGTTTGAACGGAAGTGTCTCCGATACTGCCATGGAGAATTCCGGAAAGCAAGCACAGGCTACAAACATTACATCTCAAACCAACAGCAATACAACAAATTTGGTAAAGACCGTATAGACCTACACATATTAACGCAGATAAGAAACCATATCAAAAGAACAACCGAAACAATGGAGAACTCGTTAGTATTTGGACCCTACTATACCGAAGACAACATAAACAAAATAAGCTGCCAAAAAGAAAACAACCCAGGTCCAGAAACATTCCCCTATTTGGACCGAATTGGTTATATCGAAGATAAAGACACAAGATACCCACTCATCTATCACCTGGAAAGACGGCAAAATATAAAAGGATTTGATGACCAAATCTTTGCCAACAGAGAAGAATATCACATACATAACCGTCATAAATTCTCAAATATCCTTATAGACCCGCAAAAGAACGCAAGAAACCGGACAAAATATTGGTGGCTCAACCCGCAACCACCCTAAAATCAATCAACAGAGGGAAAAGACATACAAATATAACTCAATACAACCCAGATCATAAATATAAAAGCATAGGGAATAATGAGCCGGTAATGGGAAGGGCGAAGGATCGTGGACTCTGAAGCGAGCGATCCAATGTCACTTCATCATCACTACCGGACTTGTTTCCAGTAGGAAACAGTTTGGCATTTTTTTAATTTTAACCCTTTTTTAGCCAACACTATACTAAGATAAAACATTGAAACCCACACAAAAAATTAACGTAAACAATAAGACTGATTGAATTTCTATAAAAATTAAAGATTATAAAATGAGACTCCAATGGAGCAGATTTTATCAAAATTATAAATGTACAGGGCTCTTTTGTAATCAGCTTTAGCCCGAGCATTAAGTATTATATGATTAGTTAAAAATAAAGCGTGATTTGAGAAAAAAAAAAAAAAAAAGAGGAAAGAAGTCAATCGCCGATTTCCAGATAGCAGAAAAATTAAAGCCCGCAACGACTAGTCGAGAAGAAACTATAACAGAACGTGTACAGGCCCGTTCTTCTTCGTCCCACCGTTACCACCGTTACCAATAAGTTATTTGAGAGTTTGCGATTCCGAGTAGCTATAGAAAAATGGCCAGTGAGATTTTCTGGTGATGGGTCTTTTCCGTTGACCAAATTTTTACGGAAAATTGAGCTGTACACAGAAGCCGATAAAATCGCGATCAAAGATTTATTTAGTGGCATTTTTAAATTTTTAGAAGGAATTGCGTTAGAGTGGTATGAAGTAGGGCTTGCCCGCTTCCGGACCTTTTACATTCCCGGGAAACAGGATTGTGATTTTGTGAATCCCAGGATTTCCCGCGATTCAGGACAAGACAAGGTTTCTATCCAATACCTAATTATTTATGTGATATTAAAATTGAAACTACATATTTTAAATTTTAGATCGAGAAATGGAAAGGAAAACAATTTAAGTAGGATTTAAAATAGTTGAAAGAAAATGTAATGTACTGATTTAATCACTCAAGCAGCGGATTCTGTTCTCTCATCATAAGAAATGACCGGAGGAAAAAATGAAATTTAAACTATCAGCGTTGATTTTACTCAACATATTGCCAATAGTTGGCCATGTCTCATTTTCAGTGGATGTTGGCTTTATAGTATAGCAGGTCGTTTCTCCATTTTTGGCTTATATTTATCACCTTATTTTTCCTTGTGCCAGGTCTGAGTCATAGAATAGCCGAGATAATAATCGAGTCCTTTCTTATTCTCATTTGTTAAGGAGCCAGAATTGCAATTCTGGAGACCTTAAAAAATAGGTCGTGCGACTAAATTAATTTTGGATTTAGAAAAGTCTTGAAACAGGGTGCGCTAAATATTGTAATTGTGCAAATTTAGTTGGCACCTGAAAAGATAGGCCCTTAATAATTTAGGGCTCTGGACATTGTTGATATCTAATTTTCAATTGTTCAACCGATATTTCTATTTTATTCAGAATCGATGCGACACCCAACTCCATGAAAACTGCTCCATGAATAATTTGAGCCTAATTTGTAAACCACCACCTTGAGCAGAAACAACCAGTGATAATTACTTTTAGGCTGTTTGAACAGGAGTTTCGATATTTAAATTATATTTGTTGCTCTATAATGAGCAACAAAGGCAATTATACATATAATTACCCACTTTATCTTGATTGATATATGTATATTATATACCTAAATATAAAAATAATTAAAATGTCAACATCAAGAAAAATAGTTGCTCAATTATTTTAATAGACAGAAAAGTGTGGAATACTCATTCACCAAAACTCCACAGTGAAAATGCAATTACTTCATATAAACATTTATTAAAAAAAAAATACATTGTCCATTTAGTATCCTATTTCTCAGCTAATATTTTTAAAGTATTTAAACGTGTAATCTAATTACATAATTTTGCTCAAGGTTTAAGCAATACTCGAGTTAATGGTAAATTCGTTCTGAATGGTAGGGAATTATTAAAACAAAATTGCTCAATTTGGTAAATTTTAATTGTACTAAGTATAATTAAGTCAAGAAAAGTAAAACAAGCTGTGCTTATTATCAGAAATTTACTTTCAAGAGTTGCTCAATTATTGTTTGTGAAACATTTATTGAGGTTAAACGATTTCTGATTTATATTTGGTTAGCAACTATGATTACCTATTTAGCACTCTAATTTTAGAGGCTAAAAGTAATTGCTCAGTTTACAAAATTGCTAAAAAAATTATGCAATCTTTATATTAATTAGTTTTGCTTAAATCAAAGTTAAGCACAAAATTAATTGGGTTGATCAATTTTTAGGTTAGGTATTAAAATTAAACCATGGCGCAACCATCGAAAATAACGAATGGTATCCAAATTCATGAGGTCGCACGTAAAATATTTTGCTCAGTTAGTAGTACTACTCTCAAATTATTTCTATAAGTAGCAAATCTGCAATGTTCGAAGTACGTAACACCAACCTGTTGAAAAATAATGTACGTTTGTCTATTAATATCACTAAACTTAGTAACTTAGTACTGCATTTTTTACAAGTTACTCATTTTATAAATATGTTGTTCAGTTTTATATTTTGATATCTTCCACACTAAGCAAAATTCTATTTTTACTAAGAAATTTTGAATAATCAAAAATATGTAGCTCATGTAATTGCTGGCTGCCTAATTTTATTCTGAATTTTAAAGTGGATAAAGCCCTGTTAAGTGTTTTTAAATTATCGAAAACCTAAACAATAGTAGCTCAATTCGTAAACTAAACATCCACACACTTACAAATTTTTTATTAGTCTCAGCTGGACAAACAGGAACACTTAACATCATTTAAGAATAACACTACACAACAGGTTTTACTAAGCCAAAGGTAGCCTTAGGACTCGATACGTGTTGCTCAATTTTACGATTTTTGACATCCGCCTTAATAAAAAAAAATATAGAACACGATAAGAACGACCAAGACACAGTTGGTACGTCTAAACTAGATTGTTAAACCAAAACCTATTTTCAATGTAAACTTTAGTTTAATTAGATTTGCTCAAAATGAATATTCCTATTAAACGGCTTATTAAAACGCATAACCTGGGCTTTCAAAATTGTATTATTCTTAAAAATCTTGATTAAGTAGTTTGTCGTATTGCGTTTATATTATCTTTTTGACTGGTCTGGACACCGATTTTTAATGGGGTATTAAATCAGTAGCTCAATGTTTGAAATTAAAAATTCGTGGCGTCAAAATACACAGTGCGATAGTTCGGTTTAATTCTGTAGATAAACTATGTACGTTCAGCTCTTTCTTTTTACTGAATTCAGTTTCTTTGTTTGCTTCCAATGGTCCTACCTTGGACGAATTTTATTAACGAGTCAATATCTCTATTTCTTTTAATGGCTAATTTTTCTTTTAGAAGTTTTAACGTGTATGGCCGGCCAATAATAGTTGCCTGTTGAAATTTATTAACAATAATGCTGAAGTCGCTCCAGCATTAGGTTCGCAAAGTATTATTTTCCGGGAAGCAAGCCCTAGTATAAAGTGAATGCAGGCAAAATTCATACTAGTGAGGGGGGGGGGGGAGGGATTTAGTAACAGGGCTCAAAATGCGATTTCTCTGAAAGAACTGCGATTTCATGATAAGAGAAGAGATTTTGGAAAGGATGCAGTTACCAGGTGAGCCTATAGCAGACTATTTCATGAAGATGACAAAGTTGATCCTCAAGGTATGTCCGCCTTTAGACGAAGGTTACAAAGTGTACGTGCTTCAACGCAACATGTTGCCTCATTATCGCTTACAACTAACGGTTGCAGATGTAATAACGGTGGCATAATTGGAGAAGTTGTGTAAAAATATGGATTAGGCAAAACTAATGGAGGCAAGGCAACATCAGTCCAACCAGCCACAAGTACACCCACCACCTGCTGCCCCAGTATGTAGACCAACTAATAGGCAAGACGATAAAAGTAACTTGGCCGCTGTTGAGGTTGTGCATAACAACCCCCGCCTGTTACCAGTAGAATTACCAGAAGGCAGCAATCGGGCAGAAATAATTCAAACATAAAATGATGGAACTGCTTACAGATTATTCATCGACATTTCGATTGTAATAAACCCAAGCAAAGGACATATTATTGGTGATGTGGAATGGATGGCTTCTGAGCAGACCAGTGCCCTAGAAATCACCAAAATGGAGGTTTATTTGCATACTTGGATGGACTGACACAAGAATTAATTAATGGTAATGAGCAGAACGGTAATCAAGACGCAAGATAATGAGAAGAACGACAAGAAATACGCACGGAGATATAAAGACGGGACATTTTCTCGTAGAGCACAATACGCGATACAGTCAAAAGGGAAAGGGCGACATAAAGGCGATAAGAAAGACGGAAGGTACTTGAAGCTGGTCGAGTCGAACTTGGTGAAAACAATAATGCATTATTGGTATGCCACAGATGATTGAATGTGTGACAAACAATGAAGGAGACAAACGACCACACAAAGAGATGGAAATTTTGGGGTACCGTGTAAATGGGTTGCTGGATTCAGGAGCTAGTTGCACAGTGATACTGATGAGTAATGATGACAGCTATGTGTGGTTGGATCAACTTGGTTTACATCTGATTCCGATTAATTCCAGCATTGAACAGTTCACAATATTAAGCATTCTGTGGATATATCGTTTTTGGTTGAAAATAAATATAAGTGATCAGGTCTTTGGTGGTCCCACCCATTCTCAACTTTTGGAGAGCTTTCCGCATCTGGCCATCAGTTGTGTCCAACGACCTGCTTGTCGTCGACTGTGCTAGTGTTGTCCAAAACACTGGCATGGATAATCAGATCAGTTGGCCGATTTGCAGAAAGTAACGCTGAACCATGTGATGCATTCCTTTCTAGTAATCCAGCCTGAAAAACTTGGTTGTATGAGTCTCATAGAACAAAATATTGACACAGGCAATGCTAAGTCGTTTAAAACGAGGGCTTGACCTATCTCCCCATACGTCCAGAACGAAATGAACGCAATGGAAGAGGCCGATGCAACTGAGTGGGCACACCCTATTGTTTGCGTGCCAAAACCCTCAGGGAAATTGCGATTCTGTTTAGATACACGCAAACTAAATTAAGTTACAGTGAAAGATAGTTACCGTTTACCATATACATATAAATAGGATTTTAGGAAAGTTATCCAGTACAAGGTACTTGACCAGTTTTGGTCTTAGCGATGCGTTCTGGCAGATTGAGTTAAATGCTTCCAGTCTACCCATAACGGCTTTTATTGTACCTGGAAGGGGACTCTTCCAGTACAAGCGAATGCCATTTGTGCTGTGCAATGCTAGCGAAACTATCTGCCGGTTGAACGACAAGGTTCTCGGGGTAGATTTGGAACCGAAGGTGTTTGTTTACCTTGATGACAGAATCGTGATGTCACAAACGTTTGAGGAACACATAAAACTACTGAAAGGGGTAGTCAAAAGTTTGCGGAAGGTTTTGTCTCAAGGAAACCAGACATCCCAGATACATCATTGTCGAGCACGGATTAAGAATCAATCTCGAGAAGATTACCGGAATCCTTAACTTCGCAGCACCTAAATATATGTTAAAGATGCTCGATGGCTCTAATGCTAATTAAATTGTGTTGTTTTCAATAAATCCCATGTCGATTTCAATAAGTAAGACAATTTTTTTTTTGACAAAATTTATAAATAAAAACAAATTTTAACTGTAATAGCAAATGAAGCCGGTACATGCAACAAAAGCCGCTGAAATTCTGCGACTCTTGCAGCAAAGCCAAACTCATCGTCAAATTTCGTGGAAATTGGATTGTTCCGCCGGTCTTGTTTCGAAAACCCGAAAAAAATAAGGCGGAGTATCACGGAATACCATAAACGCCTAATGTTACGCCAAATTAACCACGGTGTATGTGATACCGCTGTCCAATTAAATACAAAACTTCGCCAAAACTATCAAATATAACTTTCGAAAAGCAGTCCGCAAACACTTGCGAAAAGCTGGCTGCAGAGGACGGGCTAAAGCGGAAAAGCCACTTTTAAAAGATAGGCATACAAAATTGAGGCTGCAATTTGCCCGAAAATACCAGAAGTTTGATTTGGAAGATTGGAGAAAGGCTGTTTGGTCTGATGAAATGAAAATCAACCGATTCGGGTCAGATGGACGTTGGTGGATGTGGAAAACGAAAGGCAAGTCAGTACTGGATCGCCATGTCCAGCCGATCTTAAAATTTGATGGCGGTAACATCGTGATGTGGGACTGTATGTCAAAAGAGGAAGCAGCGGAGTGTCACAGAATTTATAGGAGAATGACGTCACTCAGTTATATTAACATTTTGGAGCGCAAACTACAGCTTAGCTTAGAAAAGTGAGAAAAGACTAAGACTGAAGTAATGTTCCAGCAAGATAATGACCCAAACATATTGCGAAAGCCACATTGAAATAGTTTGCGGACAATAATTACCATCTGTTGAATTGGCCACCACAATCACCGAATTTCAATCCAATTGAGCATCTTTGAGAAATCCTTAAAAAATTTTGGTAGAACATGAGACTGAAGCAGAGAATCTCGAAGACTTATGGAGCAGTGTGAACAGGGCATGGTTCACAATCACACGGGATCAGTGTTTCAGGCTAATTTTTAGTATTTCAGGCTAGTTTCTAGTATTTTTGTGAAATATAAACAAATGTTTTATTTAAAATGTTTATTGCTAGTATGGCTAACAGAATCCAAAATGATCTTATATCCAGCCATAAAATCACTGGAAATAAAAGTTTATAGGTTGTTTTGACAATTTGTCATTTTATATGAAATATGTTTCGGCTTAAATTTCTCGGCTGGTAACTTTCGGCTGAGATATCCAATACCCTATCTGCATTACCGACTTGTTTGTTATCATACATTCGGTGAAATTTAACAGGGTTTTCAATATCTAGTCACACAAAGGTTAAAATCAATAAGATTTGTTCGGCTTTTTATAGACAAAGAATACATATTAACAATAATGGCATTAACAACATAAAAAGCCGAAAGAATCTTATTGATTTTAATACAGACAAACTTCTTTCTATTATTTGTGTGGGCATAAAAAACACACAGAAATGAGGATTTCCTTGAGTTTTTGATTTAGTGAATATAATTCGCTAGGTCAGTTACGACCTTGCCTCATACTTAATGTATGAAGTTAGAATTGTATTTTGTAGTTTGGTCGTAGCTACCTGAAGAGTATACCGAACTTTTGAGTACGAAACCAAACTACCACATAGAAAACTCAAGGAAGGTTTTCATTTTTTGGGGTCGATACGCTTTGTATAACTCTTGGGTTAAAGTACGGGGGGTAGTTATTAATAAAAAATATAGGTACGGGAAGGTGATAACTGGAAGATGCTAAAGTACTCGCTTCTATTGTAAAAATTAAAAATTTGCTTTGCCGAGTACAACACATTATCAACGAGATTTAAACACATTCTGCGTTGATGTTGGGCGTAGATTAATTAAGCAGATGGCTAGATATGTTTTGAATCAATAAACGCCCTTAACAAGATTTTTCTCATCATCATGTTTTGTACAAATCACACCCAGTTAATATCATATAATCATGCTCAGTTCTTTTTATTGTTTGTTTAATGTATACATTTCGATCAGATTTACGACTGCGATTTATTTAACACGGGTATTGTCATGTTTCTTATCAGGCCGCACACAGTGTTTTGATACGCACGGGCAAATAATATTTTGATTGCTATTTTTAACCAAAGAAAATATATTGATTGATTATATATTAAAATTCCAAACACACAAAACACTTCGACATTAAACTCGTTTCTAGTATACAACTAGTCAATTTGTGAACGTTCCACTGTAAACCTGTGCTGGTAAATTTTAATTTTTAGTAAAAAATTTAATAATGGTTTGATATCTTATATTCGGAGTACAACAAGTATCAAAAAGTATGTTTTATTCAATTGTAGATTAACCGATTACAGTTGTTTTCTACCCAACCAACATGTCTCACTACAAGTTTGATCATTTACAATAGAATGTCGAATTTGGTTACAGTGTTTACGGATTGATAAGATTAGGTAAAGTTTTTTGTTAGACATTATAGTTATATGATTAGAGGTAATAAAAATTGTTTCGATTTTAACACCACAGCCTAATAAATTGGTACCATAATATAATATATGTATAAATTAGGGCTTTTATTATGCTTTATCTATGAAACATGATGACGTCCACGGTAATATCTGAAACTAAATCTTATCTATAAGCAATAATACATTTTCGTGCCCTTGCAAAATCTGGTTGGCAATAGAAGATCACCGAACATAACTAACACGATTCCTATTATCGTTTTGAGTTATATAAAGTGGGCGAAAAATATGTTAGACAAAAAAAACGCATTTCCCGTTTATTTTTTTTTTTTTTAAGTTATCATGTTGTGATAGTATATCGCTATTTTATTTACAATTTCATGAAAAACAAATTAATAATCAAATATAAAAATTCCAAAAAAGTTACTTCAAAAGTTTACATTATAAAGAAAACCAAGATAAGAAAGTTTTTTGAATATCTATACGTTCTTTGCAAGTAGTCCTTTGCAAAGATAAACATGTCGTTTATTCGGGATTATAGATTTTCTGGGTACGAAAGAAATTGTTAAGTGTTTTCATCGAAGCAATGCGCAACATTTATTGCTTTCAATTTTTGATCAAATTTACCAAATTCCCTTGCCAAGTTATACAGAGACAGTGAACAATGACTGTAGTAAAAAAATTCCTATCATTAACCGGTTTATTGACAAATTTTAATTTAGGCAAAAATTTGTCAGTTTCTCAAGTTGTCATATCTCTGACCGCTTATAATCAATTCCAGTTTTGCTTTTATTTAAACTTGTCAAGTTCGAGTTTATCAAATTCAAATAGTTGCTGCTTTTAACCGTTTGATGATACGATAAAAATAAATTTTAGCGATAAGACTTCATTTGCTCCTCATAACAATATCTGTCCAACAATCCAATCGATTGTCTTACTGATATAATCGTGTAATATATCTCGAAAGAAATTTCCTTTTGTCTAATTTCCAATATGGTTTGCAGAAGAATGGCTCATTAATTTACCTCAAGGGAACTGGTGCACTATTGCGAGAGGGATATCGAAAGATAGATTTCACAGTTTAGAAGTTGTTCCGTTCTCTCTTAGTATGTAAAGTTTACAAATTTTAACAAAACTCATTGGGCTTGTATCGTTAAGATTCGGTGTAGAATCTTTCTTGTCATTCTATTATTTCTTATGATTTTGATACAAGATTAGACCTTCATTTACAAGCACAGTAGCTTCTCTACGGAAAGTTGGTACTTGAATCCTATCCTGAAGAAACAAGCAGCCTAGAGAATTTTCAAAATAATTAATTGTAATATCAAAATACAGTCTACTTCTGTATTAAAAATGGCTATTCACCAGTTTAAAAGTCAAGCAGAAGAAATTTAAGGATAAACCAAAAGGTTGACATTGGTTTTCGATGCTGATGTAAGCGGTTTAATCGTGGTAGATAAAACAGGTAAACTTGACTAAAACTATACAAATAACTTTGAATGAGAAACTCGGCAATTTTAATTTTTTTTTTTTTTTTTTTTTTCGCTGGCGCTACATCCCATGGAGGGATTTGGCCGCTTCATTATGAAGTTTCGTGATCAGTTTTTAAACGGATAATGAATGATTAATTCATTGATCCTACCGTTAACCAGCCGTGATTTTTCCATCACCCGCCGGGAATTGAACCCGGGACCTCCGGAGACATCAGTGTTCCGCGGAACATAGTTTGGGAAATGCTGCATTAAAGGATCTAATAAATTGAAATTATTCATTTTTTGGTTAGCAATTCAACTAATTCAATTTTAGACCCATATTTTTGGGACATCGTATTACAATTTTTAGACGAGGGTATTAAAATACAATTTATGGGTGGTGTTGATGGTGGTATTAATATGAATATTTTAGGGGATTCCAATCAAATTGGTGGTTAGAAATTGTTGATGTCTTGTAACGATTAAACTTCCGATATTAATATTTTGTATTGATAACTATTGATCATGTTTATTTTAGATGTTCTAAGGTTGAAGTTATGTTATAAGCTGAAAATTTGTAGATAACTGAACATTGTGCTGCATTTGTTAGATTATTAGTATTCCAATATCTTAAAACATCATCTTTCCTACAAAGGAGCCTGTCCCGAAAATTATCGGGTCGAGATTCAAGCGATTTTTAGATATTGGGGAAATTGCCTTTTCCCGGTATTAAGATGAAACTCCCGAGAATGGATAAATGTATACCCTGTTAAAGTTAGCCGAAAGTTTCAACCCGAAAGTAGAAAGTCGTTATTGCAGATTACATTATTTACATTCCAACCAGAGCGAAGAAATGAAAAAAAAATATTCCAGATTAATCTGCATCATGCTAAGGCCGAATCGGATGTCCTTAGTCGCAAATTTACGGAATGAGGACGAAGGGCCGAATTTCAAAGGGCTGAATGTCGAAGGGCCGAATGTCGAAGGGCCGAATGGGTCGAAGGGCTAAATGTCGAAGGGCCGAATGTCGAAGGGCCGAAAGAGTCGAAGGGCCGAATAGGTCGAAGGGCCGAATAGGTCGAAGGGCCGAATGGCGAAGGGCCGAATGAGTCGAAGGGCCGAATGGGTCGAAGGGCCGAATTTTTTTGTTTATTTTTTTTTTGTTTTTAGATATAATTTGTTAAATTTCTTGTTTTAAGGAATATTTTGTAAATTTTTTTATCAAATATAAATTAATTTCTTTTGAGTTTATACATATTTTATTATGTTTAATCTTTGGATATTCTATTGGCAAAAATATTGCATTAATTTAGTTGTTTATATTTTGTGTTCTTTTTCTAATTATCAAGTGGAAAAATATTTGTACATATGTATGTACATAATAATTATTTCCCCAAAACCAAAAAAGAATTTTGTCATAAAATGCCATAAATTCAGACAATTTTTTATTCGTTAGGGTGAAGGAAAATTCTATTTGGACGAACTAAATAATTTCTCTGTGATTTAGTGATGTGACTTTAGTGAATATACTCCTAACAGTTTACTACATAATTATAAAGACAAATTACAGTTAAGGCAAAATTTCCAAAATGTCTACTTAAATTAAACGAAACTGTTTATTTTAAAGTATATTGTTGTCTCATGTATTGTTTTGAATATTGTTTCAATCTGAAAAGTATTACCAATTTTGATATGAGTCTTTTGACAAACAACATTTCAACCTGGTATTGATATCTGGAAAATTAATATAGTTTTTCATAAATAAATAACAATTATAGTTCTTTATATCAAATTCAGTACATTTACAAAATATTCCTTAAAACAAGAAATTTAAAAAATTATATTTCTAAAAACCAAACCAAAAAATAAACAAAAAAATTCGGCCCTTCGACCCATCAACCCTTCGACATTCGGCCCTTCGACCCATTGGGCCTTCGACATTCGGCCCTTCGACATTCGGCCCTTTGATATTATTCCAAATTTACGTGCCAATACATAAACGTGGCCCTGATTCAGGAATCGTGTACTATAGGAAAAGTAATTAAGTTAAAGGATTACCTAAACAAATAGGTTAGTTAATTAATTATTTTATATAGAGTAGGTATAGGGATCTTTATTTTTATTTATTAGTACTTGAGCTTTCAATCCCAATTCGGGATCATTTTCAAAAGCATAATGAAAATTATTTCCAAAATAGGTTCCTTTTTATATAAAAAAATGTTTTTTTATTTTTACATAAAACAATCAAACATTTGTTACAAAAACCAATTTTTCATGAAAACGCACAGCCTAGACAATTTTTCGAAAAAAAATTTCCTGGCTAAAGTGTTTTTCATGTAGAAAGGTTGTACAATTGAATAAAAATAAAATGAGATGAGAAAAAAAACTTATATAAATAAATCATACGAGTTGTCAATATAAGCATAATCTTCTACAATGTTAATCGAATTTTTACTTGATTTAATATGTAACATTTCCAAAATCGATCTTTTTCTAAAATTGGTTTGTTTATCGAGAATTTTGACGTTATCTAAATTGATTAAATGATTAGAATTTTTCAGATGCCGTGTAAGTGCACTAATATTTGAATTTAGATCTTTGTTGGTGTCATATCGGTGTTGATAAATTCTTTTTTCCAAAAATTGTTTTGTCTGTCCAGTATACGTGGCGTTGCAACTACAACGGACTTGGTAAACCACATTTGATTGTTTTTTTAAAGGTACCTTGTCTTTAATACAAATTATACAGCAGTGATTCCAAAATTATATTGGTTACCAAAAATTCACATCCCAATGTACCATACAGACCAATTATAAGTTCGATAAATAGCCCAACATACTCGTTATCATCATTTTTAGGAAATATTATTAAACCAAGATTGGGAAAAACAAATTCATTCATTCTAAATTCTGAAGATTTCAAAAACAAAATTAATAACGTTACCATCCCACCAAATCCCATGTTAATCTCTTAAGATGTAAAATCCTTGTTTACGAATGTTGATAGCCAAATTGTACGAAATATTATTAGTCAAAATTGGAGAAGTATAAAAAAAAATTCTAAATCTAAATTAACAAAAATTCAATTTTTTACTGCTTTAGACATTGTGTTGAACAATTCAGAATTTTCGTTTGATAGCAAAATTTATAAACAAACTTTTGGCTCACCTATGGGTTCTCCCATAAGGCCCATATTAGCAAATTTAGTAATGGAAAATTTAGAAATCTCAGTATTAAGCTCTTTGGACTTTCAACCGTTATTCTACTTTAGATATGTGGACGACATAATTACTGCGGTACCGATAAATAAAATCGATTATTTTTTAGAAGCGTTTAACTCGGCAAATAATAGAATCAAATTCACTTTAGAAAAAGAAGTAGATAACAAAATTGCATTTTTGGACATTTTGTTAATTCACGAACCAAATGGCAAAATTTCTTGTGATTGGTATCATAAAGATACCTGGTCAGGCAGATATATACATTTTAATTCTTGGCTTCCCACCACTTACAAAATTAACACTATACAAATTTTAACCCAAAAAGTTAGAAAGCTTTCCGATACAAAATTTCACAAACAAAAGGCCCCTATGTGATATGTAGTGAAAATTGGGCCCCTCGTTTTTGTACTTTCGCATGAAGATAGAGCCTTGAAATTGAAATATATGTTTAATCACATCTTTCGAAACCTGTCTGCAAAATATGAGCGGCAGCCTTTTCTTCGTTTTCCAGAAACTGAATTTTTACTAGACCAATTTTTACATGTGTAAGCATAGGAAAGCATAGAACAATGGCATTTTACATATGTTCGCATTGAGATACAATTTTGATTTTTCACATATATGTTATATAAGAATCGTAGAACAACATACTAAAAATTCTCTAGCAGCCCCTTCTTTGTTCGCATACAATTGGACTAAAAAAATTATTTTTATGCAAGAGATGTCAGATACACATTACACATTACTCTCAATCTCAATCAGTACAATTTGGTTCATAACTTTTATGTTTATATAACAATCACATATATAACAGACTATACAACTCATTGGAAAATAGACCAATCAGATAGTTCAATTTAATACAACTAGTGGTGTTTCGGCCACAAACAAGTAAATCATATTATGTTATAATCATATCATCCATGAATATAAACAAACAATTAATATTTTTGACATTTCGCAAAAATGAGTTTATTTGGTGCAGTTTTTATTTGGTTGTGTAATATATTTGGTTGATTCGTTGTATAGTCTTAACGTATACAACTCTAGCTTCGAAAATCATCTGAATATACAGTTGCGGGCTCGATGTGTTACCTAGGAAACACATCTCGTCCTCTTAACTGTATATTAGATTATTTTCGAACCTCTTGTTGTATAACTACTGTTGTATAAATCGTATTTCAAGTCTTGTTTTGAGTAATATAACTTGTGTGTAACATAATCTTTAATACTTTTACAATTCGTTAACTTGTGTGTTCATCATGATTAGAACTGTTTGACTTAACACTAATGGGTCCAGAAGATAAAATGTACTTTTTATATTTATTTTGCATGTAATCTCATAAAATTGTTTATTGTAGTTGAACGATCTCATATTCTCTGTCGCATATGTAAGTCACGCATATTGAAATGGCGAGGAGTTTGCACTTTAGGAGCACCTTCTTTATAGATAAATGTTACTACATACTCAAAAAGCGTAGGAAAGTCATATAATCCAAATAGTTATGCCTGTTTGAAGTGTCATTCAAGATTAAAGTTCAAAAGATATCACTTACTGCCTGGTAATACAGCTGAGGGTAATACTGTGGACAATAATTTGCATAATTATGAAATGGATATAACTCCTGATAGTTCTTGTTGCACTACATCTTCAGAGATTGATTTCCAGGCTTCAACCATGAATAGTACAACTTCATTTTCGACATTAGAAAACACAAGTACTGAATCTCAATCTGAATTTACATCTGAATTTCTCAGTAGTCAAGCTTCTGTAACGTCAAGCAAAGTTTCTTCTGTTCCAAGAAATGGAATTATAGTCAATCTTCCTAGCTGCTCTGGTACACAGAGAATCGATATGTGGAAAAGAAAGAAAATTGTTATTCCAATGAGCAATAGATGCTGTCGCTCACATTTTGACAAAAATGGCTTGTTTAATAAGAAGACTTTAGAATCATTAGTTGCAACTAAAGAAACAATAGTATTGTCCGCTGAACATATTACAGCCACATTAGGTGGCGAGTCAGTAACCATCAGGGCCGTAAAGGGCTGTCCCCAAGGAGGTGTACTATCTCCTCTTTTATGGTCATTGGTTAATGATAGACTGCTGATCCTCCTGAATAGCCATGGGTTTGATGTCCAGGGCTATGCGGATGACGTGGCTATCGTGATTAGAGGCAGGTTTGATGAGATCATCTCTGATCTCATGCAAAATGCACTCAACTTGATATGGCAGTGGTGTGACAAGGAAGGACTTAGTGTCAATCCAAACAAAACTGTCATTGTCCCTTTTACGAGGAGGAGAAAGCTCTCGCTTGTAGCTCCCTCGTTAAACGGTACTATTGTTGCCTTTTCCAAAGAGGTTAAATATATAGGGGTTATCCTGGATCATAAACTGAACTGGGAATAACATATACAAAAAATTCAAAATAGAGCCACAAAGGCTTTTTGGGCCTGTCAGAGACTCTATGGACGTATTTGGGGACTACAACCAAAAATGATCTACTGGTCATTTCTAACAATTATTAGGCCTATGATCACTTACGCATCGCTAGTGTGGTGGCCTAAAACTCAACAAAGGACAGCGCAAACTTTATTGAATAAGGTTCAGCGTATGGCCTGCATTGGGGTTACGGGCTCAATGAAAACATGTCCGACCGCAGCAATGGAGACACTCCTAGGACTAACTCCATTGCATCTGCATGTAAAAAAGGATACTGCTACTATGGCCCTTAAGATGCAGGCGGAGGGTAACATCAAACCAGGCAATATGGTGGGCCATCTGGAGATCCTTAAGGAGTTTCAGACAGGTCCCACTATAGGAATGCCTTCCGACTGTATGCCAGCCAAACTGGATTTCCACAAACCCTTTTGTGTTAGATTACCTGACCGGGAGGAGTGGAGTACAGGGGGACCATCCTTTGAGCGAGGGTCATTGGTGTGGTTTACAGATGGATCAAAAACGGAAGATGGGGCGGGGGTAGGAATACATGGGAGTGGAGTATCACTCTCGAAGTCCTTGGGTACCAATGCAACCGTCTTTCAAGCAGGAGTGCATGCTATAGAACTTTGTGCTAGGATAGGCATTTCTAAAGGCCTAAACGACGCAAAGGTTTATATAGTATCAGACAGCCAATCGGCCTTAAAGGCTCTTAGGTCTTTTACCATTGAGTCAAGGCTGGTATGGGATTGTCTGAAGGTTATTAAATTGCTGGCAAGCTCAAATAAGGTAACACTTGTTTGGGTGCCAGGCCACACTGGAATTGTGGGAAACGAGGCAGCTGATGTCCTCGCCCGCGAGGGATCTGCCTTTCCATTAATTGGACCAGAGCCCTTCTGCGGCGTCTCTAAGGGGCACCATAGGGCAGCAGTTAAACGCTGGGAGGATGTGCAAAAGTTCTCTTACTGGCGCGGAATTCCAGGTTTGCGACAGGCGAAGGAATTTATTTCACCTTCGTCGGCCAGGGCCAAGGAATGTCTCGTACTTAGGAAACCTGAGTTGAGGCTGCTTACCGGCTTCCTCACAGGTCACATCCCCTTAAGGTATCACCTAAAGAAAATGGGCCTAAGTTCGACGGATAGATGTCGCTTCTGTGACATGGAAGCGGAATCAGCGGAACATGTTCTGTGCCATTGCCCAGCCATTTTCTGCAAAAGGTTACAACACCTAGGAGGGAGAGTAATGAGCCCGGATGGTATGCACCATATACCGGCCGGCAGTATTGTCAGGTTCATTAAGAGCCTGAATATTGACTGGACGGCTCATTAAGTAGGGTCCATGCACAAAAGATCTTTTAGGTCGCAGTGCGGGGTGGCTTGAACGCCCACATGGCCCTCAACTAATAATAATAATAATAATAATTGTCCGCTGAAGATATTGAAGAATTTTTCAATGCCGTTTACTTTAGTAAGGCCAACTCATACTCTAAAATCGATTTCGACAACGGCTCTCCAATAACTCCATATAATTATCAGAAATTCACTGGGATTTCACAAAAAAATTTCGATTGCCTTCATGCTTTTGTAAAGCCACACATCAGAAATAGTTGCAACAGATTTACGAGAAATGCGTTAGGAATATTCCTAGTAAACTTGTCACAGGAATTTTTGGCATATTTATTCAATGTATGTAGATGGTCAAGCAAGAGTGTCTGCAATCTTTGAATCTGTTCGAAAAGCTTTGGATGAGCATTTTGTCCATCTTCATTTAGGTTATAATCATCTATCACGAGAAGATGCAATGAAACATCAAACTAAAATGGCTCATAAACTTCTGGGTGCAGATGAAAATTCTATTGTAGTTATCATTGATGGTACTTATCTATATGTTCAAAAGTCATGTGATCAGGAGTTACAATTATTGACGTATTCCAATCATACATACAGAAACTTATTGAAGCCCATGATTTTGGTTTTCCCTGACGGATACATTCTTGAGGTTGAAGGTTTGTTTTTGCAAACAACGACAATAGCGATTCAAAAATTTTAGAATACTTGATTTCTACCCCTTATGGATTTAAAAAATATTTCTTAGAGAATGATGTTTTACTTCTCGATCGTGGGTTCAGAGATGTCATAGAAAAGTTGAAATTGCTAAAACTTAATCCAATAATGCCTCATTTACTAACCAAGGGACAAAAGCAGTTTTGCACAAAAGATGCTAATGAGTCCAGAGCTGTGACTATGAATCGATGGATAGTGGAAAGTGTGAACAGCAGAATCAAAAAATACAAGTTCTTTGCTTCAACTATTGAAGTCACTTATTTCCCCAAGCTGTCATCTTTAACTAAAATTCCTTGTGCCTTACTGAATGCATACAGTCCTCCTATGTTTATAGAAAACGAAAATCATGCACGTTATGCATAGAAGGCAATGAGCAAAATGAATGATGACAATTCTCTTCAAAAGAAGATTGAAGAGCTAGGCCTTGAAAACAAACGAATTTGTTGGGAGGAGGCTACTAATCAGATTCAAGACTTTCCATGTTTATCAGAAGAAGAAATTAAAAATATCACTTTAGGTATGTATCAGTTAGACCAAGGAAAATGATATACTTATGAACACATGAAGGCAGATTCTAGTTACAAGATCTTTATACATAACGAAATGAAGAATTTGATAAGACGCAAAATTGAATTCGTTTTTCGTCAACTCGGATTCATCAGTTATGGTTAGAATTCTTTCCTAATGGTAGTGGAGCCGAATCAATTTTAGGATATTACTGTAAGTGCAAAACTGGGAGCAGAGTTGTCGGTACATGCAGTCATATAACTTCAGTGATATGGTATTTGGGCTACGCAAGACACAACCCACATGTATTATCAAAGCACCGCAAAGGTCTAGCAGATAATATTATAAATGCTATGAATTCTGGTTGTCAAATCTCAGACTCCGATTCAGATTGAGTCTCTACATAACTTGTTCTAAAGTTACAATAGTTTAGTAAGGAATGTTTCTATGGATAAGTTTGTTTTGCTCCTTCCAAAATAATGTGAATTTTTTATGCTGCTTATTTTGGAATAAGGTTATTTCTGCGCTTATCCAAAAATTCTCCGGTAAAATAAAAACGATAATAAATGAAATACCAATTGAATACAATTTTTAGATTTTTTATTAATAATGGTCGCACTTCTGTTTGGCTTGGTAGTGTGCAAATTAATTATACAGTCAAGTACTAAATGATAGCCGCACTCCTAATTTAAGATTTATTTAATTTCAAATAAATTCTTTTAAAATTCTTCCTTTGCAAAAATAATACTTTTCACTTTACCAACTTTATTCTCTGCGGCGTCATGGAAAATTTATGGGTAACCCTCATTTAGTATGGTAATAAAAGATAGCCGCACACAATATTTTATTGTTTTTAATAGGAAATAAATATAAAAAGCACAGTTATAAAAGTGATTTTTTATTCCAATTAATATTTTGTGTTTCGGCCATTGTTTTTAATTATTTCGAAAATTCGATTTGGCATACTTTTGTACAAGTTTTGGCATATTAATTTGAAATATTAGCCAATTCGCGTTGTACTGATGACTTTAGTTCATGAACGCTGCTGTATTGTGTTCCTTCAGCATATACAACTCTGCTGAGTACACCCCATATGTTTTCGATGCTGTTAATGTCGAGTGACCTTGCTGGCTGTTTCAAAACTGGTATCTGAGCCTCCGTAAACCAATAATTTACTATCCCGGCGGTGTGTACGGCTGCATTATCCTGCTGGAAAATAAAGTTTGGGTCGCCATTTTGTGCATCAACAACTGGTAATGTTTCGGGATAGCATGGATTTATACCGGTTGCTGTTAAGACGACCGGACATAAACTTCACATCCATTCTTCCTCCATAGCCAATTGCACCCCAAACAATCAGAGATCCTCCACCTCGTTGACGCCTCGATAGCACAAGAAGTTCTTTTCAAAGGTCGTGAAAATAATATTGCCATTAATCAAGGCTATCCATATTCAATTTTTTTCGTCACTAAAAATAACGCGCTGCCACTTTTTCTTCCACGACATATGTTCCTTCGCGAAACGCAATTTGGCATCTTTATGATTTGATAACAGTTGTGGTTTTCTTTGTAATTTTTTGATTTGTATATTATCTGACTCTCTTAATACTTTCCTCACATTACAAATCTTTGTATTATCTCAAGCTTTTAACGCAATTTGTTGCACGGTGCCAATAAAATTAGAGACGTTTCGTAAAATTAACCGTTTTTCTCTATCAATAAGTTCCACTGGCCGGCGGCCTGCACTTTTATGCGAACCGTATAATTGCGAATTTTTTAAATAATTTACACTACCTTCTCACTCCAACTAATATTTTCTGCTATTAACGGATACTCATATTACTTTTCTTAATAACGTCAATTTATCAAACTCGTTCAAACTACCTTTTCCACCCATATTTAAAAAATAACAAAAATCGGAATAATATTTAACGGCTATAATACTTAAGCGGCTATCTTTTATAACCATACTAAATGGGGGTTCTCCAATTGTCCATGATCCCGCAGAAAATAATGATTTGTATTTGTGCACGCATTGGTAAACTGAAGAGTATTATTTTTGCATATATAGGAACAATTTTAAATGAATTTATTTGAAATGAAATAAATCTTAAATTAGAGGTGCGGTTATCATTTAGTACAGGACTGTACGTCACTGTAGTGTGCAAATTAATTATAATTCGCATAATTAGGCTAACATACACCATAATTACTGTTTGGAATATTTTTTTATTCAAAACAAAGCAATTTATTGAATTTAGAAAAATATAAAAATTATAAAAATGACAAATGCATAAAACTGCTGTAACACCCTGTAAACAAGTGGGAGGGAGTTGCGAAATATTTTTGCAATTATAAAACAATATACTAAAGAACCACCAATCCTAAAAAGTCGCAAAAAATATTTAGAAATATCGAAAAATGATGTACAGTGTATTACAAAAGTAAGTATGCAGCGATTTATTTATGTTGGAAGGTCAAAAAAGATAAGTCAATCATAACAATAATAACAGAAAATTATATTTTTTATTTATTTACAATGTAAACGTAATGATTACAACAAAAAACAAAAATTAATGTAATTCATTTCTTAGCTATATGGATATATTTTCAAAATGTCCTTAAATCATGTCACAAAAGTTTGTATGCAATCAAACAAACATTTTAAAAAAGAGATTCTATGAACTTATTGTGCATTCAAATGAACTTTTAATATTTTGTTGGGTAGCCCTTGGTCTTTTTGGCGATTGGGGTGGTGTTTTTAATTGTTTTGGTGTGTTATAGAGAAGCCACTCTCTTACAATGTGTGCCGTATGCTTGGGATCATTGTCTTGTTGGAAGACAAATGATCCTGAAAGTTCCAATTTTGATGCACTATCATTCAAATTGTTTTTTTATATGTTCAAATAAACATTTTTATCCATCATCCCTTCAATCACAACCAGATTTCCAACCCCACTCGCCGCCATACACCCCCACACCATTAGTGATCTTTTCGTGATGTGATTTTTTCTGTTTTATACAAAATATAACAGGACATGGTAACGGGATACCCCGTTATATTTAAAAATGTTTAAAGCAGAAATTTTTGTTGTAAAAAAAACAACAATTAATTACGCATTATTTTCGAAATAAATTGAGGTTCTTTCCCGTTCTTCATGGTGCATACTTATTTTTGTGATACACTGTATATTCAATTATGTAATATTTGCATTCAAAACCGGAAGTGCGTCACTGTAGTGTGCAAATTAATTATAATTCGCATAATTAGGCTAACATACACCATAATTACTGTTTGGAATATTTTTTTATTCAAAACAAAGCAATTTATTGAATTTAGAAAAATATAAAAATTATAAAAATGACAAATGCATAAAACTGCTGTAACACCCTGTAAACAAGTGGGAGGGAGTTGCGAAATATTTTTGCAATTATAAAACAATATACTAAAGAACCACCAATCCTAAAAAGTCGCAAAAAATATTTAGAAATATCGAAAAATGATGTATATTCAATTATGTAATATTTGCATTCAAAACCGGAAGTGCGTCACTGTAGTGTGCAAATTAATTATAATTCGCATAATTAGGCTAACATACACCATAATTACTGTTTGGAATATTTTTTTATTCAAAACAAAGCAATTTATTGAATTTAGAAAAATATAAAAATTATAAAAATGACAAATGCATAAAACTGCTGTAACACCCTGTAAACAAGTGGGAGGGAGTTGCGAAATATTTTTGCAATTATAAAACAATATACTAAAGAACCACCAATCCTAAAAAGTCGCAAAAAATATTTAGAAATATCGAAAAATGATGTATATTCAATTATGTAATATTTGCATTCAAAACCGGAAGTGCGTCACTGTAGTGTGCAAATTAATTATAATTCGCATAATTAGGCTAACATACACCATAATTACTGTTTGGAATATTTTTTTATTCAAAACAAAGCAATTTATTGAATTTAGAAAAATATAAAAATTATAAAAATGACAAATGCATAAAACTGCTGTAACACCCTGTAAACAAGTGGGAGGGAGTTGCGAAATATTTTTGCAATTATAAAACAACATACTAAAGAACCACCAATCCTAAAAAGTCGCAAAAAATATTTAGAAATATCGAAAAATGATGTATTCCATTTCATGCAACTGGGCCCAAGCTTATCTATGGGGAAAATAGAAAATACGTTGTTTTGGGCCCAATTTACTATGCTTATCCTATAGGGTCCTTTAAAAATTCTAAAAGATACTTTAGTGCTCAACCAATATCCCGAAAAATTAATAAAAAAGGTAATTTGGAAAACAAGAAATTTTCAGAGAAATACTATATCTAGACCACAAAATGAAATCACAAGCTTTCTGGCTATTCCTTATATAAAAAACATGTATGAGAAAATAAAACGTTTGTTCCAGAATTATAATTTCAAAATTGTGGGATGTGCAGCTACAAGCCTAAATGGAAATATTTTTTCCAAAATTAAAGACAAGGTACCTTTAAAAAAACAATCAAATGTGGTTTACCAAGTCCGTTGTAGTTGCAACTCCACGTACATATACTGGACAGACAAAACAATTTTTGGAAAAAATAATTTATCAACACCGATATGACACCAACAAAGATCTAAATTCAAATATTAGTGCACTTACACGGCATCTGAAAAATTCTAATCATTTAGGCCCGAATTTATAGTCGTAGCTACAACTATAACTACTGTTATAGTAACAGTTTTCGTATTTATAAACCTCACTATAAAATTTATTTGTAATGTAACAATGGTTATAGTGATCAAAATCCATCACTATAAACGTTGCTACAATATATCCAAGACAAGAAAGTAAATTCAAAATTCGTATCGAATTTTATACATGATTTTAAAACGATTTTCGAAAATCGTTGCTATAGCAATAGCAATAGTTACGACTATAAATTCGGGCCTTAATTTTTATTCAATTGTACAACCTTTCTGCATGAAAAACGCTTTAGCCAGGAAATTTTTTTCGAAAAATTGTCTAGGCTGTGCGTTTCCATGAAAAATAGGTTTTTGTAACAAATGTTTGATTGTTTTATGTAAAAATAAAAAAATAAAAAAATTTATATAAAAAGGAACCTATTTTGGAAATAATTTTCATTATGCTTTTGAAAATGATCCCGAATTGGGATTGAAAGCTCAAGTACTAATAAATAAAAATAAAGAGCCCTATACCAATAAAATAATTGTTTAAATATTTAGATCAGTTAATTTTTGATTGCGCATGTCAAGCCCGGAATTAAATCTTATTCCCAATTCAGAGTTCATCTCAAGTAACCTGGTGGCGGTAATGGTAGAGGTGCTTGAGGAAAGAGGCACACAAGAGGATGTAATGGCCTCCGCCTACTTTCCTTGACACAGAAGAACCTCCTCCGAGCAAGGTTAAGCGGCTCATAGCCCAGTGCAAGCTGAGGGGTTTGGACTATTTGATAGGATGTGAGTGATGCGAATGTGCACCATACGGTGTGGGATAGCAGTGACATCAACATCAGAGTAGCTTTTTGATTTTTTGTTGGCTAATAATGTGGACATTATAAATAAGGGAAAACCTACTTTCAAAAATGCGATTAGGCAACATTTCTTAATAAATAATAATTGACATGTATCTGAAGAGGTCTCCTTATCCGAACACATGCACCTTAGATTTGATATAGCGGGCGGTACCATGTAGAGACCGGAAATTAGAATTCCGAAACTGACCGACTGGCGCTTATATAATGTACAGGTGAACATAGAGTCCATAGAAAGGTTGGAGTTCAGCTCGATTCAGCTGCACAATTGATACACTCAGCGTTTGAGAACCGCTTCCCGTAAAGCAAAGATTATCCAAAAACATGGTGGAACGGGGCGCTGGAAAAACTAAAGTAAAAATCGAAGTTGTTTAACAAAGCTAAACGCACCAATGAAAGTTGCGGGTAGACGCTGGCCTTGACTGCATATAATCTCTAACCGAGGAGATCGAAAAGGGTCACTTGGAGAAGTTTCTGTGAAGTAATCAAAAAATTGCCTTATGCTCAAGAGAACAGACGAGAGTTTCACTGAGAACCAAAACGAAACAATTGAGGAATTTTTAGAGACCCACTTTCCTGGTTATATAGTGACAGAAACTCTTAAAGGCTCATACGATGATGTAAATGAGGTAGTTTACGTGCCACGCAACAGAGCCTGGAGTCTTTCTGAAAGGACTTTTACTCCCAGTACACTGAGAATGCCATTGGCCATTTTCAACCGTTTAAATCTGCTGAAGGAGGCAATATTTTCCCAGCTTAACTGCAGAAAGGTATTGATGAAGTTATCCCCATCCTGGTTCGTTTCGGGCACTAGAGGGTGGGGGCCGTCCAAACACCCATCCCAAGGCATATCGACCAATTAGGCTCACACCGTTTCTACTAAATCAGAAGAAAGAACCTTATAGGAAATCCGCTTCATCAGAATCAATTTGCATATCAATCTGGTAAATTCACAGTGACGGCTCTTAGCGGCCTAGTCACTAAGATTGAAAAAGCGATCGTTGGAAAAGAAATCACATTCTGCCTCTTTATGAACACTGAGGGGCTTTAGATAATAACTCCTATGATACTATATAGAGGGCAACGGGGGAAAAGGGAATTTCACCTTCCAGAGTTATGTGGATCCGTTCTATGCTGATACATAGGAAGATTGCAGCTAGATTGGGTAGTGAGTCGGTAACATCGTTTTGTTATTATGGTTATTGACAGACTACTGATTCCTCTGAGTAGCCATGGATATGTAGTTCAGCGGATGATCTGGTGATCTTAATCAGCTGGAAATTTGATGAAATCATCTCCGATCTCATGCCAAATGCACTCAACATAGTATGTAATTGGTGTGTCCCGAAAGGACTTAACCTGAATCCAAACAAAACGATTATTGTACCTTTTACGAGGAGAGGAGGACAAAGCTTGCGGTTAGAGCTCACCATTCAAAGGTACTAAAATTCAGTACTCCAAAGAAATTAAATATCTAAGGGTTATTCTGGATCAAAAACTGAATTGGAAACAACACTTACTCAAAGTTCAGAACAGAGCCACTAAAGCCTTCTGACCATGTAAGAAACTCTATGGACGAACTTGAGGATTACAACCAAAGATGATCTATTAGTGATTTTTAACGATCGTTAGGCCCTCGGCCACATACGCATCGGTAGTACGGTGGCCTAGAACTGATTAGAAGGATGCACAAACTTTACTGAATAAGTTTTAACGCATAGCCTGCCTTGGTATTACCGAGTCAATGGAGACTGCTGCGACGGAGGCACTTCTAGGACTGACTCCATTGCACCTGCATATTAAAAAGGATTGTGTACACAGCCTTGAAGTTGCAGATAGAAGGCAATATTAAGCCAAGTTATACGGTGGGTCATCTGACAATCCTTAATGAATTCCAGTCTGACCTTACCACAGAGATACCTTCCGACTGTATGGACTTCCACAGACCATTCTGCGTCGTTATGCCAGATAGGAACATGTGGGACTCAGGTGGCCGTCCTTTCAAGAAGGGTCCAAGACTCTAATGTGTGGTTTACAACGACATGGCGAAGTGATTTTCCAGCATGACAACGCTCGGTCTCACGTTGCAAAACCGATGAACGAAATGTTAGAAGCGCTTAACTGGGATGTCCTGCTACGCCCGCCATATTCTCCAGATATTGCCCCTTCCGATGGCTTGTCCAATCTTATGATACCAAAAAATGGGCCGATTCGTTGATAGCCTCTAAAATTGTATCGCTCTTTCGACAAAGAATCAACCTATTACCAGATATATGGGAAAAAGTAGTGACTAGCGATGGACAATATGTTGAATGATTGCTGGTCCACGGCGGTTCAATTTCACCGATAGCTTTGTCTTGCAGAAATATTCATTTTAATAATATCGTCTTGAGCACAGAGCGTCACTCGTGCTGTTTCGATTATACTTCGAAATTCAGTAAACCATTTATGAACTATGAAATATAACGAAGCAGAGTTACCATAATACCAAAGTTTTTCCACGCAAAAAGTACAAGCAGTGTTTAATCATCACATGAAATTCGCTTTTTCCGTGGTAGCAAAAAATATCAAAGATTTGATGGCTGTCAAAACAAAACAAAACGTCGTATCGGATTGAAATTTTGGATGTTTCCGTAGGAAATATCGTATTTCAATAATTCAATCGGACCACCATCTCTTAGAAAATATACCAGACTTTCCACCCTGCCCTCGTACCTAGATACTTACGATTTTCATATATGGTTGAACATGTATGACCTCCTAACTTTATTTTCCCAATTAACAAAAAAAATGTGACGAACCATAGTTAGGTAGAATTGCAGATTTAGATGTCACGCAAAAGACAGCGATTTAGTTAAAAGAGGCAATAATTAATTTCTTGTCTGGCGAATCTATTATAGTGGTTCAATGGAAGTGTAGCATTCAAACGGAAATGGAAAAGCATTGTAAGCATTATGTTTTCTTCAATGGAACTTATCGAACTTGCATTTGAAATAGCTTGTATTCTTTACTCCTCCATCAGAAAACAATAGTTTCAGTTTTAAAATCACAGATATGGTATAGGTAAGGTGTTGTTTAGATGTTAAAGGGTAATTTCTTAAATATGGTATATCAAACCAAGTTCTCAAAATTCTACCGCTAAACATGAAAAAAACATGTTTAAAAAAATATTTTAAATCTGTCAAATTCCTATTTATGATAACACTGATAACACAATTTTTTTTTATATGTAAGAAAACAACAAAAATTTAATTCCTTCGCGAATTGCATTATGATAACATATCTGCCTCTAACCATCAAAATTATATTGGCAATTTACTTTGTATTTTTTTGTAATCTTGGTTGTAATAATTGTAGCCATACACTACAACCAAATGATATAACGCGATCTTATGATAACTTACAGTAAATTAGCTGATATTGGTAAAACTAAAGTTTTTGAAGTAAATGGTTTTACTATTACAATTTTTTGTAAATAATAAGTACTTACTAGAATTGTACTATTATAGCACAAGTATTTACTTATTTTTATGCATTCCAGAGAAAGTTGAAAAATTTCGTAAATAACGTTACGAAGTAAAAATATTTTTTATTGATGTGAGTCGGTCGTATCTCACGTAATCTATAAACGTTTATATCAACTCAACGAAAGTGTGAATTATTAAGAATTGGTAGTAGTTAAGGCAATGGCCCTTATCGATGTAATAATTAGGTCCAAAGTTCGACCATGGGTGAGTAATGTAACTTTTTTAAATAATCACTAATGAATCACCATTAACTGATTTGTCCGGTAACAAACCAAAAACCAACCACTGATGCAATTTGTTGGCAGAAACCAATGAACTTCTAATTTGCTAATTTTAGCTGTTTTTTCTTTAAGACCTTGTGAAAAGAAAATAATTGCAATTCCATCATGTGGGCAGATAAAATGTAATCTTAGTTCACCATAAATGTTTTCTGGTTGTTAATTTATTTTACAGTGTTTACTATATGAAACTAGTTCTGGTCACTGACACAATTAATAATAGTTTTCATAATGAAATAGTTCACAATTTGGCGTACATGTAAGTTACAAGGTAAAACATATAAAAAAGGAGTATTCCTATTCATTTTTTTCTTTCTTGTGTTTTATGACTAGATTAACTGAACAGTTGCTACCATCATCTGTGTATTATTTTTGAGTGCCTTCATAGCGGAGCTGTGATCTCAGTCATGGTGGGGGACTTTTCGATCCTTATCCGCAATAATTGGAGACTTCGAAGGACATCTTAGCTGTGGAGCACCAGATAGCTTCTACAAACAAGCTATACTACTTCTCACCTAAGTCAAAATTATGGGTTCTGGTGAACCTTGATCCTTTGGTATTAAAGGTTGTCCCTTGATTCATCGGTTTATTTACTACCGAGAGTGGCCGTCTTAATCGTTAGGATACCTCATATTCCGTTCCCTCTTATCTACGACAAAATAAGAGCAACTATTTCAACACATTCTCTTCTTCTGCTATCTCTGCCGAAGCCGTAAAAATTCTCAACAATGCATTATGTTTTCAAAACGCTTTTTGACATTGAGCAAATTCTCCAGAAACCACCAAACCCATCTCTTGGATGCTCTGTTGCAAAAATTATATGAAATTCCGTCTAAAGTGGGATCTCATCGGTTCTAAATTGAGGCAATAGAGAGGAATTTAATCAAAACACTGAGAACTATTTCCCGTATTTCACAGTCAGCGCATCCTTAAGCAGAATTTAAAACGCAGCGGTGAGTGCAGCAAGGTGCGCCAGGTTTCTACTACATTTTAAATTTTATTTTATTTCCTCAAAACTTTTACTAATCTATAAAGCATAAACCCAGATTAGAATAAAAGTCCCACATTTAGGCTGGCGCAGGGAAGACCTACCGGCTATCCTCGACCGATTTCAATCGCGAGTTTATCTTGTGAATTCAGATTTTGGCCTGACCTCTTCTCTCGATTCTTTTTAACACAAACGGTAGGGTCCTCTGTGTGTTCTACAGATACTTTCATCGAAGCACGCGAAAATGAAATGAGCTGAACGATAGGGCTTTCCTATGCTACTTATAATCTACAGAGTAGTAGTTCTGTTACAGTTTTCCTCTATTCTCACATTCATTTTCAAATTTTATCTAAAATTTTTTAGTCGCGTCCCTTTGGTAAACAAATGGAATGGGAAAAATTGTATAATTTTGAAACGGAATTCAAATGGTATTGAAACCATGATTAAACATGACACATTACATTGAAATTAATGTTTACCCAAAACTTACTTATTTAATTGCGAAACCCAATGAGGATAATTCCAGTGTTTACGCATCAAACAGCAAAGCCAAAACAGGCTCGTGTTAATTTAGTTATAAGAGTTGTAGTTTTTTTAGCTCAAAAAATTGTATAAATTAATAACTCAACCCAGACAGTTTATGATATCAGGTTACTGAGATGAGTCTCAGATCTCAGTAATCAAACAAGCGTCTATTATACTGTTTATACTCGTGAATGAGTTACCTTGTAGTTAGCTTTGGATCAACTTGCAGTCATCTTTTTTAGTGTTTATACTGCAAGGTCAACTTAGAATCGAGTTAAATCAGGATCGAAACCGAGTTATAAATTACTCAAAATTAAAAACGTCAAACGTCCAAGTCTGCTTTCCGATAAAATGTGACAGTTCGATTAAACTTGTTTTCCCAATCGTAACATCTGAACTTAAATTATTTGCTGTTTGCTCATATCTAATATTAAAACCATATATATTACATAACTAAGAGGTACTGTTTCAATACAGCCATTAAAAGCTTAAATGCAAAATAAAAACCGATTTGTATAAATAATTGCATCAAAAATGGAAATATCGTAATGTTTTGACTTTCTTAGAAATGGCGGCTAAGAAAAAAAATTAAATATGCCATCTAGTTCTTACGTTTATTATATCTGAATGATTAAAACTGATTGAAATGATATCACCGTTTCCGTAAGTGCAAACCTGATATCGTAAACGTGTCATGTGCATACGCTATGAAGTGGCAAACATTTATGGATTTATGGCAGGAAAGTCTTTTTTTTTTAAATAATCACAAACATTTCACATCAATAATTAATAATTAAGGCACTTGTGGTCATTATACCACCGTTAATCTAGAAAACAATGTCCAATCCCAAAGTAATTAAAACTACACTGAAGATAATGTATGTATGTATTTCAAAACCACATAATCGAGGTTTTGCTGTAAGATTAAATTTAGCAGAACAAAATTGTCCAGACAAAATATTAACTAATCAAAAACCGATTAGTTATTTTTTTGGTCACAATTCGAATTTTTACCATCTTTTACGTTCTGAAATATTTTTTATGTTTTCGACACCCTGTTTATTTTTCACCTAAATTGATGAGTAACATAAAACTTATCGGTAAATATAAAAAGAACGTTTAGTCAAAAAACTGTCACATATCGAGTAGCTTTTAATTAATTTTAATTTTTTAAACTAATTAATGACATCGAATATATGATAATTGTGACAGGAAGACGAAACACTTTCACACAAATAATGTTTGAGTGATAAGTTTATGGAATTCATAAGTCGAACAACCTTTTGGAATTAATTTGATAATGCACAGACTATTCATAGGTATTATTTTGTGAACACAAGATAACACTTTTTGTACGGTGACGTTGGGGTTTAGTTAAAGCACATTCCCGTAATAAGGCACTCCCGGTACCGTTGGTTACTGTTTAACAAAAAAGGAACTTAATAAATTTATACATGTGAGGGTGCACCGGAAATATTTTAAAGTGATTGATTATTATGTTTATGTGTGAGTTGGCTTTTATCATTTTAATGAGATACTATAAAATGAAACGAACGACCTTTGATTTCGTATAACAATTATTTTTTTGTGTACACAGATAAATAGTCATAACTAGAAATTTATCGGTGTTTAGTAGATAATTTTTTAAGGCAATAAAGAAATTAGTGTTTTTAATTTATAAAGCTACATTATTAGGTTAAACTGGTGCCGGCCGAATGCATACGTAATTTCAAGTCGATCTGTCAAATAGTTTTGATTCAGCCAGCTGATTAAAGTAGACGTGATTTTGTATTTTTGTAAAAATGGAAGAAATTGAACATCGTGCTTGTAGCCAGTAGGCATTTTCGGAAATAAACCAAAGTAACTTCAGAGTAAGTTTTAATTTATATTATGTTGGTAACAAAGTTACTCAAGTAACCTTTCAAATACAAAAAAGTAAGAAAGAATTTCGAGTGCGTTTGTTACATGAAGTTACTTTGATCGTCCGTAAATAGATGGGTAACTTTAATGTTTGAAACTTACTATGAAGTTACTTTGGTCTATTTCCGAAAATGCCTAGTATACGCTAGCTGGAACAATTAAAAATTATCAAAAAATTGAGCAACCTACGCTGTAAAAATATCAACAAAAAAACAAGAAAAAAAGAGAGTTTAGAAAAATTTAGGAATTTTTCCATTTTTGGAAACCAAAGTGGTGACCCCGACGTAATCTAAACTCGCGATAGGGATAAATAAGCAAAAAATTCAAATGGGTGTTGATGACGAAGATAACGCCTCTCCGCCCACCGCCTCCATACACACAAATGCTACGATTTCCACGTTTGCCAATGCCGAGACTGATCGACAGTCTAAACAGTACGCAACTGTATTTTGTAAGCCTGGAATTCTGGTTCCAAGCCAGCAACGTTATTATTGATAATAAAAAATATTATTCCGTAATGGCACAAATTCCGCTCAGCGATCTGGGAACCCTCCAAACGGAAATTGGTCAAGTTCCAGAAAAAGGAAAGTACGAGCACATAAAGGCAGTGATAGTGGAATTTTACTCGGATTAGCAGCAAAAAAGATTCCGAGAAGCAATTAACGACGTACAACTTGGTAATGCAAAACCGACGCAGTTATATCAAAAATTAAAGCATTTGGCATCCGATTCGTTAGCGGAAACGGTACACATCAAGTTGAAATGAAACAAATGAAAAGTTCACCAATCAGGGATCGACTCATAACAGCCGACGCATTGGTTGAATCAATTCGTCTACGTACAATCGGCGATCGTAATATTCGCCAAACGACTTCGCAGCAACCCACAACATCGTGTAATGCGGAATTTACTCCGGCAGCATCGACAGAAATCAGTGTGCTACAAAAGCTGTCTATTCAAATGGCGGAGCTTCAACGAAAATTCGACAATTTTTGCGATCGCAGTAATTCAGCGAACGCTAATAGACCACGTGCGCGTTCCAATTTCCGTTCGGAGCATCCAAATTGTTAGTACCATTGGAAGTTTGGCGCTCGAGCAACCTGTTGCTGCAAACCGTACCAGTTTGACGTCACGGAAACCGCAAAGTCAAATAGTAAAAGAAACCAACAGCCTGTATCGGATTTAGGTAACGAACAGCCATTTACGACAATGCTACGAACATTGGATTTTTGATTGATACAGGTGCCGACGTATCAGTCATACAAAGCAGTCGGTCAGCAGGCTATGGTAAACCATCAGAAATTAAATTGTTCGCAGCAAACGGCACCGAAATCAAAACATTTGGAACTACCACACTGAAGGTAAACCTCAGATTACGACGTGACTTCATGTGGATGTTTTTAATCGCAGACGTAACAACCCCAATCATCGGTGCAGATTTCATTACAAACTACGGGTTGTTAATCGATTTGAATGGAAAAAAAAAATCGACCCGCTGACTGGCCTGAATCCAAATTGTATGCGCATCACCGTCGACGAGACGACCGAATACAAAACGTACCAGTTGGATTCGAATTACGCTGGTCTGCTGGAAGAGTTCAAGCAAATTACGATGTTTCCACTGCCAGGAAGGGAAATTTCTACCGCTATTGTGCATCGAATTATCACGACAGGCCATCCTGTATATGCTCGGCCTCGAAGATTAGAGCCCGAGAAACTCGAAAAAACACGAAAGGAATGCGAATTTTTGATAAAAGCCGGAATTTGTCGACCATCAAGCAGTAGTTGGGCGAGCCCGCTTCACATGGTGAAGAAGCCCAATGGATCATGGCGGCGTGCGGTGATTATCGCGCTTTAAACGCCATCACAGTTCCGGATCGCTACCCCATTCCGTAGGTGCACGATTTTGTTATCAGGGGTACAAATTGAAAATGCGGGATTGATAACAGATGGCGTTACTAACGCTATACGCATCAGGCAGTACTGTGACTATGTTCATGTCAAAGCTACGTCTTATAGCTTTAATTTTCAGTATGTGTCAATTTGTCGCAGTGTCAAATTCATAGTTTTTTTGAGCTCTCAATATGTCGAGTTTCGTGCCAACAAAACAGCATTTGCGGGAAGTTTTAATTTACTTCTTTAATTTGAAGAAAAGTGCTGCTGAAGCACATCGATTGGTCTCCGAGACTTATCCGAGTCATGTTCCATCGGTTTCAACGTGCGAGAGATGGTTTGTGCGGTTTAGAAGTGGTGATTTTGACGTTGAGGACAAAGAGCGGCCGGGCCAAGTGAAAAAGTTTGAGAATGCTGAATTGGAGGCAATACTCAATGAAGACTCGTGTCAAACTCAACAAGAGCTCGCAGATTCATTGGGAGTGACACAACAAGCCATTTCCCATCGTATAAAAGCCCTCGGAATGATCCAAAAGCAAGGACATTGGGTGCCGTATGAGCTGAAGCCGAGAGACGTCGAGCGCCGTTTTTTTGCATGCGAACTGCTGCTCGAACGGCAAAAACGGAAGGGTTTTTTGCATCGCATTGTCACTGGTGATGAAAAGTGGATCCGTTACGATAACCCGAAGCGCAAAAAATCATATGGTTACCCCGGCCATGCATCATCATCGACGGCCAAACCAAATATTCACGGCGCCAAGCTCATCACAGGAGCACTATACCGAACTCAATTGATGCGTTTGAGCCGCGCACTCAAAGAAAAACGGCCACAATACGAGCAAAGACACGACAAAGTAATTTTGCAACATGACAACGCTCGGCCACATGTTGCAGCGCCGGTCAAAACATACCTACAAACGCTGAAATGGGAAGTCTTACCCCACCCGCCGTATAGCCCAGACATTGCTCCTTCCGATTACCACCTTTTCCGATCGATGACACATGGCCTAGCTGACCAGCGCTTCCATTCTTACGAAGAAGCCCAAAAATGGGTCGATGACTGGATAGCAGCCAAGCCGGCCGAATTTTTTCGCGACGGTATCCGTAAATTGCCAGAAAGATGGGAAAAAGTTGTGGCTAGCGATGGACAATACTTTGAATAATTCATTTGCTACCATTTTTTCAGAATAAACGTTCAAAAATAGAAAAAAACCCGCATTTTCAATTTGTACTCCTGATAGCAATTTGCAAGGAAAGACCATATTTTCAAAGATCGACTTGCAAAAGGCTTTCCATCTTCCAGTCTCTGAAGAGGACATTGAAAAACGGTTATTACAACGCCGTCCGGATTTTTTGAGTGTAAATTTATGACGTTTGGTCTACGCAACACGGTACAAACTTTCCAGCGATTAATTCACGAAGTTTGCCGCGACCTCGAGTTTGTGTTTGCGTATATCGACGATTTGTGCATCGCCTCGACAACGCCCGAAGAGCACCAGGAACACTTGCGAATCGTTTTTGGGACATTGGAACAATACAAGTTAACAATAAATGTTGCCAAATGCGAATTCGGCCAGCAGGAGATTAATTTCCTTGGACATCGTGTGTCATTCGAAGGACTTTTGCCGCTGCCCGTCATTATGGAAGCCATCAAATCATTTTCACTTCCGACAATGGTACATAAATCAACTAAAGAGTTTTTTGGCGACACTCAACTATTATCGCAAGTTTTTACCAAACGCCATGGAAACCCAAGTCAAATTATTGGAAATGATTCCCGGAAATAAAAAAAATGATCGAACGTTGTTAACGTGGACGGACGAAGTAAGGAATGCATTCGAGAAGTGCAAACTCGATTTGGCCAATGTCGCTTTACTCAAGCGCAACTTCGATACAGCACGTATGATCGTGAGCTCACAGCAATGTATTTTACCCGTTAAACATTTTAAATTCATGCTGCAAGGAAGAAGTTGTCACATAAACACCGATCATAAGCCGCTTACATTTGCTTTCGCATAGAAACCCGAAAAGACGAACGATCGGCAAGCGAGGCAACTTGATTACATTGGACAAATGACCACCGATATCCGGCATGTAAAAGGCGCGGAAAATGTAACGGCGGATATTTTATCACGCATAGAAAGTATGCACTCGAGTGCGGAAATCAATTACGAGAGATTGGCTGATGACCAGAGAGACGACGCAGAAATAAAATCTCTACTGGCGGAAGATAATCACATGTCAATTAAATTAAAACTTTTTACCGTTCCAGGCAGTTCGAAGCGAGTATACTGTGATTACTCCACTAGTGACATTCGTCCATTCGAGACGCAAAAATTTCAAAGTCATTTCATTCAGGCAATTCATGACATTTCGCATCACAGGATAAGAGCCACGGCTAAATTGATGACAAAACGATTCGTTTGGCCAGGCATTCAATCAGATGTCGCGAAATTTGTTCGAAGCTGTTTAAAATGCCAACGCGCAAAAATTGGACGTCACACGCATTCGAAACTGGAGAGATTCGACGTACCGAGTACCGACCGAGCGATTTGCTTACATTAATATTGATCTAGTGGGGCCGTTTCCACCATCCAAAGGAAATCGCTACTGTTTAACGATAATAGACCGTTTCACACGGTGGCCAGAAGCGGTTCCAATTCCCGATATGACAGCACCAACAGTCGCAAGCGCCCTCATTTCGGGGTGGATAGCAAAATATGGTGTACCAAAGGCAATCACTACCGACCAAGGTTCTCAGTTTGAGCCGCACCTGTTCGACGAGCTGATGAGAACTCTGGGAACTCGACATTACCGGACAACGGCGTATCATGCACAAGCAAATGGCCTCATCGAGAGATGGCACTGCACGCTGAAGGCAGCAATTCTCTGCCATAACACTGAGAAATGGACGACGCATTTACCAACCATTCTCCTCGGCCTTCGATCAACGTATAAAGAGGATTTGAAGGCAACACCGGCCGAACTCGTTTTCGGCACAACGCTTTGCATTCCAGGTGAGTTCTTCGACGAGCACCCATCAAAGAAGACAGCGACACAAACAGTCATCGACCTAAGAAATGCAATGAGCAACATTCGTCCAACAACAACGGCGTGGCACGGCAGTCCATAAGTATTCGTGCATGGAAATTTACATACAGCGACCCACGTATTTCTGCGAGACGATTCGGTTCACCCAAGCCTGACACATCCGTACAATGGACCGTTTGAGGTGCTCGCACGAACGCCAAAATATGTTCGCGTGCGACTGCCTAATCGCGAAGTGAACGTCACAATTGATCGCCTTAAGCCAGCTTATCTGCCGACAAGCAGTATACCAACAACAAAAGAAGAAACAACAAACGAACCGGCTACTATTACGACGGGACCAGAATCGACGAAAGTCACTCGATATGGTCGACATGTGCATTTCCCGGAGAGATTTAGGTAAACACATACTTTCGTCTAGCCGAGGGGTACTGTATCCATTATACGCCAGCTAGAACAATTAAAAATTATCAAAAAATTGATAACCCTACGCCTTAAAAATATCAACAAAAAAACAAGAAAAAAAGAGAGTTTAGAAAAATTTAGGAAAAGACAAAGAAGAAAAAAATTAGATACAATAACTAGAATAATACAGAACTAGAATAAATATTGTTTTAATCCCAAATGATGTCATTTAATTCTTTTTGAAAAAAAGTTTAAAGCTATGGAAATTTATAATGAAATGGTTTATGTGTTAGCTGATGCCGCTCCTTCAAAATCAATGGGCTTCCGAATTTCAAAGTGATCGCACGAGCCTTGAAGATAATCCTCGTTCGGGACGACCAAAAACTGCTACTAGCGATGAAATGATTGATTCTGTACATGAGATATGATTATGGAAGACGAATGATTGTATAATTTTGAAATTTCTGATGCTACGGGCATCTCAACTGAACGGGTGTTTCATATTTTAATAAAGCATAGAGAGGCCGGTAAGTCTGCTCCGAAACAGCCAAAATGGTCAAACTCGACAAAGAATGTTATGTCATAGAATAAAATTATTCTCAGAACTAAAACGTGTTTTCACTTCTGTTTCCGAATTTTCAAGTCATCTAGTATAAGTATGCGTCTCGTTATACAGGGTTTAACAATTTTTTATATTTTTTATTTATTTGGTTTTACTATTTTAAGTAAATAAAACTCAGTACTGTATTTTCATTCAAATTAAACGAACAACTTTACAAAATGAGATATTCGAACGAACAAAAATCTTCATTGTAAATGAATTTATGAATTTATATCTATTCGAAAACTTTCCAGTGTTAAACCAGCGCCAATAAAAAATTCAAAAAGTTCAAGAGCTTACAGAACGAGCTAAAGTAAATCGTCTTGGTTTTGCGCAAAATTGTTTACCTAAACGGAGATTGCGAAAGAAGATATTGGAGTACAGAAAACCCTAGGGAACTCTTTGAATCGCCATTACACTTGATGAACACTTTAATTCCACACAAATGGTACATAATAAAATTAACGATGCATCGTTTATGCAAGACGGTGCTCGTACACATACTGCAGATGTGGTTTTGGATTACCTGCACGATTTTTATGATAATATAATAGGTTTCCCACGGCCACCATTTTCACCGGATTTTAATTCTTAACTTAAGTGATCTTCTTACAAAAAATCATTAATGAAAATGGGGGACATATTGCATTGTAACCTTACTACTCCACTTAGTACATCTTTTTGTAAAATAAAAACATTTTCCTAAATAAATCATCGATTATTCGGTTTAATAAATCAATGCATTGTGTTTCATCGGATCATGTTATTTGTTCCACTATCGCAAAACCAACTGACATTTTATTAGGATATCTCTTTCATACAGATTAGGGTTGACTTTTGGTCATACTGCCAGACTTTTCAATAAATTGGCACAAGTTGTCACTTAACAACCACATAAATAACTAACAGGAGAAGGCCTAAATCGAAGAAAATTTACATACAAAAATTGCCCAATTTTTAGGGGGAAATCAAATGATGATCTTGAATTTGACCCTGAGATCAAATTTCAAGGTCAAGTCGGTTTTTTAATGGAAATACCTATTTTTGATTCTGGATTCTGAAAGCGCGTGAAATTCTGCGTTCAGCCATACTGTATCATAACAGGTATCAAAGGTCATTTCAAGGTCAGGTTATTTAGTAATAATGGGTCCGATTCAATGTAAATCTTCTATTTGCCTTTTCTTCTATTCTGCTATTATTTCAATGAAAACTCGATTTAATTTAAAAGATTTCCACACAAGTTTATGAATTGTTTGAAAATCATATCTAGTTTTCATAGAAATAACAGCAGAATAGAAGAAAAGACAAATACAAGATTTACATTGAATCGGGCCCATTATCAAGTAAAAACACAAAACATAAATAACCAAGCGATCAGTATTTTTTACTCTAATTCATGTTATAAAAACCATTCCAAAATAAATCATAGAATTTTAATGAAATTTTTCCTCTTAATCAAAAAATTTGTGTTTGTTTTTTGAGGTTTGAGCACACCAAATTTTCTAAGAGGATTCTTTTTCATGGAAAAATGATTTAGGATAGAGCAGCACTACTTGAGTACCCTTTCTGCGTTTAGCAATTGGTAAGAAACTCGCTGTCCAGGCCCCATGACGGGAACGTAGCAGGATGGATTTTGTAGGTACTATAAATGAAGATAAGGCACAAAAGATACTGGCCAATCGAGACATAAATCGTGTTTCAACCAATGGAAGCAAAACAAAGAAAAATTCAAGTGAAAAAATAATTTTACATTTCACCGAATTAAATGTTCAACAATTTCTTCATGACTATCAATACACAGTTGAATCCTTCGTTCAAAAATTCTAACAGTTGATAAGAGCACATGCTAGTATTCGTGATTCGCTCCATCATATTTTCTCTAGTTGTAGGAGCCGCTGCATAAACTGCATTTTTCAAATATTCCCACAAAAAAAAAAATCCGGGCTCGTGAGATCTGGGTATCGGGGGGCCATTCAACATAATTATTATCACGTCCAATACTCATCCAACGACCCCAAGTTTTGGTTACTCAATGAATTAAGCTAACCAAAACACAACTTAAAACATTTATGGTAGACCTATCAGTATATAATTCCTTTAAAATAATATGCAGTTCATTTAAAAAAATTGACCGTTATATCAAAATTTAACTCCTCAGGTAGAATAAAAAATTTAAAATAACATTTTAGACATCTAACATCAACGAATAAAATTTCCTAATTATTATCCATCTCCTTTTCGTTCTGACTGAATAAATTGTAAAGTACATTATTTTAAAAACATTACCATCGCATCGAAAGTGTTTTCTGAGAGTTTATTTTCCAACTAAGTTTTATCAAGCCCGGTTGTGATCTCGTTTCTTTCACATATCGAATTCGTTTTCCGAACAGAGTTCATCACCCGTCATGTAGTGATCGCCAGAATTGAACAGAGTAAGAGGCAAGAGCCTTTTTGATGCTACTATTAAATCTGAAAGATACTTATTTTGTGACAAATGCATTATCGGCTCCTCTAGTTGATATCGATTTACAAACAAGAGCACTATTGGCTTTCAGCGTGATGGGGCACCTGCTCAATTGCTCATAAAAGTTTGGCGGTTCAACAATTTCTAAATCAAAAATACCCCAATCGGTGGATAGGTATCTTCCAATGAAAAACAATCCTCTTAAAAAATTTGTTGTATTTCAAATCTCAAAAAACAAATAAATTTTTTTTGATTAATGTCGGGTTTTTTCAGACTAAAAAAACTGAACTCGAGCAAAAAACAACTGAACTAAATCATTTTCTACTATGGCGAGTTTCGTTTTTTTTGCTCAAGATCAGTTTTTTTAGCCTGAAAGAATTCGACATAAGAGGAAAAATTTCATTAAAAGACTCATCGTTTGGTTCTTTATTTTTTGTAAGGAGTAAAAAATTACTTGATATTATTAAATAACCTGACCTTGAAATGACCTTTGACCTCTATCATGACACTATATGGCTGAATGTCGAATTTCACGCGCTTTCAGAATCCAGAGTCAAAACTAGGCGTTTCCATTTTTTAAAAAACGACTTGACCTTGAAGCTTGACCTCAAGGTCTTTCTTTGATATAGGTCTTCCACTAGGAGTTATTTAAGTGTTTTTTTTTAAATGGGCCACTCTGTATATTACATACTTATACAGAGTGCGCCATCTTTTATGTCGGTATGTAAACATTGAATAGCTTTGAAAAAAACAACCGATTTCTATATTGAGGTATTTTTACTCAATTTGGTCCTTTGCAATTTATTTGTACTAGTTTTTGAATATAACATCAATTAAGTGGCCGCCTTTATTGGCCAAAGCAAAATGTGCCCTTTTTGCTGCGTTTTCCATTACCTTTCCGAGCATCTCGGGGGATATAGCGATGATTTCGGCACGAATATTTGCCTTGAGCTCGTCAATGGTCTGAGGCTTGCTGGCGTACACTTTGATTTTCAAATAAACCCACAAAAATAAGTCCGGAGGGGTCAAATCTGGAGATCTGGGTGGCCAGTCAATGTCGCCCCTTTTTGACATCAGACGTCCAGGGAATTTTCGTTGCAAAAACTGAATTGTTTGATTTGCAGTGTGGCATAGCGCACCGTCTTGTTGAAACCAGTAACCGTCAAGACTTTTTCCGATATCGATTTCCATCGACTGTTTCGTTTTCTCTGAAAAAATATGGCACAATGATAGTTTTGGCACAAACGCCGGCCCAAACAGTCACTTTTTGGTCATGCATTGGCGTTTCATGGATCTTGTGGATTCCCCGTTTCCCAAATGCGGCAATTTTGCTTATCAACGCCGCCAGAGTGTGAAATGGGCCTCGTCATCAAAATTTGCTTCTAAAAATCAGGTTTAGTGTCAACCATTCGAGCAACTGTTTGGCCGTTTTCAAGCGACGTTTACTGTCTGTCGGCAATATTCTTTGTGTTAATTGCACTTTATACGAAAACAAATGCAAATCATCCTTCAAAATGCGCCGCAAAATGGTTCCATCGACGCCAAAAGCTGAGCGCGGTGATGATACGACACTTTTGGGTTCTGGGCAACGCTCTCTCTGACCGCTTCAACATGTTCATTGGAACGTTCACATCTTGATCGTTGATTAACGGCATGTTGACAATCTCTCACTGTCAACAATATTCGACTCCAAACGACGAATAGTATTGTCAGACGGTGCCTGTTGGGCACGATATTTTCGACGATATGCACGTTGAGTTAACACAACTGAACGACTATTTTCAATGTACAGCCTCACTATTTCGGCGCGTTGTTTCGGTGTGAAACTGTGAAGCGATTCATGGTTAAACTTGTACTGAATTGACGTTTCAAAAACATGTTTAATCAAGTCAATCGGTTGACAACTTATTCAATGTTTACATACCGACATAAAAGATGGCGCACCCTGTACATAAAGAAATAAATCGATCGCTATTTCATTCCTTTCCCTTTGTTTTTATACGAGGAGAGATATTTTATGTTTTTGAATTTCGTTCCCGGGGAAAGAAATAAAAAAGAAATGTTGTTTCCTTTCGCAAAGAGAAATTAAAGAAGGGAACGAAAAATGAATTTAAACACTGAATTCAAAACTATAGAAAGAATATAAAAACTTCCTATGTCATACAAAGCAAATAAACGCAGCTGGGGATACAGAAATAGTTTCTTCATGTGTTACTATTTTGTTTTGAATACTACTTCTGTACCCCAGCTGCGGATATTTGTTGTATGACATAAGAAGTCTTTATATTCCTTCTATAGTTTCTGTTATCCGCATTTTGGAGAATTCTTACCATCCTTGAAATTTCTGGCGCTTAGCTTTTCTTTTGCAAGGCAAAAGTTCTAGAGCGTTCTCCAAGTGATAATCCACGATTTTTTGCATATTTGGCTTGCTGGTCAGTTTACAGTCAGTTTAAGGTGTTTTTATAGTATGCAGTTATTGCAAAGATACAGTTATTTGTAAAACATTTGCTTAAAACATAAAGAAGTTCTTGAATATTGTTCGATTATGATAAAACAAGATTTCATCAAATATGTATTTAAAAATTTCATTTTAGCAAAGTTACTTTTTAAAACTTTTTTTTACTAATTTGTTGTATTAGCGCGAAATAATCGAGGTTCCTCTTAAACAAATTTTATAATACGAACAATACCAATGTGATATTGTTTCGAACAGATACCATTACAAAATTTGCCGCTTCATTTTACCTTGACCAAAGCTTTTGGAAACAACACGCTTCATGTGTTGACAAATAGATGGTGCTGCAATGAGTTGTTATTAAATTTCGAATATAGACACTTTTATTAGACGCCAATTCTTTTTTCAAATCAATGTCATTTCACAAGCCACAAAATTGATGTATTCTACATTTTGTGAAGAATAGATAAATTTTCAACTCGTGGTGTAACTCATTATCTTTATTTGGAAAGCCTCAGTAATCCAGGAAAATTTGGAAAGCTCCAGTAATTGTGATAAAGATCAAAAAGGATATGGATCTAACTTTGGGCTAGTCTACACCATCCTATGAAACTGGCCGTTTTTGGATCGTATACATCGGTGAATTTAAACGTGGTCGCACAAGTGCTTTGTTAATGAACCCAAAAGAAATGCCAACACCACAAATTATTCAAAACATCCATGATATTGTATTGAGTGATCGCAAAGTGAAGTTGAGTGAGATTTTTGACATCGTAAACAATTGAGAAGAACATTTAGAAAATATCTGGCACATAGACATTTGCTTAAGAAAAAGCTTAAAGCAAGATCGATGCCGCGTTTGCTCACTAACGATCAAAAACGCGAACGAGTAAAGAAGAAGTATGTTTGGAAAAAATGTTTGAAAATCGTATTAAATAAAAACATTGCCAAAAAAGTTGCGTTTTATTATCAATACAGGAAATTTGTTAGCCCTTATAGTAGTGTAGAATAATATTTAATTTCGATATCCTGACTCAAATTGAAATGTTGATTCTCAGAATCTATAATTGAGCAGTGCAATTCCCGCTCTATCATATTATCTTAATGTAATATGTATATGTACATAACACTGTGATCAAAAAGTAGTAAGAATTCAAAGTAGTCCCCTTCGGATAGAATACACTTGTACAAACACTTTTTCCAGTTTTCGAAACAGTTAAAGTCGAATTCAAGAATGGACTTATGTAGAACGATTCGACTTGTATCTCCAATCGATTTAAAACGATTACCCGGAGCAGCTTTTCGAATTTCAGGAATAGCCAGAAGTAAGACGGGGCTTAATCATATACATATATGGGTCGAATTTTTGTCTCAATAGACACATACAACCAATGCAGTGTGAGACGGCGCATTATACTGTGATACAAAAACCAAAGAGTCTGGCCAAAATTCTGACTCAAATGATATTTCCCTGATATCAACAAGATCTCTAACGGTCCATCGACGATTTTTAAGCACCAAACCTTTGCCTTTCTTAACGTGGTATTCATCGGAAGACGACGAAAGATGGCGACGGCGTTTTTTATGAAAGTAAACAAGCATATGTATATCATTAATTACTATAGATATTGACACGAAATTTGACGCAGATGTCTGTTAGGGTGCTACCAACCTAAGAAAAATAATAGTACTCGTTTGGATAAGCCCACACGATTTAAATGAAAAAGTCTAATTTTTATCACATTAGTACACTGGACAGCAGAGCATTAGGAACTTGCGATAATTTATCAGCTACAAATATTAAAAAAAATTATTTTGGTTAAATTAATATTATCGCCGTGTTACAATTATGGCAAGCACTCCCCAAGATGCAATCGGGGCTTATCCGTGCACGTGTCACAAAAACGTGTCATTTGGTGCCTTCCGCCTGGTGTAGTTCTGTCAGAACAGACTTTACAGTCACTATTCTTGCCTTCAAGCATAGTATGAAGCTTTCCATTGATCCATTAATTGTTCGACCAATAACTTGACGTATTTTAAATGAGTCAAAGGACGCTCTCCCTTTCACAAATTTCCAATCCCCAGAGAAAGAGTTTACGTCACCACTTGAGAAATTTTCTCAGAAAACAATACGTTGATGTATATTGATCGGCTATATCGACGCCTCCCATGAATTTGTTGTAATTTTTGATAGCATTTGGTTTTTGTATTATGACTTCAGCACCACCACGTTGAATTCTTTTTACAGATGTGAATCAGCATTGTTCCAGTTTGTTAATACCGCCTTCCAGGCTATGATCAGGCTGTAATATCGTTCTATTTGACATTATAGTGCCGGTTAGATGACATTTCAATTTCAACAATTCATCGGCTAGAACAATACTTGTGTAGTATCTATCTGTAATAAACATATGATACTCTTGGGCATCGGGAATTTTATTTAACAACATTTGATACAGATGCAGTGGAATTCTTGCTGTCACAGGAAGATCAGGCCTTGTCAATTTCTCTATTGTAATACTACCATAATATGGTAGGATACCGCAAATGAATCCGGTTTTTGAATCATACATAACATAAATCTTTATTCCCCATTTTATTGGTTTTCTTCGGATAATAAAAAGGAAATAAAAGAAAATTTACCTTTAAATTTTACCACTGATTCGCCAACGCTGATATTCTCACCCGATGCATAGAAGTTCTAAAATGTTGAATTTATATATTTTAGGAATGAACTTACTCGTTGCATACGAGTTCTAATATTTTGCGTTTCTGTTAAAATGGTTTTCAGGTGCAGCATGAAAAAGATTTGACTAAATCTGTCCCTTGTAAATATGTTGGAATAAAATGGAATGTGACTGCTTTCATTCGTTAACCAGCATTCGCTTATTTTTGCTGCTGGCGTCCCTTATTCAAAATTACTGCAATAAATGCCAAAAATTCTTCTCGGTTTACATCTTGCCATATTTGCCACAGTGATTTTTTAACAGCAATTAAACGGATCAAACCAAAAGCGTTTGCTAAATCTACTTTCCATACATGTGCACAGAAAAAAACAACGGTAATCCATCGTTTTTTGTTCTCTCTTGTTGCATGGTGAATGAGAAGCACCACTCGTGTTGTTTCATTACTATTGCTTGGTGGCTGAGGGGCACCACTCGTGTTGTTTTATTATTATTGCATGGTGGCTGAGGAGCACCACCCGTGCCCAAAGGGTTAAACAAAAAGGTTCTGCATTTCTTTTGACTTCAACTCGGCGACTCAGTAGATATATGTATCAGCGAATTTGGATGATTCGAACGTGATTTTTCCGTAGCAGCCGGTTAATAATTCTAAAACCAAAAAAAAAAAAAAAATCCTCCTTCTAAATTAAGATCAAGCAGTGAATCACAGTCCTAAATAAGAGACTTGAATTGTTTCACACTGATATTTAACAAATGACAGAAAAAGAAAGCCTTTATACGTCGATCTAATTTCACGATGAATGGCACAATTGCCATTATAATCAACCAACAAAAAAAAAATAGTATCAATACCAATATAAACATTATTATATTATACTCTGTGAATTAATAATTATATGATAAGAATATTTATTTATTCTAAATACACGAAAATGAAACGTTATCAACGCAGAACAAAAAAAAATTCGATAATATTTTTTTTTTATGACATTCAAGGTAATTGGCGACCGTTTCAAACACCTTATCACAGTCTTTAATAAGATATTTGTAAAGGTGGTTTAGTCTTAATTGGTGAAGAGTGAAATGATGACGTGCCGTGAAATTAATTAAAACAAAAAAAAAATCTATCGTGATAAATGATTTACTATTTCTATTGGATATATAATATCGTTCGTGAAAAGTGTTAAAAGCAATTTTAAAAATATGTTCGGAAGTTTTGTTAGCTGATAATTCAAATACAGCGTTTTCAATATAGTGATTGAAAATTTAAAGTGGCCAAATTTGTAATTCAGTATTATTCAAGTTATATTACATATTATATTAGTTTAAAGTAAGAAGCAAAAAAAAAAAAAAAACATAAAATGGGAGGTGTTCAATCTTCTTTAACTAAGGTCGCGAATAATCCGATGGATTTGCGTATCCAAAACAAGGATAAAGCGGAAAAACGCAGAATTTCCGCACAAAAAAAAAAGGAAAAGAAATTAGCCAAGGCACAAAGGAAAGCAGATAAGGCGGAAAAGAAAAAGAGGAAAAAGGGAAAAAACAAGGTGGAACAAAATGTTCCACCCCCAATTACACCCACTCCACCAGTCCGTTCACACGAAACTGATCATGATTCAAGTATTAAAACGATATTAAAAAAACAACTGTTAAACGATAGTGAAACATTTATTCTCAATCAAATATTGTTTTCCGTTGAATTTTTCCGCAATCACCTGGGGTAAGTGTGATAGTCTAATATAATATATTACCTGTACACAATATTGTACATAGCGAAACACAAAAAAACTTCCAGCCAAAAATACTAAATTTAATAATTTATCGTTATCAACTTTTGAATTATCAATAAAAAATAAAACAAAAAACATTTACAATATCAAAATTGAAAAGATACGATTAAATTTTTTTTTTTGGTGTATACGCGTAGTCCCAATGGTATGTGCATCTTATCAAAATATATACAACAATATAATAGTGAATTTAAAACAAAACTCGAATATCATTCGCAGCACAGGAAATAATTTAAACTTCCCACAATATTCAATCAACGTCAACAATCTAATCCATCAGTTTTTAAAAACTATACTAAATATCCGTAATAGCTTAAATATTTGGTATTGATTGATTGTGGTTTGAACCAGAAAAAAAACACAGCTTGATAAGAAACCTAATTAGCTTAAACTAGTATTAAACATAAACAAATTACTAAAATCTCGTGCCATAAGATTTAAGTCTTATTTGATAAAACATCAGTAAGAGACGGCATGTCTGTAATGTCTAGGTATGACTAAATCTGTTTTATAACATCAAGGCAAATAATATTCAAATCATATTATCAATATAACTGATTGTCCGCTCTGATAAGATACGAGTAGCATTTATACGATTTTATAATTATTTGTCTACATTTAATTTTACGACCAGTTACAGTATGCAATTCTTATTTTGTGTTAATCACCAAACACATTACTTATATAAAATAATTAATTTATGATGATTGATGAATGTCAAACAAATATTTAAACCCTTTTCCAATTACAGAGGTATCTCGCTTAACGAGCATAATTCGTTTCAGGACCTTACACAAGCGCACAATCCTGATCTTGCCCTCATCGCGTCACTCGTTTTGCGAAACGTCGCTTGCTGAGTCATTTTTTACAATTTGTTTTGCTCGATATGCGACGTGCTTGTTTAGCGAAATTTCATTGTACTTATTTGTGGAAACTTGTGAGATAACTTATTTGCTACCTCTTTTTTGTTAGTACCGTCTTGAAGAGTTAAGGACGTGTCCGAATTCTGTGAAAATATTTTTTTTTTTTTTGCAATAATTTGACGTGAGTGAAATAATTTTCTCTTCCATATTTTGTAATAAGTTCGTTTGCTGTCCGAATATTTATATAATTTTGACATAATAAATTTGAAAGATACTGCTTGGAGAATAATACAACCAGGTCGATTATAGAATCCACGGATCGAAAACTGCATATGAAAAAGTGGAAAACATTAATTTTTATATAACAGTTTCAATGAAATTCCTTTGGATATTTATTCAATTCGTCAAAAAAAAAATTGTTTCAGAATATACATGAATTTTAACGTGTCAGAATCGGGCCCAATAATTTTGAAATTGTTTAATCGGTATGCTATGTTTAGTATTGCTCATGCTGTTGTTGAATTTGGTTATGCGGGGCATATAAGGAAAAAAACTATAAGCCGCAGGGAGACATGCTATCGTCTTTCCAGCTGCTATGATTTTACAGTCAAAATATCGCATTTGTCTAATATAACCGCCCTATTTCATTTGGTTTAAATCAGCGATACCACTTTGCTTTGTTTACTTGGTCTGCCGTGACTATTCACAAAAGACTAAATATGGAATCTTCTACAATTGTTTTGTATGAGTAATGGTGCATTTTAAAGCGTTCAGGGCAGGTTTAGATGATTAACTTAACAGAACTGTACTTTGCTCAAGCTCATCAAGGAATGGCTATACTGAAATATAGTCGGTTATAAATTTCAATTTTCAATTAAACAATTAATGTTGGTAAGGTTCGTCCTCCAATTCCAAAATAGAATAACTTATTGATTTTTTAAACCAAAATTGTACCGTAATTTAAATACTGAGCGAAAAGCAGCCGTCTATCTGCATTGGTTTCTCAGCCCCATCGAAGAGATTTGAAATGATTCAATAGTTAAAGGTTTTCACATAATTCTTTTGCGAGTTGAGCGTGAACTCGCCCGTTGTTTTTTATTTAAATATAACCCCAATAATAGTATATTATTCAACGAGCATATTTAGACAGCTGTTATTCATGAAGCTGAAGTTTACCGACACGAGCTGAAGGTGAGTGTCGTAAATCATCTGAGTGAATAACAGCCATTATATACGAGTAGAATACGATACTTTATCCACGACACAGATGCATCATGTGCTAACCCTACTTCGGCTACGTAACAGTTTATAAACTGTTTGCGGTCATTAAAAATACTTTGCAACACAACAGAATGAATGGTATTGCTTTGGTGCCAATATTTTAAAGTAGCATGCATTAATTGCCCCAATTACTCAACGATTTAAATAATCACTTAATGTTAATCTGCACAATTATTAAATATGTGTACCCGCTTTTTTTACTGTGACGGTTGATAATTTTTTTGATCTGCCCAATCTGAAACCTGTATTTTATTTCAGATCGATCTGATTTCAAATTTCAAAATCTGCTCGATCTACAGATTTAAATAAAAAACACAGCATAGATAAACTAGCAGTGAATAATGGATATCATTATAATTGATGAAACAAACGTATAATGGGCATATTATACGTTAGTCGTGAACAAAGAAATCTACGAATCACCGGCGTATTTATCATACAAATGAATAAAATTTTAGGCGGGCTCAACGAAAATTTAGCATTTTTAAACAAATAAAATTGCTAGTTGATCAACAATATTTGCTGTATATTAATAATCAAAAAACCATAATTTAATGATGTAATGGCAATTAAATTAGAAATTATGTACTTATCAGATAAAATTAGGAATTGCTGCACCCTAATTTTCTAAAAAATAAGATAATGTGTAGACGTGTAAACTTGTAAAAAGTAAAGTTTACTTTTATGAGTTTGGGGTTTTTCAATAATATTTTATTAGTAAGTCAAATCGAGAAATAGAAACTGATAAAAGTAGGCTTTGCTTTTTACAAGTTAACGTCTACACATTATCTTTTTTTAGATAATCAGAGTGCTGATGATATTATTGGTACAATATTACATAATTTTTGGTGCAGCACAAAAACGAATAAATTGCTCACAAAATGATTAAAAAGAACCGCAAAAGACACGCATGATCACTTTTATGAACGATTATAAATTTATTGGTCGCAAATTTAATTTGATCAATTCATTTATTTTTTTACAAAAATCAACAAAAATTATTTCGGAAATGTCAAAATTATAACATGTGGTCGCTGTGATAATTTGGTTGCATACAAATAATGTCATAATTGTTTCAGCAGAAATCGGACACGTCCTAAATTTATGTAAGGAGAAAAACTTGTGTTTTTTTGGTTTTTGTCTTAAATATTTATTTTTTTTTTTTAAAGAAAATTTACGATAAGCAGTGCGATCCTCAGAATGTAGTTTAAAGTGTGATTTTTGAATACAGTAGACTCGCGATAACATGAACGCCGTATAACGTGAACTCCGGATAAAGTGAACGATTTTTTAATTACATGTACTACTCGGTAACGTGAATAATTAGAAAGCTCGATAACGTGAACTAAACTTTGTACACTCTCGCATGTCCATAATTGAACATATAATTCTTAATACATACATACGTAATATGTTTTCTTACGATTCAGAGATTCCAAATTTGTTCCCTTTCCATAATTTGAATCGAGTAAAGTTGAAAATCCATCAGTAACCTACTTTGTGCGCTAAGCTAGTGCAGCTTATAATTAGTTGTATATGCTGTGTGTGATTAATAGAAAAATGGGTTAAAAGCAACAGATTTAATATTAAAGATACAATCTTGAATTATTGAATAATTTCGTTAAGGCGTAAGGTTACCAATTTATCGAGATACTACAATATCGCAAAGTCCACTGTTTCTGCAATTAACAAAACAAGTGAGGGAACTTTAAATGCGGCTAATAACACCTTTATAGGACCTGTTAAGAGAAGAGCCCTTTAATTATCAGAATACCATAAAATGGAGAAGATCTTATATCGTTGGTTTCTTCGGCAGCTTGATAAGAGTTTTGCTGTAAGTGGAATACCTCGCTTTAAGAAAACGCAAAACTTTTACTCATGACCGGTTTCACAAAAAAAATAGCCAATCTCTAGTTAAATAATATTTCCATCCTTTCCTTTTTTATGAAATTGCATTATGTTCACAATAAAAATTCAATGCACCTTGATTATATTTTTTTTACATACAAATATTTAGCCTCCAGCTAATTCTTTAGCTGGGCGATATTGGACAGCTAAATATTTAGCTCTCTAGTTAAAATTTTCATGTAAAAAAGAAAAAAAATAGCATGCGTTGAATTTGTGTTATGAAATAAAACGCAATAAGAAGAAAGAGATGAAATATTATTTAACTGCAGATTGCTGTTTTTTTTGTGAAAGCGGGCATTAGTAAAATAAAAGCCAACAAGAGCAATTTCCACAAGTAAATGATGGCTACTTTATTTTAAAATTCGTTTTGGTGTGCGATTCCACAAAATTACTGGAGAAATTGACCTCTAAACTTGAGCTTGCGGAGCCCATTTAAAAGACAATTGCAACCTAAAATAATTGAAGTTGATCTGTCTGTAAACCAAATTTATAATGTAGCTGAAACAGGCTTATACTGGCTTATACTTTAGCTTTAGCATATTATACTAATGCAAATGGACTTCATTAATTACAACGTTAGTAATTTTAAAAGCGAAACATTTCCGATCATTTAAAAGTTGTAACTGCCCTGTTGACTTTAAACATCTGTTCAAAGATAGGTTCCATTAATCGTCGTCCCACAGGTAAATGTTAATTTATTGGTCTAAAAGAATTTAAGTAAAAAATTCTTTTTGACCAATAAATTAACATTTTGTCAAATTAGGTATACGAACATTTTCGAAAAGTCAAGGTCTGCCAGTTAAAGCACTATTATTGTTGGTAATGCTCCATCTCATCCACATAAAAATGAATTAAAATCAAACGATGGATCAAATGTCATACCGGTCATTCAGCCAATGGACCAAGTTGTAATAAGAATTTGGATGTAAACTTGGAAACATCCAAATTTCATATGAAAAAAATTAACTCCCGCAAACATGAACAATCTCTTTAACATGAATTTGCCTGGTTTTATTTTGTTCACGTTATCGCGAGTCTACTGTATATAATTCATTTGGGACAGTTTTAACAATTTAAACGCCAGAACAATGTGCTTCAAATGATTGCAGAAATTTAATGTTTAATTCACTATACGTACATACAAAATCTTTGAATCACAAAACATCTTTGAAACTATTTCAGGAAATATCAAACATGTTTTAACTGATACACACAAACTAAAAATTTAATATTTTTTAAAACATTTCTGTTTAATATCAAATTTTTGCAATTTTCAAGGATACATTACAAACTGTTCCAAATGTATCAAATACACAACTTTAAATTATATTATTAGATTAATAAGATGTTTCAATCATTACAGTTTTATAAATAAAGATTTAATAGAATATTCCCTTAGGCTTAGGCTAAGACTCCGCCAAAAAGAGCAAAAAGGAATCGTTTTTATAATTGCTTTATTTGGTGTGGGTGGGAGAGGTATCCCTGAATTTATTTCATCTATAAAGTACAGATGATTGAAAAAAATATAATCCCAACAGTCATCATTCAGACGATCAAAGGGCTCCGCCAAATTATGTCGCAGGAATTCTCGTAAAAAAATTAGTTTCGAAGTTTAATTCCATAATTTTTCCAAATTTAGTTGTATTTTTTGAGTAATAAACTCGGTAATGTATAATGTCCTGACTTACATTTTCCCGTTCTTATGACATTCTGGAAAATAGGAAATTTATTATTGAATAAACAACAATAAACCGCAAGAACTCCGGATCCGAATTTCCGAGTTTAATTCCACCCGTCAAACAAGGTGTTACGTTTATGTAACACTAGCGAAGAATTTTGTTCATACAACTTTTCGTAAACGTAACACTTTTGTGTTGCAATAACGAAGCAGTTATGTCGTTCCCGTCCTATGATAATTAGACTTTTGCGAGAAGTTATCAATGTGTTAGTAGTTCGTAAACAGTTCGCTTGAGGTGGTGCATTTACGTCACGTGATTAGTGAAATAATAACGTAGCATTTTTATCGATATGTATTTAATGCATTTAAAATTTTTGATTTGCAATTTTAGTTTTCTAAAAAATTTACAGTTTCTTAAGTATTTTTGATTTTATTCTAAAAAAAATATTAGGCCACAAATTATATTTTTCTAAATCAAATTGGGACATTAATTATTTACTTAGTTATTTATTTATTAAAAACAAATTGATGAACACAAAAAATATGTAATGGCGATCGAAAACTCAAAACTAAATGGTTATCGTTTCTTTATATTATTCCATTAAATTTCATAAAGGAATTTGGTGTTACGCTTACGAAACATCAGCGAAGAATTTTGTTCATATGCACAATTCTTCGTAAACGTTACGTTTAGTTGTAGCAAAAACGAAACATTTATGTTGTTTCTATCTCATGTTAATTAAATTTGTCTGCGAGGTATTTTTGTACTACATATATTTTATTTAAGTTTGAGAATGTATTAGTGCAAAGCAAAATCATGATATTATTAATACTTTAATAACTTCCGTACTGGGGAAAGGGAGAATTAATTTTGGCGATCCATTGAAGGTTTGCTCCAATTAATTTCCGTTATCGAAAAACTCATTTGAAAATAAATATTTCTGAAAAATATACACTCATGCGAATAATTTTCCGGACAAGCTAAATTCTAGAAAACAAACTGTAATTTAACAATTTGCTTGCCTTTTTATAATTTTTTCTCATCAAACTTCACTGATACACTAATGATTATATTACAACCTAAACATTTTTGTTAAATTACCGTAACTTTGCCGCTTAGCGGTAGAAAAATGAATTCACCTAAAAGTTTCATATAATTTTTCTAGCGATATCAACAAAAGAAGAAATATTTAATAGTTATAATTTATTTGCTTGCATCGTAGTTTAAAATTGAAACATAACCGCACTTTATGACATTTATCTGATCCGGATCAGATCATATTTCATGAAACGACCAGCAATAAAAACAACTACTCGGATCAAAATGTTGATCCAAAAAGAAACATTTGTTAAATAATAAAGCAAAAAAAAAAAAGAAATCTTCGGCCTTTTAAATTTGTTAATATTCGCATTTTGTTCGTTCTTTTTTTACGAATTATGGTATAAAGTCATAATCACGGTGAGGTATAAGAGTTAAGAGAGCATCATCGTGATTGACGATTGATCACTCTTGGAGCGATCAAATAACCACCGAAACCGATAGAGGGATGAATTCTAAGCAAAAAATGTTCTATGACGTTTTTTCGATAAATCGAATAAAAAATGGCAATTGAATGTTGAATGTTTAAATATTTAAAAATAAATAAATGGCAATTGAAAATGTTGATTTTTCATCGAAAAAATGCATATTTACCGAAAATCGCATTAGGTTTTTTAATGATAACTTCCTTAATTTTTAAGATATGTAATCGCTCCACAAACTAGGGAATTTTTATGGCTACAAGACCTGTAAAGTTGAACTTTCAAGGGTTCAACTTGGTTTTAAGTTAAAAGGGCTCGAGGAAAGTGACTCAAATACGAACTTAAAACGGTGATATCACCTCCTAGAGAAATAACCACCATTTTCCTCCTAGAGAAATAAAAAGATAACAAAATTTTCTGCAAGAAAAACCTATATTTTTGTACTCCTGCATTTTGTAAGTATCTTCTCTAGTTTTTGAGTTTTTGTGAAAAAATTAAATTTTTTTTGAAACTTTCAAAAATCATTTCAAAATTGAATCAAACTTTTTTCAAATCTAGGCATCCTAAACCGTTCAAACTTCTAGAACATATTGTTAGTACCGAACTAAAGTATGTATAGTCAAAATAATATCTCGCTGAAAATTCCTATTCTTTCATTCCCGAGTAAATACAACAACAAATTCATTTTTTGTTGTTGTTTTATTCGAGAATGAAGGAATAGGAATTTTCAACGAGATATTATTTTAGCTATACATTGTAAATGGATTACATTAAATTTCAATTCTTGCGGTTAAACCATTGATATCATTGCTGATTTTTTTCTCCGAACTCTATTTTTATAATAATTCTCCAAGTTTTTATGCCAACGACTGTTCTTAAATCATTTTAAATGTCATTTCAAGTATGTATGTACTTAAGAGAGGTTTAACAAATTTTCCTCCAAAAATTCGTCGTTTTTCCATTATTTGACGTTGAAAGATTCGAATTCAGTTTTCGGCGAATAAACAGTCACTTCCAATGAGCCGCAACTTCGTTCGTATTGCATCTACAGAAATGAAAAAAAGATCAATCGATTTGCTATTTTATAGGCTTTATTTGTTCAATGATTTTTTTGAAAAATAAGGTTTTCGAGTTATTTGTGAAAACTCGCTTTAAAACATGCATTTTTTAGATAAAAGATCATTTTCAATCGCGAATAGCTCGAAAAATATGATTTATCGAAAAAACTTCCGGGAACATATTTTGCTTAGAATTCGTCCCTATATCGATTTCTGCAGTTATTTTAAGTGTACTAATTTCCACCCCCAGAAGGGGTAGAATCCACCCCAGGGTAAAATCACACATAGGCACTATGTAACTTTTGTTCTGTGAGCTATTCCCTACTTACTGTCCAAATGAGAGCGATAAACCGTCAAACACTGCTCTAACTGTAAGTGTGTACTCAACAATAAAAAAATCGTTTTTGTTGTGTTTTGATTACGTGATAATTCGTTATATTTTGAGGTGTACAATTTTTATCTTACGTACAGTGGTGTTCAAGTGAAATTTTGTATAAGGTTATCAAATTCTATGTTTTTGAAGAAATGGGTGGAAACGACATCAGCAACAGCAAAATCTGGTGCAACCGCTGTCATTGAAACTGGGTAACAATCTTATAGAGCTATAGCCAGAAAACTGGGCATATTCTTCTAAATTTAAATAGTGTAATCGGCTTTTTGGCCAAGGACTGTAGATTTACGTTGAACTGATTTTTATTAATATTTAGTAGTTTTTCGTAAACGTAAATTAAAAAACAAAGCAATCTCTGAATATTTTTCAGTTGATTCCGATGAAAAAACGAATGATGTTCCTTAATCCGAGTTCGCGACAATATTCCGCGGAAAAATTTTCAGCAGGATTGGATGCGATTTAAAAATATTTTATTCGGAAGGGGAATTTGTTTACGAAATAGCCTACTTAGATTGGTTGCTTGCTGAAAATTTTTCCGCAGAATATTGTCGCGAACTCGCAGTCACAGCGTTCATTTAAATATTCGGCGGAAAAATTTTCAGCAGGATTGCATGTAATTTAAAAATATTTTATTCGGAAAGGGAAATTTGTTTTCTAAATAGACTACGTCGATTGGTGGCCTGCTGAAAATTTTTCAGCAGAATATGCATGTGAACTCGTAGTTAATGTTACCAAAACATTAGACAATATTTCAAGAAACCAAATGTTAATAGTTCTGGCTGTGATTTTTTTAGAACAATTACCGTGTACCAGTAAAGTGGATTTCTGCAGTGAAGAACTGTGTCCATCTTCATGTAGTAATTGCAATAAACATTTAAAAAATAGTTTTTATTATAAGAAAAAGCATGAAAATGCAATAAATCTAATAAAAATGTTGAAGGAAAAATATTCGCGTTGTAGGTTAGAAATAAAATATTTAAGAAAACGTGTTCAAATCTTAAAATCGAAGGAAATAAGTGTAAAAATGCCTATTTCTAGTAAAATTGACTCGCTTTCACATCTTATTGTGGTGCAAAAAATTTGTAAAAGTGGTATTAATAAGGCTAAAAATACTAAATGGCCCCAAGAACAAAAAAACATCCTCAGCAAATTTTTTTTTAAAACGCCGACATGTTATTATTTTATAAGACATAATTTAAAGTTAAATCTTCCACACAAATCCTCTCTGTCGGTGGATGACAATTAAAAATGTAAAACCTGGGAATAATTTATTTATTTTAGCTAACCTAAAATCTTTTATTCTCTAAGCCATTTACTGGTAATTAGCTACGCAAGTCTTTAGTAGATCAGTGGTAGCTGGCATTAAAACAATGGTCGATTTTGGAAAATTTTCGGAAAAAGTGCGTGAGGTGGCTGTGTCTACCGCAAAATTCATGGATTAATAAAACATGCTGCGAACATAATATTCAGATACTCGATTTTATGATCTTAGTGATACTTAGAAAGCACGCCAAACGGAGCTTGAAAACAGTTAACAATTTTAAGCAAACCCAATCAAAATTAAAAATTATTAAATCTTAAAAATTGAAATAAATTTATAAACAATAATCTAAGCAAATCAATATTTTTATTTTACTAGATCTTTTACTAGAGTACGTATATACCCCACTTAGCCATCGGGAATTCCTTCTTTAAACAGTTTTTTTTTTAAGTTCTCTTGATGAAAAGGTGAAATTTGTATTGGATCGGTCAAAAAATCATATACAGAGAAACATCACTATAAATCATTCTAGAATCCCATTTTCATCGTAGTTGCTGAATTTCATCATAATCGGTTAAGAAATAACCAAGATCCACCATAATTGGCCAAATTCCAGAAATTCATTTAAAAATCTTTCTAGAATCCCGTTCCTAACGTACATGCTTAATTAATTTCATCAAAATCTGTTAAGAAATAACTAAATTCCTTCTAAACGACTATGACATAATCAGTATTCAATAAATGTGCAAATAAAATAGAAAAAAAAATTTAAAAAAATTTGCTCGGTTAGGTAATCATCAAAATTGTCTGTCTGTGTCCACTCTAATCTAAAATTAATATTTTCAAGATTGTAGACACAGATCAAAGAGTTTTTATCGCTCTTATCGCGTCATCTGATAGTACCACATATGTATGTTAAAAAAATTAATTTTGGTAAATATAAGAATTTCTTTAATGTAATTTTAATTCATTGTATACCTTTGAGGATGGGGCTGCCGCCACAAACCCCCGCTTTTCCAGAATTTATACAACTCTTCCTAACTAAAACGATCACAAATCTAAATGCAGCAAACTAACCTCGACACTCAACCAAAATAAACAAATTACAAGTGACATTGCAATACATCTCGGAGGCTATTACGATACTTTAAACTTTACGGTACCTCTAGCGGCACTCTATACACTTCCAAAAAATTATTAGATGTGCCTTGATTACCGAGTCCATTTTTGAAATTAGTTAAATTGTACAAAGTATCGAAATAATTAGGTTAAAATAAATTTTTTACAAAATAATTCATTTGCAATAAAAATTTATTTATACCACATGCTTCAAACAACAGCAGCAAGGACAGCTAGCGATATGTTGTTTTTATTATACGATATTTACCGCCATCTATTCACATGTTGTGAAATTTTTATTCCGAATGATGTCAGTGTAAGCTTTTTATTAGGTAACTAAAAGGCGTTTTCGGAAATAGATCATGAGTAAATTCACAGTAAATTTCGACCATTAAATTACACTATAATGGTCTAATTTAATGGTCTAAATTTACTGTGGATTTACTAAACGTCTATTTCCGAACACGCCTAATAGATCATATTTAAATGTCAAATTTTCCACAACCGAGCTACGATCCCCAGAGCTACCATCTTTCGGAAAACTCCGAAAATACAAGTAACTTTCACATAATGCCACTAGGTGTCTCTAAATATTTGCTGTCAAAAATTGTATGACATTTTTATGTGTACATTTTGTAAATAAAAACAAAAATATTTTCGTGTTATAAAACTGGTAATTATTAATACGTAGTAATTAAATTGATTTTGGATGTCCCCTTTTGAAAACCGTCAGCAATATTTTTTGCTTGTGTAGTGATATCTAGTGGCAAACTCTCTGTACTTTTTTTTTTGATCGTGCTGCCCCTTTCAGAAAAAATAATCTATTCATCGCATGTAGGTAGTTTTTTTTAAATGTGTCTTCGCTAAATGGGTATTTTTTATTTCGGACACCCCATAGCATCTTGTCTAAACTGCACTTAGTGATACAATACTCTTGCCATTAATTGTTTCCATTTTTCAACTAGAAGATTTTATAGTTTATTTTTAGTTTTTTGAGCCAATATTTATTAATAAAACAGTTTTTATTGATTTAGGACTCTTTAATATTATTTTTTTTTTCTAATTAAAGCTATTCGGATTCAGTTTGAAATAATAAAATACAATATTCAAAAAATTGTTTCTTTTATATAAAAACCAAAGCAATCACAAAAATTTACTAAAAATGCAGAATGCAAATAAGGGTTCAACTTAACCCACATCCGTTCGTCGTAATTTACAATTTTTCTGGTAGCAATGACATAATAATTTCCTCAAGTATACGTTGGTATACCTTATTTCCTGCGTTTTATAAACTTGAAATGTCGTTTAAACTTTAATGAAAATTGACTCATACCATAAGAATTTTCACCAGAATTAACAATCTTTCACTGTAGCATATTATATAGTACATATAAATATAAATTGATTTGATTCGTTAAAAACATTTAAAAAAAAAAATTAATAAAATGTGTGATACGAACAACATCATCGATAATAATAAAAATGTGCTGTATTTTTCTATCGTCACTTCGAAAAAATTTAATTAGCTATCAGTAAACAACAAGCACGTCTATATAAAAAATAATTAATTGCAATCGAGGAACACAACTAAACTAAAATAAGGTAAATAAATGATCGAGCAATTATTTTATTGTGCCATTAGATAGGAGGTTTATGCCACCACAAACACATGGGTAAACACATGCGTTAGTTAAAAACAAAAACGTGAGTTTTTATTAAAGGGCAAATTATAGGGTAATTACAGAAATGATAACATAAATTGGTTATATCGAATAGAGCCAAATTGATTAAATTTGTGATGTAGAAGTAATTAAACAGTTTAATTGGTTTTACTCAGAAAACAATAATTTAATTTTTTTTCACCTACACATAAGATTGTTCCATATAATGTGGTTTACACTAATTTATGTCACTAAACTCAATTACATATTTACATTAGCCTAATTATACCAACTGATAATGGATTTATGTGAATTAGGTTTAGGCAATATAAAAAATTCAAGATTAGATAAATAAATTAGATTTCACTATCTCAAAAATTATGAATCAGTGGATTGACAGTACACATTTGGAATTAAAACTTAAGAAATTTGTATTTTCGTGTCACACTTGAAAAGGATGAATTTTTTGAATTTTATTGAAACATAATAACAATAGCAAATTTCAGTTACTCCAGTTTTCCTGATAAAGAGGTGGTATTTCCCTTATTTGCGCTACCAACTCATCAAAAATTTTTCTTGCGGCTGTTTTTTGGGAAAAAATACAAAATAAATCCAAAATAAACCCTATGTATTCCATTTTTCTCAAGTAAAGACGAATATTAAATGCGTATAAGAATGAACCAGCATTACTGCCAAACCAAATTACTTTGGTTCAAAAAGATTAAAATGATCAACAATTTTGTTAGTTCAAAACCACTTATCTCGACGTTTTAAAAGAGCCTCACCCCGAAAAACAAAAAAGGATTGTCCATCTGTCTGCCTGTTCCATGGTATCGAATTTATGAGAACGGCTTCTCCGATTTGGCCGCCAATCTATTTCTATGGTCAAGGCGAAGAATTGAAAAGCTCAGTTCAGCAATTTTTTATATATGCAGTTCTCGAACCGTGTTGGTTTACGGATTGCGTTTGGTTTAATGAGGGATACACTTGCGGTTTTATTTGGGGAGAGTTGTTAGCTGAGGTGAAAGTTAGCTTAACGTGTTCTTAGTTGAATTCATGTACGCATGTAGTTTCGCGAACCGTATGATTTGAGGATTGAGTTATACGTTTAGTTGAGGGTTGCGGTGCTGTCGGGTGGGGGTGTTGAACTATGGAGTTCAGTTGGGATTAATTTGGGCGTTGTGTTGAGGGCAGAGGTGGTGATTAGATTGAGTTCATGTACAGATGTAGTGTTCAAACCGTATTGATTTAGCGTTTGAGTTGAACGTTGCGTTTGGGATTGAGTTGAAGATTGAGTTGGGGTTGTGTAAAGGTTGAGTTTAGGATTGGGCTGATAGTAGAGTTGACAGGGTTTGAGTTGAAGGTGAGTTAGATTTGAGTGAGGTGTTCTGTTGAGGATTTAATTTGGGTTTAGTGGAATTGAGTTGATTTCGGGGTTGAATTGGCTGTTGATTTGGGAGTTGAGATATTTTCAGGACCGAAGTTCTGATCACCTCGTGAGGCAGTGGCATAACTACAAATTTTGGGCCCCTACAAATTTTCTTATACCTATGAACAAGTAAAATTTTAGTTAAACACCTATTTTTCCAATTGTCCAACCTATCATTAATTAAAAGTGTCTGACTTCGAGGGTCCGATACAGCACGTGATTCAGTTCAATGATCTCAAACAAATCTAAATTTCTCGCAATCAACTCAATGCTAGGACGATTCCTTTATGTATCGATAAAGCATAACAAATTTCGAGTATAATTTGAAGAATATCAAAAATCTCAAAAATGTTGAATCAAAGTATCTTGAATATTCTAGACGGTTCTCAAATATCGAATTATCCGTAAGTATGTGAAACCAAAAGAAATCCTATGCAATCACCGCCATGTAAAATTAAATAACCTGGATAATCTTGAATAATTTCGAATAACCTACGAAATTAGAGAAATATCGAAATCTCGAAAAATCAAGTAAATATCATGATTTGATTTATATGTGTAACTCTGCAAGTTCCCACCTCGATTGATCTCGAATAATTTCAGTAATACCGAAAAATTTAGATATTAATGAAATGAATAGTTTTAGAGAGCTTATAAAAATTTATAAAACCCACGCAAATTTCGAAAAATTCCGAAAATTCGTGTAAATATTGAATTATTTGTCAATTAATTTAATATTACTAATACTACTAAGCAAAATGCTATACTAAGCGAGATAACGTTAATCTCGCACCAATCACGCATCCCAAATTTTTAAAAATGATCAAAAAATAAAATCCTAGACAAGGGTATATGAAACAGAAGAATTTCTAATTTCCTGATTTAATACAGTTTTTGAAATTAAACCGGTTTTAGGTAAATTAAGTTTATATTTACCGTTTACCGGTAATAAAAAAGGTTCGGCAAACGAGGAAATATATCAATCACATTCAATCTTTTGCAAATCAATTCAACCTTTTCAAATCAAAATTTGAAGAGGTAAGAGGTTGAATTTGAAGTGCAAAAGAGGTAAATTTGGAGTGCAAGACGTATTTTACAAATAAATCAGCCTGTAGTTACTCATACATTCATCTTCAGCAACAGAGAAGAAATTGTCGGGTTTCTCTTAAGAAAATATTTAATAGCAACAGGAACGTTGTTTTCTTTCTCTAACAACTAGACCACGGTCTTTTGATAAAAATTTCCTAGAAATTTCCTGTTTTGCAAATTTGAAAAGGTGATTTACTTGAAATTTAATCTGAGCTACCATCTATCTGATCTTAACTTTGAACTAATAATAGAACGCCTGATAACTCTCGTGGGCTCTTTTAGCCATGGGCCCCCCGCGGCTGCGGGGGCTGCGAGTACCTAGTTACGCCACTGTCATGAGGTTTCAGCCCTGTAATTGTCTTCTTAAAATCTTGACGGTTACACGTTCTTTGGTGCTTGTAGCAAGACTTATATACATATATAATTAGTGAGTGAGCATCTATTTTGATTCCAATTTATATTATTCACAATATGGATTTAACTTAGCTTCTAACAGATGCATTGTTAGGGTTTATTGACAAATGAAAGGAGTTTGGCAATGTAAGCCTTGAGCAATTGTTCTCAAGATTTCGGATCATCATTTTACTGAAATATCGTTTAAATTTGGTGAATTTTTGCCCTCTCAAACGTCATAAAAAAAAACTCAACCTAAATGATGTCCTCGAGAATTTAGATTAGAAATTGGTTCTGAACTTAAATGATTCATCTTTAGCTCTTGATGCATTTCTGAACACTATTTCAACCATATTAGAGCAATGTCACACTTATTCTCGGATTAAATCCATCAAACTCTTACAACCAAGGACTTCTTATAAATTAGGCAGTCAAATTAAGAAAAGAAACCAATTGCATAAAAAGATAAAAAGGTGGCTATGGTAAGCGATTCTCCTCTATTTTTCTTAGCGTTAATTTTAATTTAAATTACTTGCTTTAAATTCGAAATAGTTTTTCGGCATAGTTTTTCAATGCCGTTAGTTTTTATTTTTATTTTAATATTTTTATCTTGCTTATTAATATACCATTTTATGTAAATGTATAAAATAAATTATAAACTGTTTTTAAAAAAATAAAATTTATAATGCACGTCAATCTTGATAACAAAATCCAGATTTATTTAAACTCATCAGAGTAAATAAAATTGATAAAATACAGTTTTACTTTACATTATAAGCTTAGTCAGAATTTCAAATATATTATAAGATTACCGCCACAATTTCAACAATTTTATCAATTTAATTTACTACTCAATTGGCGTTTTTAATTTACGTAGATAAAAAAATAAAAATCCAACATTATTAGAAAATAATATTTTGACAATATCTAAACATTCCAAAATAACTCAATTCTAATCGAATTTTATGGCCTAATAGTATTTTTTTTTTAATATTTCAGGTGTTTTACAGCGAGATACTCCTTTCACGCAAGTATGAAGCTTTTTGGTGTCTTATTGCCTACAGGCGCTAATTTTCCATAGCGAGTTAGAAAAGCAGTAGCTAATTGACTTTAGCTGATCTAAATGTTGTATGATTTAGCTTAAAGATCGAGCGTTTGTTACTGTTACATCTAGCATCCAAAGCTCTACAGGCATATACATTTTTTTGTCGCGAATAAATATTCGGTAGTTGGATATATGCCTATCCATTAAATCCTTGCCACCCATGTTCCGGTTGTACATTTTCACAATGTTCGATCGCGGTTTATCCTTTTTTTACTGGATGTTCTCCAAAATCATTTCTCAACAGCGATACTACTTGGTTATCCTGCCACCTTGTCAAAATTATTTCATTGCCTGTGTAAACGTAGTTCTCATATGTATGTAGATTTTTTAACCTATTTTCACGCACTGTTCTAGTTCCCGCAGAATTTATGTTGTTTAGAACACTAATTAGGTTCGGACCGGTAAAAAAATTGTCGAAGAAAGAAAACATGATTTTCTAGCAAACACCAGTACTACTGACCCTCCCAAACCCAAATTTGGATCGCGCTGCTAATTTCCTCCCTGATAAACATCAAATTGGTAGCAGTATCCTAAAGAACTGGCTGCTATTCAAGCTTTATATCCAAAACGAATTGGTTTATTCCTTATGAATTATTTGCAAGAATGTCGTCCATAATAGAAAATCATTGATTCGTCTATTGACACATCCATTTCAGGTGCATATTTAAGGAAAACATCATTTAAACGGTCGATGAATGGTCGAATTTTAGCAAATCGATCATTTGTTGAAAGGATTTAACCAATGTCACAAAAATTAATATTTGTTCTCGAATGTCTTTCGCCGAATCCATTTTGATATATGTGTGTTCAACATCTTCATCGTTTTCCCAATATAGGCGTGGTAAGACAATACACAAAAAAGCGTAAATGTCACCTGCGACGATATTGATTGATTGATTTTTCTTTTTTAGTGCATAGTTTGTTGTGTGAAGTATCACTGAATCAATAAAAGTTTTCGGAAAAAACAGCTCAAAAAAATCAATTTCGTTCGATTGTACACGCATGCAGATGCTCAATGGATAAATTTTGAACCCTTCCCTTAAACTAGATTTAAAATTTTTCTTCATTTCCAAGTTCCCAGTTTTGCTGAACTCTTGTGTGAGTCGATTGTGGAACTGACTTAACTGAAGTGTAGAAAATCAATCAGGATTCCCTTCAGCCTCTTGCCCGGAATCTTCTTGACTTTCCTTGTTAAGTTCGGAAGGATAAATTTACGTCTTCGGCTTCTATTTGCTTTAATAAATTGTGGCTAAATCCTTCGCTTTCGCGAAGAATATTTTTTTTTTTTGTTCTTATTTGATCCTTTTCGTAAGAAATATGAGGCAGCGCACAAAAAATTTGCATTAGTTGCCGCAATTAATTGCAACGACATAATTTACACAAAATACAAATATTTTCTCTATTACATATTTCAGAAATGTCAGAAAAAGTATCTAATGTCAAAAAAAAAGAATCAAATCCAAATTTTTGTTTTGCTATATTTGCTCGATTATAACCGCTAGAAACATTGAGCGAACACTTTTTTTTTGACGTTTCTATATTTTTGAAAATCTATGGTGTATACACTCTCTCTCGCAAATATTTTGTAAATACATTTTTTCTCTCACTCTGTTTGTCGTTTCTTGTCATTGAAAAAGTGGTCACCTAGTAACCAATGACCATTGATGTATTTGCGCAACAACACCTCTACAAAATGGATTCTAAAATACACTTTTTTACATTGTACATATTATATTTTTTAGAATTCATTGAAACTTACCAATATCTTCTTGTGGCTGGATCCATTTTAGCACTAGCACGGATTTAATTATTTTTTTGTTTAGTTCGTCACAGGTTAAAGGATTATAAAAGAATATTAAAGTATGGTTCGTTGGTACCTTATTATCTATTGGAATAACGGTAATTAAATTACAAGAAAAATCTTGTCGGATTTGTATAAACGCAAAAAAATCATGATGTTTGGTGTTGCGAAAATGATACATGGGACACAAATGGATAAAAAATCATTTAAAAAACGTCACTCGTGCTTTATACAGAAACAGTTTAGTCAAAAGTGATGTATGTGCTGCTTTAAGGCGATGATTCATGTACAAATTTTGTCTGACAGACATAAATAAGCTCTGATTGGTTAATATTTTTTTTGTCTCATACGATAAAAACGAAATTCATACTTAGGCGTTAGGCGGTACATGTATACAATTTTTTCGTATGGATATTTTTTGACATTTTAATAAAGCATAACCTAAAAAGTATTTTATTTTTGTTCTTTTTGAAATTTAAACCATATTGATTTGAATAAACATAACATACATTTTAGTGGAAGTGAATAATGTCTAATTCGAAAATTAACAAAAAGCATAATATCGATCTTTTATATTATTTTGTTCTCACTGCTGTCAAAGTTTTTAAGGTTATGTATCTTATACAAAATTGAGCAATGTTCAATTTTTAATTTATGTCGTAAGATAAAAAAATATGGCCGATCTCCTTCAACCAATCAGAGCGATTATTATTTATGTCTGTCAGATAAAATTTGTACATGAATCACCGCCTTTATACTTTAATAAGTTTGGTTAAGTTTAATTAATATTCTTGGGTAATGGATATCGAAAAATGTTCGTAAAAAAATATAGGAACAGATATTTTTTCGAATTTTCTCGTTAAAGCAAAATTGTACAAACCCATTACTTCTCATTCGTAAATTCTAATTAACACAAAGAATTAAGCTATACAAACAGTAGATTGATCAGTAGAAGCATTATGAGTGATATCTCTTTGATATATGACGGATTTCAATGCGGATTCCCATAATCCACCAAAACGCGGTCAATCCGCATGAACCATCTGTATCTGCAAGGTTAATGAATCATTTACCATAGTCGATTCTATTCTAACTCAACCAAAAAACAGCATGCAACATTTATGGTTTATCTATCAGTAAAAGCGATACAACCGATACAGTTCCTTTGATCTGTTTTGGCAAGGTTGATGAAACGATTTGCAGGATCATAAATAATAAATACTCTAAAAAAATCGAATAGACTTGCAAATCCCTCACTTCCTCAACCGTTTGCACATTGTGTTAAACTAGTTAATGAAAATTTTTTTCAGTAAAATAACCTTCTCGAAAGTGTAAAAGGACCACAATTATTTCAAAGTGAAGGTTAGGTTAGGTTGAAGTGGCTGCTATCGCGTAATAGAATAAGCAAAACAGAAAAGTGCAAACTAGAATTGTGTTAACAGCTCTTAAGAACTCAGTACATTCCCGACCACCTGGCAGGTAGAGAGCCCCACCAAAATGACCTGTCTTTTTGAAGTTATGTTTTTTTAGGTATATATATATATTTATCTGTCTAAGTCTTAGCTTGTCTCAAATATATTTTTTAGAAGTCTACAAAATTCAACTTTGAAGCCGCCTGGCAACATTTTGGACCCGACTAAATGGTCTGGCTTTTTTATTTTATATTTTATTAAATACTAAACTAAAAGGTATTAAAATTTCAGAATGCCTCAAATACATTTTTTGCAAAAAAAAATTCGCAACTTAAAAAAATCAAAGGTTGACAATGCCCCGCTACCTTCAACCAGGTCATTGATTTTGTGTTTAGACATTGCTAAAGAAGCATCACACAAATTTTCATGCTTCCTCAAATACCTACTCAAAATTGTCTAACAGCTCTCCATCTATAGTAGTAGGCAACGCTGATGACATTTTTAATAATTTGGTTGGTCGTGCCAATCTTCCTATGTCATAAAGACAGCTTAAAAGAGGTGATGGATTTTCTTAAATTTGGAGACCCTTCCACAATATCACAATTGGTCATTATGACAATATAAATCCTGTATCGACAAGCCGCCAGACTCACAATTAATGTTAGAATATTTAGAACTGAGACATGTTGAACAGCAAACAAAATCGTATTTGCCATTTGTCAGGTTCGACTTTTAAGAATTAGCTAGCTCCAGATATATATCTCTAGTATAGTGTTGGAAATCCTCAAAAAATTATATTGATCCGTTCAGAAAGCATCCCCAATGTTCAAAATTTATTTTCTGATGATTTGTGCTGTTCCTTCAGATCATAACGTTACGTGAGCAACTTGAGAATTGGCTGATATAATTCTTTACTCAGTGCTTCAGTCTGGACGATCGCTGTGGAGCATTCGCGTTACCAAACATTCTTGTCACATAGGATTACAGTTTCTATATCTCCTACCGCCTCTCTGCTCAACCTTCTCCACCCTAAAAGGGTGATATTATTTAACGGTGTCCCATAGTAATTTCGTATTATGGTTTATATGCAACCATTAATACCAAGAGGATGTATACTTAGAAATAATACTTTTAAAAGGTCATCCATTCACAAATGCATCGATCAACATGTCATTGAAATTCCAATCAATAAAATGTATTTTATGACAGTTTGATATTACCTCGGAAAACAGTTCAACAAAATTTTTTTGTGTTTTTTGTTAAACTAATCGCTACGCATTGATTCAGTTGACTTCAAATTTTGTAAATATACAGATGATGGATTGTCACATTTATCAGCAACATAAAAAAAATTGTCGATCCCGTTTTTGAGAAAACCAATTAGCCAGTTTTCTCTTGCCATTTGTATACTCGAATGAATACAAAAGTTGTCACAAACTGCTTATTACTAAAATCTATCTTTGTGCAAATATTCAAGCAAGATATTTTTTAAATCGATGTGTCCTGCAGGTGTATTCTGGTTTTCCTTAGGAATAGGAAAAGGAGTAAAAAATTGACATTTTCATAGCAGTTTTATTGTTTTCCCCTAAATGGTTATTCTGGCAAGCCTTAGGCCCGTTGTACATTTCAGCTAAGCTAAGCTATAAAACATATCTTAGTTTAGCTTAGTTTAGTTCGCTAGCTCGACATCCGCACATTTGAGCTAATAAATTGGTTCACACATGCACATCCTTATACTCCTATATTTTATTTGTGACGCACCCATTAGGTTACTTCAAATTAATTCTGTCCATCGAAAATACGACATAATAATGTCTGCAGATGAATTAGAAAAAATTATAGAAAATAAACTTTATTATCTATATGATAAATATGTTTAAGAAATCTTTGCTTTATTATTATATATTTAAAATGTCTTCCTTTCGTATAGAATATTTTGACAGAATGAAATTTAAATAACATTGTATGTGCGTCAAAAATAAAGTATAGGAAAATGTCATTGTATATGTGAGAAACATAGCTGAAAATTGTAAGGCGAAGACAACTCGAGCTATGTTTATTTTCATAGCTGAAAACAGTACAACATAGTTTGCTTAGCTTAGCTCATGTGTGCAACGATTCATTAAAACCCTTTATTTACAAACAGAGCTATGAACATAGCTCAAATCGTTTAGCTTAGCTTAGCTGAAATGTACAACGGGCCTTAGGCCCGTTGAACATTTCAGCTAAGCTAAGCGAGAAACGTAGTTTATATTAGCATAGTTTGGCCCACTTAGCTCACTCTGTTGCACATTTTAGCTAATTACATCGCTCACACATCCATTGATGTTTTTGGATAATTTATTTATTATGATTTATGACACGATATCTGTTACATATAACTAAGTAGCCTACGAGTTATTAATAAAATATACAGAAACTTCAGTGTATATGTGAGCGATGTTAGCTGACATAGCAAGGCGAAGACAACTCGAGCTAAGATAGTTTGCTTCGCTTAAAACAAAAAACATAGCTCGCATAGTTTAGCTCAAGTGTGCAACGTTCCATTAAAACACTTTATTTACAACCGAAAGCTATGCACACAGCCTACATTGCATAGCTTAGCTTAGCTGAAATGTGCAACGGGCCTTAATAGGAATTTTATTTTTCCTATTTACAGCAGTTTTGAAATTTATTTTTTCTACGATAGTGCAGTAACCTATGCTTTCGATGATGATTTTTGAATTTAAATTATACAAGAAAAGGAGCCTTTGCGTCGTCTACTAAAATCGTGTGGAAATATTCATTACACAACGATTTCTTAATATTGCCACACGATTTGTGAAAATCCAAACGTTTCAATTTCATGTTTAATTGTGAATAATTTGTTTTTCTATCGTAGAAAAAATAGCGTGTGTAACTCGTGTGAAAATGAATCATTGCAATACTCAAGTGAGTGTAGCCCTCGCTATCGCTCAGGCTGCAAATTTCACTTTTGTATTGCAATGACTCGTTTTCTTCACTTGTTATACAATATACTATTATTTCATACTACATTATACCGAAAATCAATGTTTACGTGATTGATTTCAGTCCGGAAAACAACTCATTACGGTACAGAAAAAAGTGTCCGGAAAACGAGCTATTACAGTACAGAAAAATATAAAACCAAACAAACTAGGGTAACTTAATAATTTGAAAATCATTTGGATTGATTTTCTTTAAATTTCAAACTCATGTTTTTACTTTAAAATTTAATTTTAAATGAAAAAATCGAATTAATGTCCCATGGTGAAATAAAACGTTGTATGTTACACGTACGTTAAATAATCGTTACAGTACTCGTTCAAAATTCTGGACTCGGCTCCAGTTCAACGTCGAACTCGTACTGTAATGGCCGGTCTCCACTCGTCGCGACGAACTGAAATTGTGTCGCGACGAACTAAAATTGTCAGGACGTCATGACAAAATTGGTATATTATACTTACAACTACTAACATAACAAATAATTATAATATTTTCTCTGTTTTTGTTTATAAAATGCAAATATATTTACAAATGTCATTTAGGATAGTGAGATAATAAAATATACCAAATCTAGACTTGTCTCCCATTTAGATTTGCAGTTTTTTATGATCTTTTATTTTATTTAAGTAAATTAAATTCAAGCTGCTGGCAAGCTGAAAGAAATGTAAATAAACCTTGAATATCGCTCGTTTTGGAAATAATTCAAAAGTAACATTTCATTTTCAAAATTAAATTATTCATTATTAAATTATTTTTATTGTTATTGATACAATTATTATTAATTCTCTAATAATTTTGAACAACAAAAATTTTTTTGGTATTGGCACAAATAATTGAGAGTAAAACACAAATTACGCTCACTTCGTCACGACAAAATTTCAAAAAAGATGGATTCTTCGTCACGAGTAATGTGCATTGCGCATGAGCACAATCAATTTTGTTTATGTAATCATACCAATTTTACCCAATAAATAATAATTGGCACAAGCTCGTGCCAATTTTTCTTCGTCGTGGCGAATGGAGACCGGCCATAACAACTCATTTACCGCCCTTGTGAGTTAAATAACTATTTCCTTGCCTTTTTTCTTACGGTAAATTAATTCCTATTGAACTTTTTACTTTAACACTAAGTAGGCATTTTGTTATTTGTATATGTTCGCCGAAACGTCAGCTAAAAAAATAATAAAGATGGGTGTTTGTAAATAACCGACAAATTTCAATGTAATAAAACAAATCCGTTTAATTACATCTTTATAATGTAAAGCTCGGTATGCTGCTCGAGCTAAGATAAATTTCCTATACAAAATACATGTAAAATTTAGCTAGCTAAATGCAAACGAAAAAATTTCGCTCACGATTTCGCTGATCGGTATGCTGCTCTACGCGAAAAAAAATCAAACTGATAGTTTGCGTATTGTAATTTAGTTGGCTCTGCTAAAAATGTCTACACAAATTTTGCAGCAAATTAAATGCACGGTGCATAATTTTGATATTTCTGATACGAAATAAAAACAAACAAAAGACACAATTTTTAAACCACACAGCGAAGTATAATCTCAAAATGTCAGAAGAATTGGCAAAATGTATCTCTACACAAAGCTCTACACAAATTTTTTAGCTCGAAATTTATCTGTACGTTTGTGTAGACCGCGTCAAAATTTAGTTTAGCTCGAGCAGCATACCGAGCTTATAACAATGTAAAACAAATTGTTTTTATTTATTTATATTAATAGAAAATTGTATTTTAACAACAAAATGTTTCACGTTTGAATACCTTAAACTAATCGCAGAGTCTTAGCGTAGGGAATTAAAACTAACAAAAAAAATTCTATTCATGTTTTCTTTCTTACGCCAGAATAAACCATAGGAAAAATAGCATAGGGAAAACAGCTATCAAAAATAATTCCTACATAGGAAAAAAAAATCCAAATTCCTAAGGAAACCCAGACCCCCATACACCCGCTGGGGCGAGATGTTGTAATTTCGAATTTTCGAAATCCAAACAGAAAGTCGAAAGTTGGTACGTTGTAAAATTTTCGAATCGCGATATTAAGCGTGTTTTGTTGACAAACATTGAATTTGAATTATTTTGGGTTTATTGTTTTCCCAATAAAATAGCCAATTTGATTTAATTGACAAAAGCCAACTTTTCGAAATAAAATATAAGTTTAATATGTATTATAACCTGGTGGCAGGTATCATAACCAAAAATTAGAATTATGTTTAAATAAACCCAAGTGGGGATAGGTTATTTTATTGTTGCTTAAGTCCTTAATGTTTTTGTTTAATTAAAATTTGTTTTTTCCAGAATTTTCACACAATTTCCATGTTGCAAGATTTTAACAAACGAGAATAATTTTAAAAGCCTAAAACGAGATTTTCAAAAACGCTTACAAATACCCAACCCTTTATTATTTGTATGTACAAAGCTAAACAAAAATTTTATTTTTTGATGGTAAAATTTTGTGCAAAATTTATTATTTTTATTTACATTACAAAGTATTTTTTTTTTCTGAATGGACAATTATTTTTTGGAGCATTTTTTATGCACGCATCATAATTTTTGTGTGGCAGAACAATAATTTTTTTATGTAAGGTTAAATTAATGGGTGGAACTGTGCATTTGACACCGGATATAAACATTCAAAATAATATTAGAGTGTTCACTGAATCTTGCGAGCAGAAATATCGTCGATCGAATATTGGTTTGTCGTAAACGCCAATTTGAAGATTTTGATGTAGTAATGGATCCTTAATTTTTCAGTTACGCTCTTTCTGAATCTGGAACCATTTTGTTCGTATCTTTATCCGTTACAAGGTAACCAGTATTGTTTTTGTCGTATATGCTTCAAATTTTGATTTATCTCGTATTGGTTTGTCTTAAACGCGAATTTTTGCACGTACGACAAAATATCGTATACTAATTGCATTTTGTTATCATTCAATATTGTTTTGTCGTACGTTCATTATTTTTGTGACAGAGGTTATTTTAATTTGATGGAATTTTTTTTGTTTCTTTGAGTTTCTTTAAATATTTTATTTTTTCAATAAAATGAAGCTGAATTGCAAAAAAAAAATAATGTTTTATTATTTTTTAACTTAGATCAGTATACTCGCACAAATTGGTACGTGTATGTGAGAAAAAAAACTCTTCATAATTTGGCGTATACGACAATCTCATTTTGGGTTAATTTAGATATAGGTAGTTTGTTAATTTATTTATTCGGAAGCATTGTTCCAATGTAATTAAGTTGAGAATAACTTAAAGAACAGTTTAACATTTAAATGAAAAAAACTGATCGGCTAGTTATTTTTTATTAACGTCCAAACTTATCGATTTCCCACATTTTAGCAAATGGCGTTTACGACAAACCAATATTCGGTCGACGATATGTTGAGGGGTTTTTCATAAAAATAATTTTAAATTTCAGAAACTTGGGGCCAATTCATCGGGTACACCGTCTATTGATACATTCACATCCCTGTGAATGTCTAGCTGGAATGTCTATTCCAAACCATTTAATCACTCCTCGCCGATTGTATCACGTATAGCTCTTAAAACGTCTGAGTGTAGAAAATAACAAATATTTTTAATAAAACATGAACATTTGAGTAAAATGGTCTTGTTAAACAGCATTAAAGTTTTGATTCCATTGATTGGTGCTTTCTCCAAAGCAGAAATATGTTTCCACCATGATTTAAGTTATCCCGATACCCTCGTTACCCCCTGTACGAGTTGCTCTCGAACTTTGGAAGAGATATTTGCTGAACACTCCTGCGATAAGTCTATCTATCCTCTCAGAAATCGTGCGTTTGCGGCCTCATCTACTTAGACCATCCGTTGCACCACACTTATTACGAGAAATGACATTTTTTGCGGCGAAACAAAATATGTTCTTTAAATTTTTATATTTATTCCATAAGGAGTGATTTGACAAAATTTCAAAAACTTATTCCTCTATTAGCACTTTCTACTCACACTTTTAGTTGTGATTAATCTTCGTTCAATTAGCAAATTTCAATCTCAATATTCCGAGCCGAATTGTGTAGTTTCGATCTGATCGTTAAGGTTGACGTAATGTATTATAATTTGTAACAAATATGTACCTATCACCTAATTTAATTTGAAAATGTTAATGATTGAGAATAAGTTTATTTTTATTTTCGATATGTAAGTCTTTATATAATGAGTTGAAAAATATTCCCAATTCAGAAAGTAAAAATAAATTATAATTGTTTTCCAACTCTTTACTCACATGTAAAATAATGAAGTTATAAGAGAAGGAAAAACAAAATAATGTGAGGATTGAGAGTAAGAAGAGATGGGCAAATTTTTATTCAACTTTGACTTTTTTGTAATTATCTGTAAATTTAAGGTGTATACATACTTTATTATTTGGATCAATGTGTGGAATCAAAACTCGTCTCTGCCTCGTTTATCTAAAAATTAGTTAGGCATGACCACCTTGCAATAATGTCATTTCCAGTGGGTAAAGCTGCGACATTTGTATCAAGAGATATCGGGTTCGAATCCCGAAAAGAGTGGAATGCAAAAGGGACTTTCCATCATCTGATTACGATCGATGATGACGAAGAACATATCTATGACTCCCTGTTGAGAGTACAGAATTCATGGGTCTTCCCATCTTTCATGTCAGTACAAAACGGGCCTTAAAGCCATATAAACACACAGCATTGTCACAGCTATTTTACAAGCTAGCGATTTTTTTCCAAATTTGTCAAAATTAATTTAATAGTAAACATATACATATGAAGAGTATAACAAATTCAATTGAAATTTTTAAAATCTTTTCTTTTTTTAAAAACATAATACACAGAGGCAACTGCTCCATGAATGCAATGCATCCATTGCATGCGTACAGAAATTCGAATTTTTCAGCTTGTCATCTCTTTCCAACTTGCAAAAACTTGTATTCGCTGTTTGAACGGAGAAAAAAGCAATTTCAATTGTGCATGCAAGCGAGAATATTAGATGGGAGGAAATGATTTTATTTGTATTTCTTCGACCAAAACTTTGTTTTTGTCAATAGTTAGAGTATAGAAGTTCTCTTTTGTGATTGTAACTGCTTTAATATTCAATAAAAAAAATATTTTATTAGGTATATGACTTAATTTCCTCCTGCGTCAAATAAATGAATCTAGTCATATTGTATATTAAAACAAAATATTAAACTGGCAACGTTGTATTCCAAATTTTAAACTATTTTTCTTATGATTTGGCATACATATTTGAATTCAGTTGTGCTAAAGTATTCATAGTGTTAATACGTGATTTTACTTGTAAGGAATGGCTGAGACGTTTCAAAAGTGGTGGTTTTGATACCAAAGGCAAAGAACCCCCAGATCAACCGAGAAAATTTGAAACAGACTCAAACTGAAAACCAACTTGCAGTAATATTAAATGTTTCACCATCTACTGTAACCAAAATGATTACATAAAATGGAATGCATTTTCCAAAAGCGACTGAAAAAATATCTAAATGCCACAATTAATTATGATAAGCAAAACAACATAGACAAAGCGCTGATAAGACCAGTTATCACGTTTGGTGGCGAGTCTTGGACACTGACAGCACAAAACATCCAAAAAATTGCTGTAACTGAGCGTAAAGTCATAAGAATAACTCTCGGTCCCATTAAAGAGGGAGCCACGCACAGAATGCGATTGAATCACTAGACCAGAAATGACCTCGATAAAGTCAAGGCTAAAACCCGAGACAGACTGCGGTTTAATAAATCCGATTTAACTAAACTCGTTCAAGTAGTCTATGCAAAATAACGAGATTAGTTAAAATCGAGGTTGACATACTGCGACTAAACTCGAAAAATTCCCTAAATCTGTTTTATTAAATCGCAGTGTGTCAGGGGTATAAAATGGCTTGTTCATGTGCTTCGATCACAAAATCGGACTAGTAAACAAACCTTGCAATCAGCACCAACAAAGTAGATATTCGTAGGAGACAAAAGCGAACTAACCAAATCATATGAATTAACTACACTAGTTAAAGTTGATTCAGTTAAATCAGGCAATTTAGTTAATTCACCCCAATCGAATTTGCCTTTTAAACTCCCCGTACAAACAAACAACAATTTTTCTCGCTCTGGTAAAACATTTTTTTTTTTTTTTGACGAATTGTAAGGAAATGCACACACGTGTTCTTCATTCCCGCTTAAAAGCCAACGTAGGAATTGTATTTTAGCTATTTTTTTAATTAATATTTTTATAATGAGCTAAAATAACATCAAACTCACTGCTTTCAGAAACCAAGTTCATTGAACGGGGAGTAATGAGTTCGATTCCTCCAACTCGTTTTTTTAATAGAAACAAAATGATTAGGGACATGCGTCGAACTATTTGAACACACATATGAGAACTTACAAATTAATTGAAATAAAGACTCAAATTGGGATTTTCGCACAGGGTTGAGGAATTTAAAATATTTTGGCAACTAATGAAAGAAGTTTAATGCACTAATTAATTGAAAGGAAAAATTTCTGATTTCAATTGTAATATGAGATTATAACACAGAAAAGAATGAACAGATATGGAAGTTCCATGTCAAGTATTTACATAGAAATATTCAATCAAAAAAATGTATTCCTGCTCTAATCTAACCAGTTAAGACAGAGATAATATAATTCAATATTACATATTTCGCTTCTCTTCTTTGTATAAAAAACAAAAAAGAAGAGAAGCGAAACATTATTGTATTATATTTTCCCTGTCTAAACTGGTTAGATTAGAGCAGGAATACATTTTTTAGTTTGAATATTTCTATGTAAATATTTGACATGGAACTTCCATATCTGTTCATTCTTTTCTGTGATTATAACTTAAATACTTGATATCGTTCAGTAAAGCATTGTGAATTGTGACAAATATTTTCTTCTTTTGTAAGAGTATTCCTGAAACATCCGAGTTGTAAAACTGAAAGTATTAAACCATTGAAAATACATAAACCGATATAACGTCCTCATCTGCATGAGCTATTGCGTGCCTATATGATTATATATTTTGGTAACGGCCTTGACACAAGCCCAACTACTTGAAAGATATAAACTTCATGATCGTATCAGGCGATGACACATTATATTCTAAAGATTACGAGTTTCAACTTTTAGAGGGTATAAATTGAAATACGGAGTAAAATGCGGAAAGCTATTTTGTACGGAGACAGATTGTGATATTAGCAAGAAAATCGAATTTACAAAAACGACAACTTTGAGAATAATCTGTATGTAAGAATTTTTAAGAATATGTTTAGTTATAAATTTAGCTATACAAACGAAACAAAAGAAATTATATTTAATTGAATTTGCAGTGAATGAAATTTGGAATTGAAATAAGTTTGATTTTCATTTGAAAAAAAATGCATTTTTTTAAAAAGTGAATTTAAAGTTGAGACGGTGACGGTTAACACTTACTTCGAAAATATAAGCGCTCCGACAAAAACTGAAAAAACCTATTTAAAGAAAGTAAACGGATTCTGAACATAATACAAACTATACATACACAAAGTCGTTATTAAACTAATAATATTAATAAATATATTTATTAAAATAATGAGTACAAGACTTGTCTGTCAATGAGTTGTTGGTAAATAATAATATATTCTTACGTATTATTTGTAAAAAAACACATTAACATAGTCTTAGAACCGGTTGCACATTAGAAATTAAACGAGTTAATTAATTAATTTAAATTAAAGTAACTAAAATTGGTAATTGTTGATTTCATAATATGTGGCGTACGCCCGTCTCTGAAATGTTTCGACTTTTGACCAAAATAAATGATTTTATCATAAATGTACATCTAATCAAAACGTTAACTGCTATAAACATGAATAATAATTAATAATAAAATTAGAAAAAAATGTACATCCTTATCGTCCCCAACGAATGATAACATACATCGAATGTTGCAACAAAACTTTTTCATTTCATTTAAATGTACAATTTGTGTAATCTGTCATCAAAAACAACTCTTCGAAACATTTTAATAAACGATTAAATTTCACTTATTACCAGTAAAAAAATTTTAAGTTGGTTGCACGGAGCCAATGATAATGACGTATGTGCACACAATTATTTTACCGGATACAATCACTTGAATATCAGATTGTTATATTTTGTTATATTGCGCGAATTTTTGATTAGCTTTAATTTCCGCATCAATGTCGCTTGATAGAGAGTTATCTAATTTTAATGTTTTTTTTTTTTTTTTTTTTTAGAGATTTACTTGAGGCAGCCCAATTAAATAAGCGAGAGCAAGCTGAACAAACAAAGAAACTTGCACAGTATTGCAAACGAGTACTGATTATAGACAGGATAATAGAAACGATGGAGAAACGACTTGTTTATGAATATAGGTATTTAACGAATTGTTGCGTTTTCAAATCAATGCTGTATTAATATTATTTGTTTTATTTTCAGGCACGGTCCACTGAAGGGGGTACCACAAACACTTCAACGACTCACCAAATACATAGTATTTGAAAATATTGAAATAATTAAGCAAAGTGAAGTGGAGGATTTAAATGGGATTTATAGTAAAATAGAGGATACCACTGGAAGGCCGTCATTAAAAATTGTATTTGATCAAGACGAAAAATTTAACAAGGTCGATAGTAATGAGCACGTCGGATTCTATCGTTTAAGACATTCAGAAATAATTAGCTCAAGCAAATACGGACAAAATTATTTTTACGATAATCACGATAAATTTGACTCTTCTGATGATGATGATGATAATGACGATGATAAAGAAATTTCACGAACAACTCAAATTAAACCTCGTGATAGTATTGCTGTACAAAAACCTAAGGCTAAAAGAATACAACGAAAAGTACTAATGCAGTCCTCCGAAACATCTAGTTCAACGCCATCACCGTCGAGTAGTGAGTATGACTACACGTACATAAACAACATCAATTCGCATCGGCCTCTAAATGAGATGCGAACTACGTTAGCCGCTGATGAGCCTTTGAATGCCCTAAGAGTACCTCAATCATGTTTTATTAATGTAAAAATGAAACAAGAAGAAGACGAAGATGACGATGAGGAGACTTATACTAAGAAGCCGACATACATTAAACAATCATTTCACTCTAGAACCTTTTTTTATTATTTCACCAATGTTTTCAAATATATATTAGCCCCTAAGCTAGGATTTGAGAAGACCGAAATTGAAAATGCAACATGGAAAGGTGCGAGCATATTTGTTGAACCCTTCGAAATAATACCAGCCATACAATGCAAATGGCCCGAAAAAGTTGCATACGATTTTGACAAACGATCAAGACATTCAATGAAAATCCCGGGAAATGATAGGTATTACCAATGGCCTTCCAAAGAAGTCATCAAACACGTAATAAACAAACAATGCTACATCATACCAAATGGTTATGCACCAAAAGAGGGAGGAAATCCGGAACGCGATTTTGAATGGCAAATTGTTTTTCCCTTAGCCGAACAACTTCTTGAGAGTAACTTATCAAATGCCCAGCTAAAAATTTATATACTCTTTAAAATATTAATTAAAACCTTTATTGAACCACTCATTGAGGACAAATACAATATAACTGATCACGTACGACATCATTTATTCTGGCAATTTGAAAAACAATACCCCTTAATGTCGGATGATAACTTAGGCGAACGTTTAATACACATTTTAAATTCATTGCTCTATGCATTCGGAAAAACATTTTTACCGGATTATTTTCTACCTAAACGTAATTTATTATACAATATACCAAGTAGAGTATTAATAGCTGTGCATGAAGGCTTATATAGAATAACCGAATTTCCGGTGCGGCATCTCATAATTGCATTACGAAATTTACAAGTGAAAGATAGATCATTTTATCCTAAGCTTAATTATAAACGACTTTATGAGGCACTTACATTAGACGCAATCATGGTATTAAATCCGCAGCTGGCAACACAAAAGAAAAAAGAAGATAAGGAAACTCCATCGCCGAGCCAAAATACTAATGAAATTATTGCGTTAGGTGCTATGGGTATTTCCGAACAACATGCGAACCAGGATAAGAAAGTTAAAAATCGAGTTCGATTTAACGAGATTAAAATAAAAAAACGAAAAGAATCCGTTGAAAGCATAGGAGAGGTGAGTGAAAGTTTATTTAATTTTTAAAATTCAAATTTTAATTTTTTCTATATTTTTAGTTTGTCGTTGATAAGCGCATGGATGAACAACGTCGCCAAGTAGTTTTAGAATTGCTAATACCGCACTATATTGAAATGGCAAAACGATCGGGAAATTTTGGATCTTTTGATCAATCAAATCGTTATCTCGATCAAGCGAAACTCTTCTGCAGCATTCTCGCCGATGATAACTACAACCCACAATCGTTTATAGACCAGATCAAAAATATTCGGGAAACAATTCAAGCTGCTGCCAAAGGGGCAAAAAGCCGTGAAATAACGTATGGGCTGGCAACAGCACCACCTCTGCCACGACGTGAAAGTTTAATGGACCCAAAACAACAAAGGCGTGTTACATTGGCCAGAAAATCAGTAACCATACACGAAGTTGATGATGATCCGTACACAAATATTGATTTAATGCGTGGTTCTTCAACAGCAATATTACCGGCCGATTTTAATGATTCAGATGATGATGAACCATTACCGTCAACATCCGTGCCAAATGGTAAAATTACAAATGGACCCCGTAAAAGTATTTTAACAAAAGGGGGGAATCGTCCGCCGAATGGTATACTGATTGAACGGGTACAAGTTCATGTACACAGAGAACCAAGTATCGATGACAAAAGTGAAGATTTAACACGTGGAAATAAGATTAAAGAATACACCAATAATAACATTAAGATAAAACCAGCGGTCAATATAGCGAATAGACGAAAATCAAGTACCAAATTTGTCCAAATCACAAATGGTATTGACAGTGACGATAGTGATGAGGACGAAACAGAGAACACGTCATTTTAATTTATATTTAGGATATTACTATTACTGATATTTTAATTGGATATTTATTAATTAAACTATTACTAAATTTAATTTAAAAGTAAACACTTAAGTTATAATTTTTATAAAGTATTGCATAATTATAATAAATAATAATTTATCATCACAATATTTACTACACAATGTTTTAACCTAATTCCTTGTGTGAGTGTGTTACAAGAACTAGAATAGCATGCATGAATTGTTGAAATTTCTTTAGATTTTCGCGCATTAAAAACTGCAATTGTTACAAAACCAAGCAAACAACTAAATCTAACAATCATTACCACCAATAAAAATTTGGTCGGTATCTTGAATCTTGATAATTGATTTTCTGTTTAATTCTTATAGAATAAACCAATAGATATTACTTATCGTAAATCGATTAATAAAAACAACAAAATTAAAAAATCTGAACGGAAATACCTGACAAGTTGGAATTAACATAAAAAATAATTATCTCATTACTTACATCGACTCCATGCTCTGTGTAGAAATCGCCGGTTCCCATTGATGCATACAGTTTATATCCCATCTTTGATAAAGCCCTAATTGATGAAAGCAACTCCATTTTGTGCTGAAAATATCATTAAATCGTTTAAAAAGTTAGACCCTTGATGAACTGTAGAAAATGCCCAACATTCAGAAGTAACAAAATAAAATACTGCTCGAATTTACCTTAAAACTGCCAATACTGAGCAATATTGCCTTTTGTGGAATGTGGAAGCCGGTCGATAGCATCCCTTTTAAATAAGCCTCGTACCGATTATCTCCAAAGCAAGCCACTTCACCCGTCGACGACATTTCAACGCCCAACATAACATCAGCGCCAGCAAGCCGTGAGAAGCTAAATTGTGGCACTTTAACACCAACTTTTCCGCATCCATGCAACACATTAACGGGTTCGACAGACAATCCAACAATAACTCTTGTCGCCATTGCCACAAAATCATGATTCAATGTTTTGGATACGAATGGAAATGATCTTGAAACACGTGCATTACACTCAATCACTTTAAGTTCATTATTCTTTGCAATCAGTTGCATATTAAATGGTCCGGTTACATCAAGCAGTGCTGCAATATCACGAGCGATTTCCTTAATTTTCTCAAGTGTCTGTAGATTAATATCTTGCGGTGGTGTAACAAGCGTAGCATCACCCGAATGTACACCAGCATGTTCAACATGTTCTGAAACAGCAAGACATAAAATTTCTCCATCAGCTGCGATTGCGTCTACATCAATTTCTTTAGCTTCAATTAAAAATTTCGAAATAACCACTGGATGTTCTTTACTAACGTCTGACGCAGATTTCAAGTAAGTTTCCAAATCTTGATTTGAATGAGCAACATTCATAGCAGCTCCCGATAGTACATAGGAAGGCCGAACTAAACATGGGTATCCAACCTCTTCACAAAATTCAATGGCTAAATCTAAATTTGTCAGTTCCTTCCATCGAGGCTGTAAAATTCCACGCCGATCAAGCATACGAGAAAATTTAAAACGGTTTTCGGCTCGATCAATCGATTCGGGCGATGTACCCAATATTCTGGCCTGTTGTCGATACAGATCCATTGCGATATTGTGTGGTAGTTGACCACCCATCGACAAAATTATGCCCTCGGGATTTTCATAACTGTAAATATCCATAACGACCTCAAATGAAATCTCCTCGAAATAAAGACGATCGCACATATCGTAATCCGTGGACACAGTTTCGGGATTATAGTTTACCATAATAGTATTTCGTCCCAAATTACGTAACTCTCGCAGACAGCCAACAGCACACCAATCAAATTCAACCGAACTTCCAATGCGGTAGACACCAGATCCGATTACCATCGTATAGCCACCTGGAAAATCGATATCATACGAATCCGCATTGTACGTAAGATATAAGTAATTGGTTGAAGCCGGCCACTCTCCTGCAACCGTGTCAATCTGTTTCACGAATGGAAGCACCCCGTTATCACGTCTTTGTTTGCGCACATGTAATTCAGTACTTCGGATAGCTGAGGCAATTTGTTTATCAGAAAATCCGAATTGTTTCGCCTCCAATAAATCTTCGGTCGATAAATTATTGTCATGTTGCTCCAAAAATTTATACATATCGATAATATTTTTCATTTTTTCCAAAAACCATCGATCAATTTTGGTCAAGTTATAAATTTTCTCAACCGAATAACCCGACTGCAAGGCGGCTGCCACAACAAACATTCGTTTATCAGTTGGTTCGCTCAGCTCATCATCGTTCACTGGTTTTATGTACGGATCAAAACCATTGACATTTTCATCTACCATACGGAATGCTTTTTGAAATGCTTCTTCAAATTTCCGGCCGATTGCCATTACCTCACCCACACTTTTCATGGAACTTCCAATATTTTTAGATACACGAACGAACTTTGCCAAATCCCATCGAGGAATTTTAACAACACAGTAATCTAAGCTTGGTTCAAAACAGGCTGTTGTTACTCCGGTCACGGAATTTTTAATATCAGGTAAAGCGATGCCGAGTGCTAGCTTAGCTGCGACATAGGCGAGAGGATATCCTGTTGCTTTACTCGCTAGTGCCGAACTACGTGATAATCTGGCGTTCACTTCAATGATGTAATATTGTTCGGAATGTGGATTTAATGCGTACTGTATGTTACACTCACCGACAACGCCAAAATGTCGGATAACTTTAATTGCAGTGGTGCGAAGCATGTTATATTCCCGGTTTGAAAGGGTTTGGGATGGTGCTACTACAATACTTTCTCCGGTATGGATTCCTAATGGATCCACATTTTCCATATTACAAACCGTAATGCAATTGTCATACGCATCACGAACTACTTCGTATTCGACTTCCTTCCATCCTTTAAGCGATTTGTCAATAATTAACTGACTGGAATGTGCAAGCGCCTGTTGTGCGAGAAGCTTTAACTCGTCGATATTGTTTGCGAACCCGGACCCAAGTCCACCTAATGAAAATGCGGCCCGCGCCATAACCGGATACCCAAGAAGTTCAGCAGCATCCAAAGCTTCTTGCACTGAAAAGACAGCGGCTGATGGTGCTACATTCTCTCCAATTTCATTTACTCGTTCGGCGAATAATTTTCGATCCTCGGTTTCAATAATCGATTGTATCGGAGTGCCAAGTATCTTAACTCCGAACCGTTGGAATATTTTTGTCCTCTCTAATTCAATACCACAATTCAATGCTGTTTGACCACCAAAAGTAAGAAGCACACCATCCGGCCGCTCAGCTTTAATCACTTGTTCCACATAGTTAGGCGTAATCGGTAAAAAGTATACTTTATCGGCAAGCCCCTTGGATGTCTGAACTGTCGCGATATTTGGATTAATCAGCACAGTTTGTATTTTTTCTTCTTTTAATGCCTTGATAGCCTGCGATCCGGAATAATCAAATTCACCAGCTTGACCAATCGATAAACCACCCGAACCTAATATTAATATTTTTTTAGGTCGTTCCGTACAAACGGGCACGGCAGGAACATACGTTAGTTTTTCCAACAATTTATCTTTCATAATAAACTTTTGTTTATTCTTAAGCGCTTTTACCGCATCTAAGAATACATCGAATAAAATTTCCAAATCTTCTGGACCCGCAGAATGTTCAGGATGAAATTGTACACTAAAGAATGGATGAATCTTGTGTACAATGCCTTCATTTGTATCGTCATTCGCATTTGTGAATAACGGCTCCCAATCATTTGGCAAATCATTGGCATTAACAGCAAATCCATGATTCTGCGAGGTCATAAAACACCGTTTTGTGCCATGATGAAGACACGGTAAATTGTGTCCACGGTTACCATACTTCATTTTGTAGGTACTGCACCCGGCGGCCGATGCTAATAATTGATGTCCCAGACATATACCAAAAATCGGTTTATTCGGATACTTCAGTAAATTTTTAATATTATCGACTGTTACACGACACGTTGCTGGATCACCTGGACCATTACTTAAAAATACACCGTCATAATGTGTTGGATCAATTTTATGATTCCATGGTACCAAATCGACACGAGCCCCTCGTGCGACAAAACACCGAATTTGATTTAATTTTAAACCACAATCAACAGCACAAATTTTTGGCGATCCATTTTTATTGTAGACCACAGGAGCTTTGATTGATACTTCTGCTACCAGGTTACGTTCGTTTTGATCATGAAAATTCTCAAAATCTTTTGGCTTTGGTTCTCCTTGAATGATGCGACCTGTAAAAATGTCCTTTTAATAAAAATATGCACTTAACGAGAAGAAATTCTGTTAACTTACCTAAAATAGTTCCATTTTCTCGAATTTTTTTGGTTAGCGATCTTGTATCCAGACCACTAATTCCAGGCACTTTATGTTCTTCCATCCATTTCCCTAGAGTCTTTTTCATCTTCCAATGTGACGGCACTTCGCAGTGTTCTCCAACAATTAAACCCGCCGTCCAAATTTTCCCAATTGATTCGAAATTTTTTGGCAAACCAGTCACCGGATCAATTTCTTCGTCAGGTATACCATAATTACCAATAAGCGGATATGTTAATACTAAAATTTGACCATGATATGATGGATCGGTCATCGCCTCAGGGTATCCAACCATTCCTGTTTGAAATACCACTTCACCGTCAACATCGACCTGTGCACCAAAACTTTCGCCTGCGAAATATGTCCCATCGCTAAATATAAGTGATGCTCTACCCGGCATATTTACAATAACACTGAAATGAAAATTGAACAAAACATAATTTGAATAATTTAATAATAAAATACGTATGCCGATTGCTGACCAAGTTAATTCTTATCTTTAAAATTCATTTTAAATTTGTTTTACAACAGATACGGTTAATGCAACAACAATCAGATGAATTTGTTTAGTCTAAAAGAGATTTTCTTTTAGCAATGAAAAAATATTTCCAATATTTCCATATGAGAGCGAATTTACCAACAGCTAGCGGAGTCATATTAAAGCGTCATCACGAGAAATACATAGGTCCAATTTTATGATGACACCAGCATGACTTGGAGGATAATTTTATTTCCTATTCGTTTCATATTTTGTTTCAACTTTAGTTCAATAAATTTAAATTTTGTTTTACTTTATTTTGAATTTTAATTAAATTGGATATCCGCCAGGTCATGCAAAGTGTTACATAATCTTGTATTATACATATTATAGAAAAAATAAATGGGATTTTCCTTTTCGCATTTTAGTGGGTGTAGCGCGTAACAATGATTTGTTAATACAATAATAGTTTAGAATCGTCTGAAAATATTGGTTTGATTTCATTTTCACAGCATGTCGCAAGTGTTCCTACTGAGTACCATTAAATCAAACTGCTTAGCCAACCTTTTATCCTATAAAATATTTCAATTAAAGATTCATCCACATGAAGAAATAAGGTTTTTATTCTAACTTTCTATGGCCGGTCTTCACGGATCGCTGTTTTCAATTTTCGCAAAACCTCTGCGTAATAGATGCCTGGATTGGAGTTTTCAGCATCCCAAAAAATTGTTCCCAAAACCTTACCAGCAGACGGTTGAGTTTTGAATTTATTTGGTGGTGCTTCACTAGGTTTAATCCATTGCATCGATTCTTGTTTTAATTCCGAATGATGAATCCATGTTTTATCGCCTGTTATTATGTTATCCAACAAATTTTCTGGATCTTCTTCATACATATCTAAAATAGTTTCAACACGAATTTTATTTTGTTGTGCAGTCAACAAACGGGGACCCCATCGCGCACTTAGTTTTGATATGTGAAGGTGGTCATGTAATATGGTATAAATGGTACCATATGAAAGGGAAACTCTCCACGCTAATTGCGAAACAATTTATAGCATCTGCGGGACGAGCTGGGCGGTTGTCGTCTTCTAATGACTTTCGACCACTTTTACCCACCTTTTGATATATAATTGAATATATAAATTGCATTGCATACGTCTTTACAGAAAAATTTAATAACGGCACGATATTCAATTTCATTCATTTTAGAATTTTTTCAAAACACGTGTTACTAAATTGAAGAAAATAAACGAACTGTAAAATTTACATCGAAATTTGTTTCTATAAGCTTCACCATAGCGACAAATTTTGTTTTTTTTAAATATATAGTTGTCTCACTCAGTCTTTTTTTCATATGATATTGCAAGACATTTTGATTCACCCTATTGCCATATTTAAAAGCTCAATAGATTTATTTTATTTTTAAATGTTGATTTGTTTGTTTGATTTTTCAGATTTGATAGATCAGATCTTGCGATCCATATGACCAATGAGTTAAATTAACAGCAAAGATTACGGATGCTTCTCAAGGGAAGTTCTGGAAAAGCTGAATTTAATGTTATTACACAAAAATGTATTAATGTTATATTTCTTAAATTATCGTTATACCTAAGTATTAATTTCTATTTTATAAGTGTGATTCCTTCATTCTTTGCACGAAATTAAGGGCCTCATACGATATTGCACAGTACCGGAACCACTATTGGGCCATAAAAATAGATGTTATTGATAGTAGTACTTACAAATACATATATGATGCGACTGATTTTTAAATGTTGACGATATTGTTTGCCAGTTGCCACCAGCAAAGTATTTTAGGTAAAGCTCAGTATGCAGCTCGCGCTAAGAGAAATTTTCCATACAAATTTGACGTAAAATTTAGCTAGCTAAATAAAATAATTTTTTTTTAGCTAACAATTTCGCTGAGCGGTATGCTCCTTTGCGTGAAAAATTTGAAAAAATATCAGTTGTTTCATTCAAATCTAGATTGCGCCACCATAAATTCTCCAAACATTTTAGCCGCAATTTATCTCACAAGGGCAATAATTTGAAGATAAATTTTGACGCTTTTGAATTTTGGTTAATTTTATGATCGAAGTAGGTATGAAGTAAAATTTATTTATTTTTATTGAGTCAAAATGGCCGGCCAATATTACAAAGTCGAGTATTTCGATACAGAACAGCTTTAGATTTAGAGAAGCAACGGCTGCAACACCAATAAAAATTATATCCTCTTCTTCACTAGAATCCATTATTTTGTATACTTTTTATAAAATGTTTAGCAATTTTGAACAATTCTTTAGAAGTATCAAAAAGTAATAAACTAAAAGAAACTGCATTCAAAAACAAACGAATAAAAGTCAAACAAAATCAATAAAATTTATCTCTACACACATTTTTAGCTTGACGATTTATCTGTAATTTAATGGAGACTTGTGGTGACCGCGTTAAAATTTATCTTAGCTCGAGCGGCATACTGAGCTTAAATTTAGAAATTTAAATTCCATATTATACGGTAATTTATTCATTTTGTCTTAAAGACACCTAGAGAACAATTTTTGGAATTTGTAAGGTGTATTAATTGTAGAAAAATATTTCTCCGAATAATTCGACATTACCTCGGAAAACAAATCAACACATTTATATTACTCTTATATTACGAAGGATGAAGTTGCAGTGACATCTGTTGGTATAAATAAATCTACTTAATTTGGTAGTGACATCTGTGGGTACTAATTTTGAATATACTTGCTATAGTTACCCTATCGGTCACAAGGCTACTTTGCGCTGTAGATGTTGGAGACAGTTAAAAACCCTTAGACCATATAATATAATGGACCGCCAGCAACGGCTTTTAACTGTCTCCAACATCTGCAGCGCAAAGTAGCCTTGTGACCGATAGGGTAACTATAGCAAGTATAATCAAAATTAGTACCCACAGATGTCGCTACCAAATTAAGTAGATTTGTTTATACCAACAGATGTCACTGCAACTTCATCCATCGTAAATCTTATAAATCTAAATAATAAATCTTATGTTAGAACAAAGTTTAATAAAATTATCCATTTTATGGTTCAATAAAATAATTTTTTTGAATTATAGTTTTTTATTTTATTTATATGTAAATTTAAATTTGCAGTGACATCTATTGCTACTAAATGTATCTACTGAATTTTGCAGTGACATCTGTCGGTACTAATTATGATTATACTTGTTATAGTTACCCTACCGGTCACAAGGCTACTTTGCGCTGCAGATGTTGGAGACAGGCTACTTTACAATTTTATATGGAAACGTCACTTCGCTAGCGGTCCATTATATTGTATGGTCTAAGATTGCGGTAATTAAAAATTGTTTTTATAGTCCAAAATTGGAATCATTTAGAATTATTAGCAATCCGGTAAGTAAAAATTGTGTTTACAGATCAAAAATGGAATTATTTACAACAATTTCGAACGTCAAATTATCAGGTAGCTCAGTTTAAAATATTCCACTAGGTGGAATCCGTGATGCTCCTCCAATCGTCAATATGGAAACGTCATTTCGCTAGCGGTCCATTCTATTGTATGGTCTAAGATAAAAGTATTAAACGGCCTGTGTGGCAAAATAGAAAAAAGAAAAGAAAAGCCGGTGAGGTTATTTTAAATGCTGTGTGCAGAGAGATGATTAACTGGAGGTTATTTTAAATGCTGTGTGCAGAGGGATGATTAAATGTGCGATAAAATTATTAAATGACCTGTGTGGTAAAATAGAAAATAAAAGAAAAGCCGGTGAGGTTATTTTAAATGCTGTGTGCCGAAATTAACTGTGTGATAAAATTATTAAATGGCCTGTGTGGTAAAAAAACCGGTGGGGTTATTTTGGATGCCGTGTGCACTGTGCAGAGACATAATCCATAAGAAATTTAGAGTTTGCAGGGTTTGCAATGAGAAACCGTGCTGATTGTGAAATTTTCATTCTAGAGAAGTGTTATAGAGATTAAATGAAATAACTGTATGCAAGAATGCAAGAATGAAATGGAAATAAATGTCACAAGTATAGCGTGTTGAGAGTGAGAGAGTTGTCTCGATTGTTTGGTTAACGGGAAATAAATTTAACTGTGGGTTGGAAATTATAGTTTATTGAAAATGATTGAAATAAAATATAAAAAACAAAAAAAAAAATAAAAAATAAAAAAATATGTATATTTGGTATGCAAACAGGAGATTTGGAAAAGAAAACTAACGCGATTGTATCGGTTTAGGAAAATCGTTAATGGTACCATCGAATGTAACGCCATTCTTGTGTGACATATTGGGAAATTCAGTTAGAAAAGAATGGGAGAAGTGGAAGAGGAACTTTTCGTTGTTTTTAAAAATAAATTTAACTACCGATGCTGAACAAAGGAAAGATTATTTGTTATATCTGACCGGAGAGCAAGTGCAAGATGTCGTAGCTGAATTGGCAGAAGAGGTACACATTATTCGCCCACCAGAGAATGACGACGTGTTTATTAAATTGGTTAGAGCGTTGGATGAACAATTTTTGCCAAAACATAACGATGCTATTGAACAAATGGTATTTCAAAATTTAGTGCAAGAACCCAACGAAAAATTTCGAAAATTTGTTCTGCGATTGAATCAGCAAGCAAATAAATGTGGTTTTGATGACCATAAAGATAAGTTTATACGAAACCAAATTGTTGCAAAATGCCAATCAGGCAGGTTGCGTCGCGAGGGTTTGAAGAAACCTGAGACATCATTGCAGCACATTATCGATAAGGGTATTGCATTTGAAATGGTACATGAACAAGAACTGGCCATAAAATGAACTGCAATACAAAACACTATAACTATAGATTCCACCGTGAACAAAACAACCAACATAAAAGAATGTTCTCGATGTGGCAGTAAAACCCATGATGCTAAATACTCTGAATGTCGGCAATAAACCGAAAATGTTTCAAATGTGGAAACAAAGGTCATTTTGCGAGTAAATGCCGCACAGCAGGTGCGAAACGATCGAAGTGATAGTCGTGGTAACGAACGAAATAATTTCGGTAATAAAAAACTATAAATTCCGAGTAGTGGAAACAGTCATGGAATGGATTCAAAAAGATTCTGGAATTCCGAAAACAACGATGGTCGGGCCAATGAGACTGAAGCTGTCCGAAATGTGCAAGACAACGAACCGGGATATACATATATTCTGTATCGATGGTCCAGATGGAAATGAAATTGGTTGTGTTTTAGGCGGGGTTAAGCTGAACATGATAATTGATTCTGGATCAAAACAGAACATTATTGATCAAAATAGCTGGGAGATGTTGAAACAGAAGAAGATTAAGAGTGCCAACATGGTCAAATTATTCATTACAAGCTATTGGGGTTGTTGAAACTGAAATAACCATTGGGAAAAATAGAACCATAGCGAAGTTTTACGTGGTAAAAAACACGGCTAACCCATTATTGGGTTTATTTACGGCAAAACTATTAAAGGTTTTAAAAATAGGACCAGAAGTTAATGTAAACAATATTGAACAACTGCGACCACTGGGTAAAATTAAAGGGGTAATTGTTAATTTGCTCATTGATGAATCAGTAAAACCAGTTGCACAGCCTTACCGCAGAGTTCCAGTTTCCATAGAAGTAATTGAATCTGTGAAAGACTGAAAGGTGCACCAACATGGATCTCACCAATGGTCGTGGTACCAAAAGGAAATGGCCAAGTAAGGATTTATATTGACATGAGACGTGTTAACAAAGCAATTAAAAGAGAGAATCACCCGCAACCGGTGATTGAAGACTTTTTACCGCATTTGGCCAATGGAAAGATATTCTCGAAACTAGATATTGCATTTCACCAAGTGGAAATATCAGAACAGTCACGACATCTCACCACATTTATCACCAACAAAGGTTTATTCAGATATACTCGGTTGATGTTTGGAATTTCGTGCGCTCCGGTTGTATGAATTTTATTGATGATATCATAGTCTATGGCTCAACAAAGGAACAACACAACTATCGATTAAAGAAAGTCCTTGAAGCATTAGAAAAATGGAGCGTCACATTAAATAAAAGCAAATGTGTATTCGGGGTCAGTAAAATTGTATTTTTGGGTCATGAATTTTCAAGTGATGGAATAAGACCAACACACGATAAAGTTCACGTAATCAAGCAATTTAAATCACCGCTAAATGCGGATGAAATTCGTCGTTTCGTGGGATTGGTTAACTATGTGGGACGGTTTATTCCTGATTTAGCGACGGTGACATTTGAATTGAGGAAACTAGCAAGAAAGGAAGAAAAATTCATTTGGAGCCCGAGGCAGCAGGAATCATTTGATGAATTAAAATCAAGATTATCAAGTGAGACTGTCCTAGGGTATTACAATGTTGAAAATAGAACGCAAATAATAGCGGATGCCAGTCTGGTAGGTCTTGGAGCTGTTTTAATCCAAATTTGCGAGGGACAACCGAAAATAATATCGTATGCAAGTAAAAGCTTGACCAAACCAGAACAACGTTATTGCCAGACAGAGAAATTTCATTTTTATGTATTCGGAAAGGAATTTGATCTAATTACCGATCATAAACCACTGGAAATAATTTTTGGTACAAATTCGAGACCTTGTGCACGAATTGAACGATGGGTAATGCGACTACAGGCGTATCAGTATTTTGTAATTTACAGACCAGGAAAATATAATATCGCGGATCCTTTATCACGGTTGTATACACAAATTGGCCAACCGCAGCCATTCGATGATGACTCTGAAAGTTACATAAATGAATTAGTGGAAGCGGTTAGGCCAGTCACAATTAAATTAATGGAAATTGACCGAGAATCGAGAAGAGATGTTGATATACAAAATATCAAAATGGGGATAGATTCTGGCACGTGGACGATAGATACAAAAATCTATAAATTACGAGGCACAAAAATTGTAATCCCTAGGTCGTTGCGTGCTAGAACGTTAGAATTGGCACACATCGGGCACCCGGGATGTTCGGTGGCCTAAAATTGATGAAGAAGTAGAAAAATCAGTAAAAAATTGTCGTGCCTGTTTAATTACGGCGAGACTGGATCCACCAGAACCAATAAAGCGGAAAGAGTTGCCAACTGAGTCTTGGCATGATTTAGCCATTGATTTTATGGGGCCTTTGCCTTCCGGAAATTATTTACTGGTAGCCGTCGATTATTACAGTCGTTATAAAGAAGTTGAAATAATGACCAAAATAGATGCAAAGGAAACAATAAATCGGTTGAAAGTCATATTTACTCGATTTGGGGTTCCAATGTCAATCAGACATGATAATGGGCCCCAATTTGACTCACTGGAATTCAGAAACTATTTAAAAGAATGGAACATTGAATCTGTTCCAAGTATTCCGTACTGGCCGCAAATGAACGGAGAAGTTGAACGTCAAAATTGATCTCTGAAAAAACGTATTATTATCAGTCAACAATCAAGTAATGTTCGCTGGCTCAGTCGAGGCGCAATGCTAGGAAGAGTGTGTGCTCTGCGGGATGAAATAGCCACATTTCTTGAGAGTAAAAACGCAAGCTCAAGTATATTTCGCGATCTCGAATGGCTTTCACGCCTTGCTTTTTTGGTAGATTTAACATTGCATTTAAACAATTTGAATTGCAGCTTCAAGGCAAAAATCAGCTAATACATTCTCGCATTTGAAACCAAGCTTCAACTGTGGGAAAGCCAACTTGAAAAATCCAACTATGCCCATTTTCCAACTCACCAGAACACCAATCATCAAAGCACCAGCATATTTGTAAATGTAATAAAGGACTTGAGAACAACGTTTTCAAATCGTTTCGCTGATATTCGTGCAGCAGCTATCGATATAAAACTCTTCGGTACTCCGTTCAATGTGGAAGTGAACTCCGTACCAGAAAATGTCCAAATGGAACTGATTGAGCTACGAAATAAATTTGAAGATTCATCTTTACTAGATTTCTATACAAAAAATCTGCTTAAAGCTGGAATTTATTCAAACTTAATAAATCATGCAAAACAAATAGCATCGATTTTCGGTAGTACATATACTTGCGAACAACTTTATTCAAAAATGAAATACACAAAGAACAAGTTGAGATTCAAAATGACCGATGGTCTTGTACAAGATGTATTGCTTCTGAGCTCTTCGAACCTTCCACTTAACATTGAAACACTTTCGAACGCCAAACAACATCAAATGTCGCACTAATTGAAACCGAAATAAATATAATTACAATCCTATTTCTATTTCTATTTTTATTACCTTCATTTATATATTTTGAATGCGGCCCGTGATAGGCTCACATACTATCCGTTGGCTCTCATCATGAATAAAATTGCCTACCTCTGGATCGCCTCTGGCCAGGATTATTGGCAATGGCCTAGTCCAATAGAAAATCATCACTAGACCGATGTTCATTGAGGTTATCAACGTTTAGGAAAGCGATATGTGTTCTATATTCAACGTGTTCAACAACGACTTTGCAATCAATCCCAATTTAAAGTATTATCGCCCCAAATTTTTTTCTTGAAACTGGCCAAGATTATTGGCAATGGCCTAAAGCGATATGTGTTTTATATTTAACGTCCAACAACGACTTTCTATTTAATCCCAATTTTTGGTACGATCGCCCTAAATTTTTTCCTTGAAACTGGCTAGGAATATTGGCAATGGCTTAGTCCAATAGAAAATCATCTCAGACCGATGTTCATTGAGCTAATCATCGTTTAGGAAAGCGATATATTATTCTATATTTAAAGTTCAACAACGACTTTCCATTCAATCCCAATTTTTCGTATGATCACCCCAAATTTTTTTCTTGCAAAAACTGACCTACTGTAGGTCTACTGTGTATTCCGATCTGAAAGTAAAACCGATCAGAAAGTTCATTTTGACTATGAAATAAATTTGATTTTCTTTTTTTTCTCTATACAAAATTTCTGAATTCAGGGAAAATTACTTTCAGATCGGAATACATAGTAGACCTACAGGAATATTGGCAATGGCTTAGTCAATAGAAAATTATCACTAAACCGATGGTCATTGAGGTTGTCACCGTTTAGGAAAGCGATGTGTTCTATGTTCATCGTTCAACAACAACTTTCTAATCAATCCTAATTAAGTATTATCGCCCACTGTTTTTTTTTTAAATAGTCAGAATTGTTGGCAACGGCTTACTCTAACTTAGAATCGTCATTAGAATGATGGTTTTAGAGCTTTACGGTAATTAGGAAATATTCAAATAATGCAACGTTCAACAATCAACTTGTTGAATGGCGCACCAATAATAATATAATTAACCCAACCAAAATAATAATTTAGTAGAAATATTTATTTAGGTGGATCGGCTAAAATTTTATTAAACATAAAAATTACATAAACAAAATTTAAAATACCCTTTGCGACTCAATCTGATTTTATTTAAGTACTGTTTCCGTTGTTCTTTTGTTGGTGATAATGAAAGTGATAGCTAAAAGGTGATAATTGTGGTGATAATTACCATACAGAATGTCATTTTTGTAAAAGTGATAGGCGATAATCACCTTCTGGAATCTCACCCCTAAACAACTGCAAAAGTTATAAAAGTGTGTTTCTGAGTAACCTAAAGATTCAAAAACTGTCCGCGAACGTGTTAACAATAAAATAAGTCATTGATCCCGTCTAAGTTTTGTTTCTGTAGATTTAGGTACAACAGAAAAAAGACATACTTGTAGGTATACCTACGTATTACGTAATACTGTTTACCTGCATGCATTAGATTAACAAGGTACTAGGGTAAAATCAAGTTTTCAACAATACAGAGAACCTGAAATTTATCCTTATCTTTGCTAACAGTGCACTTAAACAAAGATTCTCGTAACAATATTTTGTCTACCAATCGGTGTATGTATGTAAATTACTTAATGGAAAATTACATGAAATTGTAAGATACGTTAGTATTATAACTTAGTATCCCGCAAATACATTTACAATATCTTAAACGAATGCTTAAACATTCAATAGACATAAACTATTAAGCGTTATAGACTTGGTTATCGTTATCAATATTCTAATCACAGATCTAAGGGCAACCCCTTATTGACACAAGACGATGTTGCCACAAATAACCAGTATCAATTTTATGTAATCATTTATCGATTGAATTACCATAATACACATGATATGATAAAAAAGTCCTATCTTAGTTATATTATACACTTACATTTAACTTGAATTCCACAGCACCAAACAATTACACAAATCAAAAAAAAAAAATTTTAGGTTATGTAGTCACGTTTTTTTATCAACACGGTTTTTTAATAATAATTACACTCTATAACTGTAAATAATATTAATAATTACACTAGTTTATATCTAAAATATTGCCCATTAGTTCACAACAATAAAATATCGATTTTTTTTATATAGTAAACTACAAAAAACAACTTATCAGTACAAATTATGCTTAAGCACTACAACTTAAATCACTCTATGCTTTAATATTACTACTCTATACTAAACACTATATTTTTGTAGACTATAAAAAACTATTAATAATATAAAACTTGTATTATTTAATCCACATTCACAATTAATTGTTTATTAAAAAAAAAAAAAAAATGTTTGCATGTTACTTCGGCTTTCGGCACCACACAATAATCAAAACAATTCAACACGTGGTGATGATGATGAATGATGATTGAAGAATTGCAGGGCGGCTAATCTTTTCTTGATTTGTTTTGATTTATTTTTCTTGTTTCTCTTTCTTATTTTCGTCATTGGTGATGGTGGGCATTATTGAATTGGTCGAAAAGGAATTTGATACCAAAGCCTAAAGCGGTTCGTTTCTGTGATAAGTCGAAATTGGTAAGTAATTCTGAACCTTACAAATGTCTTTAAATAAAAAAAGCAATTTTTAATGTATGGCATTTATGATTTATGTGATAAATCTGTTAATTAATACAAGGAAATTGTTTAGAGAGATTTTGGGTATATCTGTGCTGCAGTGAAATTCACCATTACAGTAAGAAGTGCCCACTATCCTCGATCACTTTGGTGTGTAAAGGTAAGCGACAAAGTTTCTCTCTGTTTGAATGCTGTTAAAAACACTGTTAACGAGCGTTTCTTCTATCGTCTACCACTTATCGATGGATTGCTGGACCATTTCTGAATTATAAATGTCACAACCGTTATTATTATTAAGGTCTTGATTGAAATTAGATCGTGTAAAATTGTTATTAATAAAGAAATATAACAACGTATAGGTATGCTGGTTTAACATAGACCACATGAGGCAGTACGTAATGTGGCAGGCTTTTGTTGAAAACCGAGCCTACACTGGAAAAAGAAATAGAAATGGCACAAGCGTATGAGTGCTGTAAACGGTCCTACGCAGTTATCAAAGAAGTTCAAGAAACCGTTTCCGATTCAGCTGTAGTCAGTTATATAAAAGGCTTTATATAGTGTACGAAGAATCTCATGAGGGTCGTACACAACTATTTGTGACAAATGCGGAAAGAACGGTCACATTGCCAGCGTATGCCAATCAATCAATCAATCGGGAGTCAGCATAATACACAGCGATATTCATAAACTCTGTTTATAATCTAGAGTCAGAATTCCGACGTGGTTCCAGAAGAAGTCGATCAAGCATCAATCACTACTTAGCTCCGAACAAAATTATGGTCAAGGCCGGTGTAAACAAAGAAAAATAAGAATTTGTGGGGATTTAAAAGTTATCATCAACCCACAAAGAGAAATCGATTCTCACCCAATTCCGCGCATCGGAATCTCAAAGAATTGCTGAGGGGCCCTGACAAGTAAGGTGCACGTTTGCAGTGCAGAACACAGAATACGTAGGTCATATCGTCAATGCTCAGGCTCAAATTGATGCCAAACAAATCGAGGCTTTCATTGGCAAAATCAACAATTTTAATAAATTTTACAGAATTTCGCTTCGATTTCCGACCCACTTAATGAGCTCCGTCACAAGGGTGTGAAATTCGTTTGGACCAATCGACAAGAAACTGCTTTTCATGCATTGAAGTCGCAGTTGCTTGTTGCTAAATGCTTTGTAGATTAGACCACTACTTGCCTCGTTTTCCAGATGAATGAGAACACCATAACGCTTTTATATTATTTATACGAAGTTCCACCAGTATTTAATTTACGCGGTAGAAAATTTTAGTTTCTAATGTATCACAAGACGTTGACCACAATTTTTGGCAACGCCAACACTCGATGATCCGACGTTAACAAGGGGTTCACGTTTCATCCGAGATAGATGACCGTATGTTTTTTCGAAGACAGATAGCACACTTAAATCTTAAACCATTTTACAACAGAAAATTTACTTTATCTTTACAGGCAAATTACATTCTTAATGTAACTGGCTTACATACAAATAATTAATGCGGCAAATCTTGGAGGCTGGTTACATGTATGATGTTTTGAATGGTGACGGGCCAGAGCAAGTGCTGGTCGAAGTTTCGGCTGCTCAAGACAATAAAGCAGAGACAGTGAAATAGAGAAAGACGGATACAAGGGCGCGACGAACAATTTCAACAGCGCCGGGAAATCAACCATTATTGCAATTATTGAATTGTGAAATGGCAAAAGCGATGTGGACGGCGCTCAAGAGTATTTATGACCAGTCATCGCGATCGAATCTTTTTCTTTGTCAAAGTTAATAGAAATTGTGTAGCAAATAAAATATCAAAAGGTGCCGTTCATGTTCATGTTTTAAGTGCATCGAAAAAAGTCATTGGCAGCCCGATTGTAAAAAAATTAAAATTGACATGGGAAATCAAGAGTGTATCAAGTAACAATCGTGCTTCTGTGGCTTCGTTATCGACAGGCGAAAAATACGGTTGATTTTGTAATCGGGTAAAGTAACCACATAAGTTTGGTTTCCACATTTTAAGGAGATATCACCGGAAATGGTGCAAATATCATGGCGAAAGGAAAAGTCGATGTGAGCATTTTTACGTTTTATCTAATGTTATTTGAAGTTGGTGAAACATCGGACATTGACGCGATTGTGGCAATAAAGAATATTTCGCTTCGTTCATAGCATGAGCGAATGGGACATCAAAATGTGGTATTGTGCTGCGGCGACAAAGTAAAATTCAATACAACAAACCACTCTATTCGTTTTAATTATTTAAATTCTAAAAATTCGCATCTTAGTAGCTTCGGTATGAAGCGACAAATGTAAGCGCTCAATTAGACGTGTCAATAAGCAGCAGGTGCGATAGCAGCAATCTCGATACGAATCGTACCACTAACGTCACAGGATCCACAGTTATGGTTCCACAAGGTCTAATCACAATTCGTTTTAGCTAGAATTACGTCCAAAATTACGAAATATCACCGTTTACTAAGCGCAATTAACGACAATTTTTCAAACGAGGTACGCGATATTATAACGGGTGCTATCTCCACCATGCCATATTCCACATTAGCCGTTTTCCAATGGGCAAAATTTGCTACTTGGAAGTACTTGCGAGTAGATACCAATGGAACGAGAAATTAGTGATACAAGTAAAACACAGCCTTCTGTTTAGTTGTTTTTTGTCTTTTGTAAAGTTGTAGTAATGGCGATATTTAAAATTAGATTGAAATATGACAAAAAAAATTGACGTGTAATGAAAGAAAACCATTGATATTTGCCGCATTGATATTTAAATCCATTTTTCCTTAAAATGTAATATCAACAACAAAATAGTTTTGTATTAATTTTGACATTTTAATACTGGCTTTACACCGTAGATAGTATAATAGCAAAATAGTATAATACTATTTTGCTATCCGGTGTAAAACCGATGTTTTGATAGTATAATAGCAAAAATAAAATATAATATTTAGATTTGATAGCTATCAAATTTTAATACCTATTATATTTTATTTTATTTTATTGTAGAAGGAAAATTTTGACAGTGGATTATAGATAAATTAGTCTAGAAATGTTTTTGTGTATTTTGAAATTATTCTTTTTCATTATTTTGTTATAATTTCCAGTTTTTCATGAATATTTTATGCGGTGTAAAACCGACTACGGTAGATAGTAAAATTGTATTATACTATTTTGCTATTATACTATCTACGGTGTAAAGCCAGTATAAATCACCAAAAAAAGAAAAAGACTCGAACGTAATAAGAAACTCTCGAAAAATATCGAAAAAGGTCTAAAAGCCATCTATTGGAATTTTCGCAACTAAAATTCACCTAGCGCAAATTTTATGCGTAACTATTTCTGTTTTCTACACCATCGTATGAGCATGAGTAGTTGTGAGTAGATACAAGTACTTGCGAGTAGTTTGCTTTCGCCAATGGAAAACGCTTAATGGAAAACGCTTATTAAAACAGGCGATATTAAACCGAATCTTCGAGTCCAGGCAATCGAGAATCCATCGAATATTGCCAGGAATCGCACTTGGGGATATGAAACCCTCACAACTTATATCAGTAATAATAAACGTTTCTAATTGATTACTCAAATTGCCGACTTCAAAAATTCCAAATAATGATGATAAAGATGGACATTTAAAAAAATTGGTTGCGGTTTTGAATCGTTATTCAATAATCGTTAAATTGTCCACTCATGATATCTGATATTGCAAAAAAAAAATATTTGATTTTATAACGCAAAACCTGTTGGCCATGGTGCTTCCAAATTTTGGGCGTTGAATGACACTAGACTTTCTCCATAAATTTCTGCAAAATCGGCGACAAAAAGTTTAGTTTATCAATCATTCAGATGAGATAACAATCGGTATATGCGCGAAAGTAATATAAGAAATGCTGATACTGTTGAGAATCAAACAAATCCTTTAATATCACTATGCCAGTATAAAGTGTAAACTGTTGAAGTTCCGTTGCTTTCCATCTGGGCAGTTTTTTCAATGACCTCGGTTTTCTTTGGAATTCTTTTGGGAAGTGCTCTTTTAAATCTATAAGACGTTTAGACATTATGAGTAGATTTTTGTTGGACATCTTCAATTTTAATCCGAGCTTTGTGTCGGTCCAAATATACAATAATTTTTTAATAACACCTAAGTCCAATAAATGCATCGGTTCTTCTGTCGAATACTACGGTTGAAAAACTAACGCGCCCGGCAATTTTCATTCCTTTTTGGCAACCTTGCTGCATCCATCAAAAGATGTATGTCCTTTTGTACCCGTAATAAAATAACCTAGCAGGAGCATTACACGAGAAAAGACGAACATTGAATGGTTTTTAGTCCACTTTTATTAACTATGATGCTATTTGTGTCATGTTTTAGCTGCTGTATATCCTTTACAAGATCCGCTAGGAAATGGTTGACGGATAATGGTTTTTCGGGCCATGCGAAGCAGCCGATGATAAATGGTGTTAAATTTGGGACATCTACTACCGAACCCAAAATAGGCCACAATGTAGTGAAACTACTCTTAAATAACATCAGAAACTACTCTTAAATAGCATTAGATTGCATCAACACCCAAATCTATGCAAAACAATTTTTCATTGCTTAAAAGTTCTTTCGAAAGGTTTAAATTTATTACCGCCTGTTGAATGCCTAAATACATATAATTGCCGCCAGGTATTTCTCTGATTATAAAGGCATTTCCCCAGTATATAGTCAGGATTTGGGTATTGATAAATTTGATTCGTTTAATACGGCGATTAGATCGAAAGCAACTCTCGTAATATTGTGTTTCACAGCTCAAGCAACCAATTGTTTATCCAATAATTTGCTATCACACTCGCTTTCGGTAGAATAAATGGATTCTATCGTTTCCCGATCAAAATCGCGCTTATTATTTACACAATATTCCGGCAGATTAATGTTTATTTCACTTCCTACATTATTTCTTACACTAATGGAATGAAGAGTTTCATTCCGCTGAGAAGAAGGAATAGAAAAATTCTCTTCTTCACCTAGTTGCAGTGTTTACCACTAGAGTAAACATATTAAATATATTTAGTTTTGTGAGTTGGTATTAAATAACAATTATCAATTTTCGATAAATCAGAATTTTACTTTTGTTAATTATCATTGGGAATTAATTATACATACTTTATTAAAAACAAATAGGGATCCGCTCGAAACGCGATATTTTAAAATGCGATATTTCAAAACGGGATATGACGAAACGCGATAAGGTACAAAACGCGATATTTTAAAATTAAAATTTTAAAATAATAATAATTATTAATCTTAGTTCATTTAATAAAATTTCCTTCACCAAAATGATGAAATTGAACATGAACGATCAGAACTAGGAAATCGCGTTTTAAACATCGCGTTTTGAAATATCACGTTTTGTACTATATCGCATTGTGAAATATCGCGTTTTGTACCATATCGCGTTTTAAAATATCGCGTTTTGTACCATATCGCGTTTTGTACCATATCGCGTTTTAAAATATCGCGTTTCAAATGAGACTAAATATTTGGATAAATAATCACCAAAATATATTATTAAAATTTAATTAATAAGTTAAAAGTTTAATTTATTTAAAATAATTCCAAAAACACAAGAAATGCTCAATAATTTTAAAATCATCGGAATTGTTTCGAATTAGCACATAATCCACGAATAATGTATCGATCAACATGTCGTTATATTTCAATCAATAAAATGTCATAAAATGTCAATAAAATGTCACAGAAATGTCAATGTCATAAAAACGGGAATATCTTGCTATATTTCAAAGCTTACTAGATTATTTTTAAATGATGATATTATTTGCCACCAGCAGTATTTTAGGTAAAAAAAAAAGAGAATTGAAACTCCATGTTTTTTCTTTTTTAATTAGGATGGGTGTTTGTAGCCCAGAGCAATGCGACCATTGAGGTCTATTGTGCGTCCCTAGACGTTCTTAGCTGAAATGTAGGTCTATGTCCTTGATAAACGCCGCTACCTGATGCATATCCAGTGGGTCGGCATTAGGCAACTAGTTTGTGTGCGCATTGAGAAACTTGAATCTTTTTAGGATGATAGCATCGCATGTGAAGAGTACGTGTTCCGATGTCTTAGGGATTGGCGGTCCATCGTCGGTGCCTCTCCCAGACGTATAATATTGTAACTGAGTAATTTCTTGGCCTGTCTCATCCTAATGGAGGACTCCCAGAGTAAATTCCAATAGTTCTGCTTTCAGTCCCTTATACCATCTGCCAAATGGGTTTTTGAAAAAGCGATACTAGGACTGGGACTCAGGAAAACCAGGCTTGCTCCCATTTTTGCACAACGGTCTGCTGCCTCATTTCCCTTAATGGTGGAGTGGTCAGGAGACCACAAAATGGTGACTTTGTTTGCTTTACCCAGTTCCAATAAATTGCAGTAGCAGCTCCAGATCAATTTCGAGTTGAACACTGAAGCTCCTAAGGCTAGCAGAGCTGCCTGGCTGTCCGAGATTATATAGATCTCGGTCTTCTTTTATTTCTTTTTGAGACATTGAAGCACACATACCTCAATAGCAAGGCCCTCTGCCTGAAAAACTGTGGGGTGCTACCCAGTGGTATGCATAGTTCTAGGTCAAGCTCCACTATCCCTGCACCGGTACCCCCGTCTGTCTTTGACCCATCCGTATACCATACAGAAGCATGGCGGGGGTGGGAGGAGATAATATTCTCTACCAGTTCCCTGTCCGGCAACCTGATGGTAAAATTCCTCCGACAGTCGATTGTCCTTACCATCAAATCTGATAGTTGGATCAATACCTCTTTGAGATTTAATTTTTGTAGGATACTGTTGTGTCCTGGCCTCATGGTTTTAATTTGTTCAGTAATTTTTAGGCTCAGACCTCTTGAACCGGCTACTTTTTGAGAGCCCCAGTATTCTCTCAAGGGCAGCTGTTGGACAAGTCATCATTGCTCCAGTTGCACCCACACAAATTAACCTCTGGATCTTGTCCAGTATTCTCAGTGCACCAGTCTGCTCCATCTTTGGCCACCACACAAACGCCGCATAAGAGACCATAGATCTTATGACGGCCCGGTAGAGCCAAACCAACATTTGTGGGCTCAGTCCCCACGTTTTGCCAATCATTCTTTGGCAGGTGAAGTAGGCCTTATTGGCTTTGTTTGTGATATGATTTAAGTGGGGATTCCAAGTCAATTTCTGATCAAGTACGACACCCAGATATTTAACCTCCTTCGACAGTTGAAGAGTTACCCCCCCCCCCCCCCCCCGCAGGGATATCGGCGGGAGGGCAGTTATCCTCCGGTTAGTAAAGAGAGTGCAGCTAACCTTATTAGGATTTACTATAAGGCCCACCTCCATGCACCAATCATTTACTACCTCTAGGGCTTGTTTCATTCTTTCCCCTACTATATTTGCAAATCTGCCCCTAACCATCAAGACTAGGTCATCCGCACAGGTAATGTTTGAGAATCCTAGATTTCTCAGTCTGGTAAGTAATTGATCCATCACAATCAGCCATAATAAGGGAGAGAGGACCCCTGCCTGGGGACAGCCCCTGGTGACCGCTATGGTGATGGTTTTGTCTCCAAAGGAGGCCGTAATACTCCTGTTTTTCAGCATGTTTATTATTCCCCTTACGGTGGATGCCCCTTGTTAGTGATTGTTCCTGAATTACAAAGAAACTATTATTATCAAAAGCTCCCTGGATATCAATGAAGGAGCATAGTAATAATTCTTTATTCCGGAGCGTATCTTCGATTTCCAATGTCAGTTCGTGTAAAGCTGTTTCTGTTGATTTTCCTGCTTGGTAGGCGTGCTGCCTAGAGTCCAGAGGGTAACTTTGGAGGATATTGGATGTAATACAAAGTCCCAGAATTTTCTCCATGGTTTTCAGTAGAAATGATGTGAGGCTAATAGGTCTATAAGATCTAATCTCCTCTGAGGATCTATTTCCCGCTTTTGGCATAAAAATCACCCGAACTTCTCTCCAGCCTTTTGAAACATATTCCAAGCTGTAACTGGCTCTGAAGAGTATAGTAAGATAATGTAGCAAAGTCTGCAGGCCTTGCTGTAGAAAGGCGGGATATATGCAATCCCCTTCCGGTGATTTGAAAGATCCAAAAGATTTGACTGCCCAGCTTATCCGTTCCGGCGTAAAAAAACTGCCTCGAGAACTTCTGAGCCCCCTTGGAACCCGATACGGATGTACACTACTTACGTTGGATTCCTCCTGATCCCTCAGTATAATACATTCTGGGAAGTGACCTTTCACTAGACATTCCAGAGTCTCTTCCCTGGTTGTGGTTGTCTCTCCACTTGGTTTCCTTACAGACCCCAAGGGATTCCTGTGCTCCAACGAGAGTGCCTTCTGTATTTGACACGCCGTAAGTAGTTTGTCTATTTTCTTACAGAAGTCTCTCCAGGTAGTCCAATCGTTCGTCCTCTTAGCCCTATTAAAAAGTTTACGGACATTTCGTCTCATGTTTTCCAAGTTTTAGTTCCACCAAGGAACATCCCTTGTGCCTCTGATAAGTGGTGAGCTTGAGTGGTAGGCATTAATTATTGCCTCTGTAGCTTCATTTACTACTCTGTCGAGGTCATCGATCATTTCAAGGAGGTCGCTGTCTCGCTCCTTTTTTGAAATGATTCTCCAATCTGCGTCTCTTAGGTCCTTATTCTGGATCGCTAGATGACGCAGTATCTTCTTATTTGTCTCCTTACCACCTCGTGGCAGGTAGACAAACATGATTTTTGGGCGAGGCAGCTCCTACTCACCAACTGCCTTCAGGGATGCCCCGTCCCATGGTTTAAGTGAGAGCACTGTGACCCTAGGCCACTCTACCGTGTCTTCATCGGCACAGTTCACCGTGAGCCAACCGTTTCTGGTGCGACATCCCAGGAAGTTTGGGCTGACACCATCTAACGGCAGCTCCGCCACTGTGTCCATAATTGCATCCTGTATGGCCAAAATCTGGGCAATGCCCAGTTTGATCTCTGGGAAGCCTTGGTCGGTAATCTCCAGCCTGATGGCCTTCACCGCACTACTATAAGTAGTGGCCGTGTCGGCCCTGTTTCGGGGTAACTCTCCTTATTGTCGTCCTCTATGACATCTTTTGGGGTGGCTTCCAGTGCCTTTGGTGAAGAACTGGAAACTTTCCCTTTCGTTGCTGCAATCCCTTGTGGGGTAGAGTCGTCATCCGACCGACTTCTTTTAATTGCTGGGACAATTCTGTCTCTGATCTTTTCCTTGCATTGCTGCAAGGCAGCGTCGCGGGGGACCCCTGACCGAATTAGATGGAACAGACGTCTCCTCGCGGCCCAACTGAGGCGTGTTCTCCTCTTTACTGTCTCCTCGAGCTCCAATTCCTCAAGGTCATTTCCGATTTTGACCGTTCTCGACGTGGGTAGGGTATTCATTTCAGGCAATAGAATGCCAAAATTCCATGTTACACGGTTACCTATTCATTTTATCTTAAAGACACTTATGGAACAATTGTGGAAATTTGGAAAATGTATTAAAAGTAGAAAAATATTTCATTGAAAATTTTGATATTGCCTGGGAAAACAGTTCAACAAGTTGTTTTATACTACTTATTGTTAAAATAACCCGCACGCAATGCTTCAAGGCAAAACAAAAATAATAAAAATGTACAACTGGAAGGACGGAAGGACAAACACGACATTTTTCTAATCGATGTTTTGGAGTCATGGTGATCTAATTCGACGAGAAATATGAAAATCTGGAACAAAGTTTTTCTCGCGATTACAATACTTACCCAATATAACTTCGGTACAGTGGGAAAAGTAATAAATTGTGATCTTGAGCTGGAAATGGAAAAATAACTTTTCTGCAAGGTTTACGGCATAATTAACAAAACAAGCGAATACCATAGTGAAAATTTCCATATGACTGTCAATAGCTGCAGGCTGTACGCTACACTCAGAAAAAAAATCCTATTAACTAGTCAATAAGACTACTATTGAATTTAAAAGACCTATATTAACATTAAAATACTTTTAAATTAACAATTTTCTCTTAAAATTAGTTATAAATCTAACAAGATCAATCATATTAATTATTTAATAGTACAAATTATTTTTCTTATTAGAAATACTGTTGAATCAACTTTGCTTGTATTATCATTCATATATGAAAGGGTCAATAACTTCAACAATATGATCTTATTATTTAATAATAATTGCGATCTGATTAGTTTCATATTGGAGAAACCGGATTTCCTATTGATTTGCTCTTTTTATATTTGATTTTCATGTTATTTAAAAGTATATACTATTTATATAATAGTTTCTCATTTTAAATGATCGGTTTCATAGTACATACTTTTGTTTCAATGCTGGTTTAATTTCATCCAGTGTCAATTTTATGAAAAATGTCTCTCTTTTTCCTCCTTCAATAAATCATATTAAAAATATCCCGTTATGAAGTCTATTTCATTTACTAAAAATTAAAAACAAAAAAATCTCGTATCTCTTTTTTTTACTCCATCTAACGTATTGCACTATTCCACATTCATCGAGTTTTAAAATAAGCATATTATGCACATTTGATTTTGATATTTATTTGGACTTGGTGCATCTGCGAAATTGCGTACAACAACGTTGACGATACAAATTTGGCGGTGAATTAAAGTTTTAATTATCTAACTAAATTATTAAATAATAAAAAAGTGTTGGGGTTAATTTAGTGAGCGTGAAAAATAATTAAATTAAATTTTAATAACAGTGGAAAGAAGGTTATATAATATATTTTATTTGCATGATTTGGTTTTTGTGTATGATCGTGGTGGTTATAATTAACCGTTTTGTGGATTGCATGTGGTTTTATATAAATACGTATCTCCATTTTTTTTTATTCAATTGCATGGTACATATGTTTGATTCCTAAAAAATGAAAAATATAAAAATGCAACAGTTTTTCTGCCGGTTTTTTGTTCACTCATCTATAGGATGTGTTTTATGGAAAGTTTGGTTATAAAGACAACATTTCGTCGGCCATGCTCTTAATGTTACAGTATATTATTATTAAAGATAATAAATTTTTTATATAAAATCTGTGTATATTAACATAAATAATAATCTTGTAATAGCTCAAAATGAATACTACTGAGAACTCCGATAATAATATTAGTATTGCTAACATTGAAGACGAAGAACCTCATAATAGTTTATACCGAGATCAACTGAAATTACTTATTTGTGGAACTTTCGGGTTTGACCAAGCTGTTTTAGACCGAGTAGTTGGTAAATTACACATTATTGTTTTGTAAAATTATTCTTAACTTTGTAATTAAATTAAAAAAAATTTAGTAAATAATCTTTAAAACAAATTAAAACTGTAAATATTTTTAATTTTATAGTATTTACAGAATAATGGTGATAATTTCTTTGTGATTTTTTTTATTCTAGAGTGTTCATTAGACATTGAGAGCCTCTTAGTTATCACCGATAGTGATATTAATGATTTATTTCCTATCAATATGTTAGGGATCCGTGCCAAATTTAAATATCATTTAAATATGTGGAGACGTAAAGTAAATTAGTGATTTGCTATCTCATAATTTTCAAATATTTATAATTAATTATACTTTTCTAGGCTGACACAATTTCTGTTAGTACTTCGTGTAGAGAGTGGATTAATTCATGTTCATCACCAAGCGACCATTATCCATTATCCCCACCTTCATCGTCAGAGGCAACAAGTAATTTCAACTTACTTACCATTTTAAAACAGTCAGGTAAAGGAATAAATATTCTCAATTATTATAACGAGTACCAGCGCTTAGAGGACATTCAACAAGAAGATTTAATATCTTTAATCATAGATAGCTTTACAAATCAAAATAGGTCCAAGTCTATGTCTGATATTATAAATTGCTCAAATGCAATAATAAACCTTTTTCCGAGTGAAGATATTGTGAGTAATGTTGCTTTTAAGTTTGATACAATTTTATTTTATTTTGTATGAGTACTATTACCATTAAATTCCAATTAACGATTTATTATAAGTTTTTTTTTGTTAATAATCAAAAATATTTGTTAATATTTGTTCAAAATACAGGAATACTACTATAAAAATCGAGGGCACGGCCTCAATCCTATTGGTAAACTTCACGATAAAGCCGCTAATGCAAGAGTCAAGTTAAGAAAACGAAAAAACAATACACGTGAAATTAGTTTACAAAAAGGTACAAGTTATATTTATATATTCATATATTGTATAGAAATAACTACCTATACATATTATATATTACAGAAATATCCAAAATAGATGACATCGAAGTTGATTCCAACGTAGGAGTTGACGAAATAGTTTTATGGCTTACACATAATAACGAGCCGTGGTCTGAGGTAGAGAAAAAATGGACAGATATCGCAAGCTATCGCCAGAAAGACATTAAATCGCACAATTCGGAACTGCTAAAAAAGTGGCCTTTATTGAAACACAGCCTTGGTTACACTCTGGTAAGAATTAAACTAATTGATTTACAACAATAAATTAATTATAATTTACGTACATTTATTTAGATTGATCTAGATTACAATATTTTATTTCCCGAAAACCAATCAAATTTATTCGATAAATGGTCAGCGTTTTCAATTAAAATTTTACCTTACCTAAAAAATCACGTGAAGCACCAAGCTTCAATTCATGCCCTGCAGCAAATAGACGAAACAATCGAAGAAAGTATGTAATATCCGTTATCCTTTTATAGTAATATATTTATGTTTCTTCTGTTTTTTTCTGTCAGATTCACGAGATTGTCTTATTTTTATGCTTCTTCACACAATTTTTAAATCGTCAATAATTTCACGAGCTAAGAATAGTAAAAAAATTAATTGGAAGCCCAGCATTTCGGACGCCCAGCAATCAACAATTATACATTGCATCACAGTTAATCAACTTAATATTAAAGTGGAAGAGCTGAAAAAGAGGTATATCGAGAAGGGTTTAACCTTTCAACCAATAATAATAGTAATAGGTGAAAATCTTAAATCTTTGACGAATTTTTATACATTTTATGATGGCATCATCTATAAATTTCCCAGCTTTCTAAAGAGCTTAGACATAACATTTAAACTAATACATGTTATGAATTTTGAGTATCCCATTGAAGGTAAAAACGTTTATTGGTTTATAGAAACTTTCTTTTATAATTTTAATTCAAACATAAACCCTAACATAACCAAATTGTTACAATATTTGCGCTTAGAAAAATCTGATGACTTGTAAATATTGTTGTCAAGCTATTTTTATATTTGAAAATTTAAATATTTTATTAGTATAGAAGTGGAAAATTTTTCTTTACATAACGTTCTTGAATTTCATTGCCCCCCAATTCACATACATGTATTAGTTAACGGTATGAAAGCTTTCCGATTAAAAAAATATTAAAATAACGAAGAAAATGGGATGTAAATTAATTTCCTAGTACTTTATTATGATTTAACATTTTAGAATGAATACCTGAATTACCTTAATATAATAAGAATCAAATTGAAATATTTATTTAAAATATGTGTAATATTACAAATATATAATTACGATTATAAAAAAGCAACTGTTATAATTTATTAATATAAAAATGAATTAAATAATAATAAAAATAAATAATAAAAAATTATATAAAATATTTGTTTTATTTTGAAACAAAATATACAAAACATTTTCAGATTTAACATGATCGTACTATTAGTTTATTCTATAGTAATATGGTTCGACACATTGGCCTAACTTTGCCTTCACATTGCCGTAATTAGACTCATCCTATTGATTGAATGTTCCAATTATTATTTTAAATCGATACTTTTTATCTCACATTGTTTGTAAAGTATGATCCTTTAGTTTTTTAATAATATTTGTCCTATTCAAATAATATTTACTATTGTTATATTATTGTTTCAAAAATAGGCGAAATTATTCGTTTTGTTTTAATAGTATACAATCCTATATTTTTAACACTGGGTGCATTATTTAATTAATGTTCTATATTTTTTAAAATTAATGTGATTAATTATCAATCAAAAATTATTTAAGTGTTGATACAACAGTAAATATTCACTTTTATAATAAAAGTTTGGAAATTATTATTATAATATTATGGATCCCGTTGACCAAAAACAATAGTAAAAAATTATTAGATGTACATGAAATTCTATTAATTTTACAGTATTTTTCTCTGAGTGTACCTAGTGCATTTTTATTAACTAAATAAAGGGAACATACAACAAGGCCAGGATTAAGTAATTAAGTATATATAATTTGTTATTATATTAATTATTAATTTTGACATAAGTTATCATTCATCAATGTTTCAATTACTGGCACATTTTTTCTATTATTCTAAAGGATAAAGGAGACTAGCAACTGACATTGTCTATACGTACTAAATTCTCCATCACATTCTTCAACCAAGGAAATATAATTTTGGCCCTGTTTACTTTACGCTGTACAAAAGTGTAATGCCCTGAACAGCCTTGATGTTAAATAAATGTTTCGGATCATAATAAATAAAACTCGAGAAAACCACCTGCAATAATAAGAACAAATGTGCAAGGGTAATTAAAAGAAAACTGCATTTCAATATTCCATTTTAAAGATAACTTTTATGACTTCTAGATTTTAGAATTAAAATGAATTCCGATTCAAGAGGAATCACATTAGAAGCCCTTCTGTTCACCCCGTAAGAAAGTGTTAACAATTATTACTGTTTTCCCACATTTTAAGAGAACAGTGTATTCAAAATGGAACTAACGGAAATCCAATTTCTTAATCAACATCAATTTTAGTATATATACGAGTATACATTATATATGTAGGTACTCGCAAATATGAAAAGTAGACTCACTCTCACTAGCTACACCACCACAAACAATGACCAAATAATTAATATGTACAGTTGTGACACCGATTCAGTTAACTGGCAATATAATATATGTATAGGTTAGAAAATCAATTTTCTACCCGACAAATCAAGTTTCACGGTCAAAACAATTTCGTAATTCTCTCTAGTTCAATACACTCCCAAAACGAAAGTACGAGTAAACGAAAGATAGACAAACGACAAAATAATTAGTTGTTAAATAATAACAATGACCGACAAAATCAAGTTGGATTATAATCATAATATCAATAGAAAAGCGAGGGTACCTTAGCGTTTATGATAAGCCAAATGATAACATTATAGCATGCATACAAATTACGATGTTTGTATGTTGAATATATAGTTGGTAACCACATTGGAGCCGTAATAAATTAAATTTGATTGCAATCTAAACGCAATGGCATAATATGAGTAAATAGAAGGAAAAAAATTGAGCCAAGCCAATTGCATTTTATTATAATTATCACCATAACTACAATGGAATTACCAAAACAAATTGAAATCAGGCCACCAACAATGTTTACCTTTAGGAAAAAAAAAATGTGAGGCAGTACTACTTATAAATACTTGTTCATATAATAAGCTTAGGTATTATCAGTTTTTTTTACGACAACCGTAAATTCAAATTTCAACCCAGGCAATTATTGTGCTTATCATTCTGCCAAGTGATAATAAATTGAAAACAATTTGAGGTTTTGGATATTCGCGTAGATTAGGGATATTAAATAAATTGATTGTTGCTGTCGGTCGACGGTTTAGTAATAAAGTAGTGGTCATTTCTTCATTAACATTCAATACACCGCGATTAGTAAATGGCACACCTGCCAGCCAATTGGTTAACGTCAACCGCACAAAAATTACGATACATTCATTATTTATAATAAAATCAACAACAAAAAAAAAAAAAAAATATTTAAACGAGCATGAGATAAAACAAAATAAAAATTATTTTTTTAAGTTATCATTCTCTGTTCGTGTAAAGTGCAGTTCATTGTCGTTTTATTACACATAAAAATTAAATTTTAATTAAGAATTATTTTGTGTCTTGTTTTAATTGTGAATTGAAATTATACAACGGTCAAATATGTCAACGAAATGGGACGACAACGAAGAAATTCAAATATTTCGTGAATACTTAAGGATACCTAGCGTACATCCGGATATTGATTATGGTAATTTGACAAATTAAATTTTTTAAACGTGTTTTAATAAAAAAATTATCTGTGTATTATCTGTACGTTTTCTACATAATATGTACCTGTATTTTAATTGCCAAGTTACACCAAAAATGCAAATTGAACTCCAATTTGGAATTCGTCTAATTTCTTCTGTGTGCTAAGTTGCATTCCGATTTTAAGTAAGCATCGTAACTCAAAAAATTGTTTGCTAATTGGTGATATTAATATAGTTATATTATCGTCAAGCAATGCAACCGATAATTAAAAGATGACAATGTCATCATATGGACTCAACTCTTTGATCAATAGATCATGTTTAAATGTCAAATTTTCTTAAACCGAAATGGTACCATCTTTCAGAAAACGCGGACAGCATAAGCAACTTTCACATAATGCCACTAGGTGTCACTAAATAGCTGTCAAACATAAACAAAAATATTTTTGTGTTATAAAAGTGATAATTAAATTGATTTTGGCTGTCCCCTATTGAAAAACGTCGGAATATTTGTTTGAATGTGTAGTGACATCTAGTGGCAAACGCTCTGTACTTTTTCTTTGATCGTGCTGCCCCTTTCCGTACACGCTCTGTACTTTCTACTTTTTCTTTGATCGTGCTGCCTCTTTCGGAAAACACGATCTTTAGTGGATAGCGAATGCGAGTTGTTCTTGTATTGATCATGTGTTTTATCTATCAAAGGCGACTTGATAAATCTCAAGGTACCAGATCACTAACCTATTCGCTTATCTCTCATAATTAGTAGATTATAACTTCAGAATCGTGCAAGCATTGATCTAAATTTTACATTTATTAACCAATTTGCCTTAAATAGTCCTTTACAACATCAAGCATAGTGTAACGTGTTTTCAATGAAAAGTGTAAATGATGCGAGGAACAATTTTGTAAACATTTTTCATACCTGTCCCAAGAGTTGTAAATCTAAAAAGAAAACCAATTTCATGAAATTGAATGAATTTCATGATTTAAATAGTGCATACAGACCAAAGTTTTTTGGTGGTGAAATTTGCGGCAATTCGTGTTTTCTGTGAACGGTTTTTATCGTACGATGAATTTGCACAAGCAAATTGTGTACGCATTCGAATAGAAAATTCTGGAACAAAACAGGTGGTTTGTGGTATATTTTGCAACGTGTATGTCAAAGCTCATGGAAGTCGTGCAACAATTAAAGGATCTAGGTGAAGAGGTTTCCTACTCGATAGTTATGAAGATGAACATTTTAATGTCTTTACCAGCTGAATATAACCGTTTTCACAGTGCGTAAGAGTCAACGAGTACGGACAATCAAAATATGGCAATTTACGTACGAGATTAATTGAAGAGGAGCTTCGATTGATGTCGCAGTTTCAGATCGACAGAACGAAAGCGTTGATGGCTAAGCTAAATTTTTCGAAGAAGAATTCCTATTCGAAAAAAGGTCGCTGGTCGGAACAGAATAACAAAGGTAAAGCCGAGGGTGGTAGTAGTAAGCCAAAAGACAATTCGGTGTGGAGAGAGTGTCATTGGAAACGCGAGTGTACACAAAAGGATAAGAAAAAGTACAATTCGGGCCACAAGACACAGAAAAACGCGTTAGGCGGTACATTTCTGTGGCATATAGCTCTACATAAACTGGAGACAAGAACACTTGAGTGTTGGACTCTGGAGCCAAGTAGTGATATGTGTCATCGACGTGAATAGTGTTAGTTTGTGCAATTAGTTTGTGCAACATCTAGTACTTTTGAATAAAACGTCATCTTTAGTCATACGCACTTATTAGTTTATGGCGCATTGTATTTTTATTTGTTCCATCTCCAAGTTCTTTAATTCTCAATTATCGGCCATAATTAACAGGTTATGGGCCCAGGACCGTGATTATCGTATAAAGGAAACATTGATAATCATTGAAACCACATTATTTTCGAGAAATTACAACTTTTCATCGTAAAACAAAAAAAGAGGGTAACTTTATGTTCTGACTCGAAAATTTATTATAACCTCAAAGAAAAAAAAAAAACAAAAAAAATGGCTGATGCAACGAAGGTACAAATCACCAAGCTAAACGGTGATAATTACCAGCTGTGGCGATATAAAATCGAACTTTTACTGATCAAGGAGGATTTGTGGTCAGTAATCACCGAAGTAGCACCAGTAGATTCAACTCAATTAGCAGCTTGGAACAAAGGAGATGGTAAAGCGCGCGCATATATTGGCCTATTCATTGATGACAAACAAATCATACACGTAAGGAATAAAGTGACGGCCAGTGCGATGTGGGAGTCACTACAGGATTATCATCCAAAATCTACTTTATCCAATAAAGTGTGACTTTTAAGACGGTTATGTCGGATGAGGTTACCTGAAGGCGGAAACATGCACACATATATAAATGCCATGGACGAATGTATCGACGAATTAACCACTTTGAGTGAGCCATTAGCAGAGACTTTTGCACTTCCAGTGTACCTATCAAGTTTATCAGAAAGCTACAGTGTTTTAATAACCGCTCTCGAATCACGAGAGGAGGTCAGCTGACTTGACGAAAAGCATGGTGAAAAACAAATTATTGGAGGAATATAAACGTCGACATGATATCGAAAATGCGAATGTCAGCGGAGAAAAAGCGCTTAAAGTACACCAACAACAAGGTACAAGTTCAGATCATTCCCAAATATATTGCTTTTTCTGCAAAATGAACGGGCACGTAAAAAGTGATTGTTGCAAATTCGCATCATGGAAAAAGAAGAAGGAAGCAGGCAACCAAGGGCAAAAACAGGCAAATGCCGTTCAAAATAAAGGTGATACAGTGGATGAGTACGTATGCTTAATCAATAATCGCCAATCATCAGAATAAGGTAAATATATCTGAATGGTGTGTCGCCACACATGAGCAGCGACAAGTCATTTTTCAAATGTTTGACCAAATCCACGATGAATTCGGTTACATTAGCCGATGGTAGTAATTTACCAATTAAAGGAACCGGCATTATCGAATTCAACAATGCAGCCACAAAATTCAGATTAATGGACGTACAATTCGTGCCTGGACTTAAGTGTAATCTACTGTCAGTTAGTAAGCTGACAATGTGCTGCGGAACTATTTAAAACAAAACGGAATTAAAACCAAGTTCACAGTACCGAACACGCCACAACAAAACGGAATTGCTGAACATAAAAATTGGACCCTAATCGAAATGACACGGTGCATGTTAGCAAGCTCAGGATTACATAAACAATACCGGGGCGAAGGAGTGACTAGAGCAAATCATATAATCAATCGTCCACCAACTAAGAGTGTAAAAACCACTCCGTATGAGCTCTGGAACGATAAATCACCGGACTTAAGTTACTTACATATATTCGGAGCACCTATATATGCCCACGTACCGAAATACCAGCGTAAAAAGTTGGACGACACAGACGAAAAATTATTCTTCGTGGGATACGAACTTGGTACAAAACGTTATAGACTTCTGGATGTTAACACATCTCATTGATATCTCAAGCGATCACCGAACGGAATCAGCTGACAACGATAATCAAACGGAAACTGCAGACAGCGATCAACATCAACTCATTGAAGCAGTACCGCAAAACGAAAATGATCCAAATTCTGACAATTGGATAACGGCTATGAAAGAAGAGATGGATTCGCTCCATAATTTTGGAATTTGGGAAATAACAAAACTACCTCCTGGAGAAAATGCAATTGGTTCCAAATGGGTGTATAAGATGAAAACCGATCAAGACGGTAACATCGTCAGATTCAAAGCGTAGTGCAATGTTTTTAACAAAAATTCGGTCGAGATTACGACGAAGTTTTTGCAGCAGTAGCGAACCCGACAACGTTGAAGATTCTTTTGGCAGTAGGGGGAAAAAGGAAGATGAAAGTTAAACATTTCGGCATTCAAACTGCATACCTAAATGGAGATCTATCACATACCGTTTATATGAAACAACCGAAAAACTTTACGACCGTTGACCGTACGCAGGTATGTAAACTTATAAAAAATTTGTATGGTCTCAATCAGGGTGCAAAAGAATGGAATAAGAAATTTGACACAGTCATGAATAAGAACAGGTACGAGAAAAGCGATAATGACCTATATTTATACATAAAGAAAGTCGACCAACACGTTATATACATACATGATGATTTCGAAATATTAATGAACAACAATTTTATCATCAAAAATCTTGGAAACTTACAATTCTATCTTGGTATCCAATTCAACAGGGATGAGAATGGCACATTTTACCTGAATCAAGAGAAATATATTTTGAACACGCTACGTGAATTTAATCTGGAGGATGCGAAGAACTCATCTACACCAATAAATGTCGGGTATCTAAGCCAGATAATGAACCAGGAACAGTTCGAGTCACATGAAGTTTATCGTAGTGCAATCGGATCTTTACTCTACCTATCTACCAATACTAGGTCGGATATTTCCATTGCGACGTCAATATTAGCAAGACGGGTGAGTGACCCAAAGCAATGCGACTGGAATGAGGTAAAGAGAGTTTTCCGAGCGTTGATCTCGTGGGTCAGTCGAAAACAAACATCTCTGTCTCTTTGTCTTCGACAGAAGCTGAATTTATCGCATTGGCCGAAGCTGTACGCGATCTCATCTGGATAGAGCGCATATTCAACGACTTGGACGAGACAATCGGAACTCCAATCAAAATATTCGAGGACAATCAAGGATGCATAAAATTGCTCAACAATCGAATTTGTCATCAGCGTGTAAAACATATCGACATAAAATACAAATTCGTACACAGCTCCACAATATGATTGCAGATATGCTGACGAAATCACTAGATGGACCAAAATTGGCTAAACACACGAGAGCAATTGCTTTAATTTAACGCTACTACATATTGAGAAGGGGTGTTAGTTTGTGCAACATCTAGTACTTTTGAATAAAACGTCAAGTTTAATCTTACGCACTTATTAGTTTATGGCGCATTGTATTTTTATTTGTTTCATCTCCAAGTTCTTTAATTCTCAATTATTGGCCATAATTAACAAATAGTTCGTAAACTATTTAGAGTCATCGTCACACATAATGGTGGGAAATGGCAAAAAGATGCGTTCAACGATGATTCATGGATTCGAATGCATGGCAAATGTGCTGTATGTGCCAGAAATTGATTTGAATTTATTTTCTATCGATTTATTTGGATCGAATAGCAAGTGCTGCGAACTACTAAAGGGTGAAAACGTTTATGCAGTGGGAGTTTGTCGCGACAAGCTGTCTCAAGTGCTATTCAAGTTAAGGAATCATCGGTTAAATGTGGCGATCAAGAAACGAATTTATGGTTCAAAGATGTTTGTGCACATTCGTGACGCATAGCACGTGATATTTCTTCTGGAAGCACTGATAAGGCTAACGAAAACTCGAACGTGACAGACGATGAATCAGAAGTGAGCAATGCATTGACAACGCCGGCGCAACCAATCGAATCAGTGCAATACGCGATCTGGATAAGAGGAATATTTTTGAACGATCTTTTCGCGATCGAAACAAAATTACAGCGACGCCACTATTAATGTATCTTGCATCGGCAGAACAATTTACCATTTCGGAAATCAGCAAAATACCAAGGACATACGAGCAGGCAATTGCGGATCGGATGACCACAAGCGGTGGGAGCAGGCAATGAACAAGGAGTACGATTCGCTCATTAAAAATCATACGTGAAACTTGGTCAATCCACCAGAAGTTGATTGATAATCATTGGATCTACAAACTAAAATCCAAATGGAAGCATTGATCGATTCAATTAGTCATTGTTGTTATTGTGAATTAAAGAAACTTTTTTCTGTAGCAATTTTAATTGATTGATTGGTTTATTCACAATCCAGTACTATCCAGATACTAGCCAGAGTTTGTAATTAGGATTTGTTAGTCCCAAGTGAGGCGAATACCAAGATTGTCGATTTAACCGACAGACATTTAGTCAAATAGGAAATAACTGTGGTTTCACTTTTCGGGGATTTTTGATTGGCATCTATTCATAACAGGCCATTCTCGAATTATTAACGGATCGATATACTGCGCATCGTTTATCGTCTAGCTTGTGTAAAACGTTGATATTGATGTTTCGGAAACGTGACAACTGTACTCCAACTCAGCAGAATGTTACTGATGGAATGGTCGGACTATTCGAAGGACCGTAGGTGATTTTTTGTGTGTTGGCTGAATATTCGTAATATTTAACAATCAAGTCTTGACGCGAGTTAGAATGCAGAGCACTAACACACTTACTTTATCAACATGCTGCTTCACTTGGTTGTTTGGTGAGTGTCTGAATATTGAACACCATACAAGACACGAGGAAGTGTAGATCGGTCTTGTGATATATGACATCGCTTCTGGGCGCTAGCTTTGATGATACTAAACATTCAGTGGCTGTAGTTTTGACGGAATTTAGAATATCGGCAGCCTGGCGGATTGACTACATAAACTTAGATTTTTGTATGGTTTTAATGGCGCGTTTTGTATGGCGTGTGACTACAGTTGGAGCTGATTTATGCCCCTATTCACAAAATGTAAAAATTCTGTTCTGAATTTTACAGAAATTATTTTCAGAAGTCATTCTGGCTTGAAAGTCAAATTAAAGAGAATGTATGAGATTATTTGGAGGCGCTTACCTGAAAGACATAGATAAGTAAACTATTTTTCACCAAAGGGGATTCGACGAGATCTTCCGTGAATTAAATCCTACCTCCGTGTAAGGTTGAATTTAGTGGAGAATACATAGGATTAAAGGTGGCCAGGCGTTCCTTGACATTATGATGTCCCATAGACCATTGTCATGGCTAAGAAATTGGGGCTAAGAAATCTCACAAGAATCGAAACACTTTCTCAAATGTATAGTTATATAGGATCAAATGTTCTGAAGAAAAAAAGTTATTTTGATAAGAATTACAGACACAAGCATACTTGAATATTGATGCGTTAAGAACACAAGAAAGCAGAATTTGCATTAAAGTTTCACTTTATGTTTCCACCGAACTCGGTATGCGCAATCATTGACGATTTTTAAACAATCACATATAAGATTCTATTCTCGAAAGTAATCAGCCATCTTTGGTACTCAACTTTCGCACCCAAATACTATAAATGGGGTGCTGAACAACACCCTTTATTCTTCAGCTTGTCGGCATATTCTGTAAGGTATTTATTTAGACTTTAGTGGAGAACGTATAGGATGACAATCATGATTGCCAGTGGTAAGGCTTTCCTTAGTATTACGGCATCCCACACTAAACTAATAAATGCATATAGTTATATGACATTGGCAGTTTCCCAAAATTCCCCCAAAATTCTGAACAACAAAAAAAAATTCATGAACATTTCAGACAATAGAAATCCTAATAGAAAAACTTTTTAGCGAAAATCTCAAAAACTACAAATTAAATCATCTTGATTTCTTGCAGGTAAATAAATGATATCGAGTAGTACTTCCTGAAAAAATCATGTGGAAAAAGTGTTACTTTGCCGAGTTATGAGCCAATAAAATCAAGATATGTAGCTTTACGTCAAAAATTTGTCACTGTAAACCAGAGATGGGCTACGTCAACAATTAATGTCAACGTCGATAATAATTGTTGACGCGTCGACAATAATAGTTGACGCGTCATCAATAATAGTTGACATGTTGACAATAATAGTTGACATGTCGACAATATTAGTTGACGCGTCAAATCCCATCTCTATTCAGCCTTTAATTGTTTTTCTTTCAAATGCCGTTCAGATTTGTAAGATGGGCTGATCTAAACTAATATTAGTTTAAGTTAAAATACATCATTGGCTCCACTTCATCTCAAATATAATGTATTGTAGACAATTTGGATTAAGATGATTATTTAAGATTTATTGGTGAAACAATAACTTTACTTCAAACAAACGACTTTATCTGCAAGTGTTGAATTAAAATGTATTCAGCACAATTTATTTAAACAACATTTATACGATTACTAGTCCGCTTTAAATTTCCATAATTAATCCAATCTACTTAAAAATGTACTTCCAGACAATGTAACAATAAACTGGAACAACTTAATACCCACATTTATTTATTTTAAGATAATTATTTATTTGTACACGACTCTATAAATACCAATAAAGATAAGAAAATAACAAATGCTTTATCTTCATATTATGTAACTATTTTCAGTCCCGTGTGTTGATTTCCTGAAAAGAGAGGCGGCCAAATTAGATTTACCCGTCAAAATATTCTATCCGGGTGGTCCAACCAAACCAATTGTTATACTAGAATGGGAAGGAACCCAACCAGACTTGCCAAAAATTGTGCTCAACTCGCACATGGATGTTGTTCCCGTATTCGAAGAATTTTGGACGCATCCACCATTTGCGGCCGATATTGATGCTGAGGATCGTATTTTTGCGCGTGGTTCACAAGACATGAAATGTCTTGGTATGCAATATTTAGCCGTGATACGTGAATTAAAACGTGAGAATATACGATTGAAGCGTACCATATTGGTTATGTATGTACCAGACGAGGAGATTGGCGGCAAATTTGGAATGAGAGTATTTGTGCCAACGGAAGATTTTAAAAATTTAAATGTTGGATTTTCATTGGACGAAGGAATGGCATCACCGGGTGATGAGTTTCCTGTTTTCTATGCTGAACGTGCCATTTGGCGTAAGATCAATATTATTAAATAAATATTTTTGTAATACATAGTTTGATATTGATGTATATTTTTAAATTTTCAGATATTCGATTAAATATATCGGGAACACCAGGCCATGGATCGCTCCTTCTCAAAAATACGGCTGGCGAAAAAGTTCGCTACTTAGTCAACAAATTTATGGACTATCGCGCAAATGAAGTGAAAAGGCTAGAAAACAATCCTGATTTCACGCTTGGCGATGTTACCACAATTAATCTAACTATTATCAACGGTGGTGTACAAGATAATGTAATCCCGCCCGAAATGACTTTATGCTTCGATTGTCGCTTATCTGTTACAGTCGATCACATCGAATTTGAAGCATTGGTCAATCGGTGGATGGAAGAAGCCGGCGGTGGTATTGAATTAATCTTTGACCAAAAGGATCCCTACATTCAACCTACTCCACTCGTAAATAATCCATTTTGGGATGGTTTTAAAAATGCCGTTGAGGAATTGTAAATATTTATTGACATGCTAAAATTCCACAGAACTACATATTTATATTGATAACAAAAATTGATTTATTTTTGCAGAAAATTGAAAATTAAACCACAAATTTTCCCAGGCGGTACCGATAGTCGTTACATTCGACAAGCCGGCATTCCATCAATTGGGTTTTCACCATTGAACAATACGCCAATTTTATTACACGATCACGATGAATTTTTGGGTGCTGAGACGTATTTGAAAGGAATTGAGATTTGGAGAAAGATTATCGTGAATGTCGCCAATGCCTAGAAAATGGGGCTAGTGATAAAATGTTGTTTTTAAAAATTGTTTAAATATTTTATAATACATACTAGGTACCTGTAGCCCTCACAAAACGGGTCCTGCAGGTACTAAATAAAAAAAAATTATTAACATGAATCAAAATTATTCAAAAACGGTTCTCGTCAGATTTTTGTGGTATAGAAACCAAATTTAGCAAAACTAAATAAAGCAGCCTATAGTTTTAATCGACATCATCCAACGTAATTACATAATGAAAAATTTCGAGCTTTATCTTATTGTGCCTTATGTAATGATATTTTTGAATTGAAATCGAAGCGCACATATACAGCAACTTTTGTTAGAGATAGCATATTAAAAACATGAAACAGAACTACAAAGTAAAAAAAAATCTTCCGAGTCGCTAGATATGTTTCTAACAGCAATGTCTTACGAATGAGCGCCTCTTGATCAATCACGGTGATCCCTCCTTCCCATCACACTAATAAACAAAAAACTGGTTACTCCACAAATTTTTAAAATCGACAATAAATCTACTATTTCTTTACCTAAGCAAATTTTAATAACAGGTTAAACCTAAAACCATTACAAATATATTCGAGAAATCGGCCAATTTGACCACACAAATCTCTGTTGATATTAACCGGTTGATACAGGCAGATTAGTTCCTTTACATGCAAGTTATCTGAGATAGACCAAATCCTTCGGCCGTTTAATGGGATGTATGGGATAATGTAGTAAATAGTATACTATCCAAGTCCTGAAATAGTACTATCGGGATAGGGGTGTCCCATTTTATTTTTGATGTATCATGACGTCCCTTACTGATTTACTAAAACTAGAATTACAAAAAATGATTCAGTTTATTAAACGCTCTAAATTATTAGTATGTCCTAAGACTCGATTAAAATAGGACGGCAACCTAGCTCCTACCGAAGGTAATACCCTTTTTCCACTGATATTAACAAATTTTCTACAACCATTGTCACTCTTTGGAGAATCAAGTTGCGCGTTCCAATCAGTCCAATTCAGTCCAATTTGACAATTTCTTAACCGTGAAGGTTGTGTCTCGGGATGGTAATTGAGGCTGGTACATGCTGTGGAATCGGCTGTAGCTCGCTGTTTAAGTGAGTTGGTGGCAAGTATAGTTGGGTGAATGATGCTCTGATAAGCATCGTAAGTTACGCCAAATCAACCCTGTTGGGTGTCCCCCAGATTTTTCAGCACTAGATATACATAATTCGAGTATGCTTAGTATTATCGACCTAACTATGTTACTATGAGAACACCAGAATCCATGGATATATCTCAAAGAGTAGCAAATTAAATCAACACAATCAAACACAAATCTTAAACACAAATAGTTATCTGATGTCACCAATGTTCTGCTTTAACCAAATTGCTCCGCAACGCCAATTAATACGCACACTAAAAGGGAAAGGAAAATGATCAAAATGTATCAAAATTGGTATTGAACATTTACGTTTCCTTACCTATTTAATGTTTGTTTGTTTGCTTTTTTGTTTGTTGTGGCCAGATACTTATATACATAAGGCCCTTGAGTTCCGTTTTTCCAGAAAATCCCACAGAAATTTCTCGAGGAAAGTCCTGGGGCACTTAATAATTTTCGATATTTCACAAAATATTATTAAATGTTGTATTAGGTATATTAATTATCAGTTATATTTTCAAGTAATTATTTTTATTTAAAACGTGTTCAAGTTGCAAAATGGCGTAGATTCATGTCGTTTGTGCACGATAAAAAATGGATCACTCAAATAATATCAAGTAGATCCTGAATCTTTTTGCAACTTGTTTTTTATGTCCTAAAAAAGGCGATTCCATCGCTCTGTGCACGAAATTATGGGCCTTTACGAAAATGCGCAGTACCCAGAACCACTTATTACGACTTATGTCTACTACGTTTAATATTTTCACTTGTCTTGTTGTTCATTTGTAAAGGCCGGTATTCACGTAGTTAAATTGCGCAATATAATTGGGTGATGTCAGAAAATTTCACAATATACTCAAATTTTATTAAAGATTTTGACTTTTATTGTGCAATATTGACGTCACACAAGTATATTGCGCAATTTAATTGTACGTGAATACCGGCCTTAAGAACAACCAAATTTTGTTTGTTTATTTTATTGCTGTTAAATACGCTTTATGGCGATAAGCAAAAGTAGATGTCACTACCGCTGTGAATGTGGATTAAGCTCTCAAATTATTAAAAATTGTACGCCGAAAAAGCTTGTGAATTAAACTGTTGATAAATAAAATTATAATAAAACCATTAATTAATTTGGCCATAAAATGTTACACGCCTATTTCTTAGAAAAAAGTTTTGTTTTGACATTTAACCCACATTCACATTGCTAGTGTCACCATTTTAGTTACATAAATTAATAAAGCGTATTGTCAAAACCATTAGGCCCGTTGTACATTTCAGCTAAGCTAAGCTAAACGATTTGAGCTATGTTCATAGCTCTGTTTGTAAATAAAGGGTTTTAATGAATCGTTGCACACATGAGCTAAGCTAAGCAAACTATGTTGTACTGTTTTCAGCTATGAAAATAAACATAGCTCGAGTTGTCTTCGCCTTACAATTTTCAGCTATGTTTCTCACATATACAATGACATTTTCCTATACTTTATTTTTGACGCACATACAATGTTATTTAAATTTCATTCTGTCAAAATATTCTATACGAAAGGAAGACATTTTAAATATATAATAATAAAGCAAAAATTTCTTAAACATATTTATCATATAGATAATAAAGTTTATTTTCTATAATTTTTTCTAATTCATCTGCAGACATTATTATGTCGTATTTTCGATGGACAGAATTAATTTGAAGTAACCTAATGGGTGCGTCACAAATAAAATATAGGAGTATAAGGATGTGTGAACCAATTTATTAGCTCAAATGTGCGGATGTCGAGCTAGCGAACTAAACTAAGCTAAACTAAGATATGTTTTATAGCTTAGCTTAGCTGAAATGTACAACGGGCCTTAACCTACTTTAGTAACTACACAAACCGTTCGAACTATAAAAGTGGCCGAATTAAGTATTCGCGCCATCTAAATATAAACCCATGAAGTTTTTACGACAATATTTCTCTGAGTGGCGCCAAGATTGTCAGTTTATTTTAATTGCAATCATTTAAGCTGAAGTGACATGTGACAACATCAAAAAGAAAAGAGTTCCCAGAAATCAGAATAAGCAGTGTATTTACGAAAATTATCATTTGTTTTTATATTTTGTTAAAACCAAGTTCGATTTTTCCGAGTCACTTACCTTGTGGTGCCTAATTATATAAACGAGTGAACGCCTAATAAACGAGTGTACATGCCACCGAAACTCGCGGTCAACGATATTGGTACATTATTTCAATACCGCTACTCGAAACAATAGTCGCAGATTCAATTATACAGCATTGTAGTTCAGCTGTTCATTAAAGTTTAAATTGCAGTGAAATGACTGAAAGTTTAAAAAGACAACGCTCGTAAGGGTTGTTTAACGAAAATTTTGAAATTTGCTAATGAACTAACAGATGTCGGTGGATGAAATTAAAACTAAAATGTCGTAAGCGAAGGATTTGCTTAAAAGGTTTATCAAGCTAGAAGCAACTATACTCGAAACCGAAACTGAGGAATCCCAAATTGGTGAATTCGAAGACGAATATCTATTAGCAATATCCAAGTTGAGTGCCGAGTTACGCAAACGTCAAGTAGGTATTGCCACCAATCAACTTCGTCAGGTACGCTAAAGTCAATATTTCAGTCTTCTCAGGCGAGCCAACCGAGTTCCAAAGCTTTATTGATCTATTTAACGCCGCTGTTCAAATACCAATTGCTGAAGCGATATTTGTCTGGTGTAGCCGCTGCGCTAGTACGTCATCCTACAATCACTAATGTAAACCATGCAGCAGACATGCAGCTTTAAATCATCCATATGATCGCAGAAAGCCTTCGAGTAACTGCATCAAATATAACATCAGCACAAGATACGGCAGATGAAGTACTGCGGGATTTGAATGCATTGGGTGACAACGCCGATGTTCGAGATTGGTGGTTAATCTACCTGTTAAGTGAAAAGATGGATGATGCAACGAATTCGTTATGGACGCAAGCAACAGTCAGCAAAAATAAACTTAAACTTGGTGATTTTCTAAAATTTTGGAATGAACGAGCAGAAGCTCTTGATGCAGTTCACGTACCAACCAAATCCGCTTACCACAGCTGCAAAACCAGTTGTATTAAAATTCAGCTCAAGGCCACCGTTTATCGATTGTTCAAAATTAAACGCTCAAAAAGTCAAAGAACGCCAAGAACAGATTCTCTCACGCAACCGATGCTTCATCTTTCTGAACGCTGGGTGCCGTGTTCAGTTTTACAACTCAAAGGCAAGATGTGCTATTTGTCACCGGAGGCATCATAAGTCACTACATATCTACTGATGAACACCTCACCGCCGCTGACTCAAAAACTGATAACGTCACGTTACAAAGTTTACAAGCTACATCAAAGCTTATTGCAGTTGTACTAATAGCTATGGTTCGGGTATAGTCGACAATTATGGAAACGAGCGAGAATTCAAAGCGTTTGTTGCTACAAATACATTAAGCGGTTTAGTGAGGGTCCAGTTGCGGATTTATTTTGGGAGACTTGTGGGTTCAGTTCGAAATTAGCATGAGTTGAGTTGACGAACCACGTTGATTTGGGGATTGCATAGGACGCTGAGTTTGGGGTTGAGTAAGACTTGTTGAGTTTTATTTAGGGGTTGCATTAATATTTGAGTCTTAAGTTTACTTGCCTTTTTCTGAGTCGAGCTCTTGTTAATTTTTCAGACCATGTTGTTGATTTGAGGATTGAGTTGGAGTTGCGGTGGAGATTAAATTGTTGAGTTCATGAATAGGGTGTGAGTTGAAGTTGAATTGGATTTGAGTGAGTAGTTCGGTTTTAGAGGTTAATTTGAGGTCGAGTTTAGGGTTTAGTGGTAGGCTAGATTGAGTTGATTTTAGCTGAGTTCAAATATCTTTCGAATCGAACTGATTTTCTGGTTGGGTTGGCCGTTAAGTGTAGAGTTGAGAAGAGGGTTGAGTTTTGGTTCAAGCTACCTTCAGTTGAAGTTGAGTTGAGGTTTAATTAGCTTACGTTGGGGTTAAGTCAGAGGTTCGATTGGGAAATTATTTGGGGTTAAATTAAAGTTTGATTTGAAAGTCGATTTAAGTTGATTTGGAAATTGAGTTGATCCAGCAGTCGGAAAGATTGCACAAATGGCACTGGCTGCTCCTGCTAGTCAGTGACGGTCGAAAGAAAGTATTGCATTATATAGAATAGCGTTATAAATAACGTTTCAAATTTTTAATTTTTTGTGCAACCGAATTAACGTTATGAATTTATTTTCCGTTTTTCACCACAACGTATTTGTAAGTGTTGCACATAGCATTTCTCTTGTCCGTTCAGTACCGCAACAAAGAAATGTTTATGAATACCATTTCTATCACAAAAGTTATTAGGTTCCCCCAATTTTGATATTGTAGCATTATCTGCGCAATACAGCATCATAAAATTTGTAATGGTGGCTGATTAAGGTCCTGTATCTTTACAATTACTAAAAGTTGTACTCCTTTAACTCTGTTCTTGTGGTTCTTCCAATGTATGAACTTGAACCTTTTTTGTATTAGATTTTAAAAGACAGTTTCTAGGGCGTAAATAAGCTTGGAATAAAATCATCAAAATATGTTTGCAGCCGTGTATATTCCCCAAGTTTGCATATGCTCCTTTCATAATCTAGAAACTTCATTAGAGACTGTTTTACTTCAAATGCTAACATATTCGAATCTACAGGAAACTTAAGTAAACATCTAACTGTCATAATCAGATGATGGAAGGTCTCTTTGGTGTTCGTTCCGTATCGGGGTTCGAACCCGGTAACTTTCGATCCAAACGCGGTACCTTTAACTACTGCTTCCCTGTTTTTTTACTCTGTTATAAAACGAGTAAAAATTGATTTACTTTTGATAGAAATATTTTTTCAACTCGTGTTAAAAGGGTGTAACAAAAAAAGTTGTGATACATACCTGGAAAACGATGATAATGAGAGGTCTCACGAAGAAAGCAGGTCTCCACATTTTATGTTTGCTAAAAAATCAATTTTTTTGTGAGACCTCGATCGCGCTTGATCGAACAAGTTTCGTGAGTAAGGCCATTAGTATTGCCATATAGTCAATATAATATTTTACAAGAACCGAGGTAATCTCTTCGCTTCTTGGTAAGTTAAATCTTGGCAGCCTAGAGAGACCAGACATATCCCTTCCTGGGTATAATCAAAGCTCCTAGATATACAAGCCATCAGCATCGACCCTTTAAATTAAGAAGCTTAATTTAATGGGTATACATTTTACGTTTTCCCATAAGAACCCATGTAAAATTGATCATTTTTGATTATAATTTAATGAATGAAAAATACTCGTAACAGAAAATATTTTTAGGTTTATATTTAAATCAAACCTTTTAGTATAACATATTTTAAAACTAATAATTTAAATTTAGTAATTTGTTAATTATAATTAAATTAAAATTGTACAAATTTACTTTTTCTTTGTATGTATATGTAAAAAAGTAATGTAATAAATACAATTCATAAACACGAAATCAATGACGTAAGATATATGAAGTTACCTACACAAGATTTTTTTCGTTTTCGAAAATTCGAATTTCGAATTTTGAAAATATTTTTAACAGTGCAATAATTATGTTAAATATTTATAATATTTTTTAGCGTATTTCTTATGAAATATGTTCGCATGATCGTTAAACTTGCTAAAACATTATTTTGGATTGTTTTGCTGAAATTTCAATTTAAATATTTCAATTTTTGTATTACCGCCATCTGATTTCAAACACAGAAGCTACACGTCCATTTTGTTTTTTTAAATATATTTAATTAGTCGAGTTTATAAGTAGGTGGCACTACTGGCTTATTATAAAACAAAAAACTTGAACGAATGGTATGACGTCATGACATAAAGATGTGTTTATAAATAAGGGGATTTTATATATTAAGTTCGAATTTTAACCTGACGGCTTGTATATCTAGGAACGCTTTGGTATAATACTCTTTTTCTTCATAAACTTTCGAAACATTCTAATTCCACAAAATGAAATGGGTTATAAATAGACTTTTTCACGTTGATCTGGTCATCCTATGGCAGCCGCTTGAACGATAACTTCGTTACCTATTATTTATTCAGATCCAATTATATCAATCCAATCCAAAGGGCTTTTAGGAAGAGCTGCAGGAATACCAACATGCTAACTAGAATCGAGTAATTGTACTCACAATGGATAAATAAACCAAGTTTGTTCAAGGAAATTATCCTCTGGTTGTTGTTTGGCGAGAATTAAAGTGGCGCCTTAAGTGTGACTTGCTAGCATTAAAACGTAATATCTTTAGGAAGTTTCAGAAAGTTGTGAGCTTTTGGAAGAACACATTCAATATGGATAAAAGATGATTGAATGGAGATGTCATGAACATTATACACATACATAGTAGCCAAAGTTTTTCAATTTTGGCTGAAGCCCCTTAATTTAAAAATTTGTTTTTTTTGTTTTGTTGTTTTAGTGGCGATATCTTAAAACCAAACTCAAAAGGTGTGTGTATGTTTGTTATTATTCAAAATGTCAGCCATCTCAAGCATCAAATCCATCAAATCTAGTATATCAAATTTAAATCCGTATGAGGATGATGAGGATATTCAAAAATTTCGAGATTATTTAAGAATACCAAGTATTACATCAGATGTATATGATTACGGTAAATCAATTAGTTAATTTTTAATATTTATTGCAATAAACTGATTCGTATTTTTGTAGCCCCATGCGTTGAATTTCTCAGACGCGAAGCAGAGAAATTAGACTTATCCTTTCAGTTATGTTATCCGGGTGGACCAACCAAACCAATCGTTATTCTAGAATGGCCTGGACTAATACCAGCACTGCCAAAAGTTTGTCTCATGTCACATATGGATGTTGAAAATGCAATTGAAGAGTTGTGGACTCATCCCCCATTTGAAGCCGTTATTGATGAGCGTGGACGTATATATGCGCGCGGTTCACAGGATGTAAAATGCAATGGTATGCAACATTTAGCCGCCATTCGTTATTTAAAACAGGAAGAAGTGCAATTGAAGCGCACCATATTGGTTATGTTTCTACCCGATCAAGAAAATGGGGGAAAATATGGAATGAAACCGTTTATTAATACGCCCGAATTTAAAAAATTAAAAATTGGTTTTGTTTTTGATGAAGGTGAGCCAGTGGAAGGGGAAGAGTTTGATGTATTCTTTGCGGAACGTGCTGTTTGGCGTAAGAACTTTAAACGTTTATTAAAATATTTGAAGTAATTCAGCCAGTTGTATACTTTCAGATTTGAAGTTTAAAATATCCGGTACTCCAGGTCATGGGTCATTACTTATAAAAAACACTGTTGGTGAAAAATTACGATACTTGATCGACAAATTTTCAGATTTCCGTGCCAAAGAGATTAGGCGGTTAGAACAAAATGTTCATCTTAATGTTGGTGATATAACAACTGTTAATTTGACTATGATTAATGGCGGCATTCAGGAGAATACAATCCCAAGTGAAATGACTTTATGTTACGATTGTCGCCTTTCAATTTTGGAAAATCAACTTAAATTCGAGACAATGATTCACAAATGGATGGAAGAAGCAGGAGGTGGTATTGATTTAATCTACGAACAAAAAGAGGAAAACATTGCTCCAACTATACTCGAAAATAATGAATTCTGGGCTGGATTTAGAAAGGCAATGGACGACTTGTAAAGCAAAATTATATAAAATACCAAAATTGCTTAAATTAAAAGAATTAAATTATTTTTTTTTTCTTTTTTGTGTGCAGAAAATTGAAAATTTCGGTAAAAATTTGCCCATTTTCTACAGATAGTCGTTTCTTGCGTCGCGTCGGTATAACATCTATCGGATTTTCAGCAATCAACCACACATCACCACGTTCACATAGACCCGATGAATTTTTGGCTGCTGATGTATACTTGAAAGGTATTGAAATATGGAAGAAAATTATTGAAAACATCGGTAATACCCAATGTTGAAATAATAAATAAATAAATTTTAATATTTTTCAACATTTAAATATGTATGTTGCGTTTCTTATTACTACAAATCTATGGTTCAATAATCACTGTGCTCAATTGGAAACAATTTGCTACTGCCAAGTACTTGTGATTGTGAGTAGATGCTCACTGGAACGCGAATTTTTGTGAAAGTAGTAAAACATAACCTCAATTTAAATAAAACTGCTAGATTTTTACAAAAAATACGTTGTTAAAATAATAAGTACATCTATTGTGAAGTTAGTAACAACTTCTTAATAAATTATTATGTACATGGCAACACCAATAGAGTGGCAGCCATATTAGGTAACGAACACAAGATTACGCGACCACACGAGTTGTATTAAAATAAATATAACCCAAATAAATATAAAAATATTAAAAAAATAAATAAATAAAAATTTTGGTGAACAAATTAAAAGTTGAAAGTTCACAGCGTGGTATTGTGAAACATAACCTATAAAAAATATATATAAATATATAAAGATGGATTTTAAATTTGTGAAATACCCACAACCGTTTACGTAATCGTCAAATCTGTCTGAGAATTGGAGGGAGTTCAAGCAGAAGTTCGAAATTACAATGAAGGTTACTGAAGGCAACAAAAAAGAGGATGTTCTAGTTGCAATTTTGCTAAATGTCAGGCGTGAACAAAGTTTAGATATTTATAATAATTTAGTGTTCGATAATAAGGCAGATAAAGATATTCTAGAAAAAGTTATTGAAAAAATCGAGCTTTACTGTAACCCCAGAAAAAACATCGTTTTTGAACGATTTCGATTCCATAAGAGGAACCAACTGGATGGTGAAACATTTGATAGCTTCTTGGATTCTATACAGAAGCTACAAAAATTGTGTGATTTCAAGGATACAGATGATCAACTAAGTGACAGAATAATCCTGGGAATAAGTGATGAAAATCTTCAAGAAAAATTGTTGGCCATTGACAATATCAGCTTGGTTAAGGCTGTTGAAGCATGTAGAATAGCCGAATTAAATAAACTTCATGTAGCAGAAATTCAAAAGAAAATTATGGGAGTTGAACTTATACAAAAACAGGGAAGTACTACAAATAGAAATAGTAACACTAAAAATTATAATAGTTATGGAAAAAATTTTAATAAATTCAGTTCTAACGTTGGTGCACTGTCTTCGGCGCAGAGGTCATCGGTGTCGAATGGCTTTCAATCAGGTTGGGTTTGATTAGAAGAATATATTTAGTTAGTAGCGATTAGCGTAAAGGATTGTGAGAAATAGTAGGTCATGAAAGAATAACAAAAGGGTCAAGAAGAGTTGACATGTAGAAAAGGACACGTATGCCTTATTCCTGGGGTGACATGTTGTACCATCACTTTCGATTCGTTTTCGAGTGTGTTTTGTCTCTTGAAACAAGATCAAAATTGTTCGCTATTTTCTTCTTTCTATATAAATTTTCTATTGCGATCTCAGCCTTCTGTATACATTTCCTTTTCTTCACATCGATAAAATATCGCAAACAAAATTTTTTGTGATAAAGAGTGATGAATGAAAGTAGAAATGGAATGTTGTTTTATTTGAGCAAGCTGAGATAGCTTTAGAAAAAGCATAATTGAAAAAGCGAAATAGAGTACAATTTTGTTCTTGTTACAAGAGACAAAACACTATCGAAAACGAATCGAAAGTGATGGTAGAACATGTCACCCCTGATCGATATAATAAACCATTAAATTATATTAAAATATACTTATTATTTTCGTACCCGTATCCTAATATCAGGAGTATTCACAATGGCGACGAGGAAAGAAACGAGCTTTCACATAATTTGATACAAATTAATTGAAAAAATTTGTAGTTTAAGCAACACCAGAAAAAAAGAATAGATGGATGCTAACCAGGTAAAGGAAATCATGCAAGCAGTTCTAGCTGGAGCTAACAACCTTGCCCAAGCAGATCGTGATGCGGCCCAAGCAGATCGCGATGCGCTACTGGAAGCAACGAAAGCCGAACGCGAAGCGACCTAAAAACGTTTTGAGTTGCTTCTGTCGATGTCGAAACAGCAGTCCAACATCCAGGCCACCGCAGAAGGAACGTCAGCTGAATCACCGCTGGTAGTGCAAGGATTCTCGGCAATCAGAGACTTATCGGATCGCATCGAAAAATTTGTATATGATCCCGAAAACAGTGTGACATTCGCCCTCTGCCTTCTGGTACGCGAGATACCAGAGTATCTTTGAAGTCGAAGCCAAAGCTCTTCCAGACACAACAAAAATCGGACTGTTAATGCAGAAACTTTCTCAACTCGACCACCAGAAATTCGGAAATACAATTTTACCAAACCTGCCTATGAATTTGACGTTGGAGGCTGCAGCCAAAGATCTCAAGGGAATTTTCAGACAGAAGGAGTCACGCTTCACGCTCCGCTATAAAGTTTTTAAAATTAGAAATGAAAGATGGGAAGAGGACAAAACTTATGCAGCTCGGATCACGCGCGAATGCGTTAGATTTGAGATCGGAAAACGCAGCGAAGGAGATCTAAAGATGCTAGCATTCGTACAAGGTCTAGTAGATTCGAAAGACGCTTCAATTCTCAAGCGGCTGCTCGAAATGCTAGATGCACATTATTATATTTCTATATATTTTTCTTAACTATAATTTCACTTACCCAGATTTATCTTAATTAACACTAACTATAAAATTCACTTTATTAAGATTATTTTTAATACAAAGATTTAAATGAAAATTCTCAGTTTACTTTCGTTTTGGATTTTATTTATAATTATCTTTCTTTTTCTTCACTTATCTTAATCACAAAATTTGAACTGTGTTAAACTATTTTCGAATGTAACAATTATAATTTTCATGTAAGGAAATAGGAAACTATTTTAGATTATAAAAATGTTACAATAATGTAAATGAACTATATTAAACTATCAGACTATCTTATAACTACTACTCTTACTTGTAAGAATTTCCATTATATATCTGGAAAAACTTACAAGCTAAGCGGAAACATATCATCGCGGAACATAACATTTTTAACGCGGAAAATACAATTTTAAAGAATCGCGGAAATTATGGAAAAATATTATGTTGATGAATATGCTTGTTTTACGATTTTACAACTTTAAATGGCCTTGACAAATATTTACAATTATGCGCTTATTGTTTGTAATTTAATATTATGCAAACGCGACTTACTAATTATAAACTCACCTTCAAAGTTGTATGATCGTGAAAATTAGCTTATTATAAATTAAATTTAATAAATAAAGAGTGTTTCACAACAACATTACACACAATACGAGGCAGCCGACGATCCTACAACATTCATCCAAGCTGAATCTCAATGCACTGGCCAGCACATGTGAACGTATGCGAGCTGCAGAAAAAGAGAAGATTATGGTCGAGCATCAGGAAATGGCCAGACAGGAAGTCCTGGCGCCCCACAAGAAACCGCAACCCGAACGAGGTTTTAAGCCAATACGACAAGTACCGCAGCAAATTATAACTAATTCAACAAGCGAGAAGAGCGCACGCTATCCATGCGCTCACTGTGGGGGCTGCCATTTCCACAGAGACTGCCCATTCAACGGCAAGACGTGCACGCTGTTTAGCGGTGTTGGGCATAAAAGCGAGGCGGGCTTCTGCAGCAGTTCACGCATTTGGAGACAGGTCCAACAAAAACGACGAGATGATCCGCGCCGTCGCAGCAATGCGATCAGCAATATCCATCCAAATTCAACCAAAAAGTTTGTCACTGCAACTGTTGACGGAACGAAGGTCAAATTGCAACATGACAGTGGGTCAGACTTGACGATCATATCTCAAGCGAACTGGATAAAACTCGGCGAACCAAACTTGAGGCGCTACAAAGGAACTGCCGTAAACGCTTCCGGCAAACCTATAAGCATCCTGGGATGTTTTGACGCAACTTTGAAGATAGGCAACCACGAGGCTACTGGAATCATCTACGTCTCACCTTCAATGCTGAACCTTTTTGGCAACGAATGGATGACAAAAGTCAAATTGTGGGATGTACCACCGTCAGCACACTGCCATAATGTCAACGCAGTACACAGCGTTCCATACACCCTCGATAAGAGACCTATAAGCATCCTGGGATGTTTTGACGCAACTTTAAAGATAGGCAACCACGAGGCTACTGGAATCATCTACGTCTCACCTTCAATGCTGAACCTTTTTGGCAACGAATGGATGACAAAACTCAAATTGTGGGATGTACCACCGTCAGCACACTGCCATAATGTCAACGCAGTACACAGCGTTCCATACACCCATACATAAAGATAGGCAACCACGAGGCTACTGGAATCATCTACGTCTCACCTTCAATGCTGAACCTTTTTGGCAACGAATGGATGACAAAACTCAAATTGTGGGATGTACCACCGTCAGCACACTGCCATAATGTCAACGCTGTACACAGCGTTCCATACACCCTCGATAAGAGACCTATAAGCATCCTGGGATGTTTTGACGCAACTTTAAAGATAGGCAACCACGAGGCTACTGGAATCATCTACGTCTCATCTTCAATGCTGAACCTTTTTGGCAACGAATGGATGACAAAACTCAAATTGTGGGATGTACCACCGTCAGCACACTGCCATAATGTCAACGCAGTACACAGCGTTCCATACGGTTTCACTCTCAAGCGATATAAGTGCTCGTTCGGTCAGAAATCCGTCGAGTTCCTGAGTCACATTATCGATGAAACCGGTATCCGATCAAATCCAGCTAACCTGGAAATCATTCAGCAGCTGCCAGCTGCACCCGACATTACTCAACTTCGCGCTTTCTGGGGCGTCGTGAACTGGTATGGTAAGCTCAAGGATATGAGTGGCCCACTCGATGAACTGATACAAGAAAGCGTCGAATATAAGTGGACTGAAGCTCGAGCCAATGCATTCTTCCGGCTGAAGCACCTGGCCCTCACACACTATGATCCAGCTAAGAAAATAATCGTCGCAGCTGATGCGTCCAGCTATGGTTGGGGAGGGGTACTCATGCACCAGCTCGAGGACAGCACCAGTAAGCCCGTCATGTACGTGGCAGGATCTTTCACGAAGGGGGAAAAAAACTACGAACAAGTCCAACGAGAAGCCTTAGCTCTAGAGCGGACGCTAAAAAAATTCCATCGCTTTGCCTACGGTCGCAAGTTTGAGCTCCAGGCGGATCATCAGCCGCTGCTTTCGATCTTCGGAGTGAAAAGCGGTATTCCAATCTACACAGCAAATCGCCATATTAATTAGTTTTATTTTATTGAGCCAATGATTTAAAATTAAAACAAATTTTTGAAATATTGGTTTAGGGCTCTTTTTATTTAAAAACTTAATTACAGCTTTAGCTTTCGATTCCTATTCGGAATCATTCTCAAAAGCTGTAATTAAGTTTTTAAATAAAAAGAGCCCTAAACCAATATTTCAAAAATTCGCCATATTAAGTATGTGTATACTAAAGGATTCGCCTATGCCGATTTTATATCCAGACTGATCGCCGCACAACTTCCGCTTGAATCTGAATACACGGTTATTGCAACGGTCCGTGACTACTTCGCAGTTGACACCGCCAAATCGTTGCCAGTCAACTTTGATGACATTCAAAATGCAACCTCGGAAAGTGACATAGTGAAAGTGCGTGTGTATACATTGATCAAAATGGACGTCAGTCAATTCAAAGAATTGTTTCAATTAATGCAAAAGCAGAACGAAAAGCTGGTTGAGGCAATGTTCAAGGAACCAAAAGAGCCGTATCACATTTTCATGCTTTCGAAAAAGATAAAATGAATTGGTTAACTTACCTTATGCAGATAGACCAGCAATTTATGGCAAATAAAATAGAAGACGAGGCGGTTATAAGCAAGCATTTTTTCTCGGAAGCGTGCGAGACACATCATTGGAACTGCTTCAAAAACTATTCCACAACGATCTAATGAAAAAATCATTTCAAGATTTAACCAAAGCGTTAACTGCTCATTTTGTGGAAAAAACATGTGCTCGTGTCGCGATGCAATTTCTACAAAAATCGCATGATGCCAAAATAGTCATACTCAGATTGGATCTCCAATTTACGAGGAGCAGCGCGAGATTGCGCATTTGTTTATCCAAAAGCTGGATGCGAGGAAGCTTTCACAGAATGGGAAATTAGGGACATGCTGTTCAAGCATACACCACATGAGCCGGTGTGTAATGCTACGTTACTGAAACCCAACCCCACACTGGAGGAAGTAGTCGAAATACCACAAGCTTATGAATGCTCTAAACGATCGTGCGCAATTATCAAAGAAGGAGTTCAAGCTACCATTTCCGATTCAGCTGTAGTCAATTACATACAACCAACGGATGGTCATAATCAACAGCGAACAAATCAAAGAAGAGGTCGAAATCGAGGCTATAACCGTTCACGTAATAAATACTCTTCAAACAGCTTGAAATCATCTCCTGAGTGCAAAGAAGCCAATCAGCGTCGAGATTGTAGACACATCACATCTATTTGTGACAAATGTGGCAAGAGGGGTCATATCGCCAGCGTATGCCAGTCAATCAATAAGGAATTAACAGTAAATCATAATCGAGCAGGAAGACATCGCGGACGCGGTCGCCGTCAAAACTACTTTTCGTCGGGAAATCACGTAGTTAATGAACTGAGCGACTTTCATTACATAAACTCTGTTTATAACCTGGAAACAGAATTTACAGAAGAACCCGATCCAGTGTCAACCGCAATGGTACAAGATCCGGAAAAAATTATGGCCAATGTCGGTGTTAACAAATCCCTTTTCAAGTTGACACGGGAGCATCGTGCTCTATGGTTGGATTTAAAGGCTACTATCATTGGGCTCTCCAGCATATGAGCTGACGAATAGGGTCCTGAGGGCTTATGGAAACACCCGCGTTCCTCTCAAAAGAGTTGGTAAGGTGCTAGATACGTCCGTCGGTGAAGGGACCCGCACATAAAAGTCGTGGAACCATGAAACAATATAACATCGGAGCACAATTCGAAAGAATTGCAATGGATGTAGCGGGACCATTTCCCACCACCGAGAGTAACAATCAATATGTGCTAGTGGTAATGGATTATTTCAGCAAATGGCCGGAGGTGTACCCATACTCAATCAAGAGACAACAACGATAGCTGATACCGTGGTTTTGGAGCGCCAATGGAGATTCATACCGATCAAGGAAGGAATTTTGAATCAGTGATACTTCAAGAAATATGCCAGATGCTGGATATTAATAAAACGGGGACAACGCCTTTGCATCCTCAGCCCGACGGTATGGTGGAAAGATTCAATGGCACATTGGAGGAATATCTAGCAAAGGTCGTTGAGAAGAACCAATGCAAATGGGATCAACATATACCAATGTTCCTGATGGCCTATCGATCAGCAATACATGACACGACCGGAATGATACCAGCTAAAATCATATTTCGAGATAATTTACGATTACCTCGAGATTTACAGTTTGGTTCTGTTCATCTTCGGCTTTATGTGGACTGGATTACGTAGACCGGATGCAAGAAGAACTTAATAATATTCATCAATTTGTACGAGGGAAATACGGATATCAAGTGACCGGATGAAAGTCGATATGATATACAACCAAACAACAAAGGCTTCCATCTAGGAAGGGCAATTTGTATGGCTTCACAACCCACAACGAAAGAAGGGATTATTACTGAAGTTGCAACCAGCATGGGAAGGGCATTATACTGGCATGATAAGGATTAACGACGTTGTGTATCGGATACAAAAGGGACATCGAGATAAACTGAAGGTGGTGCATTTAGAAAGGCTGGCCCTATACAGAAGAGATGATTTGAGTCCTGTTCGGGATGAACAGGCTAAGGTGGAGTAGTGTTACGGTGTAACTCAATTCATTTCGTTACATCATCTAGGGGAGAATAGAGTAAGTTTTAAATAACACAAATTTACTGTCCTACAATGGAATTTTCCATGATAAAAACTGTTCGAAATGTTTCTAAACTATTTGTAGCGTACCGAATTCCAAATTCCGTTGCTCAAAGGGTAAAATGTCAAAATACAGAAAACTACTTCATAGGGTAATTTTAGTTTAGTACTATTTTCCTATTCACTTTTATAAAAACAGAATATAAAAGATTAGCATTGTAAACTCTCGACAGAGAAGACATGATAAAAAATAAACGCCATTTTGGGCAAGCGCATTTTTAACAATTAATTGCATTACAAAAAATAACTTTTGTAATTTTAAATTAATTAATTTTAATAAAATAAATTATTTGAAATTAATGTAAATATAAATAAAGTTTTGTCAATAATAAAATACCGTGCCTGTGATTATTCATGTTGGGAAAATTGGTGAAATACGCGTTCACATATAAACGTTTATCGGCATCTACATAAGCCACAAGTTTTTATATATAACTCATAGCCGTTTGTACGATTGCTTGATAATCAAAGCAACGGAGCTTACTAATCGTCACCACGCTTCCGATTAAATCTCTGGAGTCAGATTAAACCTAAAGAACGGAGCAGCATCACGCTACGCAGTGGATTTTTCGGTATCATCGCCAATCATAAGTGCGCTCGACCTCATAGCAGTGACACACATATGCGCGACTACAATACGGCTTATCCCGACCATAAAGTGGACTCGACCATTCCGGCTATACAGCCACGGTAGCATCCATATATTCTTACCGAAATTCAATTCGAATTAGAACTGTAAGTTTTTGGTAGGTAAGCGATAAGTGAAGATTAGTAAATAGAAAAATTGTACATAAGTGAACAGTTAAATTTTGCAAAAATAATAAAAAGTGGTTTTGTGAATTATCGTTAAAAATTGTGTAGGAATAATTTTAATCCAGTGATTACGAACCTTGATTGACAAGGCAAAAACGTAACAATACCCATCAAACAAGGTGTTACGTTTACGTAACAGTAGCGAAGAATTTTGTTCATACAACTCTTCGTAAACGTAATACTTTGGTGTTGCAATAACGAAGCAGTTATGTCATTCCCGTCCTATGATAATTAGACTTTTTGCGAGGAGTTATCAATGTGTTAGTAGTTCGTATATAGTTCGCTTGAGGTGGTGCATTTACGTCACGTGATTAGTGAAATAATAACGTAACATTTTTATCGATATGGATTTAATGCATTTGCAATTTTTGATTTGCAATTTTCCTTTTCTAAAATACTTATACATACATATGTAGTTTCTTAAGTATTTTTGTTTTTATTCTAAAAAAAATATTAGGTCACAAATAATATTTTTCTAAATCAAATTGGGACATTAAATATTTGCTTAGTTATTTATTTAATTAAAAAAAATTGATGAACACAAAAATACGTAATGGCGATCGAAAACTCAAAACTAAATGGTTATCGTTTCTTTATATTATTCCATTAATTTTCGTAAAGGAATTTGGTGTTACGTTTACGAAACATCAGCGAAGAATTTTGCTGTGTGAGAATGTATTAGTGCAAGCAAAAAAGTGATACGTTAATAGTACGCTTATGCGACGTATTTCATCATCGCCCTGTCATGGACATTATACACACATATAGTAGCCAAAATTTTTTCAATTGTGACTGAAACCCCCGTAATTTAAACGTTTGTTATTATTTTTTTTTTTTAGTTTTAGTGGCATTATCTTAAAACCAGCCTCAAAAGGTGTGTGCCTGTTATTATTTAAAATGTTAACCATCCCAAACATCGAGCCTAGTACTTCAAATCACCATGAGTATGAGGCTGATGAAGATATTAAAAAATTTCGAGATTATTTAAGAATACCAAGTATTTCATCAGATGAATATGATTACGGTAAATAAATTAGTTAAATATTTGATATTTATAGCGATAAACTGATTCGTATTTTTGTAGTCCCATGCGTTGAATTTCTCAGACGCGAAGCAGAGAAATTAGACTTAACCATTCAATTATATTATCCGGGTGGACCGACCAAACCAATCGTTATTCTAGAATGGCCTGGACTAATACCAGTACTGCCAAAAGTTTGTCTCATGTCACATATGGATGTTGAAGGTGTAGTTGAAGAGTTGTGGACTCATCCCCCATTTGAAGCCGTTATGTGTGAGGGTGGACGTATATATGCGCGCGGTTCGCAGGATGTAAAATGCAATGGTATGCAACATTTAGCCGCCATTCGTTATTTAAAACAGGAAGAAGTGCAATTAAAGCGCACAATATTGGTTATGTTTCTACCGGATGAAGAAAATGGGGGAAAATATGGAATGAAACTGTTTATTAATACGCCCGAATTTAAAAAATTAAAAATTGGTTTTGTTTTTGATGAAGGTCAGCCAGTGGAAGGGGAAGAGTTTGATGTATTCATTGCGGAACGTGCTGTTTGGCGTAAGAATTTGAAACTTTTATTAAAATATTTGAAGTAATTCAGCCAGTTGTATACTTTCAGAATTGAAGTTTAAAATATCCGGTACTCCAGGTCATGGGTCTTTACTTATAAAAAACACTGTTGGTGAAAAATTACGATACTTGATCGACAAATTTTCAGATTTCCGTGCCAAAGAGATTAGGCGGTTAGAACAAAATGTTCAACTTAATGTTGGTGATATAACAATTGTTAACTTGATCATGATTACTGGCGGCATTCAACCAAATACAATTCCAAGTGAATTGACTTTATGTTACGATTGTCGCCTTTCAGTTTTGGAAAATCAACTTAAATTCGAGACAATGATTCACAAATGGATGGAAGAAGCCGGAGGTGGTATTCATTTAATCTACGAACAAAAAGAGGAAAACATTGCTCCAACTATACTCGAAAATAATGAATTCTGGGCTGAATTTAAAAAGGCAATGGACGACTTGTAAAGCAAAATTATATAAAATACCAAAATTGCATAAATCAAAAGAATTAATAATTTTCTTTTTCTTCTTTTTTTGTGTGCAGAAATTTAAAAATCTCGTTAAAAATTTGCCCATTTACCACAGCTAGTCGTTTTTTGCGTCGCGAAGGCATAACAACTATCGGATTTTCACCAATCAATCACACAACACCACGTTCACATAAAACGGATGAGTATTTGGCTGCTGATGTATACTTGAAAGGAATCGAAATATGGAAGAAAATTATTGAAAACATTGGTAATGCCCAATTTTGATATAATAAATAAATAAATTTGAATATTTTTTAACACATATGTATGCTGTATTCTTATTTCGGATCTAATCGATCTGGGGTGCGATTATGTAAGCATTTTGAGTTTCGAGTTATGAGAAATTGCGACAAAACGCGATTATGTGAGACATTACCGAGTTCTCGTATAAATTGCGGCTTGTTATTGTTGTTTTACTCGTCAACTTTACAATTTCGAATTCTTTGGTCAATAGGGAGAATTTTGGTACATGCGTTGTTTGGTTTATTGGGCGAACAAATGGATGTCGCATGGGTTGGAATTTGACAACTAAAAGAGAGAGTGAGTGAGTTTTTTAAGGTGGTTGTTTCCACATCGTTCAAGAAGAAGAATAAAAATAAAAGTTTACACAATAAAGTATACAGTCCACAACATTTTTTATTTATTTTCTTAAAAAGAAAGGTACAATTTTGTAAATGAACAAATCTCAAACCGTATTGTGGCAGTAACCAACGGTCAAAACATTTGGTCCTAATCGAACAGGATTTTGCATAATTTGCAATACATATAAAAAGGAAAAAATCGTCAAACCGTAGTAAGTTGATTCAACGTCTTTTGGTGCATAACCTAAATCAATATTTTCATTTCAACGTATATTGTGCATAACCTAAATCATAGGTCATTTCATCGTGTTTCGTGCACAATGCAAATCAGTCCGTTCATCGTGTGTTATATCAGGTCATTCGAATCATCAATTGCATGTGCCCTTGAACATATACAACTCTGCCGCGTTTAGAACTCTGTGCGGCTCAGTTGTTGGCACAACTGACACAACGAGTAATACAGTCTCTTGGTATAAATTTCAACGCTGTTTTCTTAGAGAGTGACAGCCAAATCACTTTGGCGTGGATTCAAACCGACCCAAACTTGTTAAAAACATTTGTCGCAAATAGGGTGAGCGAAATCAAGGAACTCACCGCGAATTATTTGTGGTGTTATATTGATACAAGTAATAATCCTGCGGATTTAATATCACACGGTTCATTGTCAAACGAATTGAGAGGACAAGAACTTTGGTGGACAGGACCACCAACTTAAGCTGATGCTGCTTATGAATTTAGGCCATATGAACTAAGACGCAAAACAATAAATTGGTCTAAAATGGAATTAAAAGGCAAATTAACTAGGATTTTTGATCCAAGTCAGTATCATATAACAGCGACGTCAATTTCGCATTGACAGGTAATAAAACCAACGAAAATTTGATTAATCGATTATACAAATATAGTTCATTTCCTAACACTGTAAAGATCGTTGCATACGTTCTGCATTTCATAAACATAAGCAAAAATAAATTGCAATACACAAGTGAAATATCCATTAAAGAGTTTGATTCAGCTACATTGCAGATTATGCATTTAATTCAATAGGAACACTTTATGCGAGGAATACACATGTCTTTAGGCAAACCGGTAAATTCACACAACAAGCAAAATCAAGTTGCTTAATCCGTTTCTTGATGGTGCCGTCATAAGAGTAGGTGGGAGTCTATCTAACACACACTTGCCTTTGGAAATGAAACATCAACTTCTCTTACTAGATTCGCCAAAGGTATTGGCCGAGTTTTATTCGTCAAAGGTATTGGCTGATTAAGGGAAGATCAATAGCCAATAATACAATACGAAATTGTGTTGAATGTTTTAAACGAAGCCAGCAATAAGATATCAGTGTTACGGCCATCGTAATAAAGATAAACCAACAGATATTATTTAAAGTTATAATGTAAAATTTAATTATATAATTATTTGTTAACGCCATCTGTGGGTCTGAATTATTGTTAAAAATATTGTTTCCTCTTAATATTTACTAATGCCATCTATGGATGGGAATTCATTACTATAAGCAAACCGAACGCAATAATTTATGTCAAATGCAAGAAAAAAGTTTAATCGCAATAAAAGTTTCAAGAAGAACGCACGTATGTATTTGAGTTTAGTTTCTTTGTGCTGAATCGCAAACATTGGTGCCAGAAACCCGAGAAACGATTGGGAAACAGTGATTAGTCTAATAAAGTATAATTATTCAGTCTAATAAATAATAAAATTGGTAATATTTTGTACGAAGCAAAGTTGCAAATTAAAGTACGGAACAAAGTTGCAAATTAAAGTACGGAGCAAAGTTGTAAACGATATAAGCGCGGTATATTCGCGTGTAGCGATATATAGACAAGGAGAAGGAGTATTGAGGCACGGCGGTGCAACCCGCGGTGTAGAATTTTGAGAGTGATATCAGAAAGAAAAAGGGTAAGAAGATTTTTTAATTGTATGGAACAAGGGTCATTATTGCGAGGTAATTTGGCGATTTTTTTTGTGAAAACGGTCAATTTAGGCGAGTTGCAGTGTAAGGAAATAGAGAGAAGTTTGTGGAAAAGAAAAAATATGTAAAAATTGAAACGTGGAATGACGAGAAGTTTGTAGAGGTGGATAAAAATTGAAACATGAAAAAAAGATAAAAATAAGATGCGCTATATTGGACGAGATAAATAGATATCGTCAGTGTGCAATCATTGCCAATCGGGGATTCATCAATGTTGAGTGGTCTTACGTAACGTAATTATCGTAGTAATTTCTTTTGCATACTCCTTTTGAGTTGCGCTTGTGCAGTATTGTGTGACAACACATGCTTCATCGCTCTACCGGATTGGCTCCACGTGCGGTTTTGGAGGATGAATTGTAATGGTTAAACATTTGTTCTCGTGTTGGATGAATCACACGATGAGTTGAGTTATAATGGTTGCACGTTTGTATCAGTGCTAGAAAATGCCATATTAAGTTAAAAGTGAATAAATACCGATTGGAATAAAATTAGTTTGAATTAGCATGTGAAATACTGAGTAGAATAACTGATGGTGACGGTGGGAAAAATTAAATGTTGTAAATCAGATATCCGAGTTGACGATCACATCTCAATTGAGGTATTAAGTAGACAATTGGCTAATAGGATTGATTGGTCTCGGTAGATTTATATTTTGTATTATTTTTATTGGGTTTGGGACTTATTCGATCGGTAGATTTTATATTACGATGGAAAATTTAAATCGGTTAAAAATGGGGATTTACAAAATAGGATTTAGAGCCATCAAAAAGTTTTAGTTCATGTTATATATGTATATGTTGAGCGAATTCTATCGAATCATTACCTAGGTCAGTGGCGGATTAAGGTCGGTTGGGGCCCCGGGCGCAGAAGAAAAAATTAGGCCCCTTAAAAAAATAGAGAGAGACAGGAAAATAAAAATACTGGTTCACGTATTTAAGCATCCTGGGTGTTGATTCTCTAAAAAATAAGGTCGCACGTCACAAAGAATAGTGACACAACTCAAAATTTCAATTTTTTCATGAGAGCAACAGAAAAAATGCTAATTTTGATTTTACCTACTGTCATAAGATATTGCCCATGGGCGTCAAAAAAAGGAGACCAGAAAATCAAGCCGTCGCTCGCTTTATCTAAAAACTAATTATCACAAAAACTCTATTTTTGAGTTGTGTCACTTTTCTAAGTCATGTGCGATGTGTGAACATGAAAACTTATAAAAGGCAAAGTTTACTTTTATGAGTTTGAAATTTTCGAGAAGATTGCCATTAAAATAATATCGAAAAATTGCAACTCATAAAAGAAAGCTTTGCTTTTTACAAGTTTTCACATTTACACATTATCTTTAGAGAATCAGGGCACAGTTAGGAAATTCCTCATTTTGTGTAACGAGTGGGATATTTGCGAAACAAGTGAAGCGAAGCGCCCCCGTACAGCTAGTTTTATTATAAACAGTAAATTATTGAATTTTGAGAAAGTCTTTGGATGGTTAAATTCCAAATGAATTTTAAAATTTTTTGGAAATCAAGTAGGCACAAACTGGTATGAAATGAAATATTCCCCATTTCCTAACTAGTTATGAAAAATATGCCGTTTCACAACCTACTACGATTTTGAAAAGGCATAATTTGGTAACAAAACTGCAAAATAGTAGCAATTTGCTTTTCATACCGGCTGCGTTGACTTCGGACTTCAAAAAATTTACGTTTTATTTTTAATAATTATCACTTAAAAATAATTTATTTTATAACAGTTTGAAAACATTTCTATAAAAAGTGACACTGTTAATCAAATAAAAGAAAATTACAAAACTTTAAAGTTACAAACGCAGCCGGTATGAAAAGCACTTTATGGGGTATATCCTCCAACAGGTCGCAAATAAACTATTTGCGCCTCAAAATCTGACTACTCGATTGATTTTAACATGAGTTTTTCAGTTTTTTTTAGTGGTTATTTGCTTTTGCGACTGAGTAGTATTAATTATCTTCACTTACTTGATTTTATTTGCATCGTCAAAAATTCGGTGGTAACTTTTCTATAATGGTTTTACTACTCAGTCGCAAAACCAAATAAATTACAAAAAAAAATTGAAAAACTCATGTTAAAATCAATCGAGTAGTCAGATTTTGAGGCGCAAATAGTTTATTTGCGACCTGTTGGAGGATATACCCCTATATTTGCAAGCGGGGCGAAGTGCAGCGTAGCCGAGCAAGTGCAAAGAATGCGAGTCAAAAAATAAAGCCGCTTTTAATCCGAATAACGCACGTAGTATTTTTTCTCCACCGAAGAAAATACATTGCGTACCCTAATTATATGTAAGTACAAATTACACGCATTTAAAGTTTCTACATTGAAAATTTGATGAAATATCTAGCTAAGAAGGAGGTCTTAACTTTTTTTCGTTTGGGCATTTTACCAAGTTATGACGTGTCAAATACTTTTAATATTGAAAACAGTATTAAATTAAAGAACATACATCTTTAAACATCTTTAAACATTTATGTATATTAAATTACTAACCCATTTTTCTTTTCTTCTACACACAATGTAAACACGAAAATTATTTTAGATACTTAAACTAAAAACTGGAAACTAGCAGTTTTGCGGGGCCCCCCAGAAGTCGGGGCCCCGGGCGCGCGCCCGGTGCGCCCGCCGTTAAATCCGCCACTGACCTAGGTATTGAGAGATTTATCTCTAGAAAGAAAGCTTCAATTGCAAAGAAAGAACCGTGCGGTATAATAATGAGTTCATAAATTTAAAAAATATAAAAGACAAGGCTCATAAAAAATATAAATTACGTCTTAACGTTGTTAATTACAACTCGTTCGTTCTATTACGTAAGAAGTTTATCTAAACCTTTTTTTTATAGTAGTTATATTCTGGAACTTGAATCAACCATTAAATCAAAGCCCAATCAATTTTGGCACTATGTTAATTACAAAAGAATATCGAATGGTTACCCTTCTACGATGTTTTTAAATGATCGTCCTTGCGATAATGTGCGGGATACTTGTGATTTGTTTGCCGATTTCTTTGATAGTGTACATATATAATTCAAAATCTAATGTTTGTAATTTTAGTAATGTCAACATTTTCAATGCTTCGTCTTGAAGTAGATATTATTTCATCCGAATTGTCAAATCTTGATATTAATCAAAATGCCGGATCCGATTCTACTCCACCAATTTTTCTGAAATTAAAGGGTAATGCAATTTCTGGCCATATTTCCTTGCTATTTAATCGAAGTCTCACTGAAGGTTGCTTCCCTATCCTATGGAAACGGTCAATTATTATTACAATTTTCAAATCTGGGCCTCGTAGCGATGTGGAGAACGATAGAGATATTTGCATTATTTTAGTTTTACCAAAACTATTTCAGAAACTAGTTAAAGAGCATTTGTGGTTTCATGTTAAGACTTTCATTTCTCCCAGATAGCAAGGAATTTTCCCTGGAGAGTATGTTGGTGATTTCAAAAATTTATGTACTGACGTTATTTGGCTTATTGGGACTTACTTTTTATTGAATGCAACTTCATGCTGAAATGTCAAATTTGTTTTATAAGGGAGTTTTCCGGTGCTAAGAAAAGAAAAGACAGAGTATTAGGATGGAAGCATTGTTGGATGCTAAATTACTTTTTGAAAAAGCGACATTAAATGATGAACCAAAAATCGTAGATAATAATTTACAGCAATTGGAACAAAAAAAAAAAAAAAGCATTAAGCTTAATTATTTTAAGTTTAGCATCAGGCCAGGCGTTAGCATTCAAGGAAATCAAAAATGCTAAAACAATCTGGGAATCCATAAAAAATCGTTTTCCAGGTTCTGTAGAAGACAAAATAATGGATTTAATACTGGAATTTTCCCGATTAAAAATCAAAACAAATGAAGACATCGAAAATTACCTCCCACGAGCACAGGGAACTTCCAAACAACTTTTGGGGTTAAGAAAATCAGTTTCAGACAGAGAGGTAGTGCGGTATATTTTAGAAGGGCTGCCAGCAAAATATGACACCGAAATATGACAAGTTTTGATATAGTTCGAAGCAAAACATATCAACTTAGCTATAACAGAAATGAATGTATACAGAACTTATTACAAGCATGGTAAACAAAGATGCTTTGTATGTCATAAATAATGACATTTACAGAAAGATTGTTGATTTAAAAATAAACCTAATAATCAAAAAGCAGTACTTAACAGTTCCAAACTGCGTTATTGCAAAATAATCAACAAAAGACAAAAAAGGGAACAAGTAAATACAGTTGAAGAATCAAAACCAAAGGGTGATGGTGAATTTGCTCTCGCTATTAACAATACTGAGTCTACAGAAAATCAAATATGGTATCTAGATTATGCTTGTACATCTCATATGACCTCAACAAATAAATAGAGAAATGATGTAACTCATGAGGAAAAATTATAAATGTCGCTGAAAAAGGAAGAACCATAGAGGCACTTTCAATAGGCCACATTCAAAAAAGATAGGAATAGGAAGTTAAGAGGAAATCTATTATCCATACCAAGCCTAGTTCAAAAGGGGAACACAGTTAAATTAGACAAGGAAGAAGCTCATATTTACACAGAAGACGGCACTTTAATAGGCAGTGGAAGTTTTAGTGAAAATATGTTCAAAATCAAAGCTTGTTTCAAGGCCGATAAACGTTCTTACGAACTTTGGCACAAAAGTTTAGGTCATATAAATGACAATTATTTAAAAGAATTAAAAGTGAAGGATATGGTCAGAGGCTTACCCACGTTAAAGGGTGACATACATATGTGCAGTTCATGTGCTATGGGCTAGATGAGTCGAACAACTTATGCACAAATTTATGAAGAGAGAGTTTCTCAACCTTTATATAGATTATCTATCCACCTATGTGGACCTATGTCAATAGCTACATTAGAAACAAACGATACATATTGACCAATATTCTGGAGATAGTTCTTAGAACTCTTAGAAAGCAAAGACGAACTTACCATAAACTATGTACATGATATAATCGAGCGAAGAGAAAATGAATTAAGTACGAATGTTAAAATAATAAGATCAGACAATGGATCAGAAATCATAAACTCAAAAATGGAAGCATACTTCAAGAAGACAACATTATGGAATTATGAAGCGGCAAAAAACCTTCTGTACGGCACTTACGGGTTAACGAATGTTTGGCCTACTATAAAGTTAACAGACCAAATATCCCAAAACTACAACCATGAGCAAAAAGAGGAATTTTAGTGGGTTATTCAAAAGAGAGAAAAGCTTACAGAATATATGACGAACAAGAGAAAAAGGTACACGAAACATTGGATGTTAAGTTCGACGAGTCAAGTCAAGGAATATTAGCTACGAAATGATACGACTACAACGCAAACCAACCATAATAATGTATTACAGTATATATCTTATCAAATACAAGTAAACCTGAGTCATCCGAAAGACAAACATGACTTAAAAAAGACAAAGTGACTTAACATTTTATCGTAGAGTGCTAAGTTTACAAGATAAAATATAATTATTTCGTCGCTTTCTGATACGTTTTCTCTCAAACTGCAATAACTCAACAAGGGGTGGCCGCATAGAAATTTTCCTAGTACCATTTTGCAAGGTTTCTAAATTCTCTATAAAATGGCCGATTTGGAATTTTGAATGAAATATCGAGCAAGTTCGTTCACAGTTTGAAACAGCAGCAAATTTTTTTTTTTTTAGACACCTTTTGTTTTACTCAAAAAAGTCAGAAAAAAACAAAATAAAATAAAACGATTTCCAGTATCGAAAAGAAAACAAAATTTCCTTCAACTAGAAACAAAATTTTTTTTTTTGAAAGGTGCTATTTCACCAAGATACAAGCGTTCAAATCTGGGTATTTTTTCCAAGAAAATTTCTGTTCCGTTTTTTAATTGGCGCAGTGTATATTCAATTCCTAAATGTTTATTTGTATTTACCACGCGAGTGGTTCGCGGAAATAAATACTACGTGCTAAGAGTGTGTTTCATTTCTACACAGAGATTTTGTGTTTGCTCAATATATATGGGGCATTCTCTGTCAAATTAACCTAGAAAGTTTCCGGGGTCGCTGAAAATGAATTTGAGGTCAGAATTTTAATATTCAAGATGGCGGACACAAGATGGTGGTCGAATATGACCGAAAAAGGCTAATTTTTCGACGTTCATAGAAATCAATAAAAACTCAGTAAAGGGGATTTTAGGAGTCAGTGATCAATGATCATTAATTTACGGTTATAATTTGAAAATTCTAGATGGCGGACCCAAGATGGCCGCCATAAATGTCAAATTTTCAACGTTTATGAAAAAACATGATCTAGGGGTTTTCGGGGTCACTGATCAGTGATCACAAATCGGAGGTCAACATTCAAAAATTCTCTCAAAAAAGTACCAGATTCTCGATAAAAAGTTTTATTTTTGACATTTTTTGAAAAAATATCTAAAAATAACACTTTTCATCGAGAATCTGGTATTTTTTTGAGAGAATTTTTAAATGTTGACCTCAGATTTGTTATCAGCGACCCCCAAAACCCCCTAGGTCATGTTTTTATCGATTTTCATAAACGTTGAAAATTTGAGATTTATGGCGGCCATCTTGGGTCTGCCGTCTAGAATTTTCAAATTCTGACCCTAAATTAATGATCACCGACCCCGAAAACCGCCTACACCGAGTTTTTATTAATTTCTATAAACGTCGAAAAATTAGCCTTTTTTCGGCCATATTCGACCACCATCTTGGATCCACCATCTTGGAATTGTAAAAAATAATAAAAAATGTGTAATCTATGACACCAAAAACACTTTTGAATAAATTAACAGAGTTAAAATTACGTTTCTATATCAATTTTATTAAAAATTAAAGACTTCCTTTGCAGATATGGTCCACCATTTTGAAGATTCAGGGACACGATAAAAACGTCATACGGCATTAAAAAGTAGACATTCTAAGCAAAATTTTAAGCTCAAAAAAGTTTATTTATCTCAAAAAATTAAATGTGCAGGGGAGTGACCGATTTGAGAGAGAATGCCCCATATATATATATATATATATATATATATATATATATATATATATATATATATATATATATATATATATATATATATATATGTATATATATATATATATATATATATATATATATATATATATATATATATATATATATATATATATATATATATATTCATTTATCTATACTAATTCCTTGTTTTCACCTGTCAGCTTTGCAGCCAAATCCCAATAAGTTCCAATTTCTGTTGTATTGATTTCCATATGTTATTGTTCAGTAGTATAACTCTGTATTCTTTTGTAGTCACCGATTTCATTAATAATTGGATAGTAACATATATTCAGTCACGCCAATAATGTTGATTGGGGGCGGTGCCTTTTCCTTAATTTTGGTAGGTTGGTTTTCCTGATCGGGTATATTTTGCTGATTTTGATTTAATACACCAGTTTTTGAAGTTTGGTTTGAAGCTACAATTTCTGGAGAAGATTCTGCCTTCCGTTTTTTTGCAGGTCTTCTCTTAATTTTCTTCATCAGTGTGGTACTCTTCTGGTTTCTTGGCTGCAAAGCATTTTTCTTACGGAACTCTGAAGCTACCTGTTCCTTAGGTTACTTTAATTGTATAGAATTTTTAAGTTTCTCATTTTCTATCTTAAGAAATTTTACTTCGTAAATTAAATCCGATGTAATTTTTTCAATCTTAGACAGTTGTCATGGAGTTCTGCATTTTCTATCTCAACACTTCTCCAAATGGGTTTTCAGAGATCATCTCCTCTGAAGTATTACGGTCATTGGATATCGATGACTGGGTGGCCGCTTGCTCACCTCTCAAAGTCGCTGGCACTGGGTATTCGTTCCCCTGCGCCGTAATATTTTATCGATTCGAGTCTCCCATAGTGGTTATAATATTCTGGGAACCACTCTTAGCTAGTTTTGGTCCGCGAATGGCATTTCCCATCAACGCGCCGACAAGTCGGTTAGGATTTACTCCTATGTGCCACCTGCCGACGCGCCCAAGGGAAGTCTAGCAAGAAAATAACATAAACCATCGTGGAAATTAATACATTGAGTCACCAGGATTCAGCATGTGCCAAAAGGATTTAGTGTGTTCCCAATAATGTGGCACAGGTTACATAATCTAATATCCAAGATACAGAGTATTAATTTTTTATTTTTTAGTAAACCTGGGATTTGCTTAAAAGGACAATTTGAGAATTTTAATGTACTCTTATATGTTTGAGGAATATAATTTGAAATTAACGATTGAAAATATAGAGTAAACACTACATATCGGAATAAAATAAAACTGTAGCTTAGTATCAGCGCTCGCAGAACGACTAAAATATGGTATAGCGGAAATTGTTTACAGCCTAGTTTTCTTAAATATTTTATCTAAAACCACGGCTACAATCATCAATCCGGTATCAAACATACCTTGTTTCAAACAATAACCTTGTTTATCTAAGGAGCAAGTTTGACAAACAATTGCTTTTACTAAACTAATGCCAATTTTTTTTTAAATCAAACGTCAAACATTTTTAATTTAACCGTGTTGTAACCTTTGACCTCTTCATAATGCTATCAGACTGGAACGATAATGAGGAAATTCAAACATTTCGAAAATATTTAATGATACCAAGTATTGTGGCTGAAGGATATGATTATAGTAAATATATTTTTTTTAAGTTTATAAATTTAGAAAAGAAAATTTAACACTTGGGCATTAGTCCGTTACCATTTTAGTAATTAAGCTTCATCGTTCTAATCTATAAAGAATGTTTAAAATCGTTAGTTAAGTTGTATAAATATTCATTAACGTTGGCTCTAAATTTTGCATGAGTTACACCCAAATAATAACAAAGATCTGAGGTCAAGATAGTATTAATGTTCTGCATAGAACTCGACATCCACTAACTTTCAAACTTTTATGATTGATTGATTAAAATTGAATTTGATAAGATGAACCTTCATGTACAAGTATCTGACGTTATATTTTCGAGATTAATGTGATTGTCCCTTCAATTATTATTTCCAAATATATGTTAGTCATGAATAAATGGTTGGAGCGCTGGACGCGTCATTATACATTATATATACTTCCGACATTTATCGAATTTCGTATTTATTGTTTCCCAAATGAAAATAGCTGACACACTAAACAAATGTAATTTCATTTGTCAATATGTACATCTCAATTGAAATGGTGATGCATTTAAATGATAGTTATCTTTGTTTTTATCATTTCGAAACTGAATTTAAATTGAGCTGAAATAAAGGTTCATGGATGAAAATAAAGTTAACTTGAAACTTTACGTGTCAGTAATATTGTAGTTGTAATTGATTTTTTCTATTTGTGTGCTTGTTTCGGTTATTTCATTTCAAATACAAATGTTTTCTACATTTAAAGCACGCTGCGTTGAATTTATCAAAGGAGAGGCGGCCAAATTATTTTTACCCGTGACAACTTATTATCCGGGTGGACCAACCAAACCAATATTAATCCTTGAATGGAAGGGAACCGAACCAGATTTACCAAAAATTGTGCTCAATTCGCATATGGATGTTGTACCGGCGAATGAAAACGAATGGAATTATCCACCATTTGCCGCCACAATTGATTTTCAAGGACGAATTGTTGCACGTGGGTCACAAGATATGAAATGCAGTGGTGCGCAATATTTAGCCGCCATTCGTGCCTTGAAACGTGAGCAGGTAAAATTGAAACGTACAGTATTGCTTTTGTATGCACCAGATGAAGAGAATGGTGGACAATTAGGAATGAAACTTTTTGTACATACCGATGAATTTAAAGCTTTAAATATAGGTTTTGTATTGGGCGAAGGCTTAGCTACACCATGTGAAACTTTTGATGTTTTCAATGTGGCTCGTTCTACTTGGCGTAAGACGACTAAACAAATTACAATTACTTTTATCAATGTAAAATTATTTGATTTTTAGAGTTGAGATTTAAGGTATCGGGAACCCCTGATCGTGGATCGTCAATATTAAAAGACACTGCCGCTGAAAAGATACGTTACTTGATCGACAAATTTATGGATTACCGCGCAACTGAAGTTAAACGTTTAGATTATCAATATACTAAATTAAATCTTGGAGATGTTACTTCCATTAACTTGACCAAGATTAAGGGGGGTATTCGGAACAATGTAGTTCCACCCGAAATGACGATATGCTTCGATTGTCACTTAAATGGAAAGGTTAATCACAATGACTTTGAAGCAAAAATTAACCAATGGATGGAAGAGGCGGGCGATGGAATTGAATTAATTTACGATCAAAAAGATCCACTTATAAAACCGACTGTACTCGATAAAAATCCATTCTGGGAAGCATTTGAGGAAGCAATTGCTGAACTGTAAATTATTATGAGCGGGTGCCGTTTTTGGCGACAAACAAACTAAAAATAACTTACTTTTGAAATCGTTACAGAAATTTGAAAATTGCACGAAAAGTTCGCCCAGCAGCTACAGATAGTCGTTACATGCGTGAAGTTGGTATACCAGCAATAGGATTTTCCGCTCTAAACAATACACCAATGCTGGCGCATGCTCCCGATGAATTTATAGGCGCTGAGCAATATTTGAAGGGGATCGAGATTTGGAAGAAAATTATTCAACACGTTGCCAATGCGTAAAACGATATAAATTAATAATTAAAATTGTTTAATAGTACAAATATTTACTGTTTATATTTAATGTCTTATCACTTTCTCACAATGTCTTATCTATAATTTATTTAACCGCATGCCCAATATAATACAACGGTTTTGACTTACATATATCAGTTAAAAATGTCTATTCAATGGGAACACAATGAAGAAATTCAAATATTTCGAAATTATTTAAAAATACCGAGTGTACATCCGAATGTAAACTATGGTAAGTTATAAAATTTTGAATTACCTACATACGTTATCTATATGATTTGAAATATTTGCACGCATGTTATAGATGAGTGCATCAGTTTCTTAACGAACGAGGCAAACAAATTGAATCTTCCGGTCGAAATACACTATCCAGGTGATCCCACCAAACCAATTCTAATCATGAAATGGGAAGGAACCCAACCAGAACTATCAACAATTCTCCTCAATTCACATATGGATGTTGTGCCAGTTTTCGAAGAGTTCTGGACGCATCCACCATTCGGTGCCGAAATGGATACAGACGGTCGAATTTTTGCTCGTGGTTCACAAGACATGAAATGTGTTGGTATGCAATATTTGGGGGCCATTCGATCACTGAAAAAAGAAAATCGTCATTTAAAACGTACAATACTCATAACATTCACGCCAGATGAGGAAATTGGTGGCACATTGGGCATGATGAAATTTAAAACAACGAAAGAATTTGAAAGGTTAAATATTGGTTTTGCATTGGACGAGGGAATACCATCACCGACCGCCGAAATACCTGTTTTTTATGCAGAACGTTCAGTGTGGCGTTTATGTTTCACAATATCGGGAACGCCTGGACACGGGTCATTGTTACTTAAAAACACGGCTGGTGAAAAAATGCACTATCTGCTTAATAAATTTTACGAATATCGGCAAAATGAAGTTCGTAAACTTGTTGAGAATCCGCAATACACAATCGGTGATGTGACAACCGTAAATTTAACAATAATGCGTGGCGGTGTACAAAATAATGTAGTCCCACCGGAAATGACATTGCATTTTAATGTTAGGCTCTCGATTAATGAAAATCATCAGAATTTTGAAGAAATGATTCGACAATGGATGGAAGAAGCTGGCGATGGAATTAATTTAGTGTTTGGACATAAGGAACCGTTTATTGCGCCGACGCAACTAACAAATAATCAATTTTGGGATGCATTTAGCGAAGCAATTACAGATTTGTATAATTTGTAAATGATTTGATGTTGAATTTGTAATTAAGTTTTCGATTTATTTTTGATTTTAGGGGTTTGCAGATAAAACCACAAGTATTCCCAGGCGCTACAGATAGCCGTCACATTCGAAATGCTGGTATACCGGTTATAGGATTTTCTCCAATGAATTTTACAGAAGTTCGTTTGCATGACAATGATGAATATTTGAAAGCTGAAACATATTTGAGGGGGATTGAGGTGTACAAAAAAATTCTTTGCCATATCGCAAATGCTTAAATTTAATTTTTTTTCCTACAATTGAAAAATTACACAGGCACACAAAAAAAATGTCGTGACCGAGAAGGAAAATCCACTATTCCTACGTTTTGGAGGTCGCTGAAACCGAATATGGCCATATAAAATGATTCTAATTGCCCACTTCCCCGTTACCACCCCCCCCCCCCCTGGGAGTCGAAATTTCAATTTCCATGCAAAATTGAGATGGATGTACATTTCTATGTTTTTTGGGGCGCTGGAATTGAAAATGACCATAAAAAGTAAATTTGACCTCGTCATCACTCACTTACTACCTCCTGGAGGGTAAATTTCAACCCCTTTTAGGGGGTTGTAAGGGGTGCTAGGGGGTGACGGAAGGGTCAAATATACTTTTCGTTGTCATTTTCGATACCAGCGCCCCAAAAAACATAGAACTGTACATCAATCTCAATTTTGCATGAAAATTGACATTTCAACCCCTTTCAGGGGGTGGTAAGGGGCACTAGGGGGTGATGGAAGAGTCGAATTTATTTTATCTTATCATTTTCGGTTTTAGCAAGCCAAGAAACGTAGGAATGTACATCCATTCCAACTTTGCATGAAAATTGAAATTTCGACCCTCAGGGGTTTTAGTATTCGGTTTCAGGGACCTCGAAAACGTAGGAATAGGTCGCGACTTTTTTTTTTGTGTACTTGTTTTGGATTTTAAATGGTTTTGTAAACGAATTTTTCGACTTTCAAAGCGAGACTAAATATTTAATAAATGTTCAAAACTAACGAATTATTTTTATTTGGAAGGAACTTGGCCATTTCTTATCCGATCTTGATGAAATTCAGCATGTGCGACGGAAATGGGATTCTCAGACGAGTTTTAGACAAAGTTCTGGAATATGTAGTGAAGTTTCTCTATTTAGTTCAAACAGACAAAAATGATATAATTTTAACACAAACACACAATATTTAACAAAAATTATTTTTGAACCCTTGTGTGTCACGATGATGACCCAGTATCTGATTATGAAGAGGCAAATCTACCAGAATTCATTCCTGAAGACTGAGGTATTGATATTTGTAGCTGAAGAGTTGGTAGAAGAACCTGTGGAACAATCGAACTCTTTGGAATATAAGGCAAGAGATGAAACAGTTTGGAGTGAAGTTCCACCACCATATCGCAGAAAACTCCTTCAGGGCCAACAAATAAAACATACAGGCTAAGCATCATCCAAACATTCAAACTATTTATAAGTGAGGAAATTTGTAACATCATCATTCGTGAGACCAATCGTAGAGGAGCTCAAAGTTTCCAGACATGGAACCACAAAATTCCAAACAATATTCGGGTATGGAAGATAATAAATGTATCTGAATTTGATGGATATCTCGGCATTATATCAGGGGTACAAATTGAAAATGCGGGATTGATAACAGATGGCGTTACTAACGCTATACGCATCAGGCAGTACTGTGACTATGTTCATGTCAAAGCTACGTCTTATAGCTTTAATTTTCAGTATGTGTCAATTTGTCGCAGTGTCAAATTCATAGTTTTTTTGAGCTCTCAATATGTCGAGTTTCGTGCCAACAAAACAGCATTTGCGGGAAGTTTTAATTTACTTCTTTAATTTGAAGAAAAGTGCTGCTGAAGCATATCGATTGGTCTCCGAGACTTATCCGAGTCATGTTCCATCGGTTTCAACGTGCGAGAGATGGTTTGTGCGGTTTAGAAGTGGTGATTTTGACGTTGAGGACAAAGAGCGGCCGGGCCAAGTGAAAAAGTTTGAGAATGCTGAATTGGAGGCAATACTCAATGAAGACTCGTGTCAAACTCAACAAGAGCTCGCAGATTCATTGGGAGTGACACAACAAGCCATTTCCCATCGTATAAAAGCCCTCGGAATGATCCAAAAGCAAGGACATTGGGTGCCGTATGAGCTGAAGCCGAGAGACGTCGAGCGCCGTTTTTTTGCATGCGAACTGCTGCTCGAACGGCAAAAACGGAAGGGTTTTTTGCATCGCATTGTCACTGGTGATGAAAAGTGGATCCGTTACGATAACCCGAAGCGCAAAAAATCATATGGTTACCCCGGCCATGCATCATCATCGACGGCCAAACCAAATATTCACGGCGCCAAGCTCATGCTCTGTATTTGGTGGGACCAGCTGGGTGTGGTGTATTATGACCTATTGAAATCGAACGAAACCATCACAGGAGCACTATACCGAACTCAATTGATGCGTTTGAGCCGCGCACTCAAAGAAAAACGGCCACAATACGAGCAAAGACACGACAAAGTAATTTTGCAACATGACAACGCTCGGCCACATGTTGCAGCGCCGGTCAAAACATACCTACAAACGCTGAAATGGGAAGTCTTACCCCACCCGCCGTATAGCCCAGACATTGCTCCTTCCGATTACCACCTTTTCCGATCGATGACACATGGCCTAGCTGACCAGCGCTTCCATTCTTACGAAGAAGCCCAAAAATGGGTCGATGACTGGATAGCAGCCAAGCCGGCCGAATTTTTTCGCGACGGTATCCGTAAATTGCCAGAAAGATGGGAAAAAGTTGTGGCTAGCGATGGACAATACTTTGAATAATTCATTTGTTACCATTTTTTCAGAATAAACGTTCAAAAATAGAAAAAAATCCCGCATTTTCAATTTGTACTCCTGATAATATTTGCCGGTGTCAGCCGATCCAAGAACGAACATATACTGGATTTGTGGAGGTCTAGTTCTCATCCCCTTTATCGTGCTACGATGAGTGTTCAGCGCTTTTATACGATAAGCCGATATATCAGATTTGATAGTGGGAACACTCGTGCGCAACGGTTACTTACTGACAAAGCGGCTGCTATTTCAGATATATGCATGGCTTATGTATGTTGAATCGAAATCTTCGAGATTGTTTTGTAGCTGGAGCAAACGTTACGGCCGATGAAGAGCTATTTTCATATCGAGGTGGTACACGTTTCACGCAATACATTCCATCAAAACTGGAATTAAAGTATGGTGGGTTTGCGATTCTACTACCTCGTATCATTTCATGAAACAATTACGTATTTTATTAAAAGGCATTTAAACAATTAAGTTAATTTAATCTTCGAAAATTACTAAGAATTCAATTAGTTCTAGTTGCAACCTGCGTATACAATTTTTAAACAAAAAAACAGTCTTATCACCACCATCATAACCTTCTAAGCATTCCCAATGTTCTCTATAATTTTCTTATAAATTTCGATTCCTTTCAAATACGTATCAGCATGCAAAAATTCATCGTTATCATGTAACAAAGTTGGTGTATTGAAAATTGGTGAAAATCCAATTGCTGGTATACATGCTGCTCGAAGAAAACGACTATCGCTGGCGGCAGGTAACACTAATGGCTTAGTTTTCAATTGTCTGCAAAAATAAATCAATTTTAGTTCTCTGAAATGTTACCGTCCGACAAATATCTTATTTTACAATTCATCCATGGCACATTTAAGTCCATCGTAAAACGGGTTATTTACAATTGAAGTAGGAGGAATGAACTGATCTTTTAGATTGTACTTTATTTCAATACCACCACCTGCTTCCTTCATCCATGTATCGATCATTGCTTCAAATTTATTTTGATTGACGTCCAAAGCTAAGCGAATATCAAATGAAAGATACATTTCGTTCGGAACTACATTATCTTGGATACCACCTTTAATTCGAATTAGATTAACTGTGGTAACATCGCCAACCGTGAGATCCTTGTTAGCTTCTAATTTGCATATTTCTTTTGTGCGATATTCCATGAATTTGTTAAGTAAGTAGCCCACTTTCTCGCCAACTGTGTTTTTGTTAAGGAGCGATCCATGACCTGGGGTTCCCGTTATTTTGAATTCAGGACCTTAAAACAAAAAAATGATTGCCAGTCACCAAATTGTTATCAATTGTATTTTCTATTTTTATTTTATGTTTTTTTCATTTTTTTAAACTCTTACGCCAAACAGCACGTTCCGAAACGTAAAAATGAAACTCTTCATCTGGAGCTGGCAAACCTTCATCCAATGCAAACCCTACATTTAAACATTTAAATTCTTTCGTTGGCATAAATGATTGCATACCAAGTTCGCCATCAATTTCCTCATCTGGCACAAACATAATAAATATAGTGCGCTTCAATTCTATATCATCATATTTCAATTTACGTATCGCGGCTAAATATTGCATACCAACACATTTCATATCTTGTGCACCACGCGCAAATATACGACCCTGTGCATCAATATCTGCCGCAAATGGTGGATGAGTCCAAAATTGTTCAAATGCGGGCACGACATCCATATGCGAGTTGAGCAAAATTGTTGGAATTTGTGGCTCTTGTCCCGCCCATTCTATAATAAAAATCGGTTTGGTTGGACCACCCGGATTATATATTTTAAAGGGTAATTCTACTTTGGCCGCCTGTTTTTTCAGGAATTCAATACATGCGCCTAAAAATAATTTAGAATAAAGGGTTAGAATATAAGGTAATTGACTTTTCATTGGAGTATATAAAATATAGAGTTCTCTGTTAAAACAAATATGTACATTGTACATATTATGTTTGTACTATCCGATGCATAAGTATTTGTGAAAGGAATAATTTGCGATTCCATTTCTTTTTATTGATTTAGAAAATCGATTGAAGATTAGTAAATCAATTGAATTCAAAATTATCTTCAGTTCACTCAGAAAGTTCAGAATTATTGAAATAGGTACTACAAAAAAATTTCACCCAAGGACAAGTTTTTGTTACCTCTGTCGTAGTGACTAGTAATGGCCGAACTATACAACAAATAAAAATAGGGTGTTGTATGTACAATTTAGGTTACAACGTGCCATAGTGGATAGTGGTAGGCTGGCAGTTAAAAACAATTAAACAAAAACAAAAGGCACTTTTTTGTTTGTGTGCAAAATTAAAATTGTTACTTACCATAATCAATATCCGGTTTTTCAGGAGTATGCGCGCTAGGTATCCTTAAATATTCACGAAATATTTGAATTTCTTCGTTCTGGTCCCATTTCGACGTCATCTTTTTTTATTGAAAAAACTCAACTCACAATCTTCTTAACACACAACTCACAAGTCACAACACACTCAGAAAATGAATTTTTGTTTTAAATTCAAAAAATGATAATTACCAGACTACTTGTTTTACAACTACAAAATTGTTTTACCGAACAATTTGATTTGTTTTTTCTCCAGAATTTATTTTCCAACCCCGTATTTTTAAACAAGGATAAATCGACGGATTAATTCACTTTTTTCGTAAATCCACTGATTTATCCGAGGTTACTTTTGGTAATTTTAAATGCGGATAAACCGCGAATTTTTTGTGTCGTAATTTTGAACGAAGATAAAACCGCCGATTTTTCGAATTTAACTGCTTGCTGGGACATTTGTCAATTTTTGTTTTGTTTAGTTTTCCTCCCAATATTTTATGTTTTTTTTTATACCGTTGACATACAAAACCATTATCGCAATAATCTCAGATCGCGATTTAAATTCATTTTAAAAATGACCGCTGTTAATTATTCTGTAAAAAATGTTTTTCGTTTCGGTTATCGGTTACGTCTTACGTACGTAGTACCCCTGTTGTACGACTGACCGCTCCAAGAACGATCAATGATCAATCACGGTGATGATCTCTTACACTTCACCGTGATGATCATAGTCCCCATATTTCGTAAAAAATGAACGAACAAAATGCAATCATTGTAATTTACTCCTATGAAAAACACATTTAAAAAGCCGAACATTTCATTTGTTTTGTTTTATACTTCTCTTTCATGTTTTTAACGTGCCATCTCAAACAAAATTTCTCGATTGCTCACGCAAAGTACAACTGGGACGTTCCTAATTTTTAAATTTCGGTTCGGTTTGGTTCCGGTTCGGCCATTAAATATCGGTTCGGTTCCGGTTCGGCTCCAAAACCGTTTCAAGAATTGTTTGTTAATAAAACATTTCTATTTATAATTCCAAATTTTTAATTCAAAATTTAATTAAAATAATATGATAATATAAAATAAAAATAAATTATAGTTATCTAAAAAATTACACTTTTATTTTAATACACTCACATACACTATCAAACACATACAAAATCACATACACTCACATACAAAAATCTGCGTAAGTCGGAAGCGAAACCGTCTAAAACGAAAAAATTACCGTCTTTGAACCGGAACGAAAATTAATTTCGATTCCAGTTTCGGAAAGGTTCAATTTTTTATTTTATTTCGGTTCGGTTCCGGTTTTCGGTTCAGTTTCGGTTCCAGTCTCTGCTGTTAATTAAGTAAATCTGATACACATCAATGTAGATTGTAAATTCTTTATTTTAGATCCATTAATTTTCATGTTACATCACGTTATAATATTAGCTCCAATTAGAGATGACACGAACGATGTGCGTCGTGCATAGGTTAGATGATTATTGTTTTTTATTCCTTTGGAAAATTTTCATTATTAACGATTGGAGCATCACGGGTTCCACATTTCCACCTAGTGAAAAATTTGTAAACTGAGCTACCTGATAATTTGACGTTCGAAATTATTGTAAATAATTCCAATTTTGGACTAAGAATAATTTTTAATTACAGCATTGATAAATTTTAGTTCGTCGCATTTGTGACAAATGTCATTTTATCAGGTGCATCATTTTAACTTTTTTCCTCGAGAGGCGCTTTCTCTACTTTTACAATCGTCCCACTCTCTTTTTTGTTTCGCAGCTCGTACTTGGATTGCGTAAATTTTGGGAACCATCAGTTTTCGCATTTTTGATTTGCAATTTGTCATGCTGACAATTAGATGTCGCGCGGAATGGTTAAGGGAATAATCTTTGCATAATTTTGTACATTTTATTTGTTTCGGAACTGTCAGTTTCTCTGTCATTGTGATTTGTGAATTTATGATCAACTGATCAGTGAACGCCACAACCTCCCGACTCTCACAGTTTCTGGTACCGCTGTTCAATCACAGATTTAAACATAAATTGCGCTTATCATGCAAACCAAATATATTGCACTAATCATGGCACGTTACAACTATAACAACTATCGATGCAAAAATTGTCAACTAAGTGTCTTTAAAAAAATTGTTATTTACAGACATAGAATCCAATTTTTGATTTATACAAATTGTTTCATACAAGTTTTGCTATTTCGGCAAATTATTTTTGTATATAAACACTTACATTTTGGGCAATAAATAAAGTTATAATTGAGCAGTCAAACGTTTTGATTCATTCTCAGCTAAAGTTTCCCTACACTGGTAAGTTCTTTAGCTGCATTAATATTGTAATTTATCGCTTGTCCAAATTTACTACTTGAATACTAAAGTAAAAATTAACATTGGTCCTTCGAGCCAAGCAATAAACGGCTACCAGTTGAATCAAAACAGTGCGAGAATATTCAAAACAATTCTCGAAAATTCAAGTTCGTCACATTAACGCCGCATAAAAACAATAGGCAATGCAGCAACTTTACAAACAATAGAGTGCTCGTTTTGATGAGATACAAAAAATCAAAACGAATTACAACAAAGATGGCGAGAGCAGGAAAACAAAAGAATACCTGCAGAAAAAACTTAGCACCATTAAAACCATCTGGGAAGAAGTCATCCTTACCGATAGAGAGATGAGAGATACCATGATAACAATCCATCTCATAATTACTGGAAGAAACGATAGTCGTTTGAGACATTCTACAATAACTTTCAACAACATTTAAAGGAGAAATTAAAAGCAGTAACGGAAATGCCGGCAAATGATGATAATTATCTATCCATCAAACCATCAACCAATATGCCGACGACAACTAATAGTCTAGCAAGCCTTTCTACCACACCAGCCAATATCAGCATGACAAGCAACTCTAATGCCAACGAGACTACAAACAACAACGATGTAGAAAATTCGACGATGCAAGACAGCGAGCACATACGCAAATATAAAGAGCAGAAAGTCAAGATGCGTTTGTGCTATAGATTAATGGCAGACGCTGCACAATTGTTAGAAGCTGAAGGTTTCAAAGATCAACTTAAACACAAGCTAACCCAGCTCGATGTCAGGGTAGCAAAAATTGAGCAACTTCATGAGGAACTATTAGTGGACGCTACTGCTGATGAAGAAGTTACGATGCCGTACTTTATCGAGGATTACTACTCAACATTAATCAACAAATTCGAGATACTAAGATCCAGAATCACCAACGTGCTGAACAAATAAAAATCAATGGAACATGAAGTCAAACTAAGGCCGATTGAAATTCCACATTTGCATGGAACCCCTTAAAATGAGCATCCTTTTATGACCTATTTAGAAGGATTATTCATGAAAACGACGACATAAGTGAAACCATAAAAATGCACCAACTAAAAACTATGGTACTTGGGAGCGCGGGCAGACTAATAAGCCACCTTGAAACCACTGGTGATAATTACAGAAACGATGCTGAATTTTCCAGCAATACACTCGGAATCATCAACACTAGAAGGATTTCTCAATTTCTTAGAACGGAGATTCCAAGCCTTAGAAGAAACAAAATCAAAACCAATAAGTCGCAATTTTTGAGCACTCGCTCCACAGATAGCAAAGGGTTAACACATGTAGAAAACAAACTAAAAGAAGCTGAGTATGTAATAAAGAGCACGAATTAAAAGACTGTATTAATTTCCAACAACAGTCCACCTTAGAATGTTCCAAATCCATCGCTCAAGAGCGGATTTGCAACATGTGTTTAAAGGAGAACCACCACCCCTGTCCATATTCTATACGATGTTTAGTTTGTATGGGATATCACAACCCTTTATTGCACTCCAATAATCCACCGCAACGACGACACTCCCAAAAATGATACAACCGTTTAGTTAAAGATAACGAACCATCTAGTAAACCAGTACAACCAGCTAACGTCCACATTATTGGTCACGGTATTGGTTGAAATACAGACCGGAAACCAAGAACCAAAACTCTTACGGATGCTAATAGATCCTGGCTCACAAATTTCAGTTATTACCGAGGAGGCATCCAAGCTAATTAAACAACGAACGAAGAAAACTGATATGGAAATAGGAGGTATAAACGAAAGCGAAATCACAACTGCCACAAAATCAGTCACCTTCCGTGTACAACCGCGATTTTTATCGAACTTCTCCATGGAAATGGAGGCAGTAGAATTACCGAATATAACACGGCCACTGCCTGATCAACATTTTGACAGTAGAAGATAGCGTCACTTAAACACCTTGATGTGGGCCGATCCGAATTATAATCAACCAAACAAAATCGACATTTTATTAGGTGCCGATTATTATCCAAATATTGTGATGAACCAGGTTGTCAAAGGAAAACAAGGAGAACCAATTGCCCAACAAACAGAACTAGGATGGATTATATTTGGTAATACACCCAACAATAAACCTTCCAAGATCACGTCATTGGTTACCTTAACAGACATCGACCAGCAATTAAAGAAATTCTGGGAAGTAGAAGAGATACAACCCAAGAAGCTGATGAATCAGAATTATTGTCGAGATACGGACGGTCGTTACACGGTACGAATTCGTTTTATCCAAAATTTATCATCTCTTGGATTATCCAAACAAAGGGCCGTAACAAGATTCATTCAATTGGAACGACGTTTTTCAGTAGCAAAGGAATTTTTCAAGCAGTATCAGGAGTATATAGAAGGGTACTATAATAAAGGACATATGATTGAGAGTAAGGAATATAACGACAACGAATATTATATTCCTCATCACGCGGTGCTCAAAACAACCAGTACCACAACAAAATTAAGGGTCGTATTTGACGCATCATCTAAGACAAGCAACGATATCAGTTTGAATCAAATACAACTCGTGGGACCCAAGTTACAAGAGGACCTGATGTCAATTCTACTACGTTGGAGAAAATACAAAGTAGCATACACAGCGGACATAGAACAAATGTATCGACAAATAAGAATACATCCGGAGGATCAAAAATATCAGAAAATATTATAGCTGACAACCGTGACATTTGGAATGGCTTCGGCACCATATTTGGCCATCAAGACACTACAATAGCTAGCGGCCGATGAGGAGAAAAACTACCCAATAGCGGCAAGGATAGTTAAGAAAGATATCTACGTAGATGATTCATTATCAGGAAGTAACAATATAGAGACCGAACTGATAAAATTGCTGCAATCTGGACGATTTAATCTAAGAAAATGGACCTCCAACTGTTTTCAACTGTTAGAAGGTGTAAATCCGGACTCGGGAGGATGGATTCCGATTCACCGCCGAAGATGCAGCATCATTGACAGAAAAGGCGAAAGTGGGGTTGCTGCTGCAGAAACTTGAGTTATAAGACTACCAAAGTTTGCACATACTATTTTGCCGCGTAAACCAATGGAGATTACATTAGAGGTTGCCGTCAGATATAAATGTCTAAAGATCGCAAAAACCGAGTGCGAAGACTACAAAACGTCTGCTGCTCGCGTCTTCTCGATGTGTGAAAAATTTGTCATCGCAGCATGTTCGGCGGAGGATTTCAAGGTTCTACTGTTCGTGCAAGGCCTCGACAAACCGAAGGACTCAATCACACTGGAAAGGCTACTATCAAAGCTAGATGCTCAATACACAGAAACACAGACAGTCACAGAGCAAAAATTGACCTTACAGGAGCTGGTGAACATCGCCGACTATCTCAACAACCTCATAAATGATAAGGACATGGTTCTTCATCGCGATGCAATTAAAGCGGAAGTGCTGGAAATCCATAGCAAGGCACAATGGAACCAGAGCAAACAGCAGAACCAGGTGCGTCCATTCTTACACACGGATGGACTAAATCGCAGCAATACCTGGTTGCGAAGTAACCGTGTCTCTTATGTGGCGATGTCCATTTCCATCGAGATTGTACATTTAAGGATAAGGAATGTCAAATGTGCAAGACATCCGGACACAAAAACGGATATTGCCAGTCAGCAGCTCGCGTTAAAGCGAAACGAGCACGTCGAGAGGACCGCAAGCGTAGACGGAGTTTTGCAACCAAGTCAGGGTCTCAGTCGACACGCAAATCCGTCATGCCATCAATCAATAATCGCAGAGTTAAACTGTAGATCGATACAGGGTCAGACTGGACAATCATCTCGCGAATGAACTGGAAAAAATTGGGAATGCTTGCCTTGACCCATTGCGAAGAACAAGTGATCAGCGCATCTGGTGCGATATAAAAGGTAGTTTCCAGGCAAAACTGGACTTATACGAACGGCAAGCCATCGGAGAGGTCTACATTACAAACTCAGATTTGAATGTTTTTGGTAGCGATTGGATGGAGCTGCTAAAGCTTTTCGATGTACCTTTATCTACAATAGTGTTCACACTGAGGGTACACTACCGTTGGTAAAAGAGATCGAAGCGAAGTTTCCCGCTGTCTTTGCGAATACGCTTGGGTTATGTAACAAGATGAAAGTGTCACTTAATCTGAAACCAGAGGCGAAGCCGATTTTCTGCCGTCAGTGCCCAGTACCTTACACAGCCGCACAAGCAATACAAGACGAGTTGCAAAGGTTACAGTTTTTAGGAGTGATTCAGCCGATCGATTATGCCGAATCAGCAGCGTCTATTGTTGCTGTCAGAAAGAAAAACAACTATTCGACTGGGCTCAACGCCGCGCTTGAGCCGAACCAGTACCCACTGCCAACACCCGCTGATATTTTTGCGAAATTCGCAGGTTGCACGGTCTTCAGTAATATTAACCTCTCGGATGCCTTCTTCCAGTTGGACCTCGATGAAAACGCCAAGAAGCTCAAGGTGATCAATACGCATGTCGGACTTTTCCAAGTACATACGAATGGAATGGACAGCGGCCCGCGAGGAATAATTTGTCAAATTAAAAGAAATTCTGGCAGCAGATCTCGCTTTGGCGCATTACGACCCAACGAAGGAAATCATATGCATAATCATACTGCTGCAAAAAATCCAAGATGGTTCTGAACGCCCCAGTATGTACGCAGCATCCTCATTTAGCAAGGCCGAAAATAACTATGCGCAGAACCAGCGAGAAGCCCTTGCGCTAGTGTTTGCGCTCAAACAGTTTCATCGTTATATATATGGCCGGATAACATCGGAAAAAACCATTGAAAACCTGCAGAAAACATTCGCTCGCCATGGACTTTGTGACAGCATCGTTAGTGACAACGGCCAACAGTTTATTTCCGACCGGTTCAAGAAGATGTGTAATGAAAATGGCATCGAACATATTACTACGGCACCATACAACCCACAGTCGAACGGCAGGGCCGAGCGTATTGTCGACCTGTTAAAGACAAGCCTCGAGAAGTTGAAGAGGGAGGGGAACGTTGATAGTATTTTACGCAAATTCCTGATGTGCTACCGATACACGCCTTCGTATGCGCTAGGAATGAAGTCACCGTACAAACTGATGACAGGACATGAAATGAAGGCGAAATTGGATCTAATCAAGCCACCCGCAGAACGAGGCGGTTTGCGTAATTCAAGAATGGAAGAACAGTTCAACGATCATCACGAGGCCAAATGGAAGGAGTTCAATGTAGGAGACGCCATCTACTTCAAATCCATGCTTCACAACAATAAGTTTGAATGAGCCGTGAAGGAGTTGTTAACTACGTCGTAATAGTCGAACGGCAAAATAATCGCATCGTTCGAGCTCACGCAAATCAGCTGAAGTGCCAGTATGCCAAGACAGTCGATGAGAACTTGTTGATGGACATGTTCGAACTAACGCCGTTACAAGAGGTTGTCGAACCGGTGATTACGCCGCAGGAACAGCTTGCTGGGCTGAATGAACCAATCGAAGCCGAAGAGATCAACGAAGTCATTCAAAATGACGTGCAGGAGCCAACACCCTCCGGGACGTAGGTCAATGATGCTACTCAGGAAGCCTTGCACGAGCCAACAACCCGTCGGACATCACGAGCTACTGCCGGTAAGATGCTCGGCCGCTTTGATGATTTCAATATCAGTCGGCATTAGATTATGGAAATATTTTATCTGGGGAAGAGAGTGGTGACACCAGCGGCAGTGTCTAGAGTTAGTAAAATAGTAGGCTTACTTTATGTTTTTATTTATTATTGTTTATTGGGTTTGTGACAGTTCATGGAGTTTGTTAATTTTTTGTTGCTTGAGTGAATGGATCACGTGGAAATAAATAGTTCATTTACTGATTAAAAGAATTATAATTTAAGAACAAATGTTCTTGAACCGCGCTATCCAGACATCTAAGTTTTCTAAAAGTATTATTTAGTGGCACATACATTATATTGTAAATAATAAAAAAATTTGAAAAATCATAATAAAAATGTCGTCTTTAAATAAAATACGGCACAGGCAAATGTATTATAATAACAATATGTATTATAAAATATGGAAACAATTTTTAAAAACAGTATTTTGTTACCAGTGCCATTGTTATCTAAGCATTAGCAACGTTCACGATAATTTTCCTTATAATATCGATCCCTTTCAAATACGTCTCAGCTCCCAAAAATTCATTGTGATCATGTAACAAAGTTGGTGTATTGTTCATTGGTGAAAATCCAATAGCCGGAATGTCGATTTGCCGAATATAACGACTATCGGTGCCACCAGGGCAAATTACTGGTATAATTTTCAAATGTCTAAAAAGATAAATCAATTTTAGTTGTTAAGAGTTTTATCATGTAATATACATTTCTTAATTTACAATTCATCAATGGCATTTTTAAATCCATCCCAAAATGGATTATTTACTAATGATGTAGGTTTAATGTAGGCATCTTTTGAATCGAAGATTAAATCAATACCATCACCTGCTTCGTTCATCCAACGTCTGATTAGTGCTTCGAATTCAATGTGATCAACTGTCAAAGCTAAGCGACAATCGAAATTTAAAGACATTTCGGGCGGGACCACATTAGGCTGAACACCACCCTTAATAACCGTTAGATTAATTGTGGTAACATCGCCAAGTGTTAAACCAGAATTTGTTTCTAGCTTTTTCACTTCATTTTCGCGATACTCCATGAATTTGTTGATCAAGTAGCCAACTTTCTCCCCGGCCGTATTTTTGAGAAGGAGCGAACCATGACCTGGTGTTCCCGTTATATTTAATGTAAAATCTGAAAATTTAAAAGTACATTGATTGCCATCAAATTGTTTATTTGAAGTTCTTACTCCAACAAGTACGTTCTCCATAGAAAACAGGAAACTCTTCAATAGGAAATGCCGCTCCTTCATCCAATGAAAATCCTATATTTAAATTTTTAAAATCTTCCGTTGGTACAAATGCTGCCATACCAAGTTTGCCACCAATTTCCTCGTCCGGCACAAACATAACAAACATGGTGCGCTTCAATCGTATATTTTCATGTTTCAATTGGCGTATCGCGGCCAAATATTGCATACCAAGACATTTCATATCTTGTGATCCACGCGCAAATATACGACCCTCGGCATCAATATCAGCCGCAAACGGTTGATGAGTCCAAAATTTTTCGAATACGGGTACAACATCCATATGCGAGTTAAGCACAATTGTTGGTAGGTTCGGTTGAGTTCCCTCCCATTCTAAAATAACAATTGGTTTAGTTGGACCACCCGGGTAGAATATTTTGACAGGTAGATTTAATTTTGCTGCCTCCCTTTTCAGGAAATCAACACACGGTACTGTAAAGAATAGAGGAAAACTAAAGTGTTATCATCTAAAGTCATTGGAATATGTATGTGTATACAAATATCGAATTTTATTATAGACACTTTCGCCGACAGAACATGTTTTTTTGGTACATATTTGTAAACTAGCGATATATCGGGACATCATGTATAAATATTTCTCCTCATACCCGCCATTGAAGCACGGAAACACCAATTATGTTCTGACCTTATAACCCTATACCTTCCTAGCTCAATAACCTTGAGATCGATAACCTATAACCCTAAAACCCATGACCTCAAAATCTATAAATCCCAATAAATGCAGCAAAAAAAACAAAAAACTTACAGGCAAAACTGAAACCTCGGAGAGTTTTAGCTTTATAATTCAATACTTCCATCACTTCATTACCTCAAAACCTATAAGCTCCATAACCCTGAAGACCTATAACCCCAACATCCTATAACCTCAGTAATCCAAAACCTCATAACCCTATAAACCCAAAACCCCATAACCCTACAATCTTAAATGCGACAGAAAAATACTTTCGAGATGGACAGTTAAAACTCCACGACACCATATAAGTCCATCACCTTTCATCTTCTAACCCTATAACAGCTTAACTCTATAACCCTAAAATGCAACAGTAAATGTAATTACACGTAAGATTTGAGTTCTGAGTCTGACAGTTTTGCCGTGTGTCGGCATCCAGGGCCCCTCCACGCGGTGACGGTGGGCAACGGAGTTGTTCCGCGATCCGGCAAGTCAGCACACGGAAAAGTACGATGCAGGGAGTCGGAACCCCAGTATCGGCGGCTGAATAGGATAAGAAAGCGGGCCCGCAGGTGTTGTCATCAAACGACCGTAGCTCTACATCGGTGGGTAACTTGGCCTTTGTTAATTGCGTAGACTCGTTCTGCGTTGTTTGTAGAGAATATGTTGTGAGTAAAATTAGAAAGTTATTCACTAAACGACTCCAAAAACGATATGCTTAAGATGTTAAAGATGTCAAATCTTCGATTTCTTATGCACCTGTTGAATTTGTGACTTGTCCTACCATTCTTGAAGCTGAAGAGAGTAACAAAAGTAATACTACTAGGTAGCGACGAATATAAAAGTGCAATGAAAATTTCGGTAAATGTCGGATATCGATACAGATGAACTGAAACATCAGAAGAATCAGAAGACGAGACTAATAAAAATGCCAATGGGTTCTCTCAAGAAGAGTTTAATGACTTGTTCCGAGATGCTGGACTCTCAAAAGAAATTTCTGAACTAATTGCCTAGCTCTATTTTAGAGGCGTAAAAAATTTAGTTAACTGTAACAATAAGCGTATTTTGTTGAGAAAAATTTAATTCGAATTATTTTGGAATTATTTTATTTTTAAGAAAATAAGCCACGATTTATTTTCTCGATTTAATGTTTGTATTCTATGTTGGTACTTCTCCTGCTTTTCATTCAAATGGTTATTTTTTTTTTTCTTCCGAGCTCGAATTAAATAACTCAAATTTTTAATTCGAATTATTTAACTCCTGTCACGTGCAATTGTTGTTGTAAATTTCTCAACAAAATGCACTAAATATTGAAGGACTAATAAATTAGGATAATGTTTCTTATGAAACTAATGACTAGCGTCTATTTTTGTAGCAGTCTTGCTACATAATGGCAATCCAACCAGCTTGCTCCGCTACCTATTGGTCATTCGGTTGTGTTAAATTAGGAGTACCACAACCTTTACTTCCTACTCGAAAACTTAGATTACGCTAAACACAAGTGGAAAATATGTATGTGGAGATTTAAAAATAATGACAATTTTACTAGGCCAACAAAGTAGTTTCACTAAACATCCATGTTTTCTATGTGAATGGGACAGGCGAGCTCGTGCCGAACATTATGTGAAAAAGGATTGGCCAACTAGAAACAATTTAACTCCAGGATCTAAAAATATCATAAAACAGAGTCTATACCAACAGATAAAGTAATCCTTCCACCATTACATATAAAGCTGGGACTTGTAAAACAATTCGTCAAAGCAATAAAAACTACGGAGAGCAAAGCTTTTATGTACATATTTGAAAAGTTTCATAAACTGTCTGATGCGAAAATAAGAGATGGAGTTTTTGATGGACACAAATTAGAGAACTTTTGAAAGACAGCAGCTTGGCAAAGTTTTAGAGACGTTACGGAAAAATTTCCAGGAAATAGGAAATATCATAATTACGTGACTATAGTTGAAAATATGGTATACATTTTAAAAATATGAGATGCCTAATGAATCTAAAGCTGCACTTTCTTCATTTTCTTATTGAGTACCTTCCTGAAAATTTAGGCGATTTTAGTTAAGAGCAGGGTGAAATATTCCACCAGGATTTAAAAGATATTGAACAGAGATATCAGAGTGTTTGAGATAGCCATTTATTGGCAGACTACTGTTGGTCTTTGAAGAGAGACACGTCAAACCAACACAAAAGAAAAACACTACGAAGGTCATTTACAAATAAACAAACGCGTTATCACTCTAAAACTGAAAACACATGGAATGGCTACCTACAAAGTCATAAAGCTCTTTGAGAATCGTGAGAGGCGAGGGGACTCACGTACATCAAGCACCCCAAAGGGAACAGAAGCCTACCAAGTCCAGGTCGTTGTTCCTGGATATCGCTAAATGTAGGTTATTACAATGGAGGAAATCTTGACCTTTTTATGAGAAATAAGATTAAATATGTGGTTCAAACTTTCTGGAAAACAAGAAATAAGTCTCGATCATAAATTTTGATTGTAGCTTTCTGAGACTACCGGCTCTTGAAGGCTAACTTGTAAGTCTTTTGTTGTTACGGTTATGGGGCTATAAGGTTATAAAATTTCTGGGTTATGAGCTATGGGGTTATAGGATTATGGACTTTTGGGGTTACGGAGTTTTGAGGTATTAAGTTGTATGGAGTTATGGGGATGTGGACTTATGAAATTTATTTCTAACTCTTTTTACACTTCAGGATTGTGAGGTTTATGGGTTTTGAGGTTATGAAGTGATGGACGTATGGAATTATAAGGCTAAAACTCTCCGAGATTGAGTTTTGAGTTTTGCGTGCAAGTTTCTTTGTTTTTTTGCTGCATTTTTGGTTTGTATTTGAGGTTATAGATTTTGAGGTTATGGTTTTTAGAGTTATAGGTTATCGATCTCAAGCCTATTGAGCTATGTAGGTATAGAGTTATAAGGTTTAAGGGTTGATATTGTTGGGTTTTATAGTTTCAAGCTGTTTCTTGAGGTTAGAAAAAAACGCTGACGTAATGGGGCAAAACCATTTGGCACAGGCTAAAGTACGGCGCTAAAGGAGAAACCCTTGACAAAAAACCTTAATATAATGTGAAACAGCATATGCCAATGGTTGAATGGCTGATAGGTTAATCAGTTCGGACAAGTATGCGGATTCTGGATACCAGGCGCCCTCCATTTTTATTTCGTCTTCCTGTAGTAAAGCTGAGTGACCTACAGGTGACTTACCATTCCCGGCAACTCGTAAGAGTAAAATCAAAACGGTAGACTGGGCCGGGGTAGGAATATACGGGAGTGGAACTGTCCTCTCGAAGTCCTTAGGCACCAATGCTACCGTTTTTCTAGCAAAAGTACATGCTATAGTAAACAGCTAGGAAGAAGAGCAGCCCAGATAGTATGTATCGCATACTGGCCGGCAGTATTAAGAGACTGAATATTGACTGGATGGATAATTAAGCAGGGTCTATGCACAAAAGATCTTTTAGATCGCAGCGCGAGGTGACTGAATGCCCACATGGCCCTTAAATAAGAATAAGAATGGGGCAAAACAGGTTTCGGATTCAGTTTCAGCGAACCAAAAAACATATAACCCAGTTGGTCTGATTTAAGTCCCTCCACTCATTTTTTTTTGTGGTGCTGTGTTATCATTTGGAATAATTATTCAATAATTTGTTATCACTATTTTATATTTGTTAAAATTCTACATAAAAAATTAAATTTTAGAGCTTGGTGCCAACTGTTGAAAGTAAATAAAAAATATTCTTGGCTCTTACTTTGGGTAAAATTTCATTCCTAACCGAATACTTTTACCAAAGTAAGATGGCAATAAATAAAAAATTGAAGTGACATGATTATTCTTTACGAAATTTATTATGTAAATTTCTTACAATTTTTTTTTATTTGGTTTTGAATTTTTTTTTTTTTAACATTTTGTACTTAATAACTTTTTGAAATATATATTTGCAAAATAAATTTTCTGGTTCACGGTAACTGTCTCTTCCGATTGGTCAATTTTCATTCAAATTCACTGGAACCTACCAATTTATGAAAAAACCTTAAATATGTAGTTTCAGTTCGATTGGTTAAACTATCTGCGCTGTAGAGAGAACACAGACATCACTTTGAAATCCAATTTTTTCGGATTCCGGTGACCCCAAAACGAATAAATCCCTAATCTCAAAGTTGAAAATTTTCATGAGTAATAAACTTTATTTTACTAAGGTAAAATAAAGTACAAATAAATAAATAACTGCCATCACTTTGCTCATCCCCGGTCCGTTTGGAATTGGAGCTTTAGTTCTTCGTTTGTACGGAATTTTTAACAATTTTGGTTTAGGGGTAGAAGTCTATAAGTAAGAAATTTATTTTAATCCTTCCAAAATAAAAATTGGCCCGTGAGATTTTATCATCCAGTACAGTGACTGCGATATAGTTTTACGCACAACAAACAATAATTGCATTGAATAAACCCGCACAGGAATTAAATAAATCAAAGAAAACATTTGATTTATTTAAATAGTTTTCGTACTATTTGTAATAATATCGGCCACTAGAAATTGTTCAAATAAAATTAATTTGGTTGGCTATTTTTTAGAATGAATTAAATCTATCTTGGCTGTTTTCATTCTTATCTTCTTTCATATCTTTAACGAACTGCCTCAAAACCAACACAAAAGTGAATATAGATCGCTCATTTGACAGCTACCATAAACAGTACACTGACTTTTGGCAGTGGGTTAGTGCGTTTTATATAAAATTTAAATTAAGATTATGTATTTTTTATCATGTATGTATAAAGGACAACATTTACTAATACTAATACGCCAGTGTATTTTATTTACATCCTGTGTAATTTTTGGCCAATTTACAGCAAAACTATGTTGACTTCTTGACTGCACGTTATTTTATTTTAAAAATATGTGTCCAGCGTAAAGAAATTTCCCAATTTTTTCTAAAAATATTATCGGTTTATTTCTCAATCAATATTTTGGGACCCTTTCAAATACCCCTATCATCATTTTGTTTTAACAAACCAAAAATAAAAATCAACGAAAACTAATTTTATGAATTACCATAATCAATATCAGGATGTACGCTAGGTATCCTTAAATATTCACGAAATATTTGAATCTCTTCATTATCATCCCATTTCGATGACATTTTTGTACAATAATTTCAATCCACAAATTCTTAACAAAAACACAACACACAAAATTAACAATAATTCTTAACTTGTTCAACAATCTAACTGTACTTTTTAAACGAACAGAATAATATACTGTATGCATGTAAGTAACTTAAAATGGTTTTTATCTTATACTTTTATATCATTGTAATATATGAGGCTAAGAACGCTCGGCAAACATTCCGGTGATAAAAAATGAGCAAATAATTTATAAGCAATAAATATTTATTACAGTGATAAAAATAAATTGCCTACCAAATACTAATGTGAAAATGATTGTGCTATTGCTCTGTAGATAGCTAAAGATTCTTAGAATTATAGATTAGTTTAATAATGTTTAAACACTCCGGATATTCTAATCAAAATCAATTCTCGGAACAATTTCATAGAAAGTAGAAACACACTTTTATTGTGTGCCAAAAACATTTTACGCAATAACAATTGAGCCGATTATTTTGAAAGTGGCGTAAGTCAATATTTTGTTGAAACGAGATAATGAAAGAATAAAAACACAATAAATGCAAAAATATACGGGATTTTGTATTTTCTTATTTATTGCACATGTATTAGCGATTCATTGTTTTTTATTTTGGCTATAAATTGTTTACCGTTAGAAAGATTATACTGTTATTTATCTATTGTTATCATTAACTTGACTTTTTTGAAAAATGGACTTAGGTCACTTTCAAAATAAACGGCTCAATTGTTCGAAAAACAGTAAATCGAAATAGTTGTTTGTGTAGTACTATAGGTTATGTGGGGTCGGCGTCATACCCAAACTTCTATATGCTTATCAGCTCCGATTTTATTCACGTCACAGAACAATATACCAATTTATTTATTTTATAATTATATTTATTTTGTTTATTCGGTAATTGTATTTATATTTTTAGATTTTTAAATTGAACGGTTCATTATGAACTTTCGACATAAAAAAAGAACATGTCTGTTCACTCAGACTATATGACGTTAATTATTTAATTTTTATAATTTATTTTTTAACCAAACAAACTTAACGAGACTGTACCATGTACACTCTATTTATTTGTACGAAATGTATTGATTCTTTGATCAATGCCACCTATCACCGACCACTTCAATCACTCACCACGCACTCATCACACACTCCCCCTCCAGCGAAATTCTAACGGAATTGAACGAAACTCAATCCTGAAATCGTTGCGGCAGCCTGGTGGCACGCCCTGCTCTCGTCATTACCAGACGAGGTTCCACTTGTGATTTCTCGGAGGAAAAAGTTACTCATAAATAAAAGTTACACTAATCTCCGCCCCATTCTCTCTCATTGGCACAAGTAGGTGTCTCGGCTGCATTCTCCTGACTGCTCTCTGAATTTTCCATGAAACAAGGCTTGAGACGATCTAACGAAATTCTCGTTATCTTACCGTTTACCTCTATGTCGTAAAACTTTTCAAACCGATTGACTACTACATGGGGACCTGTGTAAGGAGGTTGCAAAGACTTTCGCACTGCGTCTGTTCTTAGAAATACATGGGAACAAGTATTTAATCTACCACTAACAAAAACTTTCTCGGTACTATGTCGTGAGGCCAACGCTGGTTCTAATTCGCTAAAGTGTCGTTTTAAAGACTGTAACAGCTCACTATGAGGCATAATGTCCTTTTTGGGCTCTAATAATTGTCCGGGTACGCGCAATACACTTCCGTACACTAGCTCTGCCGACGAAGTTTGCAATTCTTCCCTATATGTAGTGCTCTCGATTGTGACACATTATGGCAGCCTTCAATGTGCGGTGCCATCTTTCCACCATCCCATTGCATCTCGGATTGTAACTGTTGGTTCGTTTTCGACTAAAACCCAGTAAGGTTGACAAATCTGAGAAGAGTCGAGACTCAAATTGAGAGCCCTGATCAGTCAGAATCTATCGAAAGTTGGACTAAAATTCCCTATGGGAGACCTTGTATGTCTTGCAACTTTGGCCTTTTGGCAAGCGATACATTCTTGAGCCATTATTTTCACGTCCTTTTTAATAGCTGGCCAAACTACGTTTGCGGTCAACAATCTAACAGATGCTTTTACCCCCGGATGTGCCAGGTTATGAAATGTTTCAAAAACCCGCTTGCGATACTCAGCTGGAATGAAAGGCTTGTGCTTACCGGTAGAGACGTCGCAATACAATTTTGTGTCTGAATTAAATGACACGGGCATTTCTTTGAATTCTAGCGTAGTATTTTGATCTTGCAACAACGCGTTTAGTTCCGTGTCGCCAACTTGCAACTTAGCAATTTTCGAATAATCGACGGACTCTGGAATATCTATTTGGTCTACCCGGGAAAGCGCACCTGCTACCACACTGCCAACACCAGAGACGTGCCGTAAATCCGTCGTAAACTGCCCTATATAGTCCAGCTGACGACGCTGTCTCGGCGATGCTTTATCTGCGTTTTGTATGAATGCATATATCAGTGGCCTGTGATCAGTGTATAAGGTAAAACTACGACCTTCCAACAAATATCGGAAATGCTTAATCCCCAAATAGGCGGCCAACAGCTCCCGGTCATAAGCGCTGTATTTACGCTGGGTGTCAGTTAGTCTCACCGAGTAGAAACCAAGTGGCTGCCACAGATCTTCTACACACTGCTGAACTACCGCACCCACTGCGGTATCAAATGCATCAACCATTATAGATAAACGCGCCGATGTCACTGGATGAATCAATACTGCTGCTTCGCACAGCTTTGACTTGCAACCCTCAAAAGCTTTAATGGACTTGTCAGTCCACGCAACAGGGACCTTATTATTTTTGCGATACCCTTTTAAAAAATCATTCAACACAGCTTGGTCTCGTGCTGCCCCCGGTACAAAACGACGGTAAACATTAACCATTCCTAGAAATCTTTTTAGTTGTTGTACCGTAGATGGACGTTCGAATTCTGCAATAACCTGGACTCTGTTTGATGACGGCAAAATACCACCGGCGCTCACCAAGTGTCCTAAAAAATTTACTTCTGTCTCCTCGAAAACACATTTGTCTACATTAATTATCAGACCGTATTCCTGCAACCTTTGAAGTACTATATTAAGATGGCTCATATGCTCGGTCCATGACTTTGATGCAATTAATATGTCATCCAAATAAACAAAGACAAATGGTAGACCAAACATAACTGTGTGCATCAATCGATGAAACGATTGTGCAGCGTTCCGTAAACCGAATGTCATTCTACAAAACTCAAAGATTCCGAATGGCGTTGTGATGGCTGTCTTTGGTATATCGTCTGGTTCGATGGGTATCTGATGATACGCCCTCACCAAATCTAATGTCGTAAACACCGTGCAATCGGCCAGCTGATAAGAAAAGTCCTGAAGGTGGGGGACCGGGTATCTATCCGGGACCGTAACATTATTTAATGCCCTATAGTCGCCGCAAGGTCTCCACTCACCGTTCTTTTTCGGCACCAAATGGAGCGGACTAGCCCACGAGCTTTTACTTGGCCTAGAAATGCCCTGTGCCATCATATTTTCGAAATGCTTTTTAGCGATGTCCAATTTATCCGGCGCCAATCTACGCGTTCTACATGATATCGGTGGTCCACGGGTCTCAAAACAGTGCGTCACATTATGCTTCACCTCGGATGAACTCAATGATTCATGGGTAACAGATTTAAATTTGGACAACAACTCAATAACCTCCGCGTGAACTACCGTTTTGTCTACAATCGAAAGACCTGGGATTTGAATCACCGTTATGGAACCAACAGTAAATAAATTTGTTAAAGGATCGATTATTCTACGTCTTTTAATATCAACTACTAAGCCTGTGCTTTGCAAAAAATCAGCCCCAATAATAGGCATAGATACCTCTGCCACAATAAAATTCCAATGGAAATTTCTACGCAGACCTATATCGAGCTGAAGAAGCTGTGTTCCAAATGCTTTAATTTGCGTCCCATTGGCCGCATATAAATTAAACTAGAAAGAGAAGTTTAGTTGTCTGTATTAAATCAATAAGATTCTTTCGGCTTTTTATAGACACAATATATTAATAATAATGGCATTCACAACATTTTCGACTTGTCAATCAGAAAAATGAAGAGGCCAGTCATTTATAATATATCTACTTCTTATACTTTCTGCCGTAGGCACTTGGCGAAACACACTTAATACACACATTTTTAAAATTTTTTTAAAAACACTTGTTAAATATTTCGCAAAATTACAAAAGGTTTAAAAAATCACTCGATCGATTTCGGCTTATTAGGCCATCATCAGGAGTATCTACTAAACTGTAAAAATAAAAATGTAGTTAGATATATATATATAGTTGGAAAAAGCAAAAAGTGAAACCAAAATATACCAATAAAAAAATGTGGGAGTGGTAAAAAATAAAAATTAAAAATTAAAAAAGGGGGTGAGTTAAACACAGGTAAAATTGGTGAGAGCAATAAACATTAAAAAATAAAAATTAAAAGAGGGTGAGTTAAACACAGGTATATGATTATTGATTAGTCAACGGTCGAATAACAAAATTCCAGATGTTGATTTTTTTATATTTTTTTTTTTTTTTTTTATTTTTTTTTATTTTTTATAACCCGACGAATTAGTAATTTTATGGTATGGAATGAGTATGTGAATAAAACAATGCGGGGTCGGTAATTGGTGAGAAACGGATTTCTCTCTGTTCGTTGAGGATATTTTGGTTAAGAAATATAGCTTTTCGGATTTCGTAAGATTCTAAGTTGTCTAAACGTCTGCTTTTTGGTTGTACATGCAATATTTCTAAATTGTTTAAACTGGATGTGTGATTTTCTAACGTTAAATGATTATAAAGGGATGATTCATGGCTACCAGATAAATGTTCTTTAACTCTAACTTCAAAATTACGCCCAGTCTGTCCGATATAAGAGGAACTACAATCGTTGCAATTGATCTTATAAACGCCAGACTTGGAAAGGCGATCAATTCTTGGTTTGTTGTTAAAAATCATTTTCTTAATTGTATTATTGTTATAAAAAGCAAAGCTAATATCTGTATATTGTGTCACGATGTTACTAATCCGTTGACTAGTTTTTCCTATATACTCTAAGCGGCGCCAATTTTTTGGCATTGGACTATCAGGTGGATAAATGTTAGCTAAAGCTTTATGCTTCAGTTTTCTGTTTAATAGCTTTAATATAGTCTTAGCTGCATAACCGTTATTCGCTGCTATTTCTAAAATTATATTAAGCTCTTTGTTATAATTGGATATGGTCAAAGGAATGTTTATTAATCTATCTAAGAATGAGTGGAAAGCTGACATTTTAATATTATGGGGATGGTTTGACGAGTTAGGTATAATGGCGTCTGTATACGTGGGTTTTCTATAAATTTTGAACTCTAATGAAGAATTAATTCTGGTTATTGTTATATCTAGAAAGTTAATAGATTTGTTTTCTTCTTTTTCTACCGTAAAATTAATGGTGGGATATTGAGAATTTAACCAAGTGAGAAAAGAGGTTAATAGCCTATCAGTTCCATTCCATAGACATAGTATGTCATCAACATATCTGTACCAAAAGATCATATGACGGAAATAAGGATTCCGTCTTTTAAAATTTTTCCCTTTTTTAATTTTTAATTTTTATTTTTTACCACTCCCACATTTTTTTATTGGTATATTTTGGTTTCACTTTTTGCTTTTTCCAACTATATATATATCTAACTACATTTTTATTTTTACAGTTTAGTAGATACTCCTGATGATGGCCTAATAAGCCGAAATCGATCGAGTGATTTTTTAAACCTTTTGTAATTTTGCGAAATATTTAACAAGTGTTTTTAAAAAAATTTTAAAAATGTGTGTATTAAGTGTGTTTCGCCAAGTGCCTACGGCAGAAAGTATAAGAAGTATTAAGTTGGCAGATTTGGCCACCCTCGCCGTAACATATCGTCGTCTACTGGTAAGAATTAGTTTTAATAATAACCAGATTTGGTTCAACAGTAGTTGTAAAAAGTTAAATTTATTACCAAATTATACTAATATAAAATGTAATACTAAATCTTTAGAGGGTAGAAGAGCTATTAATTTATCTCGTAGTAGTTGGAGGAATAGTGAGCTACGTAAAGGGTATGCTACCAGGAACAACTTATGTCTCCATCTTAAAGTTGTTCACACTGAGTTAGCGGCTCGCTTGCATTCTGTTGAGTTTGACTGGTTGGATAATAAGTTTCGTGCCGAGGTAGCCGAAATTTCTCAATTTCAATATGTAAAGCAAAAAGCTAAACTGGATGTGTTGCGAGATAAGGCGTATCCACGTAACCATAGAGGTAATAGTGGTATGTCTGGTTTCCAATTCCATTCACGTTTTAAGAACTTGTCTTCCGTTGGCTTCAGTGGCGTAGAGGTTCAAATGCTGAGCAATGGAGTAAATTTTGCTCCTGTGCCAAATACAATCGGCGTTCAGTCATTTGAAAGTCTCGCTATAGATGCCGAAACTGCCTTATCCGGCCAGTCAACCCAACTGAAAGCAATATGTGCGTTACAAATTAAGAAAGGCTTGAGTAACGCTTCCTCCTCTATCTCCTCTCATTCTTCTGTTTTTTCTTCTAATAATAACCTTAAAGTGATTGGTACGATTAAGAAAAAGTTACGTGATCATGACCTGATAGCCTGTAAAGCGGATAAAGGCAATACGATCACTGTTCTCACAAGAATCGATTATTACAATAAAATTTCTGATTTCATTACAGAAAGCAACGCATTAGAGCTCAATAGAGATCCTACTAGGTCATTTAAGACTTTGGTCAGTAAGTGTATCAACCAATGCCCAAAGGTCTTTGATGGCACTGGTTGGAGGTACACGGTTATGAATCCATCTGCCCCAATTCTTTATGGTTTACCTAAAATCCATAAAGAAGGCATTCCAATTAGACCAATAGTAGCGTATTGCAATGCACCTGCCTACAAGCTATGTAAGGGTTTCATAAACTTTTTCAACAGTCATACCAATTTCGTTTCGGCTTTCTCGGTTAAGAACTCGGTAGAATTGATTAGCAAAATTCAAGATGTTGATATTCCACTACACTCAAAATTAGTTTCGTTTGACGTTGCTAGTCTTTTCACTTCTATTCCAATTAACATTTTGTCTCAAATAGTTTATACTTACTTAGATAGGGATGTTGCAGATGGAAGCCTTCGGAATGAACTGAAGCTGATATTTGAAACTTGTATTAAACAAAATTATTTTTGCTTTGATAATAAGTATTTCAGATTCACTGATGGTCTACCGATGGGCTCCCCTCTGTCACCTTTGTTAGCAGAAATTTTCATGAATTTCTTCGAACAAACGATTGTATCAAGCAATAATCCTTATTTCCGTCATATGATCTTTTGGTACAGATATGTTGATGACATACTAAGTCTATGGAATGGAACTGATAGGCTATTAACCTCTTTTCTCACTTGGTTAAATTCTCAATATCCCACCATTAATTTTACGGTAGAAAAAGAAGAAAACAAATCTATTAACTTTCTAGATATAACAATAACCAGAATTAATTCTTCATTAGAGTTCAAAATTTATAGAAAACCCACGTATACAGACGCCATTATACCTAACTCGTCAAACCATCCCCATAATATTAAAATGTCAGCTTTCCACTCATTCTTAGATAGATTAATAAACATTCCTTTGACCATATCCAATTATAACAAAGAGCTTAATATAATTTTAGAAATAGCAGCGAATAACGGTTATGCAGCTAAGACTATATTAAAGCTATTAAACAGAAAACTGAAGCATAAAGCTTTAGCTAACATTTATCCACCTGATAGTCCAATGCCAAAAAATTGGCGCCGCTTAGAGTATATAGGAAAAACTAGTCAACGGATTAGTAACATCGTGACACAATATACAGATATTAGCTTTGCTTTTTATAACAATAATACAATTAAGAAAATGATTTTTAACAACAAACCAAGAATTGATCGCCTTTCCAAGTCTGGCGTTTATAAGATCAATTGCAACGATTGTAGTTCCTCTTATATCGGACAGACTGGGCGTAATTTTGAAGTTAGAGTTAAAGAACATTTATCTGGTAGCCATGAATCATCCCTTTATAATCATTTAACGTTAGAAAATCACACATCCAGTTTAAACAATTTAGAAATATTGCATGTACAACCAAAAAGCAGACGTTTAGACAACTTAGAATCTTACGAAATCCGAAAAGCTATATTTCTTAACCAAAATATCCTCAACGAACAGAGAGAAATCCGTTTCTCACCAATTACCGACCCCGCATTGTTTTATTCACATACTCATTCCATACCATAAAATTACTAATTCGTCGGGTTATAAAAAATAAAAAAAAATAAAAAAAAAAAAAAAAAATATAAAAAAATCAACATCTGGAATTTTGTTATTCGACCGTTGACTAATCAATAATCATATACCTGTGTTTAACTCACCCTCTTTTAATTTTTATTTTTTAATGTTTATTGCTCTCACCAATTTTACCTGTGTTTAACTCACCCCCTTTTTTAATTTTTAATTTTTATTTTTTACCACTCCCACATTTTTTTATTGGTATATTTTGGTTTCACTTTTTGCTTTTTCCAACTATATATATATATCTAACTACATTTTTATTTTTACAGTTTAGTAGATACTCCTGATGATGGCCTAATAAGCCGAAATCGATCGAGTGATTTTTTAAACCTTTTGTAATTTTGCGAAATATTTAACAAGTGTTTTTAAAAAAATTTTAAAAATGTGTGTATTATAATATATCTACCAAAAAAGTAGAAATATCAAAATCCCCCCCGTACTTTAACCCGAGAGTTAATACAAAATGTATTTTTACTCTAAAAATGAAAACCTTTCCTTGCGCTTTCTGTGGGTAGTTTGGTTTCGTACTGATAATCACAAAACAAAAAGTTCGATCTACTCATCAGGTAGCTACGACCAAACTACAAAAATACAATTCCAACTCCATACATTAAGTATGAGGAAAGAACGTAGTTGACTTAGCGAATTATAAATAAATTCACTAAATCAAAAGACACAAGGAAAACTTTTCATTTCTGTGTGTTTTATGCCAACACGAATAATAGAAAGAGAAGTTTAGTTGTCTGTCTGTATTGGTTTTTGGTAGATATATTATAAATGACTGGCCTCTTCATTTTTCTGATTGACAAGTCGAAAATGTTGTGAATGCCATTATTATTAATATATTGTGTCTAAAAAAAGCCGAAAGAATCTTATTGATAAATTAAACTGCGATACTTTGCTTGAGTTTCTAGACAAATTTGGTGGTATAACGGACACATCTGCGCCCGTATCTATTAAAAATTTACGTTTTGTGTGATATTCCTAGATTAATAGGTGACTTGAAACAGCACCATCAAGACACGTCGCCGAATGCTGATGTGCTATTATTTTTTTGCTTTTATATAGATATCAGAATTAGGCACAAACGTGGCGTTGTGTTTACATCCCGACACGCACTAAGTTGCGCGTTCACCAAATCGGCGATGGTAAAAATACTCATCACTACCACGACTGGTTTCTCGCGATTGGGAACGATTCCGAGGATGATTATTATATGACCTACCGGGACTACGCAACCTACCATTTGCCGCCATTATCGCTGAAACTTCACCCAATACGGTGACAACTTGTGCCAATATTGCGTTTAGACTTGGGGAATTTGACTGATTAGTCTCTGGCGGAACGCCAGTCGGAGAAGCTACTGAATGAATCTGGGCTTGTGACAGGTTTCGATCAGATTATCTGCTCGTTCAGCCAACACTGACAACGGCAGATCATTCTCAAATGGCGTTAATACTAATTGAATGTGCTGGGGTAATCTTTGCAACCATAACTGGCGTATCGAATCATCACCGAATCTAGTGCCTGCATCGCGCCTAAACGACTCTAAAAGTTGGGATGGTTTTCTATCCCCCAAGGTCAGCTCATGCAACAAATTGTTTAACTTAGTCTTTTCAGACTTACCCAGTCCTTTGATCACCTCACGTTTAAATACTGAGTACGGCTGATCACCTTTCTCGCGTATAATTAAACTCGCAAATTGATTGTGCAGCCTGGCATCGAGTGCACTAATTGCATGCGAATACATGGTGCTTTCTTTGGTAATACCAGCCACTTGAAATTGCTGCTCCAATATTTCAAACCACACCTCCGGGATTTGATTAAACAATGGCTGTGGTGCTTTGAAAGAAACGTGCGATATTTCGGAACCCGCCCTTTGAATATGTAATTTTGGCATACTTTGCGCCATTTGCGGTTCTTTTTTTGTTGCATCCGCATGTGCCGCTGTACTAGTACCGCTCGGATTACAAACGCTCGGAACGCATATTAGTGGGAATCACTGAAATTTCGTAATGAAGGTGCATTCTCTTTTAAGTAGCTACATACTTAGAAGACTCAATGAGAAAGATAAATTACTGCCAATCTGTTGGATAAAGTACTGTGTAATTCTTCGTTGTCAGTGTTAATTTCTAATTTATTTGTATGAGGTTGGGTCCCCAAGAAGTAAATATTGAATGTAAGTTTGTGAGACAGAATTGCCATGAGATATAAGAACCTCATGATTCAGGTAATTAAGTTCTCTGTTTATAAAAATATTTCGTTCAAGTTTTGCATTGTCTATACCTTTTTGCTCTACATTGTAGAAGAAGTCGGCGTAAAAACTCTATCAATAAGACGTAGATTTGCAGATAAACTCCTGTGTTATTATTGAAATTTATTTGACATGCTTTCAAAGGCGGATTTTACGAATAATACCGTTATCAACAATAATCACGCATTCCGTCATAGATTCCATCGTACAGTTGCGGCAAAAATAATAGTAGTGCTACATCATAATTGTAAATATTCGAATTTTTCATACTTTTAAACAAAATTATGATATTATTTTCTTATTATGTAATAAATAATGTAAATTTGGAAAACAACATATTTTAAAAACTATGCTTTGTTTTCAGGCAGTTTGTATTGAATAATCTTGATTCATTCATTACAATTATTTTTGCCGCAGCTGTACATTATACCATAACACCAGCAGGTTATCATAGCATCATACTAACATATCATAATACAGTCGTACCGTCAAACCATTCAATACAATAATACCATCATAAAGTCATACATACCATCATACCTTCATACCGTCAAACCATTCAATACAATAATACCATCATAAAGTCATACCATCATACCTTCATACCATCATATACCATCAACACAATCATTTCAACTTTTTTTTTTTTAATCTTTTGGCGCTAAATTATTTAAATTAGCATAACACTGAAATTTCATACAAATGGAAAGATTTGGCGCTGGGACTGGGATGACCAGGCCGCTTCTTTTCTGGAAACCATCGGTATGCCATTTGATTTGGCATTGCATTATCTAACTCCATAAATAATATCAAGATGATTTGCATATCGAGATTGGCGATATAATTATTTAAATTAGCATAGTAGGTACTATAGTTTCCTGAAAAGAAACATCCCGGTCAAATCCGGGTATTATTCTAACCTTAAGGTCCTTTTCTTTAAAATTTAGTATTTTCTTCTATAATTTTCCGTATAGGTTCGAATCCATATAGGGACGGGATGTAAAAGGAATTTTTCATCATCTGATTACGATCGATGATGAAGATGAACACAACTATGACCCCTGTTGAGAGCGCAGAATTCATGGGCCGGCCCACTTTTCATGTCAGTACTATAGGCTGGCGTGAAGTAATGCAATGTGCAGGTGGTTTACGCAAAATGGGCCTATAGCCGTACGCCCTCGATTTGGCTGCTGCGTAAGGTAGGACGTAAAAAGTGAACTGCGAAAGATTTGGGAGTGCCCTGAGCCCCAGAAAAGATTGCAGAGATAGAAACAAACAATTTTCCGTATTTATTCTGTAATAAAATATGTTCAAACTGTTTTTTCTGGGCTAGAGTTAATTATTTTGTATGAAATAATATTGGGTGGGATAACGTTGTAATTTTAGTGTTGCCAGATGATATTTTTTTTCTTTTCTGGGATGAAAGTCTGGGCTAACTTCACATACATGCGTTTTCTTTGCCGTATTGTTTAGTGCGGTACCTTTTTGACGTCATACAGTTATACGACCTCCGATCCGAAAATATTATTAGATTTGGTCTGCGATATGTAAATAAACCAATAAGAATTTTGACATCGACGGCAAAGCCGAATATTCTTCACTATTTGGTGTGATCAGCCCTAGTGTATTATGAGCGGCTCCAACCCAACGAAACTATCACTGCAGAATGCTACCATTAACAATTGATTCAATTGAGCCGAGTATTAAAACCAACACCACCTTTGAAAAACGACAATTCTCGGCCTCATATTGCGAAACCGGTCAAGGATACGTCAGAAGCGCTTAACTGAGATGCCGTATTATACTCGCCATATTTCTAATTCCGATTACTACTTATTTCGATCGATAACTAATGGATTGTCTGAGCAGCGCTTCCAATCTTAAGAGGATACCAAAAATTGGATCGATTCGTGATAGCCTCTAAAGTTGGGTCGTTCTTCCGACGTAGAATCCACCTATATATCGCCTCTTTTAATGTGCGACTTCCGCTTTAAAGTGAGATCTTAGGAAACACAATATGTCCAAACTTTCACGATTCAGTGATGATCGGTTGTTTGTGCAAATTTTTCTAGAACTGGCACCTCCAGTCCTTAAAAAAGGTATATGAATTTTGGGCTTGGTTTTCCTTAACATGCCTGCAGTCACAAAGTATTTTATTTAATTGACTCCATTTTCTACTGTAAACTTTTTACGTTTCTCTGAACTTACTCTATATCTAATTTATAACAAAAATGTGTTATTGTGGTTGTCTACATTATATCAGAAAAGATAAGCTATTAAAAATATAAGTGACAAAGTGACCAAATTGGAAATTGATTTGGTTTGCGGCTTTTTAATGAAGGCCATTTTTTTAATGGCAACATCGAACGACAATGTTGATTTCTATATAAATAGATAATCGTTGTAGGTAATTTAAAATAAAATATTTTGGGTTCGTTTGACAAAACATAATTAAAAATTTAGCTGCGAAATGAATACTGATTGGTCGACGAACGAAGAAATTCAAAGATTTCAAGAATATTTAAGAATACCAACGGTGCATCCAGATGTAAATTATGGTAAACTTCGATTGGTTCTACGCCGATATATAATGATTTATTAACGTAATTTAATTTTTAGAACCGTGCATTGAATTCCTTAAAAACCAAGCCGAAAACCTAAATTTATGTTATGCTGTGTATCGCCCTGGCGGAATTACGAAACCAATAATTGTAATAAAGTGGGAAGGAACCCAGCCTGAATTAACTGCCATTATGTTAAACTCACATATGGATGTAGTGCCGGTGTATGATGAATTTTGGACTCATTCACCATTTGCAGCCCACATTGACACTGAGGGGCGCATTTTTGCTCGAGGTACACAAGATATGGAGTGCAATGGAATGCAATATCTGGCCGCCATTCGTGCTATGAAACGTGAAAACATACGATTAAAGCGAAATGTTTTCGTAACGTTTGTACCCGATGAAGAAATAGGAAGCGTTAATGGGTTAATCGCCTTCGTAAAAACGGTTGAATTTACACAAATGAACGTTGGTTTCTCGATGGACGAAGGAATGGCATCGGAATCGGAGAAATATTTTTCATACTATGCCGAAAGGTCTGGATGGCGTAAATATATTTTTTTCTAATAATAAGTATTCCATTACAATTTTTGTTTTGCTTATATTTATTTAGATGTAACATTCAAAATTTTGGGACCATCTGGACACGGATCATTATTAATAAAAAATACGGCAGCTGAAAAATTTCAATATTTACTTAATAAGTTCATGGATTTTCGAGAAGGTGAAGCCAAGCTATTGGAAAATAATGCTGAATTAACGATAGCCGATGTCACAAGTGTAAATTTAACAATGATTTCATCGGTGGGCGTACAGAAAAATTGTATTCCACCGGAAATGAAAATGCATTTCGATATACGAGTATCAGCAAACACTGATCATGATGAACTTGAAATGACCATGCGACGGTGGATGGAAGAAGCAGGTGGTGGTATTGAACTAATTTTTGATTCAAAATTTCCATATGTTCCGCCCACCCAAATCGTGAATAATCTATTCGTGGAAGCATTTAAAACAGCCGCAAACACATTGTAATATTTCTTAAAGTTTGATAGCAAAATGTTAGCACATATGTATAATTGTTTATCATTTCGCAGAGGGGTCAAAATAGAAATGCGAGTATTTCCGGCTGCCACAGATAATGTAGTAATGCGACAAGTTGGTATTCCAGCAATCGGATTCACAGCAATAAATTGGACACCTGTACTTTTGCACGCGCATGATGAATTCATCCGTGCTGACACATATTTAAGAGGAATCGACATTTGGAAACAGATTATTTTCAATGTGGCAAATTCGTAATTTAGAATAATCATATCAATTGCATTAGAAATATACAGTTTGAATTAATACGAATTAAAGGGATTCGTTTTTATTTCGGGCAATTGGTTCTCTATTTAGGTTAAGTGTAATTTAAAAACTAAAGTTGTGCGTTTCAAGATCAGTTACGTTGATTGACGTTCACACAATAATTAGATCGGACTTCATATTTTAGAAATTAGAATAGTATCATAGTTTAGGTCAAATTGCTAATCGTATCCTGTTAAAAAAATGTTGTTTTTATTTATTACACTCACTATATGTATACAGTATTGTGCAAATTAATGGAATCATAGGCAATTGTTATGATAAAACCGTTTATTCCTTGTAAAATAATATTTTTACAAAATGATACAACTACCATTATGCTAGGTAATAGGAAATATGTTTCCCTTTGGTTTCAATAATTGCTTTTACTCGTTTTGGCATGGACTCCACTAGTTTTTGACAGTTTTCAGAGATCCTCCCATCCCAATACCAAACCTGTATGACCGTTACTATCATCTTTATTTTTGTTTAACTTTGCAAATGGCCCAAAAATTCTCAATAGAGTTCAGATCGAATAAATTCCCGAGCAAATCTAGAACAGTTATCTCTTTATCCTGGAAATATTTCAACATTTCCTTCGACTTGTGGCAAAGTGCTGTTCTATGCAGAGTTCTGTCAAAAAAATGTTGGGGGAGTTTTTCATACATGGAGTTGGATCTTTGGTGCCAATCGAAGACATGGTGAACTTGAAAAGTACCAACCCCAAGGAGGAGCAATTTTTCAACAGGACTCTGCTCCCTGCCACATGTCGAAGGAAACGTTGAAATATTTCAAGGATAAGAAGATAATTTTTCTGGATTGGGCCGGGAATTCACACGATCTGAACGCTATTGAGAATTTATGGGCCATTTGCAAAGTTAGACTGCACTACAAAAACAAAGACGATAGAAGCTAGAAACTAGTGTAGTCTATGCCAAAACGAGTAAAAGCAGTTATTGAACTATAAAGGGGGACATATTTCCTACTAGGTAATTAGCGTAATGGTAGTTGTATCATTTTGTAAAAATATTATTTCCCCAAGGAATAAACGGTTTTATCGTAACAATTGCCTATGATTCTATAAATTTGTACAATTCTGTATATAATCAAAGTAAACTCACAATAAAAAGAAAAAAGTTTGTTTAATTAATGTATGTATTTGAATGAAAAAACTTCATACATATAAATTCACCCTATACACGAAAATGTACAATGAACTATAAACTAAATTACATAACAACTTAATAAACTTTAGAACATAAGTCTCAACATTCTATTTCAACACCCCCACCTGTTTCAGATTTATGTTATTCCTTATAAATTGAAACTGACCTCCAGCCAATGATTTCGTAATAATGTCCGTTAGTTGTTGTTGGATCTGCACGCATTCAATACTGAACTCCTTTCCCAATAGACTCTTAATAAAATGATAACGCACATCTATGTGTTTTGTATTTTTTGTGTGTTAAATCGAACATCGAAAAGGAAACGCACACGGAAATGCTGACATATTATCAAGACGAACATTTCCAGTAGAATGCAAATATTGTGGTCAGATTGAAGCAAAGGAAGGCATCATCGACGTTAGGCTTACACAAGTGCTACCTGACGAAGTGTGGACTGACGAAAAGATCAGGAAAGAGCAACAATGGAAGGAAAAGGAACACCGGCCCACTTGGAGCGAGATCGCGGACAAAACTACCATTGTTAAGAGTAATTGGGTTCAATGGGATAGCCTCTGAATAAAGAATGGGTGTTTAAAACGAATGTGAGAAAGCACGGATGGCGAAGTGAAGCAATTATTGCTGGTGTTACCGAAGAGCCGGATTGCGGAAATCCTGAAAGAGTATCACGGAGAGTGGGGTCCACCTAGGAATTAATAAAACACTGACCAAGATTCGTCAACGATTCTATTACGGGCAGGATGTAGACGATCTGTGATAGAATGGTGCCAAAAATGTCACCAATGTGCAGCGGTGAAGGGACCCAGACGTAAAAGTCGTGGAACAATGAAACAATATAACGTTTGAGCACCATTCGAGAGAATTGCAATGGATGTAGCGGGACCATTTCCCACCACCGAGACCGGCAATAAATATGTGCTAGTGGTAATGGATTATTTCAGCAAATGGCGAGAGGTGTACCCCTTACCCACTCAAGAGACAACAACAATAGCTGATGCCGTGGTCAACAAGTTTTTTTATTAAATGCTGGCAATGGCTTTATTCTTGAATCTTTAGTCTTGAAATTTAAGTCTTAACCAATATTGATACTTATTGTTAGGGATCACAATTTAATTATTATTTTTTTATTTATTAATAATGTGGATAGAAAAATTTAATAAATAATAAGTTTAGATTATATGTACTTATATTTATAATAAAAACATTTAATAAATCTACAGATTCACAGGTTCATCAGTCAGTGTGGATCTGTTTTTTTCAGTCGCCTAAATCGCTGCTGATTTAGTATATCTCTGGACAATTCGTTGGTATGTGCTTCTAGTTTTGAGTAATATTTCGAACTGAATTCTTTAATTGTTTCTTTAATGGTTTTAATCCCAAGGTCGTCATGTATATTACTTGTAGTGTTCCATTGGAAACAATTTGCTACTGCTAAGTATTTGTGAGTATGTCCAATGGAACGCGAATTTTCATGACAGTAGTAAAACACAACCTCAATTTAAATAAAACTGATAGATTTTGACAAAAAATACGTTGTTTCATTAATAATAATTAATAATAGTAAGTAATAAAACATTAAACAACAAAATAATTAAAATATTTTTGCGATTTAAAAATTGCCGTGTCGCATCACAACTTACTAAATTTTTGCAAAGAATGCCAGGTACGTTGTATGGAATGTATGGAAATGTTTCAAAATAAAATACTACAAGTTTATAACTAAATTAACATTATTTACAAAATCGATGCATTTATCAAATGAACCAAAAGGCACACCGTGGTTGGATTAGGGTTAAAAAAATGACATTCCACACAAACAAAATTAGTATAGAGCTATCTATTAGAATTTTTTAAACTAAAATCCCACTGCCATTAATTTTGTGCGTAACTACTTCTCAACTACACCATCGTTTGAGCATGAGTAGTTGCGAGTAGATACAAGTACTTGTGAGTAGTTTACTCATTCCAATGGAACACAGCAACTATTTCGAATGTGCCACGGAGCACTTTCCAAAAATGAGTGTATATTTTACACTTTTAGTGTGGACCTGGTAAAAATAGTTGTAAACAAACCGTAAGATTCCTAAGCACTCAACAACAATTTTTATTTTATTTTATAACTATGTAATAAATTTAAATTAAAAGTGCACTTTTTTATCACAAATTACAATATTTACATCACAATTTTAATTTCGTTTTATGTAAACCAGAATAAAACTTCCCGATGAAATGAAATTCCCGGTAATTTGTTGCGAGTATTGTTACGACATTTTCTGATTAAACACATCATTTTTCATAAATTGTTTTTAATAGTTTTTCACAAATAATAATTAATTATATATCTGTGTTCCATTGGCTTGAGTAAACTACTCACAAGTACTTGTATCTACTCGCAACTACTCATGCTCAAACGATGGTGTAGTTGAGAAGTAGTTACGCACATAATTAACGCCGGAGGGATTTTAGTTTAAAAATTCTAATAGATGGCTCTATACCAATTTTGTTTGTGTGGAATGTCATTTTATTAACCCTATTCCAACCAAGGTGTGCCTTTTGGTTCATTTGATAAATGCAAATGCATCGATTTTCAAAATAATGTTAATTTAGTTATAAACTTGTATGTATTTTATTTTGAAATATTTTGTCCTATTCAGATCTTAAAAAAAAAATTTTTAAATTGTTCTAATACACTCCCGAGCAACTGAATCGACTAGACCATCAAAACGCATTTTTTTTTTTTTAAATGGCTGGGTCGATTTTCGAAAAACAACCGTCTTTTGACAGCCTAGTATTTTATCGTTTCAAGGATACCTTTATCATTAAAATCCATACAGTACTTTTCAAATTAAAGCAGTCTTAGCAAAATGCGATGTTTCGGTGAAAACAATTGGCGTGATGCAATCTCCTGTATAATGCCACGTTGACCGATATTTGTCCTTACTTATGTGTCAGACGTTGACCTGAACAAATCTCTACCAGTTTAATTCATAGTTTCCTTAAAATCATGGATACCACTCCAGAAAAATCCGCACAAGTTGTTACTTTATTGCAAGAAGGACGCAATCAACAAGAAGTCGCTCGTCAGCTTAACATGAGACAATCTGCTGTGTCAAGAGTATTCAGAAGGTTTCAGGAAACTGGTACCTTCAATCGAAGACCACAAACCAGCCGGTTTCGGTGTACATCAGAGAGGGACGATCGATTTATCGTCCTAACTTCACTGCGAAATCATCATCTCAAGGGCGTCAATGTTCAGCAGGAGCTAAGACAAGTTCGAGATGTAGCTGTTAGTCAATGGACAGTAAGAAGACGCTTAAAGGAAGCCAACCTCACTCCAAGACGGCCCGCTAGAAGCCAAAAATTGACAACACGCCACCGCAAACAGCGACTCGAATTTGCTCGCGAACACATCAATTGGAACATAGAGCAATGGACGTCCGTTCTATTTACTGACGAGTGCAGAATATGTCTCCGTGGTAGTGATATGAGTGACCGGGTCTACCGGCGTCCAGGAGAGCGATTTTCGCAGTGCTGTTTTGCTGAAACAGTCTCATACGACGGCGGTTCGTGTATGGTGTGGGCTGGCATATCGTTTGAGGGAAAAACAGATCTTGTTTTCGTACCTGGTGGAGGCCGTGAAGGAGGTCTGACCGCTGAACGATATATCGAGGGCATTCTCTTGGATCATGTAGTGCCCTACGCAGGATATATAGGGGAAGATTTCATATTGAGGCATGACAATGCCCGGTGTCACACAGCTCGAACCACTCGACAGTTCTTGGATGAGATCGGACTCGAGACGATGAGGTGGCCAGCACTCAGTCCAGACATGAATCCAATTGAGCATTTATGGGACGAACTAAAACGGAGGGTCCGAGCTAGAAATCCGGTACCATCTAACATCAGTGACCTGAAGATTGCGTTAGAGGAGGAGTGGGGTGCGATACCCCAAGTATTTGTCAAAAACTTAATAAGGTCAATGGGGAACCGCATGCGAACCATTGTAGATGCAAGGGAGGGTCATACTTATTATTAACCAATAAAATTATTTTTGTTTTGTTTGAGTTTTTTGTTGTAATTTAATTTTAAACACCCCCAATATTTTTTGCTTAATCATCAATTTTGGTTGCGTTTTCATTCAAAATTCATTACAAAAAAAGTACTAAACCAATTTTCATAAAAATAGTGTCATTTTAAAGCAAAAATATCAGGCTTTCAAAAAAATAATGTCTTATGAAAATCGGTTTGACCGTTCTAACAAAAATCGCCCTTATGTGAGCGCTTAAGGTTTTAGTCGATTCAGTGGCTCGGGAGGTTCTTTTTAATAGTTTTCCACAAATAATAATTATGTTAATTACAATATGATCAAAAAGTACTGGGAATTTGTAATTTAAATGAACCGCTCTCGACCGATTCTGATATTTTTTTTTTTTTTAAGTTGGTAGATCCTATACTGACATCTGTGTGTAACTTGAGTGGGATCAGATGATTAGTGTTTGTTTGTCAGCTGTTCATAATAGACAAGTTTTTGTATTTTGTCGCATTTTAACATGAACAATTTTATTGAGCAAAGATTTTGCTTGAAATTTTGTGTTTTGAACGGAATTTCTTGTGCTGAATCGTTGAAAATGTTGCAGAAAGCCTTTGGGGAGTCTGCTCTATCAAAAACCAGAGCATATGAATGGTATAAAGTGTTTATAAATGGTCGTGAAGTGGTTGAAGACTTGCCTCGTTCTGGACGCCCTTCCACATCGAATACCGATGAAAACGTTGAAATTGTGAAGAAAGCTGTGCTTGAAAATCGTCATGTGAGTGAGAGATTGCTAGTGATCTTAACATCTCATATGGAACCGTTCAGCACATTGTTGTAGATATTTTTTGCACCACGATAATGCGCCGTCACACAAAGCGCGAAATTGCGACAGATTTTTTGACCAAACACAGCGTAAATATCCTTGAGCAGGCACCGTATTCACCCGATATGGCTCCATGCGACTTTTTTCTCTTCCCTCGACTTAAATTACCACTTCGTGGAAAAAGGTTTGAATCTCTGGAAGCCATAAAACAAAATGCGATGAAGGAGCTGACGGACATCCCAGTTTCGGCCTACCGAAAATGCATGGATGATTGGGTTAAGCGTTGGCACATGTGTGTTGCTTCAGATGGATGTTATTTTGAAGGAGATAAAATAAATTTGCCCGAAAATTAACACAAACTTGTTTTATTTACAAATTCCCGGTACTTTTTGATCATACTGTATATGTTTTATGTATACACTTTTTGTAATTGTTTTGTTTTATTTGATAATTTTTAACTTTCGCGAAACTGCGCAAAATCACAATAAAAACTAAATGGTTTGTTTACAAAAAAAAAAGAGCATAAAACATAATAGATATATAATCCTCTCTCTCCAACTGCTTACATGAAAAAGACGGAATTTCCTATGGTAATTTGTTGTTGTTTTCACTTGTTTCAGCTCTATCTTTTTATGTCTATGGTGTTTTCAACAAACAAAACAAAACAAAAACAAGTTTTATCAGCAGGCAACTCTGAACAATTCAAAAACTGTCACAAAGAATAACCTTTCCGCTTTTTATTCGAAAATTACACAAAAAAATTTTGTTTCACATTGAACGTTCTTTAAAAAACTGCTATGAAAGACATAAACCATCTGCTTAACGAATTAAAACTAGTTAATAATACAATGGAATATAATAAGGATTTTGATTTAATTAAATCAGTTATAAATTATACGAATGATTATATAAAACCAATCAACAAAATACAATATCGTGGAGGTAAGTCATGCAAACGTTTTTTCTTGGCTTACATTTATTTTAAAATATGATCTAATCCTAACTGAACTATGTCTTAAAATCATGGCTTAGAGTAAACAATGTGTTTAATGATGTAATTTATGCAAATCTCTGTGTTGTTTAGGTAACGAGGGCTTTATACTAGATGTGACCAGCCGAATACTGAGGCATTTACGGATTCAGAATTATATCAATGATAAAAAGGAAATAAATCCAGAGTATGAAAATGAATTGAGGAAAATTACATTTTTCATGATATTAAATACTGAGGCTACATATCCACACGATTTGCAAAAGGATAACGCGATTGCTTGTGTCCTGAATATTATGCCACAGTTGCCAAAATGTTTAATCGTGAATTGTTTATGGGGCTTGAACCTCGACATATTTTTTTACGAAATTATTATGTACTCACCTCATTGGCTATCAATGGAATTTTTCAGTGAAATCAATATTTTTCTCAAATATTTGGATCCGTACAAAGGGCTTCTATCGGCTAAACAACTTATCAACGCCATTTACATGTATATTGTTCGGTCTGATTTCATGATTATGGAGCCCAGTGATCGGCGCCGAATCTACGATAAATTTACCGTAGTAATTTATGAACTATTGCGACAATTCTTTAGTCCGGAGTACAGTGAAATAGATGAATTAGATCAAGAAAAGCGAGATGATTTTCCCAACTATCTAGGGTATGTAATGAAGTATCTATCAGAAACTGTACTCCAGTCTTTCTATTTGTATAAAAATAAACCAAAATTTGAAATTCCCGAGAAATATAAAATTTATAATATTTTGGGTGACGTGTGTCGCCGGGTCGATAATCACAGTGAAATCTATTCGATGGAAGTAGGTTTAGCTCTACTTAAAATAAACAATATCCTTTTGAATTCCCTGAAATTGAATGGTATGAAGGTCACTCTGGATTATTTCGTGCACTGGGTTGAAATCAATATAGAAGAAGATCGAACTTTACAACAGGATATTGGCGAGAATTTATTTCAAATTATTGAAATCATTAATATTGAACAAATTTTCGATAAAACAATCATTTCAATTTTACAACAAATTGCCATTAAGCCAAAAACTTTAGAGGAACAAGTACGGGAAGCCACACTTGGAGATATTATGAAGGAAATTGATAGTCTAGCGGATGAAGATACGACTAAAATCAAGTGGATGAGCGAATTTATAAAACGGGGCTATTTAGTAATCAATAATTCAGAGTGTCTTGAAACGATGGAGCAAAATATTCGATCGATTTCTACCGAATCTATAAAACTTCTGCTCAAAGCATTCGAAGAAGATGAACTAGAGTATGAAGATAAAATTAAAGAAATTATTATTAAATCATTTCAACAACAAGACAACGATGACAATTCTCTCGATATATTAGGCCATTTAATCGGTAATTTTGGCAATGATGTCGATATTTTTCAAATCGAAGATGATCAAGCTTATACCCGGCAGCTAACTGAACTTTTTAATAAAATTCACACAGAATCATCAATCAGTTTTAAGAAATATAAGATTTTCCTACTGAAAAATCCGAAAAAATTCTACAACTATATATGGGAAAACCTTTTCAGCTCCAGTGACATAACTGATAATAATTTACTGATTTTTAATGAAATTTTCATGAAAACGAAACAAATTTATGAGAACACGTATTTCGAAGAAAATCTCGAATATATTTTCAGTGCCAATTTACAAAATATATCGAATCAATTTATCGAGCTCATTTTCCAATTTTACACGAACAGTTTTCTTGATAAGAGATATTTCGTAAAGGAGATTTTGCTAAAATTTTTACTAAACGCGCTGCACAGCGAAACCGAAAATTTTATGAAAATTAATATGTTAATAACCATTTTGTTAAAAATATTCCGTGATACGGATCGTGACGGTACCGAGCTAGAAATTGTTCCAATTCTTATTATTTTTGGTGGAATTATGGAAAAATTTCGATGGGATCTTGTAGAGTACAATAAACAGTATGAAGAAATTTTATACAAATCGATAGAAACGGTTAATGTATTGCAGGCGAATTTGTTGACCAAGCAGAAAATTACAGGAGAAAAATTACTCTGGATTAAAACAAAATTAGCCGGATATAAACGAATTAATTTGTACTATTTCCAAAATTTGCTTAATTCGGATAATTTGGATTTCTGTACTTTTTTGCAAGCACAGAATATGACGAAAGATGATAATATTGGATTTTTATGCGAGGTAAGTATTGTTTATTATGTTAAATTCTCAAAAGTTAAAATTCTAATTTGTATTCCTTAATGCTTTCTAGGTATAAATTTTTGTTTCTAATAATTGTCCAAATTCAAATTTTTAGAAATAAGCTAGCACTATAATAGTTTGATAAAATTGTATTTGTTTGATTGATTTCAGAATTTAGTTCGATGCACGTATGACGAAATGGAAATTATCTATAAAAATCCGAAATATCAAACCCATTTTGGCGATGCAATTTTATTAATCTCGATTATCGTAAAAAAATCAAATAATTTGAATACATCAATAAATTGTTTGCAACAAATTTTCTTAAATTATATAAAAATCTTAAATAACGTAAGTATAAAAATATTATATATTTATTATTAAAAATTAAACAAAGTTTAAATTTATTAATCAGTCAATTAGCCACATTATCGACTATGAAGATGTTCGGATGAAAATTTTTAATGAAATCTGTAATATCCTTATTGGACTACCGGAAACAATTTATGATTCATTATTTTTGTTTGCGAATCAGATTTTAATAGAGCTGTATCAAAAGATTGCTGCAATTGTTGCCGATGATCCGGATGCGTGTGGCCCCAATAAAGCAGTTAAATTAAAAAAGAAATTGGAAAAAATGCCAAACTGTGAAGGCAAAATGATTTTATTGAATAAAATATAAGTCTAAAATCGATCGAATTCTTTGTTTTATTTTAATTAAGATCATCGGTACGTCGAATAACCATAAGGGCTCAGCAGTAGTGGAACATGATAATGTTCGTTCAGATTTGCTACATTCAATATAATCTCAATGAGAGGGTAAAATGAATTGATGCCATTCTTTTCAAAATATTCATTAACATGGAATTGTAATCGATAATATCCTGTGGCGAAATTGTATGTTGCCAATCGTTGCGGCACGTATTCGACAAAATTCCACTAAAAATTACAAACGTACCTGAAAAAACAACAACAACTCACTTTCCCTCTATGGGAAAAACACGAATTTATCTAAACATTATAAATTTCCGTATTTATTGAATTTTTGTCAACAAAACTTCGTTGAAAATAATCATTTAAATAATATTTAAGTGTTAATATTGTACAAAACTAAAATAAATTATAAATAACTAAATGGTTCTAAACGAATGGATTTATATCAGACCTCGAACAAAACATTCCATGTTGCAAGAAACAAAATCATCAATATAAAAATCTAAAAAAAATCACTTACCGCTTGAAGAAAGTCGGAAAGGCCTGACAGTTTCCCTCGAACAGTATAGTAGCTGTAAACAAAATGTTATCTCGATCGCCTGCTATCAAGCAATATGGATCGTAAATTCGTTCACTTATCACACTGACAAACTTAAATCACAATTAGAACTCTAATAAGAACATTTTGTCTATTTTTCTTTTTCAATCTAATCTAGGTACCTAATAACAAAATTGACCACCATAATCAGCATTATAACACTGAATAACAAAAGCTTGTTTATACATTAAATTATAGATTTTTTTTTTAGTTTTTTTGAGATTAAGAATTAATTCACGAATTTAATGAAATTTGTTTTTCTTTTGGTAAAAGCTTTTTTAGAATAACAAAAAAAAAAATAACACAAACACAAAACAGATGATAGTCGAGATCAGCACAGATAACGATGCTTACTGCCGATAGCGTGACCACAAAAGTATCAGTATTATGTGTATTATCCACAAATCGAACGCACTTCTATTTATCCCTTGAATCGGGAGCACAGCTTTTGTAGAAGGTGCAGAAACTTGTTTTAATGCCTATCGGCTTACTCGACCACGTTACAATAACAAAATTACGGTTTAACCGCTATGAAATCAGCAAAGTATACGGCCAAAACAGCTGTGAACGGGAATTCGTATCCTAAATATAATAAAACAACACTTGAACTTCCAGAATTACATAATTTTAGAAATAAATAAACCACATTACCTTAATATTCAAACTAATTAAGTCAAATTATGCGCTACACGCTATCCAATTATATACATAATTTAATTTTTAGAAATTAAATCTCCTTCGATCGCTGTTAGATATTTATCTATTTTTGACACAATGTGACAACAGGACAACACTCACTAATCGACCAAAATTTCCTAACTGATTTTAATAATGCAAAAAAAAAAGAACTGACGAATGGAAAAGTTTAAAAAGCGCCTTAAGCGGACAATAGTGAAATATGTGATAGCCTGTAACAAAAATTTGCTATATGAAGTTATGTATATGGAAATAATATTATCTACCTATTTAAAATACATTTTTATTTATGAAAATAGTAAAGATTGGAAAATTGAATTAATCCCATATGCAGCTTAAAGTGTAATTTTTGTATATCTGATTCATTTGTGACATTCTTATCATTCTAAATAAGAGAAACTTGTACTTAAAAATTGCAAAAATTTCAAAGTAAACAGTGTTACTAAAAACATAAATGTTTTATAAATATTAAATTTTAGATTGTATTAATAAGCCAAAGCGTAGCAACTGTGGTCTAATACAGCTCCAAAAATATTTATTGACCCAAAAAATGCCCCAAATGAATCAGATATACTAAAATCACGCTTTAAGCTACATATGGGATTAATTCAATTTTCCAATCGTTACAATTTTCACAAATAAAAATGAAACTTAAATAAACGATATTTCCATATAACTTCATTTAGCAAATTTTTGTAACAGCCTGTCACATATTTCACTATTGTCCGCTGGAGCACACCGTTCCATTCGTCCCAACTGCAATATAAAATTACTCGCAAGATATTTTGGTACATTCGATCTTCAACATTTAACACCATCTCTACCATAGTACCACATAGGTAATTATTTTGGATGTATGTATATACATATATGCGCGACTCTACAATCCTTCTGTAAAATTTCAAATGATTGATCGTTTTGAAGAAACTGGTTCAGTGGAAGGTCGTAGACCGTATCAACATGTTCATCCAGTTCGTACTCCTGATGGAGTGGCAGCTGTTAGTGAAAGTGTTCGTAATGAACCAAGCAGATCAACCAGGCATCGTTCACAAGAACTAAACCTTGATTTCCATTTGCATCCATACAAAATTCAACTACCTAATTCAAACATTGAGGTCACCAGACCATTTACATAAATTGTCGTCGTTTTGTAAATTGGATGCTTGAACGAAACGAAGGTTTTTGATCAAAACGTACGTCAATAAGCAAAATTTTCGAATTTGGGGAGCGGAGAATTCTCATGTTATTCACGAAGCAGAACTTTATCCTCCGAGAGTCACTGTTTGATGTTATGGGTTTTTCTTTGAGAACGAACAGGAAAATGCCCTTACACTCTTACAGTGAATGGGGAACGTTATCGCAACATGTTAACTGGTTTTTTGTGGCCCAAATTGAATGAATTGCGTGTCAACGACCTTTCGTTTCAACAAGACGAAGCGACATGCCACGCAAATCGTGCAACAATCCATTTATTGTCAACAAAATTTGCTGATCGCATAATTTGAAGAAATTGTGAAGTTCCTTGACCACCAAGAAGCCCGGATTTAACACCACTTGATTATTTTTTGTGGGATTATTTGAAAGGTAAGGTTTATGCTAATCATCCACCAACAATTCAATAAATTAAAAACAACATTCGAGCTGAAATTGAGATCATTGATCCGCTTTTATTGGACAAAGTCATCGACAATTTTGATGTTCGGATGAAGGTCTGTAGACGAAGCCGTGGTGGGCATATGAACGATATTGTTTTTCATACATAAATGGCATAGAACCACCTTTTATTATCAATAAAAAAATTTGATTTTTCATCCCAAAATGTGTTTTATTTTCAAATAGAAAAAGGACTAAATGGCCCACCCTTTTCTGTATTTGTCTCTTCTTGTTGGTGAGTGGTGACAGTAAAAGTGATAGCTATTAGCTAATAGCTACAGTATGATCACAACACACAAACGGCGCAGTGGTTAAAGCTACGGCGGTTGGATTGGGAGGCACCGGGTTTGAATCACTATATAGGGGGCGGGATGCAAAAGGGATTTTTCATCATCTGATTACGATCGCTTTTGACAACGATGAACATATCTATGAGCCCCTGTTGAGAGTGCGGAATCCATGGGCCGACCCACCCCACCTTTCATGTCAGTACTATAGGCTGGCATGAAGCAATGCAATGTGCAGGTGGTTTAAACAAAAGCGGGTTTATAACCGTAAGTCCTCGAGTTGGCTGGCACGGCGTAATGTAGGACGAAAAGGGAACTGAGAAGGAGTTGGGAGAGCCTTGAGCCTCAGAAAAGATTGCAGAGGAGATATAAAGACAACAAAAAATAAAAAAAGGTAAAGTGATAATCACTATAACGAAATGTCAATTTTGAAAAAGTGATAGGTGATTGTGATCACTTATCAACGTTATATGGAATCCCACCGCAGATTTACTTTGAAAACCGCAAAATTAATCGTTATCGCATACGCGTTATTCAAACACCACACACATTCATTGTATTTAGCATCCTCTGACTTCAAATGGTGGTATATTATCGTAATTTTCAAATTAGTTTATCATAAATCGTTGGAACGTTAAGACTAAGTAGATACGTTTACTGTAAACGATAACGCAATGAATCCGGATTGGGCAAATAATAAAGAAATTGAAATATTTCGAGAATATCTGAGAATACCCACTGTTCATCCAGATATAAATTACGGTAGGCCATTATACTGACCTTCCCAATCACCAATTTGAAAATATTTTTTTTTGTTTCTTTCAGATGAATGTATTGAATTTCTTAAGAAACAGGCATTGGAATTAGATTTATCTTATGATGTTTATTATCCCGGTGGTATTACTAAACCATTATTAGTCGTCAAATGGGTTGGAACACAACCAGAGCTTCCAGCAATTATGTTAAACTCGCATACGGATGTGGTGCCTGTTTTCGAAGAATTTTGGACATATCCACCATTTGCCGCTCATATGGATGATCAAGGTCGTATTTATGCGCCCGGTACACAAGATATGAAATGTAATGGTACGCAATATTTAGCCGCAATTCGGGCTTTGAAACGTGAAAATATACGTTTAAAGCGCACCGTTGTACTAACATTTGTGCCAGATGAAGAAACAGGAGGATTTAATGGAATGAATCCGTTTATCAAAACAGACGAATTTAAAAATTTGAATATTGGATTCGCTTTGGACGAAGGAATGGCTTCAGCAAAAGAAGAGTATTTAGTATTTTATGGCGAGAGAACTGGATGGCGTATAGTAACATATTTTAATCTTATTTTCACCAATTAATAATCGTATTTTTTTTTATCTAAATTTAGACATAACGTTCAATATTTCGGGTCCATCCGTGCACGGATCATTACTAAATAAGAACACAGTTGGCGAGAAAGTTCAATATCTTCTGAATAAATTTACGGATTTTCGAGACAGTCAAGCCAAACTTTTAGAAGATAATCCAGATTTAACTCTAGGAGACGTTACAACTGTAAATCTAACAGTTATGTCGGGTGGTGTACAGCACAATATTGTTCCGCCGACGATGAAATTACACTTCGATATACGGATATCGCTAGAAATTGATCAACAGAAATTTGAAGCTGATATTCGACGATGGATGAACGAAGCTGGAGATGGCATTGAACTGGTTTTCGATTCAAAATTTCCATTTATTCCACCGACTCCCATTGTCGGGAATTCATTCGTAGATGCATTTAAGAATGCAACTGATCAACTGTACGTAAGATTGCGGCCCTAGACATAACGTTTAGTTTTGAAACATTGTGCAAGACAAAATGTTTTGAGTTGTTTGCTTTCCTTTGCGTAAGTTCATCGACACATTGTTGCGTATACCAATGAAATATTCAGAAAACTGAGCCTAAATGGCAACAATAGTTTTTATTGTGTATGTAGGCGATGACTTGTATAAGTCCAAATGCCAAACGTTATGTCTTGGGCCGACTTAACATGCTCGCCCATAATATGTATAGTTAATTCGTAATTGGAATAATATTTTATTTATTTTTATTTTAGCGGGCTTAAAATTAAAATGCGAGTGTTTCCGGCCGGTACAGACAGTCAAGATTTACGAGGAGTTAGTATACCAGCGATTGGATTTTCGGCTATGAATTTTACTCCAGTACTATTTCACACGCATAACGAGTCTATCCTGGCAGACACATATTTGAGAGGAATTGATATTTGGAAAAAAATCATATCTAATGTGGCCAATTCTTAACTGCAAAAAAATATGTACCTATGTATATGTAATTCATCTTTTATACAATAAAATTGTGCTATAACAAAGTCAGGCTTTTCCAATTTTACCAGGCGATATTTAAATTTCTGAATACGAATAATTCTCACAAACACCAAACTATATATTATGTACCTATTGTATTTGCAGGACTTTAACATGGTTTTGTAAAACCGATGCTTCTATAACAGGCTTTGGTTGGTGTTCCGAATTAAATTCGCTCAATCAATTAAAACAATTCAAAAGTGCATTTTTCCAATTTTTTTTTCTTATAATTTAAATCAATAATTCTTTTTGTACAGATAAATTAAATTATATTTTATAATAAAATAATCATATTTAAATTAAACATAATTTTTTATTAAAACTATTTCGTTAACATTTTACGTTATGTACTATTAAATAATTCGGCCAAAATGTTTTTTCGAACACTATTTTTGTTGCATTTAGCAATTTTTAATAATTTTAACAGTGTACACTGTACAGTACCTACGTATATTGTACACTTGCAATAGCTTTTCGTCTGATTTTCAAACCGCCATCACAGAAGAGAAATTTATGAATATTGTATTTTGTTGCTGTTAAAATTATTAAATTGATAAAATGATAATACATATTTATTTATAGATTAACTAAATATTAATTAGGTTATTATAGATTATTAATTGTGATAAACATTTTAGTTAATTTTTGAAATAGCCCTCGTTCGTATCAGTTTACCTCAGATTTTAATGTGGTAACAGTTTATGCGGTCAGAACAAAAACTAAAACATGTTCGTGTATGGATGTGTGTATGAGATTTTTTTTATGCGATTCTAATTTCTAATCTTATAAATATAAATAAAATTATAATTTATTTTTAAACTCGTAAAATTTCACATGCTTTATTATAACATATAGCAATCCAGTCGGGTTGGGTCGCGCCCCATTGTATTTGATTTACTTCACCTTCGGCCGCTGTATAGGCTAGTATTGGATCCTCAATTGCACGAGGCATTTGCTGTATGTCCCAAATGAGTGCTTGGTGGTCATCACCAGCAGTGCATATATGGCAAGAACTGGAAACATAGCTACAAATGAATATATCCATGGTAAATATCATGATGGGTTTTATACATACCTATGTGGTGCCCATGCTATACCATTAACGCATGCTCGGTGATTAGACAGTCGCGCAACTGGTGCACAGGGTACTCGTACATCTAGGATAATAACCTCGCACGAATCCATAGCTACTGTTGCTAAATAGTTTGGATCTTGCTTGTTCCAAGCTAATCTCAATAGGGGTGTATGCGTTGGGTCTTCATATATTATCGTTGAATGTTCTAAATGTCTTAGGTCAAACATACGAACTGATCCATCTGCCCCGACCGACGCAAACATATCTCGCCCACCACCGGCTCTCGAGAATGCTATATCGTATACTTCTTTGTCATGTGCAATTAGTTGTGTTTTAACATGCCCCGTCACCATATTGACTCGGCCCAGTGGCTGCCCCGTTTCAAGACCCCAAATTGTGCACGTTGTATCTATGGACGATGTACCTACTAAATTAGGATCCACCTCATTCCAATCGAATGATGTTAAAGGTGCACAGAAATCACTATTCTTATTATTATTTAAAACACATTCTAGGCGTGTATCTGGTTCACCCGCACGCCACACTCGCAAGTAATCACCACTTGTTGCTAGTAAATCAGGGAATATACCTTTTGAATCTGGTATCCACATGATTCGTGTGGTCGGATAAGGATGATCAAATGTACTTTTAGCACTAAATTCACTGGTCTCTTCATCTAAACTAATTATTTGAACTTTATTGTTGTATTCCTCGATAAAACTACCTAGCGCCAGACGAAATCGCTTGTCTGGTCGAACACTCCAGTTCATCGAGTACAATGGCCAAGGGGCTACATATTTATAAATTTCCTTCCGTTTTCCCGATGACGAAGACATCTTCCCAATGATTAATTTGATCAAAATGTGTATTGTGTATATTTATGTTCAAATTTTACTTGAGATTTTTTCGTTCTATCAAATGTTAATGACCGAATTATATAAATATACAAAATAAAAATAAAGAAAAAATAACAAAAAACCACTTAAAAAACTTGTTCACATCGTCCTTAAGAAAATCTAATTGAAACACAATAATATACAAATATATAAAGAAAATAAATTTAAGAAAATAAAGAACTTGAATTTTTTTTTTCTTGGCTTCTTGTCAAAATATCACACAAAACACAATACACTGTACCGCTGTAAATATATATAAAAAAAATGTTCTATTGTTTTGTTTTGGTCAAAAATTCCAATTTTTCACCTAGAATCACATTATTCTTAATTAATTTAACTATGAATCGATTCACAAACTGTTTATTAATAAATTAATTGTATTTTCACTTTGTTATATTACGAATTTATTTGAAAATTATTTAATTTATTTGTAGCAAGCACATTTTTTTGTTTATCAACTCTCGAACGGCAAAGAAAAATGTCTACTGCAACAGTGTGAAGTTTGCTAAACTTCAATTTTGTTTTATTCAATTTAGGGAGGCGAACCTCTATTAGCAGAAATTCTTTTACCGACCCAATATTTTTTATTTGTTTGCCAAATTAATGTAGAGTTTATTTTTGATGCAATTTGATTATATAAAACTTGGTTTATTATGGTTGTGTACCGTAATCTAATCAACACAAAGAAGGATGTTGGAATAAATTGCACAGACCCAGCGGAAAATATGCCACCATCCATACGAATTAAATTTTTGTATAAGAAATACGTTTGTTTTATTTTTGCTGGTTTACAATGTGTTTGGAAGATAAAAATAGTACATATTAGAATTTCGTAGATTGACAGCATGTTGACTAATAAACCAATTTGTGATATGTCAATGTCATAACCTTCTTGTACGACATTTCGTTTAATTTTGCTACATCTAATGACAGATAAAGGACATGTCTAGACTTGTCGGCTGTTTTCCAAACGAATACTTATTTGTGGAACCCAATCCTGGCGAGGTGACTTATTTTCCAGCTCTTTCTTACAAAAACAATCTAAATTGTTTGTGAATTTGTGTATGAAAATTTGTCTAAAGTAGTGTGATATAAGAAAATTTGCTTTTGGAAAAGGTATTTATAGCGTGCTCGTTGATAGTACCATATATTATAGAGTATATATACGCCATAACCTACTTTTACTATGGAAAAATTTGGACTAATTTTTGTGACCTTCATTTGAAAATACGGGAGGTTTTATAGTGGTTTGAAACATGACAGTGTACAAAATGGCGAAGCTACATAGTTAATTGTTGTGTGGCTATCTTCATCATGTCAAAAAATACGGGAGGAAAAAAAAATCGTTTAGTCCACGTAATGGCGTATATATATACTCTATAATATATGATAGTACCGCAGAATATGTTTATTCTGTTGTTTATTATTCTGTGATAGTACGTACTACTTAGCGTGCTCGTTGATAGGACAATAGTACACTTGGGCTACTCTTACTCCTAGCATGGACACACAATTTACCAATTTATTTACACCACTCCTTACAATTGTTCGTTTAATTTGTACTATGTAGATATATTTTTATATTTATGATTTAGTGGTAGTCCATGTACTCGGTTGAGAATGATGTGAAGGATCGAGATTAAAAATCATTTTATTCGTAAACCCTTTGTGTTGGGGGACAACTTTCCTTATTAATCGCCGAATCCTCCCTTACTCCAGAGAGCTCAGGATTTTCGATGTAAAATGAAGCCTGTCAATAGTGATTTTTGTACGCTCTCCATTTACCTTCATGTCGACAAATTTTCGTAACGCTGCATTAGCGGGAAAGGACCTGTATAAGGCGGTTGTAATGGCTTACGCAAGGAATCCGTTCGTAAGAAAACGTGTATACAAGACTTCAATTCTTGGCTCATAAAAATCTTTTCTTGACCATGTCGTTTAGTGAAACTAAACTTGGAGAGATTTCTTCAAAATGATCTTTTAATGCTTTAACGAACTCACTTTGAGTAATCAAAGGTTTGGTTGAATTGAGGAATTATCCCGTAATGCGCAGCGAAGTGCCATAACCCAACTCCGCCGAGGTAGTATCACAGAATACCCACAAGCGACATAACGCGGTTTTTATATGGCGAAAAGTGGACTCATTTTTTTGACCTTGGTTTATAGAAGGTAAAATTTTCGGTGTTAAATTATCGTTCAGTGGCTGAAAATTCAAAATTAACATGTAAAATATAAGGTAAGAGCAAAAATTTCTTGGTCCACGTAATTTCGGTTCTGGTTGTTTATTATTCTGTGGTAGTATCGAGGTCATATCGCGGTGTGTAGTTCGTAGCCCCAGGAAAATTGAAGAAATATGAATGTCCAATCAGGCCGATTGTAGCTCATGATGGACACCTTCAAGGTCCGATGCCAACGTTCAATCATCCCATTACATTTAGGATTATAACTGTTGGTTCGTTTCCTTTCAAACCCTAATAGTGCTGCCAATTCCGAGAAAAGTTGGGACTCATATTGTAGTCCCTGATCATTAACTATATACCCCGAATCTTGCGATCCACACAGAGTAGACTGCAAATGCCAATGGCTTCGACCCAACGTGTATATCGATCAATAAGCGTAACGCAATACCATTGATTATTAGAGATTGGTAAGGGACCCACAATATCCAAATGGATCTCAGAAAAACGGCTAAGTGTAGGGTTGAAGGTCTCGTCGTGCCTTGGTATGTCTAACGACTTTCGCCTTTTGACAGGAGATGCAGTTTCGAGCCATGTTTATTTTATCCTTATTAATATTTGGCCAGATAACATTTTCTGTTAAATTTTTTACTGTTGCTTTAACTCCCGGGTGTGATAAGTTTTGAAAAGAGCTGAAAACCTTTTTTCTAAAATTTACAGAAATAAAAGGACGAGGTTTCTTTGTTGAAACGTCACAATTAATACAGTACCTTGTATGAATCGAACGATACTGGCATTTCTTGAAGTTTTAGCGATGTATTCGCGTTTCGTAGAAGTTCTAATAATTCTTTGTCCGAAACTTGTGCGAAGGCAATAGCGTCGTAATCAATACTTCCTATAATTGAAATCTGACCAATCCTAGAAAGAGCATTCGCCATCATATTGTCAACCCCGGAAACATGTTGAATGTCTGTTGTAAACTGACTAATGTATAGTCCAAGTGTCTACATTGACGGGGCGACGCTTTCTCTAAGTTCTGTCTGAAAGCAAAGATGAGGGGCTTGTGATCAGTGAACAGGGTGAAGTTACGATCTTCCAAGAGATAACGGAAATGTCTGATGCTTCCGTAAGCAGCCAATAACACCCGGTCGTAAGCACTATCTGTACCTCTGCTGTGCAGCTAAGAGACGTACCGAGAAAAAGCTTAGAGGTTGCCAAAACTGATCGCTCATCTGTTGTACCACGGCTCATATGGCTGAATCAGATGCGTCGACCATAATTGATAGCCTTGCCGAGATTGATGGATGTGCCAGAATTGTAGATCGACATAATTTTGTTTTACAATCGTTGAAGTCCTTAATTGATTCCTCTGACCTTGAATAAGGACTTTACTATTCTTCTTAATCTTACATCCCTTCAGGAAGTCGTTTAATATAGAATTTGGTCTTGAGCTGCCCTTGGTATAAATCTCCTGTAGAAATTGATCATTCCGAGAAATCTCTTCAATTGTTGAACGCTTTTAGGCCTCTCCATCTGCTTAATGACTTGCACTCGTTCAGAAAAAGGTAAAATTCCTTTAGTATTAACGGCATGACCCAAGAAATTTATTTCGGTTTTAGCGAACACGCATTTGCGCTTACCTCAGTAAATTTCCTAGGAATGTGAATGTGACTAAGTTCCCGGCTGCCTCTGAAGATAACTTCCAGCCAGAGTAGAGCCAAGTCAGTGGCTTGCTGAACTGAACATCCGAATGAATGATACCATCAAGTTCAGCTGACTTATATGGCCTAAAGCTGTTAATTGCCCACACTAACTTCCTCCTGCTTATTATTCGAATTTCAACGTCTGAAAGTTGAAATTTCAATGTCTGAACCCACTCCAGAAAGTGGGATATCAGTAGTAACTCCAAATATTCAGCACTTCTAGCTGTGGTCGCTGGAGATGACTCGGGATGATAGGAAAAAGCCAGTAATTTCCGTAATCTCGCAGCTTCCGAGGAATCCTGTAGTTTACCACAGTAGAGCCTCCAGGCACTTATTTTGGGTTTCAATCAATAAAGTCAGTAAAATTTTTGTGAATGTAAGATTGAAAGAGAGGGATAATCACAGTAAAGTGGAATTTATTATTGTAAATACGCCAAAGAAGAGTTATTCGATGGTTAGTGAAATTGATTTCAAGTAACACAAATTGATGTACATGGAAAAGAATTCAGTAGTGTTGTTGATTAGAAACTACAGAAGCCAATAAGATGTTTTGAGATCAAAATCAATGGAAGAAAACATGACGCCGGTTTTTCACAAGGCATACAAACTACCATTCAGTAAGAGAGATAAGGTTGAATGTGAGTTGAATAGATTGGTTAATGAAATCATTATAGAACTGATGGCTTTGAATAGATTTGTTTAAACGCATTATTATCCACTTCCGGTGATTAATTTTAACGAGTTTGGTGAGATAAAAATATTTTGTGTCACTCGATTTAAAGGGGGCTTATATGCTATTTATGTTGAGTAAAGAAGCACAACAAACCGTTACGGTAAATACTCATAAAGGTATTGTTTGCTTACAAGAGGTTAGCATATGGATTAAAACCAGCGGCGTCCATTTTCCAATCCATCTTGGAACAAATTCTTAAGAGTTTGCCAAACACGTATTGTTACATTAATGACATATTAATAGCTGCTGAAACGATGGAAGAACTGCATAATAAAGTAAAGTTATAATATTAGAATGTTTGCAGGAGAGAATATAAAAGTTAATTAGAGTAAATTTAAATGTTTTGTCAAGGAATCTGTCCCGGTGGTCTTGGGTCTGGCGGCCCGATCTGGAGTTACCTTCAGGCAGGCTGCGGACTCTGAGATCATTGGGATCTTGCCCTCTGATTTTCCTGAGGTTGTCCTTAATGAAGAGCAGCTTAAGGCTGTTCAGAAGGGCAACTTAGTGGCCCAGGGAGGCTATAGGCACTATCAAACCATGGGAGGGTGCAGAACTGATCATGGCTGAGGCGGGAAACCTGCCTCGAGCCAGGATTGTATTTGGTACCTTCCCAAATAATACTGAACTGCCCACGGATAAGCTTTTGGGTTTTATCAGAAGCCAAAACGAGGGTATGCAGGCGATCAACTGGAGAGTGATCAGGGGAGGGGCGAAGTCTCTCAGCCTTTTGTACCTTCTCCATAGACCACTCTTCAGTCGAGAAGCTCAAACGGATTGGCTTTAAAGTCAATTTTAAATTTTGGATTATCCAACTGCACCCCAACGGTGGCCAGGGTGGTAGCAAACCAGTTTCTGTGGGCGGGATCTAAGTGGTCAAGCCTGTGTTTCTGTGGAATTAGTAAAAAAGAAACACCCATTATTGTACCCATCCACGAATTTTGCTGTATGAGTAAGTTCCATTTTAAAGCTAATAATTAAAGAACAAGTGAGAAGGTAACAGCAGTTATTTATACTAATTTTAAAGACAATTTAACGACCTACTTTGGTGGTACATCCGATTTCGTTCTATCAAATACAGATAGGAGATAAAATTATTTGTAATTATAATTACATATAAGATGGGTTAAAACCTGTCTGCGGTCAACTATGAATGAAAATTGATTGGATGGATGTGCATAATGAGTGTTCATCGAAATTTAATCGAAGGAATGAAAGACGAATATTTTGTAAAAGTTTTAAATCGTTTTGGGTTGGAAAATAGAAGATTGCAGTTTCTTTTTTCGCAATAAATTGGCCTTGAAAGCAGTTTGAGTAATTTGTGGATTCTATCACAGCACACGTTGTTTTAAAATTGACCGGTTAAATAATACAAATGTTATATGTATTTTTTAGTAAAACTTATATATTGAATGAAATACACTTTGATTTTTTTTTTACAAAAATGCGTTTTATTTGAAATTATGCTATAAGTGACAAATATGATTGGAAAATATCGAATTATTATCTAGATTTTTTATTTGGCCCACCCTGGAAAAAATTCTGCGGGCGCCCCTGCCTTCATATGTATAATTTGTTTGCCACCTGTAAATATTTTGACACATGTTGTTACAAACTTGCAAACATTTTGAGTAGTTAGCTCATGTTCGTATAACATGTCAATACGAACCATTTTGTTGCAATAAAATTATGAACTTGTTTGTGGCAACCTAATTTTAAATTACAATGACCGAGCTACGAAATTATTCAAAAAGTTTTTTAACGGATTTTATCAATTTGTATCATAAAAATTCATGCCTCTGGGACACCAACTCCAAACAGTATTACAATCGTGCACTTCGGCTATCGACTTATGAAATTCTTGTGGACAAATTAAAAGAAGTGGATCCGGATGCTGACAAAAATTTAGTAGTGCGCAAATTAAATGCACTTCGATCTTCGTTTCGGCGGGAGCATAAGAAAGTGCTGGAATCTAAACAATTGGTCACTGATGATGGGTCGGGTAATCGTATTTATAAACCTCGTTTGTGGTATTATGATTTATTATCAACATTTGTGACCACTGACGAAAATCCAAGTAAAAGTGAAATAGGTTCGAAACATAATTTAGAAGAATACGATATATCGTTTACTGAACCATCGGTTAAAGATGAAAGCGTTCCGGTAAATTATCCCGAACTTGCGCATTTTGGTATGTATGATTCAAACGAAGAAACAAATCAGGATACTCCATTTGAGGAATTACAAACATATTCGATCCCTTCGACCCCTTTTAAGTCAATAAATGAATTATCTATGGACAAAGAAGATGAGATTGAGTTTTATGGTAAAGTCATTACTAGCAAACTTCGAGGAATGCCGAAGGACCAGAGAATTATCGCCGAAAAGATGATGAACGAAGTATTGTATTACGGAGAAATTCAACGATTGAATTACGATTGTGCCAGCAAATTTGGACATTGGATCTATAAAGAAACCGTCATACCACTGTGTGAAAGTAATCCCGAAGAACTTTTTGAATAATAAAAAATATGCAAGTGTAAATTTTTGTTTTATTTGGAAACCAGCCTCATCAATAGATTTGACAATCATACGGCAAATTGGCAACACCAAATAACTGTCAGAATTATTATTATCGTACAATTGTTATTGTAGAGAATTATGTATACATAGCGCATAAATAAAGTGAATTATCCAGTATTAAAATAAAAATGAAAACCGATAAATATATTAAGTTAGATTTAAAATATAAATATAAACAAACATATCGGAAGGCTTGGGAAGAAATCCCGGAATTTAGAGGTAAATCAATATTATAAACGTAACCTCAAATTTATTTTAATTTAAAAGAATTGGTTTTAATTTTAATAAAGGTTGGCTTCGTCCGGCCCCTGATAGACAGCCTAATAAAGCATATTGCTGTTACTGTAATAAAATTCTTCATGCACATCGAATATCACTGTTGAAGCATACATGCACTGCTGTTCATCAAAGGCACCAAATTTTGAATGGAACACAAACCTCCGTTAATAGTATGGGAGGCCAAATGGAAATTGTGTCGAAAGTCTGCAAAATATCGAATGGTCTGGTAACTGAAACAAATGAAACTGAAAAAAATTTTCATGAAATCGTTGATGGTGAAAATGAAACGTATTATGTTCAATATGAAGATGCTGACTGTAACATTGTACCAGATTCGGATGTTAAACCAGAATCCGGTGAGGAAATGGAAAAACCGGATTTTATAGCGATCCACCAGGTAAATAGTTTTTTAGAGCAACTAGTGGGGGCTGATCTTTGGGAAATCAATTCGTCATATTTTAATACTTGAGACCAAGTTGCGACCTAAGTAGCCCATTTTGAACTTAATCTTAAAATAGATTAAAAAAAAAATATATATTTTGTCCTATGTAGACGTATTCGATGAATTGGTTTTCGTTAAACCAGCCGGCAACCATCAATATAATTAAATATAAAAACAAGATAAGAAATGCAAACTATATAAAGATTTTTCTTATTTTCCTCTTAAGGCAGTCAAAGTACAGTTTGTTATATTTTTAGAATAATACGCACGAGATGTCATCATCCCCGATAACAACACACGTCTTGGATACATCAATTGGCCGCCCCGTTGGAAATTTATTGGTAAGTAGCTATTCAATATTTAGATATGAATGAACTTTAGCACAATAGTAAAATTTCAAATTGTAGATCACATTTGCAAAATATGATAACAACACCAACAATTGGAATGTAATAAACGAAAGTCGTACAGATGATAATGGACGTTTGGGCAATTTCATAGAGAAACCAAATTTTACAGAAGGATGTTATCGATTACAATTCCATGTTAATGAATATTTTGAAAAGAATGGCATCAATTCATTTTATCCGCTCATTGAGATTGTATTTAATGTAGCAAATTTGAACGAACATTATCATGTTCCACTACTGCTGAGCCCTTATGGTTATTCGACGTACCGAGGATCTTAATTAAAATAAAACGAAAAGTTCGATCGATTTTAGACTTATATTTTATTCAATAAAATTATTTTGCCTTCACAGTTCGGCATTTTTTCCAATTTATTTTTTAATTTAACTGCTTTATTGGGGCCACACGCATCCGGATCATCGGCAACAGTTGCAGCAATCTTTTGATACAGCTCTATTAATATCTGATTCGCAAACGAAAATAATGAATCATAAATTGTTTCCGGTAGTTCAATAAGGATATTATAGATTTCATTAAAAAATTTCAACAGAATATCTTCATCCTCAATGATGTGGCTAATTGACTGATTAAAAAATTTAAACTTTGTATAATTTTTATTAATAAAAATATAATTTTTTATACTTACATTATTTAAGATTTTTATATAATTTAAGAAAATTTGTTGAAAACAATTTATTGATGTATTCAAATTGTTTGATTTTTTTACGATGATCGAGATTAATAAAATTGCATCGCCAAAATGAGCTTGAAATTTCGGATTTTTATAGAGAATTTCCATTTCGTCATACGTGCATTGAACTAAATTCTGAAATCAATCAAACAAATAAAATTTTATCAAACTATTAATAGTGCTAACTTATTTCTAAAAATTTGAATTTAGACAATTATTAGAAACAATTTATCTATTTTATTGAAAAATTGGTGGAATCAAATCAAAATATGAAAACACTAATACGCGGCTTAGCCAGTTCATTAGAAACAAATAAAAATTTAAGACTGCGGTTTAGGAAAATTTGCACCTAGAACGCATTAAGGAATACAAATTAGAATTTTTAATTTTAGCTTTTGAGGATTGAACATAACAAACAACACTTACCTCGCATAAAAATCCAATATTATCATCTTCCGTAATGTTCTGTGCATGCAAAAAAGTACAGAAATCCAAATTATCCGAATTAAGCAGATTTTGGAAATAGTACAAATTAATTCGTTTATAAGCGGCTAATTTTGTTGTTTTAATCCAGAGTAATTTTTCTCCTGTAATTTTCTGCTTGGTCAACAAATTCGCCTGCAATACATTAACCGTTTCGATCGATTTGTATAGAATTTCTTCATACTGTTTATTGTACTCTACAAGATCCCATCGAAATTTTTCCATAATTCCACCGAAAATTATAAGAATTGGAACAATTTCTAGCTCGGTACCATCACGATCCGTATCACGGAATATTTTTAACAAAATGGTTATTAACATATTAATTTTCATCAAATTTATCGTTTCGCTGTGCAGCGCGTTTAGTAAAAATTTTAGCAAAATCTCCTTTACGAAATATCTCTTATCAAGAAAACTGTTCGTGTAAAATTGGAAAATGAGCTCGATAAATTGATTCGATATATTTTGTAAATTGGCACTGAAAATATATTCGAGATTTTCTTCGAAATACGTGTTCTCATAAATTTGTTTCGTTTTCATGAAAATTTCATTAAAAATCAGTAAATTATTATCAGTTATGTCACTGGAGCTGAAAAGGTTTTCCCATATATAGTTGTAGAATTTTTTCGGATTTTTGAGTAGGAAAATCTTATATTTCTTAAAACTGATTGATGATTCTGTGTGAATTTTATTAAAAAGTTCAGTTAGCTGCCGGGTATAAGCTTGATCATCTTCGATTTGAAAAATATCGCAACATCAATGCCGAAATTACTGATTAAATGGCCTAATACATCGAGAGAGTTGTCATCGTTGTCTTGTTGTTGAAATGATTTAATTATAATTTCTTTAATTTTATCTTCATACTCTAGTTCATCTTCTTCGAATGTTTTGAGCAGAAGTTTTATAGATTCGGTAGAAATCGATCGAATATTTTGCTCCATCGTTTCAAGACACTCTGAATTATTGATTACTAAATAGCCCCGTTTTATAAATTCGCTCATCCACTTGATTTTAGTCGTATCTTCATCCGCTAGACTATCAATTTTTTGGTTAAATTATTTCATATTTCTGTTACTCCTAATTAATTACGGATAATTAAATCGAAACAATCAATTAAAAATAAAACAAAATCTATTAAAAACAGTTAATGGCAATGAAGAAAAAGCTGGGAGTTTTACCAATATTTTATTAATATTGGTGGTATTTATGAGACAGATAATCTTAGTGGGAATCTTGTAAATATTATTGTACAAAATGGTGTAAATAGTGATGTGAATTGTGATGTAAAAAGTTTTGTAAATAACGTTAATGATAGTTGCTATCTAGAAGACAATTTCGAAATGTTGACGATGGCTGATGATTATTCTGAATAATTCAGGAAGAGTGTAATGATGACCCAATGTGCATCCCAGAAATTTGTCGGGCTTACTCCTATCGGCTTGGGAGGGTCTTGTTTGCAGCACATCATAAAGTTGGTCATATTACCACACGAAGTTCTGGGTTAACAAAAAAAAATACACAAAATTGCCAACTTCTCCATTACTTCCACACCGCAGTAACAACAAAAAAATTTAGTTAGCCATATTAATTATTTTTATTATTAAGCTCAATTTTCAATAATAAAAAAAAATCATAATAATAATAAAAAAATAAGTAATATGTAAATAATATAATTTAGTAAATAACGGTAAAATTAGATAATATCTACTGTATGAATAAATTTGAAAATTTTAGTTTTAAAATTCAAAAGTTGATCAATTCCATCAACTATTACCAACTTAGAAATTTTCTTTATTTTTTTTTTTATTTTTATTTTGTATCTTACGAAATTAAATGATAAATCCGTATTTCGCACCGTCCCACAGATTAATTTTTGTTTATATTTTTCAATAAAAATTTTCCCACTTAGTTAAAATCAGTTGTAAATTACTCACCCAGAAATTACAGTTGATGAGCGCTCAGCATTTGCAAATCTGTAGTTAATCTAAAATAAAATTTATTAATTACACCAAATACGGTTATCACGAATACCTCCAAATTGAAAACTGGTTCGAACTGGGGTTTTACTTTTAAATTTTAAAACTTTACACTTAATTTTCTTCGTAATTTTTTTTTTTTTTTGAACTTAAACAAAATTAGCCAAATTAATTATAATAAAAACTTTAAATTTACTTTAACTCAGAAATGATTAATTATCACTACAAATGCTATGGCTATAGTTACACAAATTAGGTATACAAAAAAAATAATAATTAACAATATGCCCAACAAAATGTAAGCACAAACGTTGGTTTGGTGACTTATACGTAGTGATGACGAAGCGTTGGTATATTTAATTCCTGTTAAATAGCCCGTTGTTATACAGACCACTGAGGATAATCATCTGTCTTCTGCTCACGACGTAATTAGCTAGCGGGTTTCCTTTTTTCCCAATACGGCTTACTTTAAACCACCTTGTACACGCAGGTTACAGATGTATGGTATGAATTAAAGCGTCCTTTTTAAAATTTGGCCGCGTTTATGATAATTTACACGAAAAAACTTTAGGTTGCTATCGTATATAGATTTTTATATTATCCAAAACCAGATGGTGTACGGTATTATGAGTTTTTCGAGGCAAGTTTTCCTTGATTATCCGTAAAAGTTTCCTCCGAATTATTCGGTTGTTTTGTTGATTTTTTTATTTATTTTTTTTGTTGTTTATCGTTTAATTGTTATTTAATTCAATTTTGTATGTGGTTTTATACTTTTTATGAATTTTATTTTTAGATAATTTATGTCATTAGTGAATGATCCGTAATGATCGAATGATCTCTACTTTCTCCCCCGTCTTGTGTTTTTTTTTTTTTTTTTGCAAAAAAACAAAAACAAAAAATGTTCAAAAAAAAAATATCAATTAGCACAACCGGTCTATTTCCCCTTTTTGGTGCAAAATAAAAATAAACACGAACACTAGCAAAATGAACTGCAATCCAAATGATGAGATGATGGTAAGCACCAAAACAACATAACAGGCTGGCCCAACAGTTCTGAGTTAATTATTGACCATTACAAGAGGTTCTCTTGAAGTTCAGCTGGGCTGGAGTTCAGGGGAAAAATAATTTTCATCATTCAAAAACTTACACCAAACTCTATTTGGTAAGCTTTTATTAATTAACTGGTTATTTATTTTTGAAAATATTAAAACTCATTCTTTGTTTTTTATTAGGTGCATTGAAAATTTTCATGTTTTGAAGACTACGTGAAATTCGTAAAACATGAGATCCACCGTTTCCAGAATAAACACCACCAGAAGCAGTCAAAGACATGGGAGAGCGAAAATGCCATAACTTAATTAGTTTTAAGAATAGGTTTGAATTTTAGAATATATATTATTATTATTAAGGTACTTATATAAATACTGTGTATGATACAAAATTAATTAAGAAGTTATAAAGTTACAATTAAAAAAATTCAATTCAATTTTGCTTAATATGTATTTTGTTATTTTTATTATATGCGATCCCCATCACTGAGATATTACATGGAGACGGCATGTAAATATTTAACATATTAAACAGCAAAAACGAATGGTACAAGTATTTTTTTTTCTAGTTGTACCGCTCATTTTATATATGCCTCACACTCTAAAAAGCTGATTCCGAAAAAGAGCTTTACTGTAAACCACTTTAAATTTGGTATGGGGGCACGGAAATGCATAGCATCGTGCATGTTCCGAAGTTCATAACCGACCACATCAACTTACAACAATGCATTGGACGTCCCAAAATCAAGAAACGAGTGAACCACCGGGTCTCAACAATCATATCACATGCCTTTCAAATGACACACCTATACATACACGACAAATAAATAGGTACCTACACATTCTTAATCGATACTGGCGCTAACCTTTCGGTTATTCCAGCTAACTATTACAAACAATCATTCACATTGGTTAAAAGGAACCCAGATTTAGTCTTATCGGCTGCCAATGGAACAACCATCCACACCTACGGCACAAAATTGCTTCAGGTGGATCTCGGACGGACTCAAACGAACGTTCACGCATGCTTTTATCTTAGCTGCTGTAAATTGTCCGATCCTTGGCGCTGAATTCGGACTGCTGGTTGACTTAAAAAATAAACGGCTGGTTGATTCAGCGACTAAGTTGTCAATCAATGCCACAATGGTTCATATCGACACACCAACGCCGATCCATTTTCTAGTCAACAATAGTTACGGCACTCTGCTCCAGCAATTTCCATCACTCACAGCAGAACTGAACTACAATTTACAACGTGGCCCAACATATTATCACAGCAGGCCATTTTCCCGTGTTAAAACCACGCAGGGTGGATCCACTCCGCCAAAAAGCCGCATTTATGGAATTTCAGCACATGTTGGAATTGGAGATTTGCCGGCCATCGGTGTTTCCTGTTTCATGTCCACTGCATATGGTCAAGAAGAAAGATCATGTGGGGATTATCAGCGACTTAACTCGGTCACAACACCGGATCGCGACCCGATATCCCACATTCAAAATCTATCCATGCACTTACATGGATGCAAACTATTCTCCAAAATTGATCTCGTCAGAGCCTATCATTTAATTCACGTCGCACCTAAAGGTGTTCTCAAAACGGCGATCACAACACCATTTGGCCTCTTCGAATTCACCCGAATTCACCCGAATGCCATCTGGCCTATGCTATTCCGCCTAAACATTCCAGCGTTTCATGAACAAAGTCGTTCGTGGTTTAGATTTCGTTTTCGTCTCCATTGACGACCTTCTTGTGGCTTCGCAATCTGAGCAACAACACAAACTACACCTAGAACCACTTTTCCAAAGGTTAGCAGAGTTTGCTGTTCACATTAAGAGTTCAAAATGCGTCTTTGGCATTTTCACTCTATAGACTTCCTCAGCCATAAGGTTACACCTGATGGTATACTACCATCAGAAGACGAATCAACGCAATCAAAGAATTCCCAGCTCCTACTTTAATCAAAAGTGTTCAGCGATTTGTTGGCATGGTAAATTACTACCACCTATTTATACCGAAACTCGCGCAAACACTCGCACCAATTCTCGGTCACTTGCGGAAACATTACTCAAAAAGGCCAAGACAGCCAAGAACTTCTCTTGGCCCGACGAATGTCAACACGTATTCACGTTACTTAAAACGGAATTGACCAGATACACTTCTAGCACATCCACTGAGCGACTCAAAGCTCAGCTTAACCACTTTCGCATCAAACACCGCTGTCGGTGGTGTACCTACTACAATAGTGCAATTATGAGTGTTAGGAGCCCCTGTAATTCTTTTCAAAAAAGATTCCGGGAATTACTCGCAGTATATCTGGCAGTCAAACATTTCAGATATTTTGTTGAGGGTCGAGATTTACAATCTACACCGACCACAAACCTCTAACACGAGCGATTCAGTCAAAAACTGAACGTAATCCAAGGCAATCACGCCACTTGGATTATATAACTCAATTTACGTTGGACGTACAACATGTCTCCGGACATAACAACGTTGTCGTGGATACATTTTCCCGGCGCACTACCGACAACGAAATGGCCACAAACAATCGCAAACGCACAAAAAATTGATCTAGAATTTCAGAAATTTAAAAAAAAATACAGGACTGTATCCGAAGGAGCGGTTTCTTTGATTTAGGGGAGTTAAAATATGTTTTACCACCTTTTGAAGAGTACACTGGAAAAACGATTTAAGTTAATTTAAAAAAAAATAAGATTTTGGTGTCATTTTTGCTAAAATAAAAATATTTTATTTACCCCGGGCAACGCCGGGTATCTCAGCTAGTATGTATATTACACTTTCGAAATATGTCAAAAAAATAACGATTTTTCGAAGCCCATTGTTGTGAAACACTCTTTATTTATTAAATTTAATTTATAATAAGCTAATTTTCACGATCATACAACTTTGAAGGTGAGTTTATAATTAGTAAGTCGCGTTTGCATAATATTAAATTACAAACAATAAGCGCATAATTGTAAATATTTGTCAAGGCCATTTAAAGTTGTAAAATCGTAAAACAAGCATATTCATCAACATAATATTTTTCCATAATTTCCGCGATTCTTTAAAATTGTATTTTTCCGCGTTAAAAATGTTATGTTCCGCGATGATATGTTTCCGCTTAGCTTGTAAGTTTTTCCAGATATATAATGGAAATTCTTACAAGTAAGAGTAGTAGTTATAAAATAGTCTTAAGTAGTTATGAAGTAGTGACAAAGTGATAGTATTATATAATTTGTAAGATAGTCTGATATAAGTTTTTTGATACAGTCTCATTACTCAAATTTGTACCATTATTATATTCTGAAACAGTTATTTATACATAATAAAATAGTTCCATCTCAAAATATATCTGTGTTGTATAAAGTCTAAAAAAAGTATATTTAGTGTGTATGTATTGTGCGAAACCGTGAATTTAAGTGCAACAATATAAATATTCGGTAAGTAAAAATTTAGGTATCTATAATTACATATAGATACCTAGTTACAAATTTGTCAATTAGTTTTAGTCTTAGATATATTATTAGATATATAATACCATAACACCAGACCTTAAAACAATTTAAGTTTTTATAAATCTTTGAAGATATTTTATTTAAATTTATTCATGTAAACAATTTTTTAAAATTAAGTTTACGGTTAAATTTAAAATAATTTTTTTTAATTTTCAACCTCACTATTTTCATACAAATTTGTAATATTTTGATGTTTTTACCCGAAAAGCTCAGTAGAGACATCTAGCCTAGTTGAGTTTGACACCGCGTTATAATTGATTGCTCAAAATACCACCAGAGCGTATTGTTTAATTTATTCAGGGGGGATGTAATAAAGTGAGGCCTGTTCGGTTAATTTGAAGTGTTGTACTGCTATAAACAAACTTCTATGGTTTTCTTCTCCACTTCACCTATCTCGAATTTTTAAAATTTTATCGTCATCCTATATTTTTTTAGCAAACTTCTAGGGTCTGTGTGATATTTAATGTTCACAGCCGATATAGCTGTTAACAAAAATGAAATAGTATTAAGCAGTATGAGCAGGAGACATCCATCTTTGTGTCCTTTAAGAGTACAGACTGTTTAAGAGAACTACACAACCATATGAAAACAAAATCTAAATACCATAAATGGCGAATAGAAATCAACTTAAGTTAATTGATAGAATAACTGTCAAAATTAACGTTAGCAAAAAACGACAATCCGGCACCGCATACCATAAAACAGATAACTCATACATCGAACTCAAGTAAAACGTAAAAGTACCGTAAAATGGGGTGAATAGAAACAGCGGGGTGAATAGAAACAAAACTTTAAAAAATAATTAACTTGATAATTTTTCATAATACGTAATAATAAAAAAGCAACGTTAATTTTTTAAGTTGGTGATGCAAAAATTGAAATAATAGGGATTTTTTGTTGAACACCCGCAGTTTTAAAGAATATATTGGTAAATATAAATCAACATTTTTTGGTTCGAAAAATACTCTAAAAAACTTTGTATGTAATTGAGCCATCGTTGGAGTAATATCAGAGAAAATTCATGTAAGTTGTTCAATTATGTCTTCTTTTTACTTGTGTAGTTAAAATTGTAATTAACTTTTAGCGTTTTTCCTAAATTTTACCATTTTGTAGTTTAGTGTCAAGAAATAGGAAGTGTGGGTTGAATAGAAACACCAGAAATTAGTGTTTTTATTCACATTACCAAGTTTTCCTTAATTCCAAATTACTAAATTTCAGTAATGTTAAATTATTATAGTATATATTTCGGTTTTTGATTGCTACAGAGTATTAAAATGCCCAGACAATACAAGTCGAAGAGCCAAAAATATTATAAAAAGCGTGATCCTCTGATATTGAAACAATCAGTTGAAGATGTTAAAAATAATAAGTTATGATTAAGGAAATCATCGGAGAAATACGGAATACACCATTCCGTGATATATCGCCATTTAAAAAGGTGATAAAATACAAAATCAGGGGGACCAACCTGCTTAAGCGAAACTGAAGAAAAAATCCCTGTGGACAAATTGATCATTTGTTCAGAGTGGGTTATCCCATTGATACAATAACATTACGAATGAATATTCAAGAATTGTTAAACCGGCAAGAGAGATAGGTCGAAAAATTTAAGGACAACTTACCCGGTAAAGAATTCTTCTGCTCGTTTCTGAAACGATACAAGCAAGCATTATCTCACCGCCGGTTATGCCAAAATACAAAAAGAAATCGGGCTGCTGTTTCACCAGAAATCATAAATGAATATAGGAATAGAAAGAAACCGAAATTCAATGACTGTTTCTATTCACCCCAATAGCAGGTGAATAGAAACAGTGAGGATTTTTTAAAAAAAATCCGCCATATTCATTTCTAATAGATCAAAGTAGTTTGAAAAGGAAAGAGTACACCAAGACCCATATTTTAAGATATTTCATTATATTAAAAACAAATATCCTCTTAGCAGTACATGCTTGTAAACTTGAAAAGTGTTTCTATTCACCCCATTTTACGGTACTTCGTAGTATTACAAATACTACATTATCGTTCGAAACGCTAACATGAACAATAACTTTGTGATCATCTGGTGAACTTGTACCAATGCATCTCTATACATTCTAAATCAATAGAAAAGCCCGTTTTAAGTTAAAAATTCGCTAACTTACCAAATTGCATCATTTGATTTATATTCTCTAAGCTCGTTACATTGAAAAGAATAAACAACATTAATAATAATAAACTGCCAAATAATTAGTGTGTTTTTTGTTATTGTATGCTCTAGTTCGCGATAGTAATACTTATTCGAATTAAGTTAATTTAAACTCAAATATTGTCAAATTTTTGAATTAGATAAATTGATTTTGAAATATCCTTGTTTTGTTTAATCTCTTCATTGGGCAAATTTGACTCCCTGAATTAATTAACCCTCCTGAACGCCTTGTACAATGTATTGTACCTACATCAACTTCATCGCTTCGACCAACCGTTATTTTTTTTATTTTTTGTCTCATTTCTCTTGTAGTCATCGGATCGCTCTCTTATGTATTTATGTTCATATTCCAGTTATACGAGCAATGCCATATATCATAGCAGTGCATAGTTGTGCTACGCATTTCATTATTGGAAGTAATACGGTAGACAGACACAAAGTTAATCGAGATTTTCATTTATCCCGATTGTCAAAAATCGCGTTGTGAAAACGAAATAATCCAGTTTTTTGTGAAAATTGTGTAATGACGGTCGTCTGTCATTACACGATTTTCACCTAAACCGGATTATTTTGTTTCCACAACGCGATTTTTGACAAAAATGACAACTGAAAATCGCGATTAAATCTGTGTCTGTCTACCGTACAAGTTAATTTTAAATGGCGTTCGAAAGGGTTAAGCTTGAATTAATTTTTCCAATATGAATCTGCGACATCAAATTTTTTTGTCCTAGCAAATAAATATTTCTCTAGCACAGATAGTATTATTAACCAAACCGATTTTGTAAATAACATTGATTGGTTACAATTTATGTTGTAAAAAAAAAAAAAATTTTAAATTGAAACAAATCTAAAAATGTGTTGGTTAATTCTAATATTTTCAAAAATTTAGAAGATATTTCAACTAAACCCAGTATGTTATGCAATATGCTTATTTTATTTTAATTTTTAAAGCAAGTACATATCTAAAAAAAGATGAAAGTCCACAATTAATACAAAACGAAATGTGTACAATTATTATCGCACTAATTTAATTTTTGTGATGAAACAGCATTCTTTGTTATCATCTCCAGTAAGTTTCATTTTAATGTTATAAGTTCTCTGTAAGAGTAAGAACAAAATAAAAAAATTAGCAGTTGCTTATTTAATTAACTAATTTTTTTGAGGGGAACTGTAAAAATATACTTACAGTTGGAAATGCTCGTGACGTTACAATTGAGAAATTATACGTTTGTTGTTGATTCGAAACCAATGGACAATTGGTGAATGCACATGCATCTGTATTCATACCTTCAAATGGAACGTCACCGTTAGGAGAAATCCAGAAAATTTCTCCTTTTAAATTTCCGGCCGTACCTTCAAAATTTGGAACAAAATCAAATTCCATTGCGGCTGAGCTACCCCGCCTAAATCTGCATGGTGCTGGTGCCGCAGTGCAAGGAGACATACGGACCTCTTTAATTTCACAATTTGTTTCTGAAAATAGTTTTTGAAACGTTTTTTACTTTTTTATAACATTAATTAAAATTTTTATCACTCGCGATTATAAAAGAAATAATTATTATTGGCCATTGATTCGTTTATAATTTTCACTTTTAACACTGGACAAAGCCTAACGGTAACCCCGAATTTTGAATACACAGATTATATTTGAATTTCTATACAATTGATATAACTTACGTGAATCGCATTGAGTCCAAGTCACCACTTCTGTATTTACAAAATTAATGGCAAAGGTAGCCAATAAAATATAAATAATTTGCTTAACCATTTTTATATATTAATTAATTTATTTTAGAATTTTCTTATAATTTAATCTGTCTCGGCCGAATGCTCTGTTTGGACTGAGAGTACAATTCCTACAAACAAATTTAAATACAATCTTGAATCAGGCAACAACATTAATACATATTTGTGGTGTCATTACGTCATTAGTATTTCTTTTTAAATAACTATAACAATAAAATTAATATTAAACTTTACTACTTTACATTTTCAATAGAAAAAAAAACAGCAATATGTACTCGTACAAGTACAAGTATTGGTTTTTATTATCATATTTCATAAACAGAAATGGCATCGTTTGAGTTACAATTTGGAGTTCAAAGTTTATCACTAGACTTTGGTTGTTCTAGTAAAAGTATATTTATAAATTCCTTCGTTAATATACTTTTGGAATCATTATTATTGTTAAGCGAAAACTCGTCATAAAGCTTAAAGTAAAAGAAGTTGGTGCAAACTACAAATTTGCTGAACTACAATTTTGCTTACTACAATTTTGCACTGAAATTGTTTATTAAATGTGTTATCTCTTTAACAAAAATGAGTTAACTCAATATCGATTATAGTTTAAACATATTTGAATAACGAGAAACATGATCTTTCCTTTGTAGTAATTTTTATTTTTTTCAATATTAGTGTATTAGTCGAAATCAATTTTTCGATTTAACTCTAATCAGCATGGTTCATTTTCAGAGGCGGCTGGTTCATGAATGCATAATGCGTGCATTGCATGCGTGTAAAGAAATTCAGACATTCCAGTACAAAACTCTTTGAGCGAAACATAACCAATCGGCAGTCAGCCTCATTGTTCTCATCTCTTTTCCTTCATCTAACTTTTAATCATTAATAATCCCCAACAGCTTTTAGGCAACAAATATTTCTCGTTCGCATTTTTATACATCACACTACCATTAGCAAAATTCCAAAAACCAACCCAATATTGTTTCCTCATGGTGATTTGATGCACAGTTCAAATTTATAACACATTAGATCTTCAAGACGTGTTACCATACTACAGATGAGTGCATTTTATCTGTTCGACAGGGAAAATATCTTTAATCCATTGATCAATGCTAAACGATTTAGTGAAGAAATTATCATCGACATCAAATCAACTCAAATTTATTGAACAAAACCAAGATAAGATATATGTATGCAGAGCGCAATGATGAGCTCATCAACTTTGTAGCAAACCAGGCTCAAAATAGAGGAATGGTTCCTGGCAAAAGAGCCATTTTTTGGTGGACGAACTTATCAACGATTTAACAGATATGGAAATATTTGGAAAATATAAGTCATGGAGATACATCATTGAATTCCGAAGACGTGGTCTTCTACATGCATATATACTTCTGACACTTAAAGATGAAGATAGAATTTATGTTAGTGAAGCAATTTAGTAATTTATTTCAGCAGAAATACCATTGGAGGCATAGAATAGTCACAATCATGATGCATAGACCATGTGGTGAAGTAAATCCAAATTCGCCGTGCATGTCTGAAGGAAAGTGCACAAAAAATGTTCCAAAACAACATTAGCGAATCCACTGTAGTTAGAATCAATGAAGAAAGATCGGTGCGGCTTGGACGGCGATTAGTTGACAATTAAAGGGTAATTTACATACAGTGCCTATCTTTTGAAGAAATTAAATTGTCACATCAGCGTTGAAGTTTGCTGTTCGGTCAAGCGTAGTAATTACCTCTACAAATACATCTACAAAGGAAATGATACTTCTTTAATATCCGTTAGATGAGAAACAATGTTCCAGAAATGTACTACAATGAAATCGGATATTTTGTTAATCATCGATACGTTTGCGCACCTGAAGCTGTATTTCGTTTATTGGAATTTAAAATGCATCATTAATCAGCAGTAATAATCAGACTTGCAGTTCATGAAGAAAATAAGCAAAGCGTTGTCTTTAGAGCAGATACTGAAATTAGCAGAGTAGAATGACGAAGAATGGAAAAAGCATTAACAGAGACAACAACTACCTGCACTGGTTATAATTTTCGCAAACTATTTGGTTTCATACTTACATTATGTCATCCTAATGATCCAAAGGTATTGTGGGAAAATATCTGAGAAAATTTGATTGATACAAGCAGCATAACGACTACTCTACAACTATACTACCAGCTTTAAATGCTCTAAACTTTAATGAAAATGACGAAGTAATTGATATTTATGCCGAAACAATTAAATTTCCACAACTTTATGAAACGCTCTTTTCGCAGCCAAAGAAAAGCATATACGATAATATTATAGAGGCCATCCAGAATCCAAACACTCGATATCCTTGCAAATTTATTAGTGTGGCTTTTACATGAGTTACAGCTAGATTAATTGGAATTGATAGAACGTTATCACCCAGATTTAAACTTCCTGTTCCACTGGACGAGCATTCAATTTCCGGTGTTAAAGCACAAACACCAGAGGCTAAAGCATTAATAAAGTGTATAATGTCATTATTATAGATGAAGTCTCAATCGCTCCAAAGTTTGAATTAAAATCGATTGATAGAGTATTGAAAGACCTTATGGGCAATAACAAATTCAAAATAACACCGATTTGAGGAAATAATATAGTGATTAGTGGTGATTGACGACAGTATTTACCAGTTGTGAAGAATGCAAGCAGAACCAAAATACTGGAATGCACTCTGAAATATTCAGCACTCTGGAGCCACTTTGGAACTTTGACATTGAAAGTGACATTGAAACTAGAATTTGAATTGAAAATTGGTAATGGTAAAATATTAAACGATGATGGATTACTAGAAGATACAGTTGAAATTCGTCAGCAATCCGAACAGATTGCAGAAAGAGAAATTTTATGTCCCAATAAAGATGCTTTTGAATACAACGAACAAATTATAAAACTTTTGCATGGAGAAATCTTATTACAGTATCGATTCAGCAATTTGTGACAATGAAGATATCCTGAGACTCTATTCTTTGGAATTTTTGCAAAGCCTAACTCCAAGTGGTAATCATAAACTAATACTTAAAGTTGGTTGTATTGTGATGCTTCTACGAAACGTTAATCCAAAGAATGGTTTATGCAATGGGACAAGATTAAAAATAATCAGATTATTGAACAATGTATTAGTTGCGTCGATTATTGCAGGAGCCAGAAATGGTGAAGAAGTTTACATCCCATGAATAATTTTGGAACCATCACCATCTGATTTGCGACTTCCTTTCATATTAAGACGACGTCAATTTCCAGTAAGACCCTTTTGAAATTACCTTAAATAAGTCTCAAGGACAAACATTCAAAAAAGTTGGTAATTCCACCGAGGTTTTCACATTGAATGTGGTTTTCAAAGAAATATTATCAAATTTCAGTTATGGCCAAGATAATACTAAAGAATTCTACTAGACCAATATCAAGATAATAATCTGATATAGCGTTGATAATGAATTTAATGAATTAGGCGAATTTAGGCAAGACAACTTTAATTTCCCAATTTTAGTAATTAATGATGAACCACGATTTCTAACAACTATGTACAACCATTGAAGTGGCATTTAGGTGGTGTTCTGACAATGGTCAACATCTTATTAATTTCAAGATATATTATATTCATTTACTTATTATAATTGGCAAACAGCTGATGCTCTAACAACGGTCAATGTCTATTAGATTTTTTAAGTAAACTGTAATCTCATTCTAATATTTTTAAAATGCTCCTGTGAGTCTGGGTCGCTGTGTCACATTTATCAATTTCAATGAAAAGTAATCATTAGCACATTAGTGTAATGAGTAATACAGAAGGTGAATTTACTGTGAAAAATATTGTGTACTGAATCCTACAGTATAGTAAAAGCAATGTAGAGTAATTGCAACAATATAATTCGAACTATTAAAATTCGTAATTCGAACCAAGATGAGAAATTACTGTACGAAGTTTATTTGTGCTATAGATTTGGCTAGATTACGTTAAGTTAGGTTGAATTAAGTTTGAGATAAAGTTAGTTTAAATATAAAAATATTTTGAAATAAAAACGATCATGATAGTACTTTATGTGTTTATGCTACAGCAATATTCATGTTATAAATTTAAAATGAAGTCTGCGTTTACATTGTGCCCGAGGTCGTTGTTGTGAATCTAAAAATATGAGAGGTTCATGTCGTGGTTTCATAACAATAACCAAAGCGAACTCACACTTTACCCTGCACCTTTAAAAGAGGAGTTTTTAGCGGCCACTAATTTTATAATTGATGGCCTCCTAACTTTCATGAACCAAATAAAAACTCTGACGATCCAATTTTGGGTTGTGACTTTTTGTTTAAAAATAGATATTCTTGAAATTGGTGTTAGCCTGAAGTGTTGGAACATAGTTTCATAATCTTAATAATAAACCAAGCGTTCGTGGCATATAACAAATTTTTGCCTTGGGAGTTTTGAATAATTTAAACTTCATTCATGAAGCTGACCTTGAGATGATAAAACATAAACTTAATTTATGCACATGTTTTAGAAACATACTTTGGCTACACATTAATATAAATACAGAGAAACAACAGTTTATCCGAAATTAAAGTTCAAAACCAGCTGCACACATGTGAATATTATACAATGTTTGCTTGTTTATGATTATGATATGAGATAGCTAATGTCACCAACTATCGCAGAAGCTTGAAATATGTATTTATCATTATCGCGGAGTTGTTAAAAAAGATTAATGGTATCTACATCACTATAAGCATATAATGGATATTTTGAGATCAACACATCTTTGAAATTGATCTATCTTATTAAGTGTATCTTTTACGCCATTGCCAGGTGCGGTCGAATATCTCAATAAAAGATCATTGTACATTTTTTATTTCACAGCTCCCAAGGATGTGTAGGCACTTATTTAATATTTAAAGTTAGCCAAAACCAACACAAATGTCTATGCATTAGTAAATTAAGCAGACCTAACGAAATGTTGCAGATTCCTGATCGTTTACTGTTTGTAACTGCATTGCAAACGAATTTGAAACTCTTACGTTAACGCCAAACACAAACATGAACCGATTTCGGTCGGTTTGTCGGAAACTCGCCACATGTGCAATACTAAACCGACCGACAGATGACCTCACAACAAAAAAGCAAACCGGACTTACAATAAAAAAATATTTATATTAAAATTCTGGATTGAAAATCTTTGCAGACATTAAAATCAACAAAACTTTTAACAGCTACAAAAAATCATACTAAAAACCATTGTAGTGAGTCAAACATATATTTGAGAGTAAATACGGAATTCTGGGAATAACATAGGCAGTATATTGTAATCCTATCACATATGGCTGCATGCCGTTATTCATAGAATTGCCGGTCTGTCAAACGCTCCATCAAGAGCATCTGCAAGCAAGCAAATAAAGGGAGCAATCGAGCTGGAACAAAAAAGAGGAATAACTATTGATGAAGGTGAGAATTGTGAAGTGGGAGTACCAATTGGGAAGATATATCAGCAGCAACGATGTAATTTGATGAATTCTCAGTTTTCCAAAAAAAAACGAACGCTACCCGGTATTATTCTTCTTTTAAGTGTCTATCTTTAAATTGGTCAACGAGTTTACAACAATCCAAGCTATACAAACTTGATCGGCAAGAGCCATCGTCACAATACTGGCTTTCCTTATATTTGTAAAGTAGATATTTGGTTGAAACCATTCTTTATTGTGCTGTTTTATAATATGTACTTACAATTGGAATATATCCGGACAAAATATTCTGGAGTAAAATCCAAGAATGCATTTGGCCTAGTTTATACAGTTGAACTAAGGAAACTTGAAAAGGTGAATAAGGAAGTTTGCTCTACTGATGCCAATAAAAGAAATATTACAGAATCCAATTCAGTTGTAATAAAAGTATGTAAAGCGGATCTTAGCAAAGACATTCTCTTGAGGGTAAGAAGGGAAAACCAACTTTGCAAATGGACTTCACCAGACATCTTTAACGAGGCTCTCATTCTTCTAAATTACAGTTTCAGTTTAGGTGTTCGATAAAACAAAACAAAGAAGTTCTAAACAGTAGGCCATTCCAAGACCTTAGGACAAACCAGTTGCTCATGGAAGAAAGCTATTGTTGTGTTTACTTTCGGCAGACACGCAAGCTATTCTAAAATTAACCAGAGATGTAACATTGTTTTCAGGACGGTCGAATGCTTTGCAGGAAATGATTTCCAAGTATTGAACTCATTTACTTGAGTCAAGAGTGGCAGTGTGAAATAGGTTTACTAACTCTAAAAAATGACAGCATCAAGATGAATACTCACAACATAAGCAATTCCCAAGTAATCTCCGTGTTCTACTAAATATTCATCATACATACCATGGTGTGGTGAAAAAACAAGCTTTTTTCACTTCTCTCACTAAGGTTGTTGAAATCCCTGTTTTAACGCTGGTGTGCAAAATGTATATTTGTCACTAGCAGTTGTCACAGACAGTGGCGTAGCCAGAAATTCGTCGAGGGGGTTCTTAAACAAAAAATAATTTCTATAAGGATATAATGCATTCGAATTTATTTGAATTCAATTTTTTATTAGTTTTTTATAGCTTTATATTGATTCGTCGTGATACTAAGGCCAATTCATCGAGGACACAGTCTCTATTTATATATCCACATCTCTGTAAATATTTAATGATGCCAATCCATTTAGTTGCTTCCCACCGATTGTGTTTCGTAGGTAATTCTTAAATCGCCTGAACGTCCTGGAACTCTTCAATTGGAGAGATTATCCTGGTTAAGAGTAGTGTACTAGTAAAAATCTGACAAATATTTTATGCTAAATTTGTTATTATAATTAGAAGCGTTCAACCGGTAGATACCTGACAGTCTTTTAAACATTTTAATTAACTTCTTAAAGGGGTTAACCCCCCTTCCCTACGCCACTGGTCACAAAAACTAGAAAGTGGTTTCGTCAGAAAGATCTTAAGATGGAGAAGCTAGAATCTAAATATTACTTAACACGCTTATCAAAATTCACCAAGTTGTTTGGTGCTTCCACGCTTATCAAATTTCACCAAAACGGGGTTTGGTCAGTTGCAGATGTCATGTAGACTGGCAAGTGATACTTTTTTTACCACTCCTCTAAATATTTACCACGGTTAAGTGAAAAGCAATTTATTCCAGTTCAATATAACCTTGCAGTATATCGCTGTAAAGACCTAGAAAAATGCAAAACAAAAATTCTGGCCCTTTACTTAACAAATTCATCATCATAGCACTGGTGGCAGATACTGTGGTTTGGTTACTTTTGGAGGCCGTATATTTGGAAATGTAACTTTTGCAATATTTTGATCTAACAACGCTAGCCTACATCTCTTTTACCACAAGTTACTTTGATGAGGTGGAAAGCACATTTTTTTAGTCAGAAGTATGCAACAATTTTAGTTATTATGTGCTCGACATTTAGAAGACATTTTACCGTATGTGGAGCAAGCTCCGTTTATATTTTTCAAAAATTACCTACTTGATCGTATGTCGGGCTCGGAACTTTACGAATTTATATCTGGTTTGTGAAGATGGGACTAAAATGGGTCAACTCAGTATTAAAAGTAAGAACCTTAAAGAGTGAAATCGTTTATTCATTTAAGGCTCTGCTTAATGAATATTCTGAAAAGATTGGCATCAAATTTATTTTATCCGCTCATTAAGATTGTATTTAATGTAGCAAATCTGAACGAACATTATCATGTTCCACTACTGCTGAACCCTTATGGTTATTCGACGTTCCGATGATCTTAATTAAAATAAAACGAAGAGTTCGATCGATTTTAGACTTATATTTTATTCAATAAAATTATTTTGCCTTCACAGTTCGGCATTTTTTCCAATTTCTTTTTTAATTTAACTGCTTTATTGGGGCCACACGCATCCGGATCATCGGCAACAGTTGCAGCAATCTTTTGATACAGCTCTATTAATATCTGATTCGCAAACAAAAATAATGAATCATAAATTGTTTCCGGTAGTCCAAAAAGGATATTACAAATTTCATTAAAAATTTTCCACCGAACATCTTCATCCTCGATGATGTGGCTAATTGACTGATTAATAAATATAAACTTTGTATAATTTTTAATAATAAAAATATAATTTTTTATACTTACATTATTTAAGATTTTTATATAATTTAAGAAAATTTGTTGCAAACAATTTATTGGTGTATTAAAATTATATGATTTTTTTACGATGATCGAGATCAATAAAATTGCATCGCCAAAGTGGGCTTGCAATTTCGCGTTTTTATAGAGAATTTCCATTTCATTATATGTGCATCGAACTGAATACTGAAATCAATCAAACAAATAAAAATTTATCAAACTATTATAGTGAACTTATTTCTAAAAAATTGAATTTGGACAACTAGAAACAATTTGGTGGAATCAAATCAAAATATAAAAACAATAACACGTGGCTTAACCAGTTCATTAGAAACATTGATTGATTAGGATGTACGGCCAAGCATTATACTAGGAATTCCCGGGCTCCCGGGCACACACCGTACACCCGTTTACATATAACAAAACCAGGATAGGATTGTTAGTTGGGACAGAATCGACCCGGTCACAGACACCTAAGCGATCGATAAGTTAGTAAAATTTGCAGGTACTTTGCAAGATGCACACGAAAAAACCTGCAAAACTCAGAAAAGAACCACTCAAAGGTAAATTGCTAATAAACCCATTTAGTAAAATTCACCTATTTAAAAGATCTCCGCCGCACTATTATCACAACTCAAAAATACACGTCAATAAAATAATAAATAAATAAAAGGAAATTAAAAATAATATTCTTAAAAATTTTTACATTGTGCCATATAAGTAATATTGACATTTTGTATGTCACGTATGTGATAATTGCAACCTAAACTCCATTAAATCAATTCAGTTAAAATTCAGTACATATACATCATGATTATTTATGTATTTACATAATTCAACGATATTCACATTCCTTTGGTCAAAATTTGGCCTGCATAAATAAATAAATACCTCATTAAATGTTACAAAACAAAACTGAATTCAACTCACAATTAATATTTCTATATTAGTATTTTATTTCTAAAATTTATTTAATTTATAATCTTTTAAATATATTTAAATTAATTTAATATAATTTAAAGCTATTTATAATACCCCGTATTAAACTTAATCATACCTAAATAAACAATTTTATATATGCTAGTTTCCGAATCGACTCAAACTTACTCATTTATGCGAAGTATAAGAATCCCATTTGAATCGATTACAAGAAACTTTGAATTCTAATTAAATTTTCTATTCAATTCAAACGTACTCGATTATACGAAGTATAAGAATCCCATTTGATTTGAATACAGTCAAACTTGGATATAAAAAATCGGGATATAACGAAAGCCTTGTTATAAGGAACTTATATAAAATCCCAAACTTCGATAAATACGTCGAACTTGGTTATAACGAACCTCAATGCACTAAAAATGTTGTTCGTTATAACGAAGAAACGTTAGATCAAGAGATCAATTTACCTACATTTGTATGTATTGTACATATTTCTCGAAGCTTGGGATTTTATATAAGTTCCTTATAACAACACTTTCGTTATTACACGATTCTGTATATCCAAGCTTATATGCAAATGTAGGTAAATTGATCTCTTGATATAAAGTTTCTTCCTTAAAACGAACAAAATGTTTAGTCCCTTGAGGTTCGTTATAACTAAGTTCGACTGTATATGAAAATTTTGCGTTGTATAGCTCATGGTACATAAAGAGCACTATATAGTTATCTGATATATATTATATTCACAGGGGGTCTACTATGTATTGGGATCAGAAAGTAAAGCCGATCGGATAGTGTAATTTTAATATGAAACTAATTCAATTTTTCTTTCGTTTTTTCTATTGACGATTCTAAAAGTAGGCTGAACGCCTCTCATGGAAAAATTGTTTATTTAAAAGAACCATCCATTTGAAGTTTGTGTTGCATAGATAAACAATATAGGAAAAATTGAAAGAAGGAATTGCGGTTGTTTCAGCAATGAAACAAAATTTTAAACGGCAATGGATAGATAGTTTTAGTATAGAAAAATTCCGCTACGTGGAATCCGTTATGCTCCAATCGTCAATACAAATTTCTAAATTCAGAAAAAATTACTTTCCGATCCGAATACACAGTAGACCCCCAGAACACGAGTGAAAACAACGCCAAATAACAATAAAAAAAAACTCGTATTATATGTACATAATATTAAAGCAACATAGTAAATACCTAGATGTCTTCATATAATCTTTCATGTGCGTAGCAGGCTGGGCTGATAAATAAATGCATCCCGGTGGATTACATTTTCCATATTCAAATTATATACACATTTAGTCACAAAAACACATAAAAATGAGAATAAAAATTACCAAAATAAAAATAAGTTAAACCAAAAAAATGTTTATTTTACGGAGCAGACAAAACACGTCTGTCTCCTTCGAACGTTTATCGTCGACCCTTAACCAGTTGATTAGAAACATAAATAAAAATTTAAGACTACGGTTTAGGAAAATTTTCACCTAGAACGCATTAAGGAATACAAATTAGAATTTTTAATTTTAGCTTTTGAGGATTGAACATAACAAACAACACTTACCTCGCATAAAAATCCAATATTATCATCTTTAGTCATGTTCTGTGCTTGCAAAAAAGTACAGAAATCCAAATTATCCGAATTAAGCAGATTTTGGAAATAGTACAAATTAATTCGTTTATAAGCGGCTAATTTTGTTTTAATCCAGAGGAATTTTTCTCCTGTAATTTTCTGCTTGGTCAACAAATTCGCCTGCAATACATTAACCGTTTCGATCGATTTGTACAGAATTTCTTCATACTGCTTATTATTACAAGATCCCATCGAAATTTTTTCAGAATTCCACCAAAAATAATAAGAATTGGAACAATTTCTAGCTCGGTACCATTACGATCCGTATCACGGAATATTTTTAACAAAATGGTTATTAACATATTAATTTTCATCAAATTTTCCGTTTCGCTGTACAGTGCGTTTAGTAAAAATTTTAGCAAAATCTCCTCTACGAAATATCTGTTATCAAGAAAACTGTTCGTGTAAAATTGGAAAATGAGCTCGATAAATTGATTCGAAATATTTTGTAAATTGGCACTGAAAATATATTCGAGATTCTCTTCGAAATACGTGTTCTCGTAAATTTGTTTCGTTTTCATGAAAATTTCATTAAAAATCAGTAAATTATTATCAGTTAGGTCACTGGAGCTGAAAAGGTTTTCCCATATATAGTTGTAGAATTTTTTCGGATTTTTCAGTAGGAAAATCTTATATCTCTTAAAACTGATTGATGATTCTGTATGAATTTTATTAAAAAGTTACTGATTAAATGGCTTAATATATCGAGTGAGTGGTCATCGTTGTCTTGTTGTTGAAATGATTTAATAATAATTTCTTTAATTTTGTCTTCATACTCTATTTCATCTTCTTCGAATGTTTTGAGCAGAAGTTTTATAGATTCGGTCGAAATCGATCGAATATTTTGCTCCATCGTTTCAAGACACTCTAAATTATTGGTTACGAGATAGCCCCGTTTTATAAATTCGCTCATCCACTTGATTTTAGTCGTATCTTCATCCGGCAGACTATCTATTTTCTTCATAATACCTCCAAGTGTGGCTTCCCGTACTTGTTCCTCTAAAGTTTTTGGCTTAATGGCAATTTGCTGTAAAATAGTAATGATTTTTTTATCGAAAATTTGCTCAATATTAATGATTTCAATAATTTGAAATAAATTCTCGCCTATATCCCGTTGTAAAGTTCGATCTTCTTCTGTATTGATTTCAACCCAGTGCACGAAATAATCCAGAGTGACCTTCATACCATTTAATTTCAGGGAATTCAAAAGGATATTGTTTATTTTAAGTAGAGCTAAACCTACTTCCATCGAATAGATTTCACTGTGATTATCGACTCGGCGACACACGTCACTCAAAATATTATAAATTTTATATTTCTCAGGAATTTCAAATTTTGGTTTATTTTTATACAAATAGAAAGACTGGATTACAGTTTCTGATAAATACTTCATTACACACCCGAGATAGTTGGGAAAATCTTCTAGCTTTTCTTTATTCAATTCATCTATTGCACTGTACTCCGGACTAAAGAATTGTCGCAATATTTCATAAATTTTTTCGGTAAATTTATCGTAGATTCGGCGCCGATAACTGGGCTCTATAATCATAAACTCAGACTGAATAATATTCATGTAAATGGCGTTGATAAGTTGGTTAGCCGATAGAAGCCCGTTGTACGGATCCAAATATTTGAGGAAAACATTAATTTCACTGAAAAATTCCATTGATAGCCAATGAGGTGAGTACATAATAATTTCGTAAAAAAATATGTCGAGGTTCAAGCCCCATAAACAATTCACGATTAAACATTTTGGCAACTGTGGCATAATATTCAAGGTTTCTTCACGGAGCGAGATTATTTTTAATCCAACTTTTCAGCTAATCAAATCGCTATATTTCAACAAAGTTCCGCCCATTTTTTTTCCGATTAGTTAAAATATATTCATCTTTTGAGCAAATAATCTTGGTCGTACCAATATAAAAACAAAAATAAAATAAAATAATAGCAATAATTTTGCTCATATTTTTTGTTTTTGCTTATTTGTGACTTTTCTCGTTTCACAATTAATAAAGCGGATTGTTGTAATAAACGTAATTTATTTTAAATTTTAAATAAAAATACGAGTAAATCATAATACATATATACATAATATAAATTGTAAGTATCGTTTGACAAGGAAAAAGTAAGTAAATAATGTATGCGTAAATTTTAATATTGTATTCTACCAAAACGGTTAGATTAGAATTTGAAAATTTATAAATTGTGTTTTACATTTTTAGTTATGGATAGCAACGACCTAATTATTGAGATGGATTTAGATGACTTTTTAATAGAGGAAATCCAAAAGCCAGGAAGAGAAATAATTTATCAATTGGGACATGCAAATTATAAAAGTTTAGCATTGAAACAAGTCGTATGGCAAGAGATTAGTCAAAGCCTTGGCGTTTCGCCTGAAGAATGCAAGCGGCGCTGGAAGCTTATAAAAGCAAAATACAGCCGACTACGACGGGCACCCAAAAGTGGTAGTGGCCCAAACAAGAATAAAAATAAAGATGGACCCTTTTCGAGATCGCTCGACTTTCTCAAAGATGAATTTGTTATTGTGTAAGTTTTGTTTAATAATTAGTTATGGTCTTTTAATGTCGAGTATGTATACACTAAAAGTTGTTAATTTGCTGTCAAATCGTTAATTTGCCATTAAAAACCAAATCCAATTTTTAACACAATTGTTTCAATTTGCAATATCGAAATTATTAAAAAAATAGTTAAAATCTGTGAGTATTCTTAGATTTAATTCCATTCTTAGATTTTAATTTGACGACCGGCAAAATATAAAATTGAGGCTTTTGAATGAAACCAAATTATTTTTAATGAAATTTTCTAAGAATAAGGTGGACTTTTAGATTTGAATTATTTTTAATAATTTTGATATTCCAAATTAATCAATTTTATGAAAAATTTCATGTGAAAGTTTGAAATGACGGTTTGTCGTTCGTGTTTGGATGGAGTAACGTCTTTACATAAAGCAAAATACAGGCTGTAAAGTAGATTTTATACTTTATAATTGTACAACAGTATAACCTATTTCGAATAATTTACTATGTTTTGATTCGCAACAGCTCGCTTCTAAATTAATACTTCCCTAAACAATTGAGTAGCAAATATTTTGTTCGAAGGCACAGCTGATTTGAAATTAAGTATATTTAGTATAAATAAAGCTTAATTAATATTTTTATTTTAGATCTATGGAGAGCAGTCACGAAATCAAAACAAACGGAATTAATCTAGCCGATTCTGAACAAGTTACCGAAGAATTTTCTGAAAAGAACACACCGTATTTATTACATGCCACAGAGGCAAGCAGTTACCACCAACTATCACCAATAATCCATTCAACTTCAGAAAACAACAGGCATCTAACCATATTATCCTCTACCAAGTCCATACCAGTAACTACCACTCAAACCACATCGACAATATTCACTCAACCAACACCGATACTGTCAACATCAACCCAACCAATACCAACATTCTTACCATCTGAAATAAATACTGCTTCAATGCAGCAACCAATAATGGAGGGCAGAAATCGAAAACGTCGATCAGATGCCAATAATAACTCTAATCCATTTGAGAATTTGATGAAGGGAGCTCTTCACAATATGGAAGAACAAAGAAAATTAATGAAAGAGGTCTTAAATAAGGAATCTTGCCTTCTTACGTCGTATGCCCATTCCATAAGTGCCAGTTTCAACAAATGGCCAGAAACTGAGCAAACGAAAATGATTTTTGATATAAGCCTCCTAATTAAGGAAAGAGAAAATTATTTAAAAGCGTGCAATTTGATTTAATTTTGTTTATTTTTGTCGAAGGCTGAACTGATACAAATACCTAAGTATTTTTTCCTTATGAATAGGTAATTTTATTTTATTTAAACATTTACATATTTTTAATATAAGGTAATGAATTAATGTGATAAAAAATTATTAATTATATGTGATTTATGTGATTTATATTGATTGTATTGATTATATGTGATTTATTTGGTAATATATGAAATATATATGATTTTATATAAAAAAAATTTAAAACCTAATGAATAGTTGTATACTGCCAAGGAAGTATATCAACTTCATTTAAATATTTTTTGAATTCATCTCGGATCTCTACTGCATTCCTGGCTGGATTATTTGACCCTACTCGCCGAACATCCTGCATGCCGCTGCTATCTTCATCGCGCCATCGCCCTGGTCGGTGTGTTTCACCAACGCCTCTGTCCACTAAATCGGCACTCACATATTCACGAGCTTTTTTATCTCGTAGCCAGTTATGCAAGACTACCGTACTTTTGATTATTCCAATCACGGTAATTTTACTCGCCAAAATCGGCCTTCTGTAAATTCGCCATCTACTGGCTAATATGCCAAAGGCATTTTCAACCACTCTTCGTGCTCGTGATAAACGGTAGTTATATGCACTTTTATCTCGCGGTAATGTTGAAGTGTTACGACCAGGATATGGGCGCATTAGGTTGGGCAGTAAGGGGAACACTTCATCCCCTATGAAAAGTATGGATATTTCTTGTTATCACGTAGATTTTCAGGTAGTGGCAAGTTCAAATCTCTACCACCGCTTAGAACAGCTTTTCCAAAGGCAGAAGTCCTGAATATGGTACTGTCTCCGATGTGTCCTGGCGCTCCAATTTCGACCATAACAAATTTGTAATTTGCATCTGCTATTGCAAATAGCACCACGCTATGGCTATGTTTATAGTTTCGGTAGGTGGAACCGGAATTTCCAAATGCCTAACAATGAAATTATAATATTATAAACTTCACACACAAAACCTATAGATATTGTTAAGGAACTTACTTGTATAACCACGTGCTTTCCGTCCATTGCTCCTAGGCAATGGGGGAAATTCCACTGGTCTTCAAAATCTTTTGAGATTTGTTGCCACATGGCACAGGAAGGCTTAGGAAATACTTTCTCTTTTAAGGCATCCCACAACTTCAAGCATGTCTCCCTTATTATCATAGAGGCTGTGCTTTGTCCCACCCGGTATCCGTATCGTCCGATGGAGACCATACTATCACCACTGGCAAGATAGCTAAATGATAGAAATGCAATTTTACAAACAAATTTAGTTTAATATTTATAATAATTACCGAATAGTTAATGATAGCCTTTGATCTGCAGTAATCGATCGCTCCCCTACATTCATTCGTTGAATGGTTGGTCCAACAATGGCAAGTAACTCATCAAATACTGCAGGACTCATCTGATGAAAATTTATAAAAGTATCATCGTCAGTTAAACGCATTTCTGCAACAAGGTTGCGATAGAAACCTTGCCTATATCTGCTGCGATTGACTTCGTTTACCCCAAATCGCCGAGTATTACGATGTTAATTTTCATATGCTAAATATAAGGCAACGATGCCACTTACAATATTTAGATCACCGTTTAAAATATTAAATGCGTCTTGTTTTGATAAAGACATTTTTTGGTAAAATTAAATGACCGATAAAGTAACCGAAATAAATTATTATAAAAAAATATGTATATTCGAACAAATTAAAATGAAGCACCAAAACATTACACAAAAATTCTAAATGGAACGTGAAACTAAATAGCTAAAATATCGCGTGAAAATTAATAGAATGAAATACCGCTCCAAAAACTACGTAATATTAAGTTAAACCTGGATTTATAATGAAACGCACAGAAACCAATAAAAAAATTAAAACGCACAGAAAATCTCACTATAATTAATTTGGTGTAACCGGCGCCAAGCAGAATTTGAAAGTAAACCAAAACAACAGAAAATAGTCATGGCAACCATATAGTACAATTAATTGAGCAAAACTAATGTGTGACTATCTTCACTTTAAACAAAAAAAAAAATCCAGCTTTATAATCTCGTTTCGTGAAGACACCATCAGGACACAAGCAATCGCGTTATTCTTTTGCAAATCGTGTGGAGATGTAGCCTCAGTATTTAATATCATGAAAAATGTAATTTTCCTCAATTCATTTTCATACTCTGGATTTATTTCCTTTTTATCATTGATATAATTCTGAATTCGTAAATGCCTTAGTATTCGACTGGCCACATCTAGTATAAAACCCTCGTTACCTAAACAATACAGAAATTTGCATAAATTACATCGTTAAACACAGTGTTTAGTCTAAGCCATGATTTCAAGACATAGTTCAGTTATAATTAGATCATATGTTAAAATAAATGTAAGCCAAGAAAAAATGTTTGCATGACTTACCTCCACGATATTGTATTTTGTTGATTGGTTTTAAATAATCATTCGTATAATTTATAACTGATTTGATTAAATCAAAATCCTTATTGACGATTGGAGCATCACGGATTCCACCTAGTGGAAAAATTTTAAACTGAGGTACCTGATAATTTGACGTTCGAAATTATTGTAAACAATTCCAATTTTGAACTGTAAACACAATTTTTACTTACCGGATTGCTAGTAATTGTAAATTATTCCAATTTCGGACTATTAAAACAATTTTTAACTACCGCTTTGCTAAATTTTCTTTCGTCGCATTTGTGACAAATGTCATTTTATCAGGTGCATCATTTTAACTATTGTCCTCGAGAGGCGCTTTCTCTACTTTTGCAATCGTCAATTATATTCCATTGTATTATTAACTAGTTTTAATTCGTTCAGCAATATTGTTTATGTCTTTCATAGCAGTTTTTAAAGAACAATCGATGTGATACAAATTTTTTTTGTGTAATCTTCAAATAAAAAGAGGAATAATTCTTTGTGACAGTTGAATATTGTTCAGTGCTGCCTAATAAAACTTGTTTGTGTTGAAAATATTGTTGCGGTGACACCTAGGATAGAATAGAATAAGTCAATTGATAGCGCAAAGTTCTAATGGAATTTTCCATGATAAAACTGTTCTAAATGTTTCTAAACTGTTCTTAACAAGCTTGAAATTTCGAGTTTTGCGAAAGAAGAGAAAAAATATTTTGTTTTGTTTCTTTCCTCCGGAACGAAATACAACAAAATAAAATATCTCTCCTCTCTTATCTTTTGTGTTTTATATGAGGAGAGATATTTTACTTTTGTCGATTTTGTTCCCGGGGATAGAAACAAACAAAAATATTTTTTGTTTTCTTTCACAAAGAGAGAAAAAAAAGATAAAAGAAGGGAACGAAAAAATGAATTTAAACACTGTATAAAACACAAAAGATAGGAGAGGAGAGATATTTTCTTTTGTTGAACTTCGTTCCAGAGGAAAGAAACAAAACAAAATATTTTTTCTCTCCTTTCGCAAAAAGAGAGTAAAGCAAGGAACGAAATTTGAATTTAAACACTTCAAAAAACACGTTGTTCCATTAAATAATATTAAAAGTAATAATAATAAAAGTAATAAAACATTAAACAACAAAATAATTAAAATATTTTTGCGATTTAAAAATTACCGTGTCGTATCACAAACATAAACAAATTTTTTTTTTAACCCTAATCCAACCAGCATATTTTTGTTATGTTGGTAAATTCAAATTCTAATCAAATAACTTACTAAATTTTTGCAAATAATGCCAAGTACGCTGTATGGCATGTATGGAAATATTTCAAAATAAAATATATATAAGTTTATAACTAAATTGACATTATTTTGAAAATCGATGCATTTATCAAATGAGCCAAAAGGCACACCTTGGTTGGATTAGGGTTAAAAAAATGACATTCCACACAAACAAAATTGATATAGAGGCATCTATTAGAATTTTTTAAACTAAAATTCCTCTGCCGTTAATTTTGTGCGTAACTACTTCACAACTTCACCATCGTTTGAGCATGAGTAGTTGGGAATAGATACAAGTAGTTGTGAGTAGTTTACTCATTCCAATGGAACACTACACAGCAATTCGCTTTTGGTAAGCGATTGAGTGATGGCTGCCTCATAAAATCAATCCGCGAGCGCCACACAACACGACGGAGTTAAAAATTCGTAATCTCAAAATCTAGTACAACTTTTCTTATTTTTTGTTTCTGCAAAAATAAGTTTTTAGCCCTTTATGTTGAAACTTATTAGTTTCTATGCAGTTTTAAATGCGTAGAACAAATAATTATTAACATAAATTGCTAAAATCTTATTTTTGCAAAAACACAAAATGCAAAAAGTTGTACTAGATTTCGAGATTACGAATTTTTAACTCCGTCATAATCGCGCTCGCCGATTGATTTCATGAGACAGCCATAAAGATTAAATAGTGATTAAAAAAGTGAATTAGAAGTGAGCCGTTATGTTTGAAATGGTATAAGTTCATTTTTCAAAAAAATTAAGTTAGATAATTGATAACAATAGACAAATGACAGTATAATCTTTCTAACGGTGAATAATTTATAGTTAAAATGAAAAAAATGAACCCCTAATACTTGTGCAATAAATAAGAAAATTCAAAATCCCGCTTAGACCATAATGGACCGCCAGCAATACGTTTTAACTGTCTCCAACATCTGCAGCGCAAAGTAGCCTTGTGACTGATAGGGTAACTATAGCAAGTATAATAAAAATTAGTACCCACAGATGTCGCTACCAAATTAAGAAGATTTGTTTATACCAACAGATGTTACTGCAACTTCATCCATCGTAAATCTTATAAATCTAAATAATAAATCTTATGTTAGAACAAAGTTTAATAAAATTATCCATTTTGTGGGTCAATAAAATAATTTTTTTGAATTATCGTTTTTTATTTTATTTATTTGTATATTTAAATTTGCAGTGTCATCTGTTGGTACTAAATGTATCTACTATATTTTGTAGTGACCTCTGTTGGTACTAATTTTGATTATACTTGCTATAGTTACTCTATCGATAACAAGGCTACTTTGCGCTGCAGATGTTGGAGACAGGCTACTTTACAATTTTATATGGAAACGTCACTTCGCTAGCGCTCCATTCTATTGTAAGGTCTAAGAAATCCCGTATATTTTTGCATTTATTACTTTTCTATTCTTTCATTATCTCGCTTCAACAAAATATGGACTTGTACCGCTTTCAAATAAAACAGCTCAAGCGATAAGTAAAATTGTGTGATAATAGTCGTGTTCCAGTCGACCACTTCAAGTACTTATGAGTACTTAGGTGTGTGTCTTTGCTTAAATGTAACTACTCGTAACTGCTCTTGCCAGAATGCAAGAGCAGTTACGAGTAGTTAAATTTAAGCAAAGACACAAACCTAAGTACTCATAAGTACTTGAATTGGTCGACTGGAACACGACTAATAATAAAAAGTGATTTTGTGAATTATCGTTAATAAATTGGGTGCGGTGAAGAATTCAGCCAATGAGCAGTTTAACCATGAATACGTGCTCATACAAAATAACTTAATATCGTGTTTAGGGGCATTGAGCACTCCTATATATATTTCAAAGTGTTTTCATAGGAAATCATTTTAATTGTGTACATTTATTGTACATTAATTAAAAATCGAATTCAAAGTTTTTATTACAAAAATTAAAAAATATTAAGGGCCGATGTCGAAAGGCCGAATGTCGAAGGGTCGAATTTCAAAGGGCCGAATGTGTCAAAGTTCCGAATGCCAAAGGGTCGAATGTGTCGAAGGGCCGAAGGGCCGAATGGGTTTTGTTTTTAGAAATATAATTTTTAATTTTTTGTTTTAAGGAATATTTTGTAAATTGTTTTATCAAATATAAATTAATTTCTTATGAATTTATGTATTTACGTTTAATCTTTTGATATTGTATCGACAAAAATATTGCATTACTGGCGTAAAATGCACAGCCTAACTTTATTTGCTGCATTTTAATCTGATGAAATGTGCAGTTTGGCTGCAAATCTTAATTTTTGACCGACTTGCTGCATAAACTGCGTTGCAGCTGAATTCTTGACCGCACGAATTGTGTTGTAATAATTTTTGGTGTTAATAAATAAATTCGTTAGTGAAAAATTGAATTGATTTTGTTTTATTCACAATCCAGTAATACAAATCTTGATTGAAAAGGCAAAAATGTAACAACTGGTGACAGCGGTGGGATTGTGAATAATAAAACATAGAAAATGATTCTCTCTGATTTAAGAGTTCCAGAATTAGAGGAGGAACTAGAGAAACGGGGTTTATCCACTGATCGTGTCAAATCAGTTTTATAAATGCGACTACTTGAGGCCATGGAGATAGAAGGGTGGAAGTAACGCATGCGGCAATCGTAGAGAAACACAACGATTGGTCGAAATAACTCAACTACTATCTGTAAGTTTCGATTTCTCGCAGTTAATATCTGCTATGAAGCAGATGATGGCGCAACAAGGAGAGCAGTCAATACAAATGAAATAACAAAACGAGCGACAGTTGGAAAAAATTGAGCAGTCAAGCCAAAAAGATGGAACACCAAATAGAGAAAATTGAGCAAGGAATTCAAATTATGGAGCATCAAATGGAGAAAATTGCCGAAAGCCAAAAGCGAATAGACGAGAAAATTTTTGAATTGTCCACAACTGTACACGGCGATATAGAGAAACTGCAAACGGAAATTCAACATGTTAAAATTGATATTCAACAGGTGGAACATAAATTACAAGCTGAGTTTTAAACAGAGTTTCAATGTCTCGAGAAAGAGTTAACTGATGTCAATATCAAGGCAAATGGAACAACAATGCAAGTCGTTTAGACCGTTCAATCGATCAAGCTAAAACCACTAACATTCGACGGAACATCTTTCGGCATTTCCAAATTTCAATTTGAAACAGTTGCCAATCAGAATCATTGCAACGACGAACATCGTGTCGTAGCATTACTAGTGGCCCTTAAGGGCGAAGCAGCAGAGGCTTTACAAACTATTGCGGAACAAGACCGCAACAGTTATCTTGAAATTATGAAGGCGCTGGATCGGAAGTACGGCAGTGACCACAAGCGAGAAATCTATCGCATGGAATTGGAAAGCCGCTACCAAAAGGGAAGAGAACCGCTTCAGGAATTTTCATCGCAACGTCGGCCGATTACATGGAATTCTTAAAATTGACGCATTCATTGATGGCATTTGAGATCCGGAGAGACGTAAGGCGGTGTTGTTGTCACGTAAGGAAACTTTGCTGAAACTGTTGCTTTTGCGTTAATGAACGAGGCTGTGCAGATTATCACCAGACCGTCATTATTTAGGCGCCAAATAAATTTAAACACCAACGGGTACATCGAGCGGGCAGTACTAAAATTCGGAAGAGGTAGCAGCGTAACAAGCAAGGGCGTACTAAGTATTAAAATTCGACTGCGGTAAGACTGAGCAACTCATTCGATTGTCCGGAAAGACTTGATCGTGGGAGCTTTGCAGCTGGATGATAGGACTAAAATGAAATTTTCCATAATAAAACTGTTCTAAATGTTTCTAAACTGTTCTTACCAGAACAATCATGAAATTTCGAGAAGTTTCGGTTACAGTATATAAGGAGCGAACGAGTCGAATTAAGCGATAGTGTAAGATTAAAAAGTGAATTAAAAAAGTGATTTAAAATGTGTTTTAGTGAAATTTAAAAATTATAAGTGAACAGTGAAATTGTGTAAAAATTCTAATAAGTGATTTTGTGAATTTTTATTAATAAATTGTGTTGTATTAATTGTTGGTGTATATTTCTCATTCTTCTCGAAATTTCATGATTATTCCGGTAAGAACAGTTTAGAAACATTTAGAACAGTTTTATCATGGAACATTCCATTTTAGTACAGTAGAACTTTGCGCTATCAATTAACTTATTCTATTCTATCCTATATGTGCCACCGTAACACTACCGGACCAACAGGACGTAAATCACCACTTCTGAAAAATCAAAACGGTAGATGAGGCACGGGTAGGAATATGCGGGAGTGGGACTGCGCCTCTCGAAGTCCTTGAGTCCTAATGCTATAGCTTTTCTAGCAGAAGTAAATGATATAGTACACATCTAGAAGGGAATGCAATGAGCCCAGATAGTATCGCGTGTATAAGTTACTTTCTAGAGTAAACATCTAGGAGGGAGAGCAATGAGCCCAGATAGTATGTATCGCGTGAAGAAGTACTTCCAACAGTAAACATCTATAGGAGGGAGAGCAATAAGCCCAGATAGTATGTATGACATACCTGCCGGCAGAATTATCAGGTTCATTAAGAGCCTGAATATTGACTGGACGGATAATTAAGCAGGGCTTGGAGCACAAAAGATTTTTTAGGTCGCAGTGCGAGGTGGCTAAACGCCCACATGACCCTACAACACTAATTCTAATTTTAATTCTCTAACTACATGCCACTCTGTGTTTAAGTTGTTTCTCTTGTAAAATAAAAACGCAAATAAACAGTTTAGTGTTAACAATAGAATTTTATTGATAAAATCTATATTCAGATTTATCGTCTGGTTGAACCCAAAATTTCAGATCATATAAATCGACTATTTGATGATTACTCGTGTAGCGAATTTCCAATTTCGAGAATTGTTCGTCGATAGTAAATTTAATTGTTCTTAAATCTATTTGTTTATTATCACTTATCACTATAAAATATCGTATTTTATCATTTAATCGAAATTCCATTGATTTTGTTTTTAAGATTTCATATAAAACAAATTCAAACAGGGATTGCCAAGTACCTTCGTCTTCGTGAATGGTTGCATACTAGAAAATAAAATTTGGATTTTTTTTTAAAACAATAAATTATGTATTCGTATTTATTGAATTTGCTTACATGTAATTTTCTTAAATTATTGAGTTGTGCCCAGTTTTGGGGTGTATTTTCGAAAGTACAGTTGTGTAACAAAATAGTGTTTGCTTTTATGTGACACTGATGCAAACCATTTAGTAAATTTGCATCAATTTTAATATCTTGAAATTTTATCTTAGAAACGGTTAAATTATCGAAAATTTGGTAATCATTTAAATTACAGTATATGGCTAAATAAATTCTACTTTCTGAAACTGTTATCGTTTTTAAAGCTGAAATAAAATCCTCGATGAAATTGTAAGAATTTTCCCCAATCAAACGGACATGAATTTCTTCTCCTTTATAAGATACAGATCTATTGAGGTTGTCAACATTTTTAAAACATCGTAACCATCTGAAATTTGTATCTAAAACTAATTCAATTATATTATGACATTCAACTAAATCTAAAAATAATGATAAACTCATTCTGTCAAAGCCACTTCCATCGATGGTATACTCTACGTTACATTTTTCCTTTAATAAATTAAGAATGTTGCTCTCTTCTCTTAGTTTAACAGTATCACAGACTTTAAAAGATTCAAATTCGGGTGAAATTGGAAATCGACTTATATTAATAGTTTCAAAAAAATTCTGGAATTCATACACCAAATAAAAGATAAGAAGTTCGATCGGTTTACTATTTTTAGCAATCAAATATTGATCTAGGTCCAGGTGATTATTTTTAACCGTTTTCCTTAGTTCTCTTTTTATCATAAAATCAATTTCATAATTTACAAAATTTGATTGTGACGGATTGCGAACATTGTTTAATGCCCATCTTAATGAAAGTAGATCCATAATATTTAGATTATTGGTATAATTAAGTCTTCCAAGATGATTAAGAATTATGGGTAACATTGAATAGACATCATCATGGGCATGAATTTTCCGCAGCCAATGTGATTGTTGCCATGGAAAAGCAGATGTCATAAAGTAATATTTTAGCTCGAGGTACGATTTTGTAAATTTTAAATATTCATTAATTATATCTAATTTTGATTTAACACTTTTATTAAACGAAACCACTTTGATGGTATCATTGTTCGCGGTAATTCCTTTAGATTCTTCAATTTTTAAAATGTATGCTTCTAAATTATGTGTCCTAATGAATTTCTGAAAAAATATTTTATAAATTAAATAATCGCTTTTCACTAAAATAAGTAATTTTAACAATTATCTCACCTCCATAATGTTGAAAGATTTAATATTGATAAATAAAGTGGGGTTATCCTCCCACGGGAAGGAAAATTGTGAATTGGCAATTGATGTGGTCAGAAAGTCTAGGTTTTCTTCAGTTGGCAATGCAATAATGATTAGACGCATATCGTAGAACTTGGTACCAACTTGCAACTCTTGCTCTAATATTTTCCATTCAGTATTTGGAAGTAATTTACACAAAATCTGTTCCCATTTTTTCATTATACAGACATTAACACAAAATGCCCATGGGTTTTGATGTTCCGCTGCTTTATATTAACACAATATGGAATTTAACACATAATCACATAATATAAAATATTTTTGTTGTTAAAACTTACTGGGTATTCCTTTGTCACTTAAAAGGTCATTTATAACCTCAATTTTTTTATAAATCATTTTTTTTTATAAATCATTAAATGCTAAGTTGCTTACTTCAATTGAAATGACAATACTAATTAAATATTATCGTAAATTGAGGAATTTGATAAGGTAAGCATGGCGCACATTTATAGACTATTTCAACCAATACCAATAACTTTGCTTTGCCGATAAAGTTTTATTAAATAGATAAGAAATTATCATTTCCATACTATCAATATTTTATTGAGTTCAACACTACATTCATTCAAATAATGGGCTAAAGTGAAATAATTGAAATTCAATAATACGAAATATTTGTGTTGATATAAACTCAAATCAAAACAAGAGTATAGATGAATACCTAAAATCAATTTTTATTAAAGACAAAATCAAGAATTAATTTTATTAATCATAAAATTATTTGGAGATCGAAAAGATAATTTTTTGATGATATCGTTAATGTTGTACATGTGTAGATTTTTGTCGGTTAGTGTATATCGATTGATTACTAATTTTTTCTTTTTGTTTTTTATCGTTCCAGTGCGATTATACTACAACTACACAAATAATTTTTCAAAATGAGGTAGCAAAATAAACCATTTACAAGAGATGGTATCTTTTGTAGTTCCAGATTTTTTTAAAGTTTCAGCGAAGTGGATCTCTTTATCAAATTGCTGTAGAAAACACATGTTATTGTTATTTATAAAAGTTTGTAACCCATGAAGTGATTATACAATTTACCTGGCAGTAGGTCTAAAATGCTAGGGGAAGGATACCCCGATTCAAAAACCAACATGAGCGGTAAAGAAGGAGAAAACTTTACGGTGCAGGGCCTCGGAAACCCAGTACCGGCGACTGTTAAGAGTGAGCAAGTGGGCTCCCAGTCGTCGAGATCCAACGACCACGGTAGTGGAGAACTTGGCTATTGATTCAGATAATACTACAAGCACCATAGGCGGCAATGCAAGCAGGGGGATGCTAATAAATCCTTTTGTAAGTACCAAAATGACGCAGAGGTCGCCAATAAAAGAACAACAGTTTCGTGCAGCATCGCTATCTGAACCCGCTACAGCACCTGGAGGAGGTCACACAGGGGCAACTAAGGCAAATAATAGCGACGTCGACCTTAAGTTGCGTACGGTAAGAGCTCATATCGAGAGCATACATGAGTATGTGAAGGGGAGACATAATGTCCATCAGGAAATAAAGAGGATGATATGCCTGATCAAATCCTCATATAGCGAGCTGGAGAACAAGGTTCGGGATCTAAAGACCGAAGCGAAGGATGCCAATGACAAGCTAAAAGGAATAACCGAGAGCGGCGACGAAAGTAACCACCAATTCAGCCGGAAGGAAAAAGGGTAGAGGCGCAAGAAAGCGCAAGAATCCGAAACCTGACGCTATAATCATCGGGAAACAAGGGGATGTCTCATACGCCGATATCCTCCGCAAAGTGAAGGGCGACCCGAACCTGAAAGTCCTAGGCGAGAATGTTGGCCGCATTAGAAGAACCCGAAGTGGCGAAATGCTGATCGAGTTCGATAGAGACTCCAGCAAGAAGAGTGGCGACTTTCGGGAGCTGGTGAAGACTGCGCTATGGGGGCACGCAGATAACGATAATTAGTTTACCTGCAGAAGCAGCAAATAAGCTACTACAAACCGGGAAAGTAAAGATTGGCTGGGTAGTTTGTAAAGTTAGAGAGCTGATCCAACCAAAACAATGCTTTAGGTGTCTAGAGTTTGGCCATATTGCAAGAGATTGTAACAACTGTGATAGATCGAAGCTCTGCAGAAGATACGGCGAAACCGGGCACATAGCCAAGACCTGCAAGGAGGAACCAAAGTGCATGCTCTGCACTGGTGATCAAGGGCACATCGCAGGGAGTAGTAAGTGTCCACTATACAGGAGGGAAATAAACTCAGCCCGCAGATGAAAGTGATACAGATAAATCTTAATCACTGTGAGGCAGCTCAAGATCTCCTTGGGCAAGTTGCGATAGAAACAGAAGCGGATGTGGTATTAGTGTCGGAACCATTCAAAATACCCACAAATAATGTATGGATAGCGGACGGGACAGGAAAGGCGGCAATATGGGTTTGCGGAGAATATCCTTTCCAAGAAGCCAAGGTGCGGCAAATGGACGGATATGCATTGGCAAAGATCAACAATATATATTTCTTTAGCTGTTATGCCCTTCCAAGTCTACAACTGTCAGAGTACGAAGCAATTCTCGCAAAAATTGAGGCGGAGGCAAGAGGGCACCATCCAATCATTATTGCTGGGGACTTCAATGCTTGGGCCGAGGAGTGGGGTAGCAAATATACCAACACTAGAGCCAGCACACTCTTAGAGGCATTTTCCCAACTGGACGTCATTCTGGCCAACAGAGGGAACACCAGCACCTTCCGTAAGAATGGTCACCAATCAGTGATTGATATCACCTTTACAAGTAGTCAACTAACGAGGGAAATTAAGTGGCATGTCAGTGAACGATACACTCACAGTGATCACCAAGCTGTGTTTTTTGAAGTAGGATCTCAGAGCAAGGCAAAACTAAAGCCAATTACCTGGAAAAGAAGAGGCTGGTTGCCCAATGCCTTGGACGAAGAACTCTTTGTGGAACTGCTCAGAGACATCAGTATACCAGCAAGCACCGCCGAAGGTAAAGTTAACCATGTGGCCAGACAACTTTACATGGCATGTGACGCGTCTATGCCAAAAAGGACATCAAATAACAGAAGGAAACCAGCCTATTGGTGGAGTGAGGAGATTAAGGAACTAGGGGTTAGATGTCACAAGGCCAGAAGGAAAAGTCAAAGATCTGCAAGATGCCTAGAATATGAGGAGCTAAACCGGGAGTACAAAAGGCTGAGGAAGTTGCTCCGTGATGAAATAAAGAGAAGCAAGAGAGAGTGTTTCAAACAGCTGTGTGACGCGGCAGACGCAAGTCCATGGGGCAGCGCCTATAGAGTGGTCATGTCCAGGATAAAAGGCCAAAGAACCCCTCAAGAAAGAAGTCCAGAGATGCTGCAAATGATCGTCAAGGCGCTTTTCCCGCAACACCTTCCCAAACCGTGTAATCGCGAGGAAAATCATACACAGGAATATATGGAAGAAATACCTGAAGTGACGGTAGAAGAGACGTTGGGCGCGTGCAATAAAGTGGGTGTAAACAAGGCTCCTGGTTTCGACTTTGTACCCAACAAAGCGCTTAACGGTACTTTTGCCAAAAGCGGGAAAACTACCAGGTGAACCATCCTCGTATCGCCCGATCTGCCTTCTAGATACAGGGGGGAAATTACTGGAGCGCATTATTATTAATAGGTTGCTTCCGATTACAGAAGGTGATGGCGGTCTCTCATCTCAACAATTCGGATTTCGCAAGGCACGATCCACATTGGATGTCGTTAATGCAGTGATATTCAAGGCCAAGGAAGCCTTACAGGGAAAAAGATGGAAAGGAGGAACCAAACAGTACTGTGCGGTGGCCACACTTGACGTTAAAAACGCTTTCAACACGGCTAACTGGGCCCACATTATGAATGCCCTACGAAGGTTGAACGTCCCGGCCTACCTCTTGAGGATCCTGGATAGCTACTTTGAGGACAGAGTGTTAGAGTACGACACTGAGGATGGTCCAAGGGAATATAAGATAACAGCTGGAGTCCCACAAGGTTCTGTCCTAGGACCAATCTTGTGGAATGTTATGTACGACAGTATCCTAAAGCTGCGCAGCCCAGATGGAGCACAAGTTATAGGCTTTGCTGATGACATCGCGATAGTGGTTTCTGCAAAGCACCTGTATGAAATCGAGATGGTCGCTAACGAGGTAATTTCAATAATAAAGGACTGGCTGGGATCCGTTTGCTTGGGACTGGCGGAGAACAAAACAGAAGCAGTGCTGATTAGCAGCCGCAAGAAAAGAGAAACGGTATCGTTTAAGGTTGGAAACCACGTCATAAAGTCAAAAGAAGCGGTAAAATATTTGGGGATTATGCTGGATGACAGACTAAACTTCAAGAGCCACATAGATTATACGTACGGGAAAGCATCGAGAGTGTATTCGGCGCTATCCAATATGCTACCGAATGTTGGTGGCCCAAGAAGCAGTATACGTCTTCTTCTGTCTAGAGTGGTAAGCTCAGTGCTACTGTACGGGGCTCCGATCTGGTCAGGGGCACTGGATGTAAAATGCAACAGGAGACGGCTGGCACAAGTCCATAGGCTAAGCACCCTTAGGGTCATCAGTGCATATAGAACCACCTCAGATGAGGCAGCATGCGTTATAGCCGGTATGGTACCGATTGACATCATGGCGGACGAGGCGAAGAGAATATTTGAGGCTAAGAAACATAGCTCTACAGTTGGTCAGGCTATCCAAAGGACAGAGAGCCAAATCCGTGCAAAGTTGGCAGGAACGTTGAGATAATGCGATGAAAGGACGTTGGACATACAGGTTGATTCTGAACATTAAACCCTGGCTGAATCGTAAACACGGTGAGGTGAACTGCCATTTAACCCAATTCCTAACTGAACACGGGGGCTACCGAAGCTATCTCCATCGGTTTGGGCATGACGACACTCCTCTTTGTCCAACGTGCAATAAAATAGAAGACCCGGAACACGTATTATTCGAGTGTCCGCGATTTGAGAATGAGAGATTGGACCTGTGTACTACCTCAAACACAAATTTAGGTCCGGACAATATAGTGGATGAGATGTTAAAATCGCAGCAAGTATGGCTGCGCTACCATAACTAAGGTGCAAAAGGAGCTAAGGCGACTAGAAGCGGCCCGAAACGTGTGAGTAGAAATTCTAAGGCCGCCCCCCGAAGTAATACTTTGCGGTGGTTCCGGGGGAACAACGGTCCGGCGAGAGGAGGTGGTTTTAGTGGGTAAAAATCCCACACGTCGGTAAGTACGCTTACCGTGTCTTTTGAAGATTTCCCCTCCTCGTTAAAAAAAAACACACACACACACACACACACACACACACACACACACACACACACACACACACACACACACACACACACACACACACACACACACACACACACACACACACACACACACACACACACACACACACACACACACACACACACACACACACACACACACACACACACACACACACACAGACACACACAGACACACACACACACACACACACACACACACACACACACACACACACACACACACACACACACCCACCCCGTGTGGAGTTGCTAGACCTCCGATCGAGGCGCGTCCCCGAGTGGCGGATAGGGGAGCCCTAAACCGGTACTCCGGTCGGGTTGATGGGAAATTAAATACCACCCGCGGATCAAAACTAGCTAAATGGAGCTTTTGTTCACCATTAGGTGCGACTTCGAGGATGGGAGTGAAAATCTAGAAGCATCTGTCCATAGTGGGCGGCTTTCTGGTCAGCGTCTGTTCTCCATTAGGAGCGGCTGTGCATATGTCCTGGCAGTAGGCAAAAAATGCTAGGTGTGGTCCCCCGATTTGAAAACCAAAATGTTTAGTGAGGAGGAAAATATGGCTACGGTGCAGGGGAACACCAGTACCGGCGACTTTGGCGAGTGAGCGAGCGGGCTCCCAGTCGTACCATAAAGGATCAGGTGCGCAACATTAAGAAGTTGTATGACAAAGTGGCGAAAGAGAAGCAAAAACCAACTAAGCAGAATAGTGGCGTGGATAAAATCATGAGGGCCGCAGAAACTCAGGCGGGGAAAACGCCGCTGGATGTCGGAAAAAACAAGCGAACGAGGGCATCGTCGGAAGAGCTGATTGAAGACCACACATCTTCTAGAAAAACAAAGAGTTGTAAATCAGGCCAAGCTGAAGGCAACACAAGGGAGATAGCAATAACTCCGAAGAGAAACCAGGAGAACTCCAATGGGCAAAAGTTACCTCGACGGCGAAGGACAACGAAACCAGCGCGTTCTGATGCGGTAGTAGTTAAAAAAAATGGAGAAACCACCTACGTTGATATCCTGAAGATAGTGAAAAATGATCCGCAGCTTAAAGTTTTAAGCCAACATGTCCAAGGAATCCAGAAGACGGTAAATGGTGACTTATTGTTTGTATTAGGAAAATCAGGAGATCTTAACACCGAGCGGTTTCGGGAAGAGACAGGGAAGGAATACGCGTAGGCTTAGTATCCTGCCGCATACGCATCAAGCTTAACCCTACAAGATGTTAAAAGTGCATGGAGTTTGGACATATGGCGAGTAAGTGTAGGAGTCAAGAGGATTACTCGAAGAACTGCTACAAATGTGGAGAGCAGGGTCACATGGCTAAGGGATGCAATAAGGAACCGAGGTGCCTACTCTACCAGAAAAAGGAGGAAAACTATCTGAAACACGCTACAGGAAATAGTAAGTGTCCATCGTTTCAGAAGGCATTGAGAGATCTCGCGCGTAAATGAAGTTCCTACAGATTAACCTAAATCATTGCGAGGCAGCCCAAGAGCTTTTAATGCAGACAGTTCGTGAGCTGGTAAAGCGGCCTGTGGCAAAAGACCACTGCACTTAAGAGGTATCCTACAGGAAATAGGATCTGTACGAGCTGAAATATGTGGGATATACATGTACAGTTGCTATATATATAGTTGCTATATATATAAATGTACAGTTGCGATATGCATCGTGCAAGGAGAAAGTATCAACGAGCTAGAGGCAGAGAAACGTATGCAGATCGAATACAAAAGTAAGCGCAAAGAACTTAAGAAGGAAATAATTACCAGCAAACGCTTATATTTTCTGGAATTATGCAAGGATGTGGACAACAATCCCTGGGGTACAGCATTAAGCTAGTTATGAAGAAGATGAGGAGCTGTAGCCAACCGACTTGCCTTAACTACTTAAAAATATAGTTAGTACTCTCTTTCCGATGCAAATAAACACGGGATGTCCAATGTATTAAATTGCAGAGCATCATCCACCTCAAGCTGTAATAGAAGAGGTGATAATTCAAACTATGAGGAACATCGGTGATAATAAGGCACCGGGTTCAGATAACATCCCAAATTCTGTTCTTATGGTGGCAATTAGACAACATTTACAGACATTTGTGGAGTTGTACAACAAGTGTCTGATGGAAAAAAATTTCCCAGATCAGTGGAAGGTGCAAAGACTGGTAGTTTTGCCTAAGGGCAGTAAGCCTCCAGACGATCCAACGGCATACCGCTCTCTTTGCATGCTAGATACCGCGGGGAAAATACTAGAGCGGATGTTATCTAGTCGACTGGAACTGAAAATAAGTGCTGCGGGTGGACTTTCTCCACAATAATATGGGTTTAGAAAAGCGCGCTCGACGATTGACGCCATTCGAGTGTGAAAGAAGTAGCACAGGATACCATTGAGGGAAAACGCTGGAAAGGTAGAGCAAAGAAGTATTGCTTGATTGTTGCATTAGACATCAAGAATGCATTCAACTCAGCAAAGTACCACTGTACCTCATAGAAATTATTACTGATTACTGATTGCGATATGAAATCGATGAGGGCAGTAAGCATTAAAAGGTGACAGGTGGGGTCCCACAGGGGTCAGTGCTCGGCCCAAAACTCTGGAACATTATGTAAGATGGCATTCTTCGATTGCGCTTTTCAGAAGGAGTGACAATAGTGAGGTTTGCAGATGACATTGCGGTCCTTATTATAGCTAAACAACTTGATGAAGCCATCCAAATATGGCTAACATTAGTTGGCCTAAGCTTAGCCCACCAAAAGACGGAACCAGTACTAATAAGTAGTAGGTATACGATAGTATCCAAACCATCGATAAAATACCTAGGAGTCATAATAGATGCGAGGCTGACGTTTAAGGAACATCTTTGTTATGCGAGTGAGAAGGCTACAAAAGCAACCATCACTCTTACTAGGATAATGCTTAATGTAGGAGGCCCGAGACAAAGCCGTAGGAAGTTACTAGCAGGTGTTATAAAGTCCATTTTATTATATGGAGCACCTGTATGGGCTGACGCAATGCTGGTTAAAACATACAGCCGTGGAATGGAATCAGTGTATCGCCTTTCCGCAATAAGAGAATGCAGCGCTTTTAGAACAGTGTCGGGGCATACTGTTTTGGTGATTGCAGGAATGGTTCCAATCGACCTACTGGCGTATGAAGCTGCATAATATGGTGGAAAGTAACACAGCGAAAAGACAGCCGCTGAAAAACGTAAGATCATAAGGTAACATAGTTTGAGAGAATGGCAAAACCGCTGGGATGATGTACAAAACGGTCGATGGACGCAACGCTTGATACCAAGTATTGCATTAGGTTGGAGAGAATGCTTGGCGATGTTGATTTTTACTTGACACAGATGCTCAGTGGACACGGATGTTTCGGGCGTACCTGTATATGTTTGGGCACGATGACGAACCATTTTGCACGATGTAACGCATTCTGTGTTACAAGTTTAACATCTCTGCATCTACTTTGCAATTTTAATTTATCTCTCTTATCAGATTTTGAATGCTGATCGATCAGTTTCTCCTTATTTGGTTTGGTGTGAGAGTCAAATTTTTTTGCAATGGTAATCGGTGGTAATTTTAAAATAGGGGAGTGTATGATTTACTGTGAAATAGACCGGACGATAATCAATGTTTGATATCGATTTAAAAGTGTCTAAATTTAATTAAAAATAAAAATCTAGAGTTTTCGAGAAGTTCGAAATTAATTTTTTTTCCTTCCTTGTGTCGTGAATCAAACTAGTATCGTAAAAGTTAAAATAAAAAAAAAATAAAATAAAAACTATCGTGAAGAATCTTAAGAACTATCGTGAGAGATAATGAAAAAAACTGATTTGAATGATATCTGGATAGTTCATGTGATAAAGATAAACTGCAAGTGATTCCAATTTTGAACTGTATAATTGGTGTGGTTTTTCTTTGAATTTATGTATAAGATTATGAGTAGTTCTAGTTAACTAAAATATTTTAAATATGTTTAACATTTATTTCTTAATGGCATATTGTACATTTAAATGTTATTAACAGAATTACTGTGAATTTTTTTTTTATTTGTGAAAATTATAATTTTACGTGCAAGGTCATTTAAAAAGATCGTACCATTTTTCTAACGGAAGTCTTAGAAATTTATAATAAAAAAAAAACAATTTTCCAATTTCATAATAAATTATAATTAAAACAAATAGTTTCATATAATTCATATTTACAAATGTACGTAACAATTGTAATAATAATTCATAAGTAATCAGTTAAGTGAAATAAAAAAATAATAATAATCCAAAAGTCGAATTGGAATTAAATCATAATTGTAGCAAAGACAGTTAAACAAACATAAGTTGCTACATGTTTACCAATTTTAATATTATTATTATTGAATGAGTCAACAACAACAAAGTCAAACGATTTTACGATTTACACAAATATATTTTTAGTCTAAATAAATCACTATTTGGTACAAATAGCTTCAAAAAAATAAATTATATGAGCTTCGAAAGTCTTGAACATGTGTAAATGTATGAAAAATTTCTACTTCTAAATTCAATATAAAAAAAAATAAACATTATTTTGAACATAGGCTTGTTTCAAAAAGTTGTCTAGTTTATACCCTTTCCAACGGTATGCTACATGTTGGAGAAATTATTTATAGTATGGTCAAAATAAGAGATAGAAGTTGTCAGGGTCAAGAAAATTCTTTTTATCTTTATTATGTTTTTATTAAATATGAGTTATAATATTTGTTCGAATTGTTCTCCTCTACTCCGTATGCATGCACGACACATTTTCCTTATTTCAAATGTTATTGTGCGATGTCGCATTTCTCGCCAAATGGCCTTGAACTTCCAAAAATTCCCAGAAAATGGCCCTGAACTTCCAATAATTCCCAGAAAATGGCCTTGAATTTCCAAAAATTCCCAGGAAATGGCCTTGAATTTCCAAAAATTCCCAGAAAATGGCCTTCAATTTCCAAAAATTCCCAGAAAATGGCCCTGAACTTCCAATAAATCCCAGAAAATGCCCTTGAACTTCCAAAAATTCCCAGAAAATGGCCCTGAACTTCCAATAATTCCCAGAAAATGGCCCTGAACTTCCAAAAATTCCCAGAAAATGGCCCTGAACTTCCAAAAATTCCCAGAAAATGGCCCTGAACTTCCTATAATTCCCAGAAAATGGCTTTGAATTTCCAAAAATTCCCAGAAAATGGCCTTGAATTTCCAAAAATTCCCAGAAAATGGCCTTGAATTTCCAAAAATTCCCAGAAAATGGCCCTGAACTTCCAATAAATCCCAGAAAATGCCCTTGAACTTCCAACAATTCCCAGAAAATGGCCCTGAACTTCCAATAATTCCCAGAAAATGGCCTTGAATTTCCAAAAATTCCCAGAAAATGGCCTTGAATTTCCAAAAATTCCCAGAAAATGGCCTTGAATTTCCAAAAATTCCCAGAAAATAGCCTTGAATTTACAAAAATTCCCAGAAAATGGCCCTGAACTTCCAAAAATTCCCAGAAAATGGCTTTGAACTTCCAAAAATTCCCAGAAAATGGCCCTGAACTTCCAATAATTCCCAGAAAATGGCCTTGAATTTCCAAAAATTCCCAGAAAATGGCCTTGAATTTCCAAAAATTCCCAGAAAATGGCCCTGAACTTCCAATAAATCCCAGAAAATGCCCTTGAACTTCCAAAAATTTACAGAAAATGGCCTAAAAATTCCAAAAATTCCCAGAAAATAGCCTTGCATTTCCAAAAATTCCCAGAAAATGGCCTTGAACTTCCAAAAATTCCCAGAAAATGGCCCTGAACTTCCAAAAATTCCCAGAAAATGGCCCTGAACTTCCTATAATTCCCAGAAAATGGCCTTGAATTTCCAAAAATTCCCAGAAAATGGCCTTGAATTTCCAAAAATTCCCAGAAAATGGCCCTGAACTTCCAATAAATCCCAGAAAATGGCCTTGAACTTCCAACAATTCCCAGAAAATGGCCCTGAACTTCCAATAATTCCCAGAAAATGGCCTTGAATTTCCAAAAATTCCCAGAAAATGGCCTTGAATTTCCAAAAATTCCCAGAAAATGGCCTTGAATTTCCAAAAATTCCCAGAAAATAGCCTTGAATTTACAAAAATTCCCAGAAAATGGCCCTGAACTTCCAAAAATTCCCAGAAAATGGCTTTGAACTTCCAAAAATTCCCAGAAAATGGCCCTGAACTTCCAATAATTCCCAGAAAATGGCCTTAAATTTCCAAAAATTCCCAGAAAATGGCCTTGAATTTCCAAAAATTCCCAGAAAATAGCCCTGAACTTCCAATAAATCCCAGAAAATGCCCTTGAACTTCCAAAAATTCCCAGAAAATGGCCTAGAAATTCCAAAAATTCCCAGAAAATAGCCTTGCATTTCCAAAAATTCCCAGAAAATGGCCCTGAACTTCTAAAAATTCCCAGAAAATGGCCCTGAACTTCCAAAAATTCCCAGAAAATGGCCCTGAACTTCCTATAATTCCCAGAAAATGGCCTTGAATTTCCAAAAATTCCCAGAAAATGGCCCTGAACTTCCAATAAATCCCAGAAAATGCCCTTGAACTTCCAAAAATTCACAGAAAATGGCCCTGAACTTTCAATAATTCCCAGAAAATGGCCTTGAATTTCCAAAAATTCCCAGAAAATGGCCTTGAATTTCCAAAAATTCCCAGAAAATGGCCTTGAATTTCCAAAAATTCCCAGAAAATAGCCTTGAATTTCCAAAAATTCCCAGAAAATGGCCCTGAACTTCCAAAAATTCCCAGAAAATGGCTTTGAACTTCCAAAAATTCCCAGAAAATGGCCCTGAACTTCCAATAATTCCCAGAAAATGGCCTTGAATTTCCAAAAATTCCCAGAAAATGGCCTTGAATTTCCAAAAATTCCCAGAAAATGGCCCTGAACTTCCAATAAATCCCAGAAAATGCCCTTGAACTTCCAAAAATTCCCAGAAAATGGCCCTGAACTTCCAATAATTCCCAGAAAATGGCCTTGAATTTCCAAAAATTCCCAGAAAATGGCCCTGAACTTCCAATAATTCCCAGAAAATGGCCTTGAATTTCCAAAAATTCCCAGAAAATGGCCTAGAATTTCCAAAAATTCCCAAAAAATAGCCTTGCATTTCCAAAAATTCCCAGAAAATGGCCCTGAACTTCCAAAAATTCCCAGAAAATGGTCCTGAACTTCCAAAAATTCCCAGAAAATGGCCCTGAACTTCCAATAATTCCCAGAAAATGGCCTTGAATTTCCAAAAATTCCCAGAAAATGGCCTTGAATTTCCAAAAATTCCCAGAAAATGGCCCTGAACTTCCAATAAATCCCAGAAAATGCTCTTGAACTTCCAAAAATTCCCAGAAAATGGCCTTGAATTTCCAAAAATTCCCAGAAAATGGCCTAGAATTTCCAAAAATTCCCAGAAAATAGCCTTGCATTTCCAAAAATTCCCAGAAAATGGCCCTGAACTTCCAATAATTCCCAGAAAATGCCCTTGAATTTCCAAAAATTCCCAGAAAATGGCCTTTAATCTCCAAAATATCCCAGAAAATGGCCTTTAATCTCCAAAATATCCCAGAAAATGGCCTTGAACTTCCAAAAATTCCCAGAAAATGGCTTTGAATTTCCAAAAATTCCCAGAAAATGGCCTTGAATTTCCAAAAATTCCCAGAAAATGGCCTAGAATTTCCAAAAATTCCCAGAAAATAGCCTCGCATTTCCAAAAATTCCCAGAAAATGGCCCTGAACTTCCAATAAATCCCAGAAAATGCCCTTGAACTTCCAAAAATTCCCAGAAAATGGCCCTGAACTTCCAATAATTCCCAGAAAATGGCCTTGAATTTCCAAAAATTTCCAGAAAATGGCCCTGAACTTCCAATAATTCCCAGAAAATGGCCTTGAATTTCCAAAAATTCCCAGAAAATGGCCTTGAATTTCCAAAAATTCCCAGAAAATGGCCTAGAATTTCCAAAAATTCCCAGAAAATGGCCTTGCATTTCCAAAAATTCCCAGAAAATGGCCCTGAACTTCCAAAAATTCCCAGAAAATGGCCCTGAACTTCCAAAAATTCCCAGAAAATGGCCCTGAACTTCTTATAATTCCCAGAAAATGGCTTTGAATTTCCAAAAATTCCCAGAAAATGGCCTTGGATTTCCAAAAATTCCCAGAAATGGCCTTGAATTTCCAAAAATTCCCAGAAAATGGCCCTGAACTTCCAATAAATCCCAGAAAATGCCCTTGAACTTCCAACAATTCCCAGAAAATAGCCTTGAATTTACAAAAATTCCCAGAAAATGGCCCTGAACTTCCAAAAATTCCCAGAAAATGGCTTTGAACTTCCAAAAATTCCCAGAAAATGGCCCTGAACTTCCAATAATTCCCAGAAAATGGCCTTGAATTTCCAAAAATTAACAGAAAATGGCCTTGAATTTCCAAAAATTCCCAGAAAATGGCCCTGAACTTCCAATAAATCCCAGAAAATGCCCTTGAACTTCCAAAAATTCCCAGAAAATGGCCCTGAACTTCCAATAATTCCCAGAAAATGGCCTTGAATTTACAAAAATTCCCAGAAAATGGCCCTGAACTTCCAAAAATTCCCAGAAAATGGCTTTGAACTTCCAAAAATTCCCAGAAAATGGCCCTGAACTTCCAATAATTCCCAGAAAATGGCCTTGAATTTCCAAAAATCAACAGAAAATGGCCTTGAATTTCCAAAAATTCCCAGAAAATGGCCCTGAACTTCCAATAAATCCCAGAAAATGCCCTTGAACTTCCAAAAATTCCCAGAAAATGGCCCTGAACTTCCAATAATTCCCAGAAAATGGCCTTGAATTTCCAAAAATTCCCAGAAAATGGCCCTGAACTTCCAATAATTCCCAGAAAATGGCCTTGAATTTCCAAAATTCCCAGAAAATGGCTTTGAATTTCCAAAAATTCCCAGAAAATGGCCTAGAATTTCCAAAAATTCCCAAAAAATAGCCTTGCATTTCCAAAAATTCACAGAAAATGGCCCTGAACTTCCAAAAATTCCCAGAAAATGGCTTTGAACTTCCAAAAATTCCCAGAAAATGGCCCTGAACTTCCAATAATTCCCAGAAAATGGCCTTGAATTTCCAAAAATTAACAGAAAATGGCCTTGAATTTCCAAAAATTCCCAGAAAATGGCCCTGAACTTCCAATAAATCCCAGAAAATGCCCTTGAACTTCCAAAAATTCCCAGAAAATGGCCCTGAACTTCCAATAATTCCCAGAAAATGGCCTTGAATTTCCAAAAATTCCCAGAAAATGGCCCTGAACTTCCAATAATTCCCAGAAAATGGCCTTGAATTTCCAAAATTCCCAGAAAATGGCCTTGAATTTCCAAAAATTCCCAGAAAATGGCCTAGAATTTCCAAAAATTCCCAAAAAATAGCCTTGCATTTCCAAAAATTCACAGAAAATGGCCCTGAACTTCCAAAAATTCCCAGAAAATGGCCCTGAACTTCCAAAAATTCCCAGAAAATGGCCCTGAATTTCCAATAATTCCCAGAAAATGGCCTTGAATTTCCAAAAATTCCCAGTAAATGGCCTTGAATTTCCAAAAATTCCCAGAAAATGGCCCTGAACTTCCAATAAATCCCAGAAAATGCTCTTGAACTTCCAAAAATTTCCAGAAAATGGCCTTGAATTTCCAAAAATTCCCAGAAAATGGCCTAGAATTTCCAAAAATTCCCAGAAAATAGCCTTGCATTTCCAAAAATTCCCAGAAAATGGCCCTGAACTTCCAATAATTCCCAGAAAATGCCCTTGAATTTTCAAAAATTCCCAGAAAATGGCCTTTAATCTCCAAAATATCCCAGAAAATGGCCTTGAACTTCCAAAAATTCCCAGAAAATGGCTTTGAATTTCCAAAAATTCCCAGAAAATGGCCTTGAATTTCCAAAAATTCCCAGAAATTGGCCTAGAATTTATAAAAATTCCCAGAAAATAGCCTCGCATTTCCAAAAATTCCCAGAAAATGGCCCTGAACTTCCAATAAATCCCAGAAAATGCCCTTGAACTTCCAAAAATTCCCAGAAAATGGCCCTGAACTTCCAAAAATTCCCAGAAAATGGCCCTGTACTTCCAAAAATTCCCAGAAAATGGCCCTGAACTTCCTATAATTCCCAGAAAATGGCCTTGAATTTCCTATAATTCCCAGAAAATGGCCTTGAATTTCCAAAAATTCCCAGAAAATGGCCTTGAATTTCCAAAAATTCCCAGAAAATGGCCCTGAACTTCCTATAATTCCCAGAAAATGGCCTTGAATTTCCAAAAATTCCCAGAAAATGGCCCTGAACTTCCAATAAATCCCAGAAAATGCCCTTGAACTTCCAAAAATTCACAGAAAATGGCCCTGAACTTTCAATAATTCCCAGAAAATGGCCTTGAATTTCCAAAAATTCCCAGAAAATGGCCGTGAATTTCCAAAAATTCCCAGAAAATGGCCTTGAATTTCCAAAAATTCCCAGAAAATAGCCTTGAATTTCCAAAAATTCCCAGAAAATGGCCCTGAACTTCCAAAAATTCCCAGAAAATGGCTTTGAACTTCCAAAAATTCCCAGAAAATGGCCCTGAACTTCCAATAATTCCCAGAAAATGGCCTTGAATTTCCAAAAATTCCCAGAAAATGGCCTTGAATTTCCAAAAATTCCCAGAAAATGGCCCTGAACTTCCAATAAATCCCAGAAAATGCCCTTGAACTTCCAAAAATTCCCAGAAAATGGCCCTGAACTTCCAATAATTCCCAGAAAATGGCCTTGAATTTCCAAAAATTCCCAGAAAATGGCCCTGAACTTCCAATAATTCCCAGAAAATGGCCTTGAATTTCCAAAAATTCCCAGAAAATGGCCTAGAATTTCCAAAAATTCCCAAAAAATAGCCTTGCATTTCCAAAAATTCCCAGAAAATGGCCCTGAACTTCCAAAAATTCCCAGAAAATGGTCCTGAACTTCCAAAAATTCCCAGAAAATGGCCCTGAACTTCCAATAATTCCCAGAAAATGGCCTTGAATTTCCAAAAATTCCCAGAAAATGGCCTTGAATTTCCAAAAATTCCCAGAAAATGGCCCTGAACTTCCAATAAATCCCAGAAAATGCTCTTGAACTTCCAAAAATTCCCAGAAAATGGCCTTGAATTTCCAAAAATTCCCAGAAAATGGCCTAGAATTTCCAAAAATTCCCAGAAAATAGCCTTGCATTTCCAAAAATTCCCAGAAAATGGCCCTGAACTTCCAATAATTCCCAGAAAATGCCCTTGAATTTCCAAAAATTCCCAGAAAATGGCCTTTAATCTCCAAAATATCCCAGAAAATGGCCTTTAATCTCCAAAATATCCCAGAAAATGGCCTTGAACTTCCAAAAATTCCCAGAAAATGGCTTTGAATTTCCAAAAATTCCCAGAAAATGGCCTTGAATTTCCAAAAATTCCCAGAAAATGGCCTAGAATTTCCAAAAATTCCCAGAAAATAGCCTCGCATTTCCAAAAATTCCCAGAAAATGGCCCTGAACTTCCAATAAATCCCAGAAAATGCCCTTGAACTTCCAAAAATTCCCAGAAAATGGCCCTGAACTTCCAATAATTTCCAGAAAATGGCCCTGAACTTCCAATAATTCCCAGAAAATGGCCTTGAATTTCCAAAAATTCCCAGAAAATGGCCTTGAATTTCCAAAAATTCCCAGAAAATGGCCTAGAATTTCCAAAAATTCCCAGAAAATGGCCTTTCATTTCCAAAAATTCCCAGAAAATGGCCCTGAACTTCCAAAAATTCCCAGAAAATGGCCCTGAACTTCCAAAAATTCCCAGAAAATGGCCCTGAACTTCTTATAATTCCCAGAAAATGGCTTTGAATTTCCAAAAATTCCCAGAAAATGGCCTTGGATTTCCAAAAATTCCCAGAAATGGCCTTGAATTTCCAAAAATTCCCAGAAAATGGCCCTGAACTTCCAATAAATCCCAGAAAATGCCCTTGAACTTCCAACAATTCCCAGAAAATAGCCTTGAATTTACAAAAATTCCCAGAAAATGGCCCTGAACTTCCAAAAATTCCCAGAAAATGGCTTTGAACTTCCAAAAATTCCCAGAAAATGGCCCTGAACTTCCAATAATTCCCAGAAAATGGCCTTGAATTTCCAAAAATTAACAGAAAATGGCCTTGAATTTCCAAAAATTCCCAGAAAATGGCCCTGAACTTCCAATAAATCCCAGAAAATGCCCTTGAACTTCCAAAAATTCCCAGAAAATGGCCCTGAACTTCCAATAATTCCCAGAAAATGGCCTTGAATTTACAAAAATTCCCAGAAAATGGCCCTGAACTTCCAAAAATTCCCAGAAAATGGCTTTGAACTTCCAAAAATTCCCAGAAAATGGCCCTGAACTTCCAATAATTCCCAGAAAATGGCCTTGAATTTCCAAAAATCAACAGAAAATGGCCTTGAATTTCCAAAAATTCCCAGAAAATGGCCCTGAACTTCCAATAAATCCCAGAAAATGCCCTTGAACTTCCAAAAATTCCCAGAAAATGGCCTGAACTTCCAATAATTCCCAGAAAATGGCCTTGAATTTCCAAAAATTCCAGAAAATGGCCCTGAACTTCCAATAATTCCCAGAAAATGGCCTTGAATTTCCAAAATTCCCAGAAAATGGCCTTGAATTTCCAAAAATTCCCAGAAAATGGCTAGAATTTCCAAAAATTCCCAAAAAATAGCCTTGCATTTCCAAAAATTCACAGAAAATGGCCCTGAACTTCCAAAAATTCCAGAAAATGGCTTTGAACTTCCAAAAATTCCCAGAAAATGGCCCTGAACTTCCAATAATTCCCAGAAAATGGCCTTGAATTTCCAAAAATTAACAGAAAATGGCCTTGAATTTCCAAAAATTCCCAGAAAATGGCCCTGAACTTCCAATAAATCCCAGAAAATGCCCTTGAACTTCCAAAAATTCCCAGAAAATGGCCCTGAACTTCCAATAATTCCCAGAAAATGGCCTTGAATTTCCAAAAATTCCCAGAAAATGGCCCTGAACTTCCAATAATTCCAGAAAATGGCCTTGAATTTCCAAAATTCCCAGAAAATGGCCTTGAATTTCCAAAAATTCCCAGAAAATGGCCTAGAATTTCCAAAAATTCCCAAAAAATAGCCTTGCATTTCCAAAAATTCACAGAAAATGGCCCTGAACTTCCAAAAATTCCCAGAAAATGGCCCTGAACTTCCAAAAATTCCCAGAAAATGGCCCTGAATTTCCAATAATTCCCAGAAAATGGCCTTGAATTTCCAAAAATTCCCAGTAAATGGCCTTGAATTTCCAAAAATTCCCAGAAAATGGCCCTGAACTTCCAATAAATCCCAGAAAATGCTCTTGAACTTCCAAAAATTTCCAGAAAATGGCCTTGAATTTCCAAAAATTCCAGAAAATGGCCTAGAATTTCCAAAAATTCCCAGAAAATAGCCTTGCATTTCCAAAAATTCCCAGAAAATGGCCCTGAACTTCCAATAATTCCCAGAAAATGCCCTTGAATTTTCAAAAATTCCCAGAAAATGGCCTTTAATCTCCAAAATATCCCAGAAAATGGCCTTGAACTTCCAAAAATTCCCAGAAAATGGCTTTGAATTTCCAAAAATTCCCAGAAAATGGCCTTGAATTTCCAAAAATTCCCAGAAATTGGCCTAGAATTTATAAAAATTCCCAGAAAATAGCCTCGCATTTCCAAAAATTCCCAGAAAATGGCCCTGAACTTCCAATAAATCCCAGAAAATGCCCTTGAACTTCCAAAAATTCCCAGAAAATGGCCCTGAACTTCCAAAAATTCCCAGAAAATGGCCCTGTACTTCCAAAAATTCCCAGAAAATGGCCCTGAACTTCCTATAATTCCCAGAAAATGGCCTTGAATTTCCTATAATTCCCAGAAAATGGCCTTGAATTTCCAAAAATTCCCAGAAAATGGCCTTGAATTTCCAAAAATTCCCAGAAAATGGCCCTGAACTTCCAAAAATTCCCAGAAAATGGCCCCTGAACTTCCAATAATTCCCAGAAAATGGCATTGAATTTCCAAAAATTCCCAGAAAATGGCCCTGAACTTCCAATAATTTCGAGAAAATGGCCTTGAATTTCCAAAAATTCCAGAAAATGGCCTTGAATTTCCAAAAATTCCCAGAAAATGGCCTAGAATTTCCAAAAATTCCTAGAAAATAGCCTTGCATTTCCAAAAATTCCCAGAAAATGGCCCTGAACTTCCAAAAATTCCCAGAAAATGGCCCTGAACTTCCAAAAATTCCCAGAAAAATGGCCCTGAACTTCCAATAATTCCCAGAAAATGGCCTTGAATTTCCAAAAATTCCCAGAAAATGGCCTTGAATTTCCAAAAATTCCCAGAAAATGGCCCTGAACTTCCAATAAATCCCATAAAATGCCCTTGAACTTTCAAAAATTCCCAGAAAATGGCCCTGAACTTCCAAAAATTCCCAGAAAATGGCTTTGAATTTCCAAAAATTCCCAGAAAATGGCCTTGAATTCCAAAAATTCGCAGAAAAAAGCCATGAATTTCCAAAAATTCCAGAAAATGCCCTGAACTTCCAAAAATTCCCAGAAAATGGCCTTGAACTTCCAAATATTCCCAGAAAATGGCCCTGAACTTCCAATAATTCCCAGAAAATGCCCTTGAATTTCCAAAAATTCCCAGAAAATGGCCTTGAATTTCCAAAAATTCCCAGAAAATGGCCCTGAACTTCCAATAATTCCCAGAAAATGGCCTTGAATTTCCAAAAATTCCCAGAAAATGGCCTTGAATCTCCAAAATATCCCAGAAAATGGCCTTGAACTTCCAAAAATTCTCAGAAAATGGCTTTGAATTTCCAAAAATTCCCAGAAAATGGCCTTGAACTTCCAGAAAATCCCAGAAAATGGCCTTGAATTTCCAAAAATTCCCAGAAAATGGCCCTGAACTTCCAAAAATTCCCAGAAAATGGCCTTGAACTTCCAAAAATTCCTAGAAAATGGCCCTGAACTTCCAATAATTCCCAGAAAATGGCACTGAACTTCCAAAAATTCCCAGAAAATGGCCTTGAACTTCCAAAAATTCCCAGAAAATGGCCCGGAACTTCCAATAATTCCCAGAAAATGGCCTTGAATTTCCAAAAATTCCCGGAAAATAACCTTGAATTTCGAAAAATTCCCAGTAAATGGCCCTGAACATCCAAAAATTCCCAGAAAATGGCCCTGAATATCCAAAAATTCCCAGAAAATGGCATTGAATTTTCAAAATTCCCAGAAAATGGCCGCGAATTTCCAAAAATTCCCAGAAAATGGCCTTGAATTTCCAAAAATTCCCAGAATATGGCCCTGAACTTCCAAAAATTCCCAGAAAATGGCCTTGAACTTCCAAAAATTCCCAGAAAATAATGCTGGATTTTGTAAAATTGTTGTGCGTGTATTCCCACGTAACTGTATAACACCGTAATCTATGAGGTTGTCCAATCGTTGTTGTTTTTATTGACAAATTAATTAAATATTTTCTCACACTACTTATTGTGTTTTAATACTTCACTTTATTATAAATGTTACAAAAAATTGGTTTTGATCGCTTTGAAAGTCAAAAAAAGAGTGACAATAATTGCGATCTTAAAAATTAAACCAAATTTCCCAATTCGTAAACAAAGTTCTTCCAATTGGAATAAAAAATCAATAATAATGTATATCGGTATTGCAGTTTGGTTGAAGAATGAGATCGCAATTTTATCGGTACAGTAGCTTTACCATAATTGGTAGTAATCTACAGTGCAATGGATAAATTATAAATTAATAAGTAAGTACGAAATTATTATGAAATTATTGAAAATTAAAAAATAATAAATAAACAATAAATCTAATAAGAATCAAGGTAAGATTATATAATACAAATGTGTAATTAAAATAAATAGAATTTTAACTTAAAAATACTTTTCTTTCTAGTGTATATCACAACCTTGGACGATGTCGTTGTATAATTCAATTTGCTTTAAAGCTAAGTATCCAAAGTATCGGTACATAATTTAACTAAATTAATCTTTATTTCTTTTTCATTTCAGGATCAATTTCGTTGTATCTGGATGTTTATGAACATTCCGCCGGCTTTGAATCAACAGGTTCAACAGGAAGTCGAACAATTTTTGCTATTGGTCTCTTCAGCTCACCATTTTTAGTTTTTAATGTGACTACCCGAATGAGGCCATCGGAGCCGGAGTGAATATTGATTATTTTTCCAAGCAGCCACTTGTTTACAGGAACATTATCTTCTTTTATGACTACAATGTCATTTAAGTTGATCGAAGTATTTTGTTTTAACCACTTTGATTTTTGTTGCAGTGATGTAATATACTCGAGGTGCCAACGCTTCCAAAAATGCTGGTTCATATATTGAATCATTTGCCAGCGTGATAAATGAGATGGTTTAAGATGACTCACTTCCTGCTCAGGTAATTTTGTAGAAGAATGCCCAATTAAAAAATGGGATGGAGTAAGAGCATCTAGTTCATCTGCTGACAGCACGCATAACGGCCGAGAGTTTAAAATGCTCTCAATCTCAGTAAGGAGAGTAATCATTTCCTCCATTGTAAGTATTGAGTCACCAATTACGCGACGTAAATGAAATTTGGTAGACTTGATCGCCGCTTCCCAAAGACCACCAAAGTGAGGGGCACTGGGGGGTATAAAGTGCCAATTAATTGTATTCCTGGAAAGAAAATGAGATATGTCATTAGACTGCGCTATACAACTTTTAAATGTTTTTTGAAGTTGGTTGTTTGCGCCAACAAAATTGGTGCCGTTGTCACTGTAAATTTCTTGGCAACATCCACGACGAGCAACGAAGCGTTTAAGCGCCGCAAGAAATGCATCGCTGCTGAGGTCACTCACTAATTCAAGGTGCACTGCCTTGGTACTGAGGCAAATAAATAAACATATATAAGCTTTGTAGTTTTTCTGACCTCTTCCCTTAGTCAAATGGATCAGCAAAGGTCCAGCATAATCAACTCCAACTCTCAAAAATGGTCGCACCAGATCTAATCGATACTTTGGCAGATTGCCCATCAGTTGGGTCTCACTTTTAGCCCGGTGCCGTGTACAAGGAACACAGTTATGCACAATTTTACGTATTACACTTCTTGCGCCAGGTATCCAGTATTGCTGCCTTGACAATGCTAGTAACAATGATGGCCCAGCGTGTTTATGAATTCTATGTAATTCTTCGAGAATCAGTTTTGTCACCGCTGATTTTGATGAGAGAATGATGGGATGCCTTGTAGAAAATGGTAGTTCGTATTTCTCCAATCTGCCACCGACTCGTAATACTCCACACTCATCAATAAACGGAGTGAGTGATTTAAGGTTGCTTGTATGTTTTACAGTATTTATCTTCTGTATGTCTTCAATTTCTTGTTTGAACCAATTTCGTTGATCATATCGGCATATCTTGAAGAGTGCTTCATACAGTTCTTCCCTGGTTAGGAATAAGGAGTTGCTTCCAATTGACCTTTGCTTTCTGGACCCTGCAATAAACCTTAGAGAATAGGCTATTATTCTTTGGAGTTTATGGAACGAGGAACTCGTGGAAATTAAATTTTCGAAGATATCATAATCGATGGTTGACGTAAGTATTATATTTTCGGTTAGGGAATCAAAGTTGGCATAATCCCTTTGTTGCGGTGGCCAAAATTTCTTTGGTTTAGTTAACCACTCAGGCCCGTTCCACCATAAAACATTCTCTTTAAGTTCGTCTGGAAGAAGCCCTCTCGATGCAATATCGGCTGGATTTTGTGGTGATGGTACATGTCGCCAATGTGCTCGACTAAATGACGACAGTATTTGAGATGTGCGATTCGCAACAAATGTCGGCCAGCGGCGGGGATGTGATGTTAGCCAATCAAGTACGATGGTTGAATCTGTCCATAAGAAAATTTCTTGAATATTGAGGTTATTTTCTCTTTTGACCAGATCTATCAAATTTGTAAGTAATACTGCTCCACAGAGTTCTAGGCGCGGCAGGCTTTGTTGCTTTATAGGAGCCACTTTGGTTTTTGATGTGATTAAGTGACTATAAGTTTCTCCATCTTCAGTTGTCACCTTGTAGTAAACTACTGCGGCATAAGCAAGTTGGCTGGCGTCGCAAAAACCATGTAGTTCAATTTTTGATGCTTTTGTTGTTTGAACATAACGTGGAATGGAAATTTGTTCTATTTTTGGCAGTGTAAGCCGCAGTTGTTCCCACTCTATGGCTTCTTTCTCTGGTAAATGATCATCCCAATTCAAGTTTAAAATCCAGAGCCTTTGAATAAATATTTTAATTTTGATGTTGATTGGAGCGATCCAACCGAGTGGATCAAAGATTTTACCGGCTTCAGACAGTATAGTTCGTTTTGTAGGCCTTGAATTCAGCAATACCTCGACCCGAAATTTAAAAGTGTCTTTCCTTGGATCATACTGCAGACCTAACACCTTCACTGCCTTGTCAATAGCTGAATCTTCGATTGTTTTCAAATGGTGTTCTTGATCTACAAGGGGAATGTCTTGCAAAATGTCATTAGAATTAGACACCCACTTCCGCAAATTAAAGCCATAATTGGATAACGTGATTTTTATCGAAGTTTTTAGCCTTTGTGTTTCTTCTAATGTGTCTCCACCCGTCATGAGGTCATCTACATAAATATTTTTCTCGATTATTTTAGCTGTGATTGGATCATAATTCATTAAATTTTGAGCGATTTGATTAAGTGCCCTTGTGGCTAAATAAGGAGCAGATGCCAATCCATATGTTACTGTATTTAGTTTATAATATTTAATGGGATGAGATGGTTCTTCTCTCCAAACAATTTTCTGGAATTTAGTATCGTCGTCATGAATGCGAACCTGCCTATACATTTTCTCAATGTCGGCACAAAAAACTACACGATGCTCCCGAAAACGTAAAATTATGGAATATAATGTTGATTGTATTGTCGGACCAACCGCTAAACAGTCGTTCAGCGACACACCAGAGCTAGTTTTCGCGGAACCATCAAATACAACTCGAAGATTCGTTGTAGAACTATCCTTTTTAATGACCCCATGGTGTGGTAAAAAGAAACCGTCAACAGTTGCTTGTGGAATTTCTTCCATATGACCAAGAGACAAATATTCCTTCATGAAATGTTTGTATTTGTCTTGAAAATGTTTGTCTCGAACAAACCGACGTTCCATTCCCTTCAGTCGCTGAACTGCCATATTTATTGACGTACCTAATTCCAATGGAGATTTTTTAAAAGGTAAGCGGACTTGAAATCGTCCTTCTGAATTGATCTGGTGACTGTCTTTGAAACTTCTCTCGCAGAGCTCTTCTTCCGGCGATAGAACTGAGACACTGTTTGGAATTGACTCTAATTCCCAAAATCGTTTTAAGGTCTCATCAATGTTGTATTCAGTTAAGTTATTCGTGAATCCATGTAGGTCAGCTTCCACATTTATCGTATTATCGTTGATGGTGCCTGCCACGATCCAGCCAAAAATGGTGTTTTGTAGAACAGGTTCATTATAACTACGCCTAATCTGTCCATCAACCAGAATGTTGAAAAAATGATCAATTCCAATCAGCAGATCTATTTCATTAGCCTTGTAGAATTCGGGATCGGCTAATGGTACATTTTTCCAAGTGTCCAAATGTGCTGACTAATGTCGACAGGTGGGAGCTTGGTTATCCTCTTCATTATAAACACTTTTATTGTTAAGGTTGGACCCGACTGTGGCTGAATGTGTACGGTGGCGACCCCTTTTGTCGTACCTGAGTTAACTTGCCCAATTCCTTTTACTGAAATTCTTCCGTTGCATCGTGGAATTCCAAGGCGCTGAAGACATGACTCTGTTATGAAGCTTGCTTGAGAGCCTGAATCTAAAAGAACGCGACAGCGAACAGTTTGACCCGAAGAACATACGATATTTGTTAGCGCAGTTGGCAGAATTGATTGGGCGGTGCTATTCCCATTACAGTAAGACAAGACTGCATTTGCACAACTTGTAGTAGGTTCGTCCTTGCTTTCTTCTTTGTTCTTATCGGTTGTCACCTCAGTATCTGCCAAATGGAGAAGTGTGTTATGCTTCCCTCTACATACTGGACATCTTCGTTTGGATAAACATTTGAAGATGGCATGTTTATCGCTCAAACAATTGAAACACCTTCTGTCCTTCTTAATTAACTCTCTTCTCTTATGAACATCCATACCGTTGAATACTGGACATTGATATATTAGATGTCCTTCTGCTTGACAAATAGGGCATTTGCTATCATGAACTGCTACGTGACCTTTGATCAATGGTTGTTTGTTGATCGAACTTGAACTTCGTTTTGTTGTGCTGCGCAATGATTCCAAAGCATCACCTCGTCGTAACAAGAAGTCAAAAAATTCCTGAATTGATGGACACTCTTTCTCGGCTGTAGCCTGCGCCCATAGACCCTTTGACTCGTCATCTAATTTATTTACAAGTATGTAAACTAACCACAGATCTCGCTGTTCACCTTGTGACCCCATAGCTTTTAGGCCCCGCAAAACCTCATCGGAGGTATCGAGTAATCTTTTAATGTTAATATTATTTGCCAGATTAATCGATGGTTGGTCGATAAATGTTCTAATGAACGCATTGATAGTGTGTCGTTTTCTGTCGTAACGATTCCTCAACTTTTGTAGAGCTTCAATATAATTAGCCTCCGTAATGCTGAAATGTCGCAAGAGGCTAGCAGCTTCTCCTCGAAGTAGTCCTTTTAAATACTGGAACTTTTGGACAGGTGACAGCGAAGTTGAATCATGTATGGAGGACACGTACAGATCGTAGAAAGACTGCCACTCGGTGTAATCTCCTGAGAATACAGGAATATTCAGTTTAGGAAGCCTTACGTCTGCTACTGGTTGCGTTGCGTTTAACGGGCTTTCAAAGCTTGCATTTGCATTCGTATTAGTGAATCCCAGCTTGCGAATTAACACATTCAATCCAGTTACGGCCTTGTAATAGTTCTCTTCATATTCCAAATCAGGTTCTTGAGTTTGATCTAGGTCGAATATGTGGTTTTCGATCACCGTAAATTCTTCCATCAATTTCTCGACGCGGTTCAGCTTAACTTTGCACTCGTCTATCGACATTTCCGATCCTTTCTTCACAGCATTCAATATGAGAGTCAACTTGCCTTTGTTGACGGACCTTTGCTTTTTCAACGCGTTAATATCTGCCATTTGAATTTTGATTTAAGCAGTTTTATTAATTGAAATTAGGTTGTAAGCACTTGATGTTAAAAAATAACTGTTTGTTTACGTATCACTTTCACACAAAATGGAGTAGAAAATTCACTTAACTGTTTTTCACTGATATCCACGCGGTAATAAGAGTTATATTCACAAATTAACTGGATATTTATTTTACACGAATAATTGAATGAATGTTGAAATCACTGGCATAATATAGACTGTGAATTTTATTTGAAATTCAATTGATTTGATATCGCGAAACAATAAAAGTTTTCAATTTTGTTTTTGATTGAACTTATTTTATGAAAAGTATTAATGATAATGAAAATTGATACTTATCGAAATGATTACACGTTCTGGAACTTGCTGGAAATTTCCGTGTGTCGAATGTACCAATATGTGGTAATGATGAAAATATGTAGACAATACCAACAATATGCCGACTGAATCCAAGATCCGGCTCGAAGGACCAACAATGGTGGGGCACAAGCCGATGAGAATCGAAATCCACGTAATAATGCTGGATTTTGTAAAATTGTTGTGCGTGAATTCCCACGTAACTGTATAACACCGTAATCTATGAGGTTGTCCAATCGTTGTTGTTTTTATTGACAAATTAATTAAATATTTTCTCACACTACTTATTGTGTTTAATACTTCACTTTATTATAAATGTTACAAAAAATTGGTTTTGATCGCTTTGAAAGTCAAAAAAAGAGTGACAATAATTGCGATCTTAAAAATTAAACCAAATTTCCCAATTCGTAAACAAAGTTCTTCCAATTGGAATAAAAAATCAATAATAATGTATATCGGTATTGCAGTTTGGTTGAAGAATGAGATCGCAATTTTATCGGTACAGTAGCTTTACCATAATTGGTAGTAATCTACAGTGCAATGGATAAATTATAAATTAATAAGTAAGTACGAAATTATTATGAAATTATTGAAAATTAAAAAATAATAAATAAACAATAAATCTAATAAGAATCAAGGTAAGATTATATAATACAAATGTGTAATTAAAATAAATAGAATTTTAACTTAAAAATACTTTTCTTTCTAGTGTATATCACAACCTTGGACGATGTCGTTGTATAATTCAATTTGCTTTAAAGCTAAGTATCCAAAGTATCGGTACATAATTTAACTAAATTAATCTTTATTTCTTTTTCATTTCAGGATCAATTTCGTTGTATCTGGATGTTTATGAACAGCCTTGAATTTCCAAAAATTCCCAGAAAATGGCCTTGAATTTCCAAAATTCCCAGAAAATGGCCCTGAACTTCCAATAATTCCCAGAAAATGGCCTTGAATTTCCATAAATTCCCAGAAAATGGCGTTGAATTTCCAAAATATCCCAGAAAATGACCTTCAACTTCCAAAAATTCCCAGAAAATGGCCTTGAATTTCCAAAAATTCCCAGAAAATGGCCCTGAACTTCCAAAAATTCTCAGAAAATGGCCTAGAACTTCCAAAAATTCCCAAAAAATGGCCCTGAACTTCCAATAATTCCCAGAAAATGGCCCTAAACTTCCAATAATTCCCAGAAAATGGCCTTGAATTTCAAAAATTCCAAGAAAATGGCCTTGAATTTCCAAAAATTCCCAGAAAATGGCCTTGAATTTCCAAAAATTCCCAGAAAATGGCCTTGAATTTCCAAAAATTCCCAGAAAATGGCCTTGAATTTCCAAAAATTCCCAGAAAATAGCCTTGAATTTCCAAAAATTCCCAGAAAATGGCCCTGAACTTCCAAAAATTCCCAGAAAATGGCTTTGAAGTTCCAAAAATTCCCAGAAAATGGCCCTGAACGTCCAATAATTCCCAGAAAATGGCCTTGAATTTCCAAAAATTCCCAGAAAATGGCCTTGAATTTCCAAAAATTCCCAGAAAATGGCCTTGAATTTCGAAAATTTCCCAGAAAATGGCCCTGAACTTCCAAAAATTCCCAGAAAATGGCTTTGAACTTCGAAAAATTCCCAGAAAATGGCCTTGAATTTCCAAAAATTCCCAGAAAATGGCCTTGAATTTCCAAAAATTCCCAGAAAATGGCCCTGAACTTCCAAAAATTCCCAGAAAATGGCCTTGAATTTCCAAAAATTCCCAGAAAATGCCCAAGAATTTTTAAAAATTCCCAGAAAATGCACAAGAATTTCCAAAAATTCCCAGAAAATGGCCTTGAATTTCCAAAAATTCCCAGAAAATGCACAAGAATTTTTGAAAATTCCCAGAAAATGGCCTTGAACTTCCAAAAATTCCCAGAAAATGGACTTGAATTTCCAAAAATTCCCAGAAAATGGCCTTGAATTTCCAAAAATTCACAGAAAATGGCCCTGAACTTCCAAAAATTCCCAGAAAATAGCCCTGAACTTCCAATAATTCCCAGAAAATGGCCTTGAATTTCCAAAAATTTCCAGAAAATGGCACTGAACTTCCAATAATTCCCAAAAAATAGCCCTGAACTTCCAATAATTCCCAGAAAATGGCCTTGAACTTCCAAAAATTCTCAGAAAATGGCCTTGAATTTCCAAAAATTCCCAGAAAATGGCCTTGAACTTCCAAAAATTCCCAGAAAATGACCTTGAATTTTCAAAAATTCCCAGAACATGGCCTTGAATTTCCAAAAATTCCCAGAAAATGGCCCTGAACTTCCAAAAATTCCCAGAAAATCGCCTTGAATTTCCAAAAATTCCCAGAAAATGGCCTTGAATTTCCAAAAATTCCCAGAAAATGGCCTTGAACTTCCAAAAATTCCCAGAAAATGGCCCTGAACTTCCTATAATTCCCAGAAAATGGCCTTGAATTTCCAAAAATTCCCAGAAAATAACCTTGAATTTCCAAAAATTCCCAGAAAATGGCCCTGAACTTCCAATAATTCCTAGAAAATGCCCTTGAATTTCCAAAAATTCCCAGAAAATGGCCTTGAATTTCCAAAATATGCCAGAAAATGGCATTGAACTTTCAAAAACTCCCGGAAAATGGCCTTGAATTTCCAAAAATTCCCAGAATATGGGATTGAACTTTCAAAAATTCCCAGAAAATGGCCTTGAATTTCCAAAAATTCCCAGAAAGTGGCCTTGAACTTCCAAAAATTCCCAGAAAATGGCCTTGAATTTCCAAAAATTCCCAGAAAATGACCTTGAATTTCCAAAAATTCCCAGAAAATGGCCCTGAACTTCCAAAAATTCCCAGAAAATGCCCAAGAATTTTTAAAAATTCCAATAATTTCTTTGGACACCCCTCGATTTTTACGTCTGGGGACGTGCAAAGGAATTGGTTTATGCAACAGAGGTGCCCTCACGAGAAATTTTAATGGACCGAATTATAGCTGCATTTGAAATAATGAAAAGAGAAATGCGACTTCGCACAATAACATTTGAAATAAGGAAAATGTGTCGTGCATGCATACGGAGTAGAGGAGAACAATTCGAACAAATATTTTAACTCATATTTAATAAAAACATAATAAAGAAAAAAAGAATTTTCTTCACCCTGACAACTTCTATCTCTTATTTTGACCATGCTATAAATAATTTCTCCAACATGTAGCATACCGTTGGAAAGAGTATAGGTTAGGTTAGGTTGAAGTGGCTGCTATCGCACACTTAGGCCAGCAATGGCCCGTTGTGATACCACAGGATCCCATCTCCCCATTACTCCCGTTGAAACCAACCAGAGCTATTTATATAGCGTAATAAATCTCGCACTCCACAGTCCGCGAGTTCCGAAAGGCTGTCCATACCGTACACACCCAAATACTTATGCCTTCTGTATGATAGCGCCGGACATGAGCATAGGAAGTGTTCCAAAGTCTCCTCCTCCTCTTCGTCCATGCAACTTCTACAAAAGTCATTCGTCTGTATCCCCAGCCTTCTCGCATGCTCAAAAAAGGCAGTGACCTGTCATTATCCCTACGACCAATCCTATTTCTTGTCTTCCCAGGGATATTAGTACCTTGGAGCGCCGCAAGTCCAGTTTTGGCCAAACTTGCTTTGCTACCCTGCACGTGAGAGTGTTGATCCACCTCTCATTTGTCAAGGCGATTGCCCTTTTACTGAGCGCCCATTTTAGCTAGGAAAGAGTATAAACTAGACAACTTTTTAAAACAAACCTATGTTCAAAATAATGTTTATTTTTTTTTATATTGAATTTAGAAGTAGAAATTTTTCATACATTTACACATTTTCAAGACTTTTGTGCCAAATAGTGATTTATTTAGACTAAAAATACATTGCAGAATACAATAAAAGTTATTTCGTGCTATTACAATCACAAACAAAAAAAATATGACGATTTAAGGCGAAATTTCAGGTAATTTAAATAAAAAACGAAAAAAATTCATACCTCAGTTACCGTGTCACTTAGGACGTAGGGTCGTATGGGTGAAAACTAGCTAATGATCCAACCAATTCCCCAAAAAATTGTGTCGGTCCATGTGCCGAACACCCTGTATAGTATTAAGATTAGTACAGTTACGCGTACTTAGGGTTTTGGGTTATATAATTGCATTTAGACATCAATTATACTGTGATAGTGAATTGGAAGCAACTATTGTTGAATTTAAATTGTCTATATTTTCAATTTTATTTTAAATACATATCTTCTTATTCATCTATCTAAAGAATCAGTTTTGGATTTTTCATGTCTAATTATTATTAGTTCTTGAGAAAATGATCGGTATGGACTAAATTACGTCGGTGTTGTGTGTGTGTGTGTGGAGCTATGAAGAGGTGAGTAGAGTGTAGTGTCGCGGTTTAATACGTTACCTAGTGTGTAGGTCATCACGAAAGCAGTGTGTACCATGGAGAAAAAAAAATTAAAACAAATATATCCACGACAAATATACCTCTCCGACGAGCTAGGGGAAAAGATGACCGTAATTCTTCATGGCCACTGATATCTGTATGTTAACGGCTGCAAACATATTAGTACACCGTTACAACGAGCTGCTTGGAAAACGTTCAAGAAGAAGCCGATCACGTTTTCTTCAAATGTGGCCGTTTCTTCGCGGAGAGAGAACTATTGAGGAAAGTTTTTGGCGAAATGCCAACACCTGAGAATGTGATTGGGCACATGTTGATGTCACAAGTAAAGTGGAATGCTGTGTGTAGTGTGGCAGCAAGTATAATAAAACAACTGCGAAGACAGGAAGGGCTTAGAAGCATGCAATGAGGGGCAATTAGTCTGCCAACTGCCCTGTGAAGTAATACTAAACGGTGGTTCCCGGGTGAGAAAAATCGGGGGTTATGGTTTAGTCGGCAAGAATCCGACACTTTTACATGTTTGGAAAAAGTTCACATGTAAGGTCTTTTGAAGATCCCCCCCCCCGCCTTATTAAACAAAAAATACACACACACACAAATAAATGATTTATAATAAACAGAATTTATTCTGAATCAAATTGAAATTTCGAATATCCGTCAACCGTCATTAAATTTCTAGTTTTGTAATACACGCCTATAAGATGATGGAAAATTAGATGGTCTGCAGCTTTTTTGGAAGCAGTGAATTAGGATGAGATTCTAAATGCAAGGAATGTGAATGAAAATGTCGATACATTTTAAAAGATATGTATTACTGCATGGCTTTGAACTCCATGTGCCTATTTCCAATAAATCAACAAGTATTCACCCTCCATGGTTCTAAAATGATGAAATCAAGTTTGGAAACAGAATGACTGTCTTTTTACAACACAGTGAGGAATTTGATGTCTATTTCAAATTTAAGTACAAGTCTTATTTGGCTGGCATCCAAGAAAATAATAGAAATAATCCAAAACCGTTCTGGAAATATTTTAGGTCTAAGCGTGAAATCGAGGGTTACCCTGCCAATATGACCTTCAACAATATCAGCACCTCAAACGCCAAAAAGATAGCGGACATGTTTTGATGCAGTTTTTCAATCTGTCTATCGACCAACCGCTAGTATGTATATTACATCGATACAGCTAGCAATACCAACATATCAATCACTCCTCCAGTCATATATGAAGAAGACATTCTAACAGCTTTCAAGGGTTTTGGAGACGGATGTGGGCCGGATGATGCACCTTTATCTATATTAAAAACGTTTACGAGTATTTTGGTAAATCCGTTGTAGAAACTGTTCAACCATTCCTTATCCACTGCTGTGTTTTCCGAAAAATGGAAAATCTTTAAAATAATTCCAATCTTTAAATCATTTTTGATATCCTTTAAGAAAAATTTGGTTCAAAAAAAAGGTACACCCAAATATTAAACTGTAACTTCCAAAATATTTATCGGAGAGTAATCAACTTAGCCTTATTTGACTGGTAATTGTATAGGTTATTATTAGGATTTAAGTAGTTATCTTGCATCTGAATCCGTTTGAGAGCTATGATCAGTGGCGGATTAAGGTCGGTTGAGGCCTCGGGCGTAGAAGAAAATATTAGGCCCCTTAAAAAGATAGAGATAAGCAGGAAAATAAAAATACAAGTTAACGCATTCAAAAAAACCTGGGTGTTGATTCTCTAAAAAATAAGGTCGCACGTGACAAAAAATAGTGACACAACTCAAAATTTCAAATTTTTCAGGAGAGCAAAACAAAAAATGCTAATTTCGATTTTATTACACTATTGCCTATGGGCGTCAAAAAAAGGAGATCAGAAAATCAAGCCGTCGCGTCGCTCGCTTTGTAAAATAGATATGAAAGCGCCACTACGAGGACTACCATTAAAATAATATCGAAAAATTGCTAACTCATAAAAGAAAGCTTTGCTTTTTTCAAGTTTTCACGTTTACACATTATCTTTAGGGAATCAGGGCACAGTTAGGAAATGCCTCATTTTGTGTAGCGAGTGGGATATTTGCGAAACGAGTGAAGCGAGTTGTGCAAAATTACAAAAGTTACAAAAAATGATATTTCCTAACGTTTTAAATAAAAGATTTTTTCTAATTTTATTATAAACATTAAATTTGAATTTTGAGACAGTCTTTGGATGGTTAAATTCCAAATGAATTTTAAAATTTTTTGGATATCAAGTAAGCACAAACTGGGGGTCAATTCTCGTTCTATAAAAAAATGAAATGAACAAATAATTCTGTGTAAACCAAGTTCCAATTTGAATAATTTTTTTTGGTTTGCGCCTACTTTGAAATTTAAATTTATAAATTTTATAAAGTAGGGACAGTAAACGACAAATAATTATTCGTTTATACACGACACTTATTAATCGACATTTGTATCAACGGGCTGATATTTACTGCTGCAGTAATTTTTTTGTGGCAATAGGTAACTAACTTGTTGATAGGTTTCCTGTGCTTCTTAAGATATGCCACCTTAATGACCACAATTCGATACTATCAATGATTTTATTTAGGCTTTATTTTTTTTTAAATAAAGTATATACACTACCACAGAATCTTAATTCTGTGACACTACTTTAGTTGTAAAGCCCAGTTTACAACTCTCGTGAACATGAAACACCTGAAATTGATACATCTGAAATTATTTGATTTGTTTTCATAAAATTAATTGGAATAAACTTGAAATAAAACTATACCTATATCGAATAAATAAATATCAAAATAATAAATATAATATGAAAACAACAAACAACCGATGATTTCATTTTGTTCGCCGTGAAATGTACATATGTCTGTGACTATAATTCACCATGGTTCACAGGGAGTGTAAAGGGAACAGTGAACGTAAACAAGTTAATAGTGGCGAATATAGATTTTATTTTGTTACGATCACGATGTTTGTTAATTTTCGAATGCCAAATCCAAATGGCAATGGAGAGTGAACGTCGTGAACATACCGTTTTCGTTTGTTCATTGAATTATGCTTGCCTGATTCTCCAAGTAATCACTTTTGTGGTTTTCTTTTGAGATAAATGAAGTTTTACTGGCAATTCCCAGCAATAAATGGAAATTATAAATTATGTATTTCTTGTTTAAGCAAAATATTAGGAAATGAAAATGCAACTGTGAACATGAACAAAATTCAGTGTAAACCACAGAGTTTTGTTCATAGCGATTTTCGGTATAAAACAAACTAGTTAATTCAACATGATTCCACGTTCATGTTCACAAGAGGTTTAAACTAGACTTAACATTTAACTGACAGGCATTTATTTGTGGAATTTGTAATTTGATATTTTAAGTTTTGTACATCCATACTTAAAATTCGTTTTTAAAATTCGTACTAGGACAAAATACAAGAGAGTGTGAAATACACAATATTAAAATATTTATTTTCTGATTGAACAACAAAGATAAGTTATCTCGAAATTTGAAATCCTAAAAAGTTCAAACAATTCATAATTTCACCAATAATCTGTATTTGTCAAATTTATGAAAAAGCGATATTAGGAATTTCATAAAATTTAAAATGTTCTATATATAGTAGTTTCAGTTTGTAAGTATTGAATTTATGATTTATTTTTGTTGAAATGTCTAGAAAATGAAGAATCTTCAAATTTCGATCATATTTTACCATAAGTTCTAAAACCGTTAAAAAAACGATTCTACAATCGTTAAAAAAACATTTTAGTTTCTTATTTGGTAAAACTATTAAATTTAATTTACTACATCGAAATTCGAATGTTTAAATGCAGTTGCTTCGAAAAACTATTTGTATATACATAATTTTGAAAACCTAGATTCAATAAGATATTCCAAATTTATAAATTTTTAAAATAGGAGTAGAAATCAGGTGCCTGAATTTAGAATTAATGAAGCTTAGTTAATTATAAAGCTTAGAAATTAAATCTGAAAAGGGCTATTTTGAAAATTTAGGAATTAGGTAAGTCGATTTTAATAATTCACGAAATTTACAATAAGAAACTTGAAGCCTATTTAGACAGATATTTCGGAACTATAACCATTGTACAATAATGTGAATTAAAAAATTTCAAAAATATACATTTCAAATAGTTTGAGATTTTGGAAAATGAACAAAAGTTCTTTCCGTGTTTCAATATTTTCATAAACTATCGAAACTACCATGCTCTCATACACGATAAATAGTTGAAGTACGATCAGTTGATTGCGGGGCAACCACAACCCTTTGCGATTTGGGACACAACTTTTGGTTTATCGGTATATCGATTCATTAATACACATTTTAGTGGTGATTGTCTCACCACCGAAATACTCAATGAATAAATTCTTTTCATATGAGAATAATTTGACGAAAATAATTAAGTATTCATAAAAAACACTTTCGAATTATGGTTTTTCTACTGAGAAATCTTTTCATTTTATTTTCCATGGAAACAGAATCGGCCCACAGTATTGTGAAAATTATATAATTTGGTTTTTTTGCATTCAAAAAATAAAAATGGGTAATTAGATGTAAATGAAAAGACTTTTTTTCATTGCTATGAAATATTCATCGTATTCCATCGGAAAAATTGACTGACAGACAAAAAAACGAAAAGAGAAAAATAACTTTATGCCCCATATAAGAGACAAAGCCAACGTGTTTTTTTATTTTATAGCAAAATTGTTTTGCTATAAAATAAAAAACAAAACAAAGCGTTGTCTTTGTCTTTTATATGGAGTATCAGATTATTTTTTTCTTTTCGATTTTTTTGACTGTCAGTCAATTTTCCCATGGAATTGAGGCATCTAGTTATGAAAAATATGCCGTTTCACAATCTACTACGATTTTGAAAAGTCGTATTTTTGTAACAAAATTGAAAAATAGTAGCAATTATATTTGCTTGCAGGGCGAAACGCAGCGTAGTCGAGCAAGTGCAAAGATTGCGAGTCAAACAAAGCCACTTTTAATCCGAATAACGCACGCACTATTTTTTCTCCACGTAACAATGAGGTCTTGACTTTTTTCGTTTGGGTATTTTACCAAGTTGTGACGTGTCAAATACTTTTAATATTGAATACCGCATTAAAAGAACATAGATCTTTATACATTTATGTATATTAAATTATTAACCCATTTTTCTTTTCTTCTACAAACAATGTCAACACGAAAATTACTTTAGATACTTAGCCATTAGAAAAACTGGAAAGTTGGAGTTTTGCGGGGCCCTCCAGAAGTCGGGGCCCAAGGCGCGCGCCCGGTGCGCCCGCCGTTAAATCCGCCACTGGCTGTGATGCTAAAGTAAAAAAAAATATTTTTTTTTATAAAATTGAGCTTTTCTCAAAAAAACCCGTTATCATTTTTTTTCCTTTTTTGTCCACGTTGTAGTGTTAGTATTGTAACAATTTTTTTTTTTAATAAGTAAAACACACAGATAATAAACAAAAGGATAGAAGATAAAACAAAAATCCCATATAAAATCATAAAAACAATTGAAGCCAGTTTTTATGTTTTTTCTCTTTCTATATTTACCAACGCCATATTGGTTAGGGAAATTTTGTCATTTGAGGTTTTAGTATTTTAAAGTTTATAAAGCATTTCTTGAATAAAAAACTAAAGTGTACTTTGAAAAAATAAATTTATTTGTTAAAATGGTGCATAAGTGTTGTGTGTGTAAGTGCAAAAATACCAGAAATAAAGTAAAAATTAAGAAAAAAGGGATCACATTTCACCGGTAAATAAATTTTTATTTGTTTACAAATGTTTATAACACTTGTACACAATCATTTTAAATATTTTCGAATTTTTTACACTTATTTTGTACACATCAGTAAATTCACTATGTTTTAAAATGTTCAAAATACAAAATTAAAAAAAATTTATTTCATCAAATTGTAGTTAAAGTAAAAATTTCAAGTTTCATTAACACAAAAATCTTATTTTGACCACGCATATGAATCGTCATGCCAACATGACGAAAGAAAAACAAAAACCATAGGCGTCCCGTTATATTCAATATTAGGGGAGTCTAACGAACGAAATCACATATGAGAAAATTTTATTATAAGTGTATTGATTGTTTTTAAATGTGTTGAAGTCAGATCTTGCATTCCATATGACTTTATTACAAGTTTTAATACTTTAGCTATGTTCTAAATTGGTATTTTTATGTTCATTATAGTAACTATAAACCATTTTTTACACAACACACATACATAAGTATTATTATTATAATTATGTTGGTTCACTTATAACAATAACTTTTTTATTTTAATTATGCTCCTTTTCATATATTTACCTTACGTCATTTACATAAATTATTACTTGCATAAAACCTAAAGAAATATGCGACGCTACTGAAAAAAAAAAAACAAAATAATTTGTCGGCCATCATGCATTTTTCGGCCATCTTGGTTTTTGAATTTGCTTCACTATTTTTGTTTAGTTTCTGTTCTCTTTGTTATTTTTCTATGGTAAAACAGTAGGCGATGATTATCAATTGCAGTATGCAGCTCGAGCTAAGATACATTTTAGCGCAGTCTCCACAAGTCTCCATTTAATTACAGATAAATCGTCAAGCTAAAAATTTGTGTAGAGATAAATTTTGTTGATTTTGTTTGACTTTTATTCGTTTGTTTTTGAATGAAGTTTCTGTCTAAATAATCCTCTAAAATACTCAACTTCGTAATGTTGGTCGGCCATTTTGACTTCTGTCTTCTTTATATAAAAATAAATTAATTTTACTTCGTGGCTACTTCGATTATAAAATGAATCAAAATTCAAAACCATCAAAGTTTATCTTCAAATTATTGTCCTTGTGAGATAAATTGCGGGTAAAATGTTTGGATAATTTATGGTGGCGCAATCTAGATTTGAATGAAACAACTGATATTTTCACAAATTTTTCAAGCAAAGGTGTATATCGCTCAGCGAAATTGTCAGCTAAAAAAAAATTATTTTATTTAGCTAGCTAAATTTTACGTCAAATTTGTATGGAAAATTTATCTTAGCTCGAGTTACATACTGAGCTTAAATGTTGAAAAAACAAAAATTAAATATTTTCATTCTAAAGTCTACACTTGCATGCATTGCTACGCAACACTTCCTCGTTTCTTACCTCTTTGCCTACAAATTTTGTGGGAGGGGTAATATTTGGTTACGTCGATTTCAACAAAAAACTTTGTGGTGGACAAATTGAAACTCACAAATACAAACAAAAAAAACAATCAAACTAGTTAAAATTTTGTTCATCTAGTATGCTCACAATAAAATATTACTTATACATAGATATAACAACAGTTGATGCAAATAACAACAGCAAATGCATGCAGGTGTAGATTCAGTCATTTGTTTTGAGAAATTGTCTAGTGTTGTGTCAGTGTTGTGAATCAAAAATTTTAAATAATTTAAGAAAATTAATAATATGATGGCACAGTTCTCATGTGAAGGGTACATTGATATCCATTTTAATGCATCACGAGCTCCTGACGCAAAACTATTTAACACTATTCATAGAAGACTGCGAGATATCGTAACAACATCAAATACCTGGGCAGAGCCCCATTCAGTCTCTCCAAATCATTTGGATGTCGACGAAGAAATAATTCGTAATGAAATAGCAAATCCTTCTATTAGCATTAGGAGGCTTGCTTTACAATTGAACGTCCCTCGCTACCGAATTCATCAGGTATTGCACAAGGAGAGCCTTCATCCATACTTCACCCAACATAATATTTTTAATAAACATTAAAACTTCGTACCCACTGGTTAATGGGCTAGATACTCGATAATCAGATAAGCAGATAAGCAGTTATTTTTTGCGAATTTGCTAGAAATGTCATACACGATAAATTAGCAATCCAATTTATTTCTGAATTTCAGAAAATGGGCTACTTTAACGCACTTTAACTTTTGTGCTGAATACAAAAATATATTTTACTTTGCTAAAATAATCGAGTAGTTTGCGCAAGTAAATTTTCGATTAGCAAATCCGCCATATTTGCAGAGTTGCGAATTGCTAGAGTATCGAGTATCTGGCCCAATAACACTTAAAACGGTAAAATCGGTAAAACGAAATGGAATAAATGAATTTTGGCGAGGTTAAAATTGGAAGTTTTAAAATCGTTTTATCAACACGATTTTGAGGTATTTCTAAATCATGAGTATTATTGTTACCAGTCGATGCCCAAATGGAACTCATGTATATTTGCTGCCTTTATTTATGAGAAATGGTACTACATCAAAAATCCCACAATTTCATGGTTGATTTTTGTAGTTTTTTTGCTTGTTACATTAGCCTTTATTGGATTTGTTTTATTTTTAACTAACTAAATCCGATTTAAACCACTAGAGAGATTATAAACTACACAGAAACTACAAATACAAGTATTCTTCCATAAATCAATCAAAAGCTAATATACGAAATGAACCAAATGTCAAATTCCATAAATAACTTGATTCACTTGGGATCCATTATACTCGATTTAAACAAATGTTTTCCCATTCAAAAAAAAAATAAAATTAAATCGTCTATCGTCACTGCTCTAAGCGATACGTGTGCCGGAAAACCTTAATTTTCACTTCTTTAATGAACTTTTACGTTTTAATCTTTCTTGGATTTATTATAACAAACGTTGTCTTATCGAAAATTGAAATTTACGATGAAGCTGAACGACAAAAGGATTTAAAATTCGAATGGGAAATAATTGCAGAATTTATGAGAGATCAGTACATTGTAACTCTGTTTGTGGAACAAAATTCTAGGCATCAAAGTGATCAAATACTCAAGTACTCACTAAATAATTATCGATTTGGACTTTTTCAATACAACAATATAACTCTGTAAGATGGTGTAAATGCTTATAGCGTATAACTTAATATGTATTTTATTTTATCCTTCATAGAATTTCACAATTTTGGGAAACATTTCGAAAATATACATTTGCTACAATTAAGCGATATGGTATCATCATAATCATGCGTGACATATACATGATGGACTATTTAGTAAAATCCTGTGTCAACAGTAAAGTTGTGGTAGTATTTTTCGATCAAGAAGTTACGTACATCAAACATATTATGCTAAATTTATGGGCGCGATATAAAACATTTACGATTCTTAGTTTATTCATTACCAGTCAAAATGGACAAGTGAATCGATTTATTCAACATAATCCATTTGAATCGAAATTTTATGAATATCCCGTAAATACGGTAGAATCTAGTAAACAGTTTGGCATGTTTCTAAATGAGAGGTTTAGACGATTCATGTCCAATATGTCTGGGTATGAAATAAAAATATTCATGTTTGATTTTCCGCTGATAAGTATGCTTACCAGAAATTCAACTGGGCATGTGACTGATTCATCGGGCCCTGATGGTGAAATGTTGAAAATGTTTCAAAAATTTATGAATTTTACATCAGTATTTGTGAGAGATAAGTCGGGTAGTGCAGGACGTATGTCGGCACTAGGTATGTGTTTGACCGACTTTATTAGCTTATTAAAATTTTAAATCTTTAATTACATTTCTTTAGTTACCGCAGGCATAATTGATGATGGAGAAGCAGAAGTTGGGTTAAATGGTAGATTGCTTTTGGACATTACTTACAATAATACTGTCTTTCTAAATCCTCTAGAAAAAGTTGCGCTTTGGTTTGTTGTGCCAATAAACTACAAACCAGAACCGTTGCAACTATTTGCTTACTATTATTTTGATTTTGCTTCCCAAATATTAACAGGAATCAGTTTAATATTATTAACCTTCACTTGGATTTTAGGTACAAAACTGCTTAAACACAATGTAGAACCAACTACTGCAGGTGGTATTCCGTTTAAAGTATTAGCTTTAATGTATGGCATATCTATAAACGTCCCGAAGAAAATATTCAACAAAATTATTTTTATGACGGTAGCAATATTCGGTTTATTTTTAACAAGCATTTTTCAAGGCACTGTAGTTAAGCAACTGAATAATCCCTTAAAACCATTTCAAATAAATACGCTAAAAGATTTATTAGCGAGTGATTTAAATATTTCAGTTTTATCGTACCTAAAGCACTCGAGTAATACTGAAGAGACTAAACAATCGGACAATGTAATAATGATGGGAGAACTTGGACGCAGAAATGTTATCGTATTCGAAACGATAATAGAGGGAATGAATGCTGTAGCTTACAACAAAACTGTAGCCTTATTAATGCCTTCTATATTTCATAGACCTTACTCGGTGCGATATTTTAATAAAACAACTGGCCTCGATTTAGTTCATAGTATACAACAGGCTCCCGTCTCATTACTCTTGAGCTATGTGATCGCACGAGACAGTCCCTATATACGAGCATTTAATTATGTCATTCGAATTTTTGTTGAAAGCGGTACTATGCAACACGAATTAACGAAAGCAAAGCATCAGCAGCAACTTTTCTATATCCGGCGAATAAAGGCTGGGTTTATTCCACAAAATGGAAAGGCATTTCGATCGATTAAATTAGTGGACGCAGTATTAATAGGATATTTTTTTGTGGCCGGAATAGTTGCATCTATTATAGTGTTTTGCATGGAACACATCATACATTTTGTGTTCAAACAAAATTGGCTTGGAAGGTTTTTTAATGATTAAAACGAATAAAATTTATAGACAAAATATATTAATAATAATGGCATTCACAACATTTTTCTACTTGTTAATCAGAAAAAATGAAGAGGCCAATCATATCTACCAAAGAAGTAGAAATATCAAAATTCCCCGTACTATAACCCAAGAGTCATACAAAGTTTATCGACCCTGAAGAAAAAATCAGAACCCTCCTTGAGTTTTCTATGTGGTAGTTTGGTTTCGTACTGAAAAGTTCTCACGTACAAAAAGTTCGATCTACTCTTCAGGAAGCTACGACCAAACTACAAAATACAATTCTCACTTCATACATTAAGTAAGAGGCATGAACGTACTGACCTAGCGAATTATATATTCACTAAATCAAAAACTCAAGGAAAACCTTGATTTCAATGTGTTAAAAACTTCCGGTTTTAGCGGTATCATTCTATTTCGGAGTCCTTAGCATGTTTAGTTGTGATTGAAAGCGTCATCGAAAGTCATCATACTTGGGATGCGACTTGTCACTTGTACCGACAATCAAATCTTGGTATTCTCTTAGTCGATCAATGCGACAATCGTCGTTTGAAGTGACAAACATCTCTGGCGTTCGCGTCCCAAAGTTAATGCCGCAATGTAAATCTTGCTATGTTAAAACTGTCGCGACACTATGATGCACATATTTAATTTAGTTGTTATGTATAAATGTTATATAATGTAATTGTATATAGAGTAAATAATGAAAAATATTTATGTATTGTACCTAATAGCTATATTAACTTTAGTACGGTATCATACCACATATACTTAAACATGATTTAATGCACTTCATGTACAAATAAATTGTAACAAAAAAAAAGAGTTGGTTGTTCTCGGTATCTTATCAATAAAACATGAAAAATATAAAATTATAACCGAGTTTAATTTTTTTGTAATTAAGAAGTAGGCAAGAGCAGTGGTTTTATGTGCTGTGTAATTAAATAGTTTTTTGCGAGATCTCAAAAATATGGAGTCTAGTGCCGACAAGTGGTGACTCCGAGCCAGGAATTTTCTTTTACCTGCAATTTGGCATAAAAGCCGGCATTTTGTTTATTGAGGTCTATACAACATCATTTCTATAGTTTTTTTGTTCCTCGAGTTGTGTTGGAACATCGTGATATTGTCGATTATAATTAAATTGTTATAGTGTAAAGGTATGTGCATATAGTCCGTATTATTAATTTTTTTTATTTGTTTTGTACAAATCTATAACCATGTCTGATAACGAGAGCAAAGTTAAAGAGTCGTCCAAAAGCGAAGTATCCGCGAAATTGCCACCTTTCTGGTCTAACTCACCTGGAACCTGGTTTATTCAAGCTGAGACGCATTTTACACTCGTACGTTTTACATCAGACAATGTTAAATATCACTATGTTTTAGCTGCATTACCTCAACCGGCAATCGATTCTCTTTTGGATTTTATTGAGAACCGCCATAGTTAAATATTTATGCAAAACTAAAGCAAAAATTAATTGAACGGCATTCACTTACTGAGGAACGTCGTATAGAGGAATTACTTTCCAACACTGAGATGGGTAACAGAAAACCATCTGGATTTTACAGACATTTGAACCAACTAGCAGGTTCAAATGGTTCTTTTGGTGAAGATCTAATTAAGAAGTATGGCTTAGGAGGTTACTCCGTGTCGTAAATATAGCTTTGATTTCTCAATCCAGTAATCCGACAACCGAGCTATTGGAGATACCTGATAAGATTTATGAGGCATCTACCCCAGGTCCATATGTGAACTCGATAAATGCTACTTCCACTTCTGCTTACCTCAACAGTATATCAAGTAATTCAATATCAGAAAACGAACGAAATAATCGGCTTGAGAAAGAAATTTCGGAATTGAAAGAGATTATGCACAAGCTTCATAGTGATTTCGTAGCACATCGTCGCCGAAATTTCAATTGGTCGCAAAGCCCTTTTCGTCAAGCAAGGAGTAGAAGTTCAAGCCATAGGAATCGGAATGTGGATAAATATTCTCTTTGTTTTGCTAAACATAAATAATTTTTCAGTTCAAGATGACACACCAACACCTTTACACTTTGTGATCGATAACGATTTTAGTTTTCTGCTAAAAGAGTTTCCAAGCCTCGTGGAAACCACGAACTATAAGCTTCCGGTAAAACATGGTGTTGTTCATTATATCCAAACAATCGGTCCAGCTAGGAATATGCCGGTATATGGTACAGCTTGGAATATGCCGTCCGTCCAGCTCTAGCGTACCTTTACCGCTACATATGGTGTCAAAGAAGGATATAGTGCGGAGATTGGTGGCCTTGTGGCGACTATCGTCGGTTAAGCGCCATCACAACATCGGACAGATATCCAGTACCCCATATCCAAAATGTTCCATTAGCTTTAAATGGTTGTCAGGTGTTCTCAAAAATAAAGATTTAATAAGAGCTTACCATTACATACCAATCGCGAGAAGATGTACACAAAACCGCAATAACTACGCCGTTCGGTTTGTTTGAGTTTGATCGCATGCCTTTTGGGTTGAGAAAAGCGAGTCAAACGTTCGAACGCTTTATGAATACCATGGTTCAAGGTTTCAACTTTGTTGAAGCAAGTGAGAATGTTGAACGGCACAAACATCATCTGAGACTTCTTTTCAGCAAACTGGTGGAATTTGGAATTAATATCAAAGCCTCTAAATGTGTATTTGGTGGGGAGAGTATCGATTTTTTGGGACACACGATAACGAAACATGGAATTTCACCATCTGCCAAGGTTAATACTAAAGCTATTGTTAGTAAGAATCGAAAACTTATGGTTAGTTATATTAAAGTTGGTATATGTCATAATAATTTTATTTCATTTTTACGTGAACATTTTAACTGAAGAGCTAAATATTTAGTTGAAGGCTAAATATTCCTATGTAAACAATGTTTTACATGACACACCCTCCCGAATAACCAAGGTTCTGAGCTAATTAAAAAAACGTTATAATTCTTTATTAGATCAAAACAAATTTGACTGTTAAGATTGATGTTGGCTTTTCTAGGCGGTCTGCAGGATTGTGGCACTGACGAATGATAAAATCCGGTTCAAATGGTGTGTCATGAAAACATTTTAGAAGCTGGGATGTGAGCACCTATAACAGTTTTGTTCTCTTCAAGTGGAAGTCTCAAACATTTCTTTGTCATCTCGATGCACAATCGGCCGGGTTAAACTATCAAAAATCATGGCTCGGCTGCTTTTGGGGCACCAAGAATCTTCCATCTTCTTGGTAGGTTAGACAAAATGGAATCAGTCCAGATGTTTACTGATTAAGTTAACAAAAAATGAGCGAAATACAGCCGTCACCAGGGCTCCTTTTGTTTTAGCGGAAACAGCGTATTATCTTTGTCATGACTTAAAATTCGGCATCCATATAGCTTGATCAAACTATAGATTAGTAATCCAGATTTGCCTAATCAAGTTTTACACTTTTCTGCCTTTTATACTGTAAGAGAAAATCGCGATTAAAAATGGCGCTGAACCTTGTGATCTTACCAAAAACTGTGCAAAACCCTGTTCCTTATTAGGGCATTTCGAATAAAATAATTCATAGAACATCATTTTTAACATTTATTTCAAAAGTATTTTTCAATTGTAAAATATGAAATAAGTCTGCTTATTGCTTTAATTTAATTTTAAAAAGTTGATAATTTGTTGTATTGTTGGGTTTTATACCCGTTGCAATAAAAACTTCAACGTGAAATTAATTGTTTCCATTTTTCTTGCAATTTTAATTTTTTGATTGTTTTCTAACCTAAAAAAATTACACGAGAGAATTGAAAGTAAAGGAAAAAATGATAGTTTTTTGTGTTTTTATTTTTGTGTTCTTATTTTTGAGTTGACTGATCGAAAATGTAGTGGTCTAAAGTGTTATTGACGATTGTAAAAGTAGAAAAAGCACCTCTCGAGGAAAAAAGTTAAAATGATGCACCTGATAAATTGACATTTGTCACAAATGCCACGAAAGAAAATTTAGCAATGCGATAATTAAAACTTGATTTTATAGTTCAAAATTGGAATTGTTTACAATAATTTCGAACGTCAAATTATCAGGTAGCTCAGTTTAAAATTTTTCCACTAGGTGGAATCCGTGATGTTCCAATCGTCAATAGCCGAATTTAAAAAAAAGTTCTATGGATACAACTCAGTCTCAGTGTGTGAAGTGTTTTAAATTAAAATTTAAATATTTAATTAAATATGGAAAAATGTAACCCACCGGGATGCATTTATCAGGCAATATTTTTCTTGAATATCTTAATTTTGTAGTGAGGGAAGCCAAATTTTTTCTTCTTCTTCTTCTTCCGCTGGTGCTACATCCCATGAAGGGATCTGGCCGCCTCAACATGCTCCTCCAAATAATTCGATCCGCCGCAAGAGAACGCCAGACACGGTGACGGAGTGTGTATATGTCCCTTTCAACGTCGTCCATCCATCGGGTAGGTGGTCTCCCACGAAGTCCTACTTTCGTTGGTGCCGACTCCAAGGCCTGTTTGGTTGTCCGATTTTGTGAACGAAGTACGTGCCCAAGCCATCTTAGCCTTGACGATTTTATGAATCCAATGATGTCAACTTTATCGTGATCATTTCTGATCTCGTGATTCATTCGCATTCTGTACGTGGCTCCTTAGTTAATGGGACCGAGAATTCTTATGATCTTACGTTCAGTTACAGCGATTTTCTGGATGTTTTGCGCTGCCAGCGTCCAAGACTCGCAACCAAAGGTGATAACTGGTCTTATCAGCGCCTTGTAGATGTCCAATTTTATTTTGCGTGATATATGAGGAGACTTGAAAATTTTTATATTGGCGTAAAATGCTCGGTAGCCTGCTGCGATCCTCGATGAAATGTCCACAGAAACGGAGTTTTGCTCAGTGATCCTAGATATTTGAACTCGTTCACCTTTTCATATTGAGTGTCTCCTGAAATGAAGTCGGCATGAGTTTGCCTTCTCGCGGTCACCATGTATTTGGTTTTCGCTTCATTGATCTGAAGGCCTATTTGTTGGGCTGTTAATTCCAATGGGAGGAGGACTTCTTTTGGAGATATGATGTTCCGACTCAGAATGCAAATATCGTTAGCGTATGCTAATAGCTGAGTTGATTTATAATACAGGCAGCTACGCTATGCCATATTGAGCTGACGAATGACATACTCCAATGATAGATTGAAAAGAGTTTGAGCTATTGGGTCTTCTTGCCGCACTCCAGATGTTATCTCAAAAGCATCCCAAATTTTGTCTTCTATTAGCACCTTACATATTGAGTCATCCATTAAAAGCTGGCACATTGAAACCAATTTTGACGGTATGCCCAGGTAGGACAATACGTTCCATAACGTATTCCTCTTAATGCTGTCGTACACCTCTTGAAAATCTATGAATAGACTGTGTACAGGGATGTCCTTTTCATAGCATTTCTCCAGCAAAATCCTCAACGTAAAAGTTTGATCGGTCGTTAATCTATTTGGTCGAAAACCACATTGATGATCAGAATCACCCAAGGTCTCCTCGCTATAAGTTGATAACTTTGCTGCGACTACGTTGGCCAAAATCTTGTAGCCTGTGTTCAGCAAAGCTATACCGCGATAGTTATTGTAGTACAATCGATCTCCCTTTTTATGAAGTGGACAAATAAGAGCCGTCTTCCACTCTACTGGGATTTCTTCTCTAGACCAAATTGTTAATATTAGCTCAAACATGCGGTAGAACAGATAATCATCTCCGTATTTGAGCATTTCGTTGCAGATACCATCCTCACCAGGGGGTCAATTCTCGTTCTGTGAAAAGTACAATGAAAAGTATTTTCAGTGAGAAATAGAGATTTCCGATTCATGTTTCATGAGAAGGAAAAAAATGACGTAAAAATCTTCTCATATGAAAAAAACTTTCTCACAGAGTATTTTGGTCGTGAGAATATAAATGAATATGGAAATTCAATTTTATAACACCTAAATTTGCAATTTTAATGTTAAATGTGCAACCAAACTATAATACTAGTCACTTTAAAACTAATTTATAAGCAAATTTATTACACAAATTTCAATTCATTTAAGAAAAATCCCTAAATAATTAGTTTCGTTTAGTTTAAATAAAATTTGGCCATTTTAGTAATTTATTTTATATTTTGACAAGCAATGACGAAAATTGGTTTAACTCTCTATTTACCTATTTTTGAGAGAGTGATTAAATATTATTACAAATTATAATCTCTTTCATCATTTATTTGGCTACTATTTGCACCATTTACCTAGCGCACCTAGCGGAAATATATATGAAACTTGATAAAATATGTTTTGCTGTGTAGTATTCAGCGTATTTCCATCGTTTTATTTCATTTGGACAACGAGAATCGCATATTGCTGTTGCGTGAAAAGATACTAATGAGAAAGACGTGATGGAAACTAAATGGAAAGATTTTTTTCATTCCATTTTTTCATAGAACGAGAATTGACCCCCAGGTGTCTTGTAATTTTTCATCTGCGGTATCACGTTCCGCACTTCATCATATGATGAAGGAGGTGGTGGTGTCATTTCGACATTAATATCACGTTGAAGCAAGAGGGGTTGTTTCTCGGAAGGTGGTATACCTGTTTATTTAAAAGTGAGGAGAAATAATTTCGCCACACTTCGAGGACGGTTTTAGTATCCATTTCTAACTCACCGGAATTGTTGCGAATAGCGCTGCTACGTGGATGAAAGTCCGTAGCTAATTCTCTTATGCAACGATATCTATCTCTCAGGCTAGGATTTTGGATGTTGCATGCCTGTTGTTTTTGCCATTTCCGTTTCTGCCATCTACATAGCCGATTAGCAATTCTCCTCGCAGTCATGTAGGCGTTATGGGACTGTCTTGTTCTTTGTGGTAGATTTCGTTGTCGTGCGCGATCTTTTTTCCCGAACAGCACCAATACAATCATCGTCAAACCAGAGATTTTTAGGCTGTTTTGATAATGTTCCACTGTTCCTGAACGGAGTCAGGAAGTGGTTTATTTTCCAAGATGTCTGGCACGATAATCCTGTAGGTGGTCCTGGTAACTTGGTTGTTCAATGCCGCAGTGTTCAACGAGTGATGCGCTGGAAACGATGATTATATGGGGTCATAGACGAAATTTTAACTCAGCAACTACCAGGAAATGGTCTGAATAAAGGTCTGAATAAAGTTTAGTTTTGATGTTAGAATGCTAGAAAAATGTCTCTTGGACAAGAGGATGTGGTCGATTTGGTTGACCGTTGTAAATACGCTTATGTGGGAAGTATGTGCTGGCAACCACCAAGTTGTACAGTAAAGCTAGCTCGATGGCGCGCATCCCGTTGTTGTTTGATGTATGGTGCAAGGAGTTTGGTCCGATAGTGCTTCGATATATACTGCCAGCACTACCAATTTGAGCATTGAAGTCGCCCAAAACAATTTTAATGTCATGTTGCGGAATTTTGCTCAGGACGGTTTCGAGCTGGTCGTAGAAAGCGTCTTTGATTTGATCAGGCTTCTCCTTTCTCGGTGGGGGCCTGAATGTTCACAAATGTGATGTTAAAGTGACGCCCGTGAAACCTGAGTGTACAAATCCGATTACTGACAGGATGAAGTCATTCACAAATTGACGGCATCGATTGCTAATCAAGAAACCGACGCCGAATTCATGTTTATCCATGTTATTGCTATGACAGAGAGTTAGTCCGAAGCGACTATAATCGGTGATGTCATTGCCGATTAGTCTTATTTCCTGAAGCGCTACGAGGTCGAGTTTATACGTAGATGCTTGTTCGAAGAGTTGATGGAGGCTCTCCGGACGGTTTAGGCTGAGTATACGTTCCATGTTCAAAATTTAAAATCGTTGTCCTTATATCGTGTCCGAGGTCGTTGTTGTGAATCCAAAAATATCCGAGGCTCATGTTGAGGTTTCGTAACAAAAAATTTTTACAGGTTGGGCTATTAACCCAACGCCAACCTTCTGTAGAAGGACCACAGCCCTCACACTTTAGCCTACTTCCTTAACAGAGTAGTTTCTAGTAGCCGCCACGAAGAGGCAGTGTGAGAACTTGCTGAAGTTGCATGCAGTTACGGCACATGAAGCGAGTCTTGTGTTTATCCCCCTGCATACACAGCAGCCTGATCACCAAATTTTTTGGTTTCTCACAAATAATTCATGCTTTTAGTTTGGTGTGTGTTTTTAAATTAATATACATATATGTATGTATCATCGAGCTAAAAGCTATAGAGGAGAAATAAACAAACGTCAAGTGTAAGAAGTTCGGTGCGAGGGAGAAAGACAATAAAATAGTTTGGTGCCGTATTTTGATTTTTGTTCAGTGCATTGAAATGGAGTGTGTTTCTTAGAATAAAACAATTAAAATTTGGAAATGTTTTTGTTTTGGTTGCAAAGGCACGGTTGCTTATTATTTGGTTCAATATTTGATAAAGTTGATTTGGCTATTAAGGATAACTTTTCTAAGGACGCGTCGTTGTTTTGCACTTTTGGTTCGGATCTGGTAAAAATGGCAACAAAAGTGCCGTGTAATTTTTCCGTTTTGTTTGGAATGGTTTCAACCAAACTTTGTTGGTTGGTGTAGATATTTTTGGATATTTTTGGAGATTTTTTGATGTTTTGATTAACTTTTGAGAGATAATTGTTCTCGGTTTTATTTTTAAACAGAATTGGCATTTCTTTTGTACAAGTTGCTGTTTTGCAATTCGTTTTGGTTTTTTCTTTTGTTTTTGCTTTTATGTTTTCTCCTTTACGAATATTTAAATTTAAAAAATCTCTCCAGTTGAACGGAACATTGAAAAATAGAGCGGATATTTATCTGGTGATTTCTTTTCTGAATAAAATGAACGGTTTGTTTTTGGAGGTGGTGTGGGTCCATAACTTGATGAAACAAGGAATGAGATATATGGGAATTTTCTTGTTATTGCATAAATTAAAATTAGGGATAAGTTGTTTGCCGGTATACATATCGCTATTGATATCATTATCAAAGATTTGTCTTTTTTGGATGGTTGACTTGAACCACTTTTCGAATTGAACGGTCTGTAGGTTGCGTGTTGTTTGAATGTTATTTTTTTCAAAAGTATAACAGATAAACTTAATGATAAATAAACCCTAGATAGACTGATTGAATGATAAGGATAACTATATATGACTCTACTGTGAACTCTTACTTAACTGACTTAAACAACCATTAGGTCATCAATATGTGCATACGATTATGCTGTCGAGTCTTAAAGGACAAATACACTCACCGCGAGAATTGGTGATGGTGGGAGATAGGGACACATCTTTATATACAGCACGAGAAGAGAAGACTCTCTCGATATTAAGTATTGAGTACACATATTGATGAAACCTATAGCAATACCTATACCCATTCACTACAACATATACTAACAATTAACAAAATCCAAATCTATAGTGTGAGAAGAGAGAAAGTAGAAAATAACTTTGCTACGATTACTGCCCTACCCCTACTTATATCTGTGACTAACAACATTCCAAATCCTTACAAACCTTTTGTGTAGGATGCAGGCAGGGCCTAATTCTGGAATATTAGGCATACTCCTGGAATGTGCTATACATACCTAGGATCACCATTATGGTTGGCCTGTAGATCTATATCATATCATATCATATCATAACATATTATTGTTAACCAAATGACAAACTAAAACATTATTTTGCTCTACCAATATAATAGCCGCATTTCTTGACGCATTAGTGATCCGGATCAGATCAAAGTTTGCATTGAAAACAACAACAAAAATTAAATTTTTGTTGTTGTTTTCAATGTAAACTTTGATCTGATCCGGATCACTAATGCGTCAAGAAATGCGGCTAATATTTTAAGCGCTGTATGAATTAATCGAGATTACAGATAAAATATTTCAATTTTTTGATGATTTCTTTAATGTACATATACATATTTGAAACGGGATTAACTTCATCTCCGTCGTACAAGAAACCCTAGATTTGATGGTTAATCGAGATTACAAATTCCTAGTCTGAACTTAGCATTAGATCGCAGGTAAACAACAGTACCTTCTGTAAAAGTTTTAGCGAACTAGATTCTGATTTTCTCAAGTGTAATCCGATTTCGTGACGAATTTCCAAAAGCTCTTTAAACAATCGATAATGACCGCTTCAGGTGTAAAATATCTGCCGGATAGTAAGTTCACGTATAAACCCTGCTTAATTGCTGGATGGAGAGTACAAATCGAGCATTGCGGGCTTGCTGTTCTGATGATTGGAGATATTTATTTTGTTGGCACAGTCACGAACCAGTTTCTTGTATCAGATTTATACTAAAAAAAGCACCATTAAGTAAGAAGTTTCGCCAATTAGAAGTTTACGAGTGCAGTTCAGTATATTGGTTGGGGGAGATTATAACGTAGCGGTGTCCACCACTGGTTTAAGACTGTACCAGTTATCAGTAATGATCCTCGGTGTGTGTGTGTGTGTGTGTGTGTGTGTGTGTGTGTGTGTGTGTGTGTGTAACTATGGTAAAAGAGGAGAGAGTGTTTGTTGAGCTATTGTTTTGTTTTGGAGTTGAAATTTTTTTGGTTTTTAGGGGAGTTGATTTTGAGACGTGCAATGAATAAGTCGTGAAAAATAAAAAAATAGAGTTTAAATGAGACATAAAGTTAAAAATGTGTTCAACGTGTTGGACAGACAAAACAGTACTTAAAAAAGCGTGTTTACCAACATGTTCATGACTCAATTTTCAACTTCCAAAATTCACATAGTGCAATAACAAACTATTTACGGGACAGTGGCCACGTATTATCTTTAGAGGATGCTACAATTTTGGAGAAGGAAACTAATTTGGAAAAGCGTTTATTTTTGGAAAATATTTATATTAAGAAAATGCGGGGTCCAAATTTGTTAAATGTCCAGGAAATTTCTAAATTCTTGTTAAATTACTATACGACAATGTTATTCTAAATTAATTTACACTTTTGACCAACGGGTTTTTTCAAATCAAGTAGTATGTACATTTGTAAGGACTTGTTGTTTTGTTTGAAATTTGTATGTTTTTTTATTTGTAATTTAAAAAAAAAAAATTGTCCTGAGGATGACGGAATAAAGCCGTTGAAACGTCGACAATAAATTAATAAAAAAAATAAATAAGCTAAATACCAAATAAATTTGTTTTAATGCATATAATTAAATTATAATTAAATTAATATGTATAGGTAATTTAATGACTTCTGAAGTTTAAATTAAATTAAAATAATATTTAAATAGTGCTGAACTGAGACCCAGTGAAACATTAATATCTGGATTCTTCTATAATATTAATTGTAGTGAGACATGTGCGAAATAGTTAACTGTGTTCAGATTAACCGATTTGGTGTAACGTGATCGAACATTCGAGTTACCTAAATTATATTTTTAACGCACCAATCTATGTGCAATTAATTTTAGATTGATTTAACTAAAAAAAATGATAATTTGAATTAGACAATATAAACTAGTTGATTAGGAATTTAAGTTATATTTAAATTAAGAACAATATTATCTGATGTTAAAGAGACTTCATAAATAAGTAGTGAACATCTCATGTGCTTTAATTACAGTCTCAAGGATACTCGCTAACATTTGTGGGCTAAGACTTAATTGAAAAGTGATTACATAAAACCCAAGAAATACAATTTATTTTAAAGCTAAATATTCATAAATTGATAGCATATCATAAATAATTCATAAGCACATCATTTATAACCGTCATAATATTTAATAATTATCCAAATCTAAAATAACTTTAATACTAAATGGTTACAATAATTGAATGACAGATTCAATTCATTTAAATCAGCTGGTGGAATTTCAATACGATTCTCTGGTTACGTAATACGTACGCATACGTCATCGTTCAAAAATACAATTGGACTATAACGAAAACATCAATGGATCAATAAGCTAAGCTTTTTTTTATATTTCTTTAATTGTATTTTATTATTACATTCAGAAAAATTTATTCCTTTATTTTTCTTTAATTATTATTAATTTTTTTTTTATATTTTTCATTATTAAATTTATAATTTAAATATACAAATATTTATTGTGGTGGTGCTGGGTAATGGAGTGATGCAATGATAAGGTGTCTTTCCATGTAATCATCTATCAATCCATCTAACAGTAATGCAATTCCATTTAATGTCAGTAACTGTACATACAAATTTTCCACTGGTTGCAATAGTTTTCCTAATAACGTTAACTAAATTTTTTTTTTCTTTTGCCTCAAATCTATTTTTATTAGTTTACACAGCAGTCTAGCAAGACTGAGTTCATCCCTTGAAAACCCCATCCCTACACTCCTGAGACTGGTCAAGGGTAGTGGCTCAGTATTAAGTATTTCTGATGACGAAGTGACGTCTGACGTTTCTTTTGTGCCACCTTACTTTGAACTCAAGAGTAGATGGTAACTGTTCTAAGTCGATACAACTTCGTTACAAGATTTAAACATAAATGTTACACTTTATATACTCTCATCGGTTTGAACTGATAAAAAAGACATAACATATTTGATGAGGTGCACGAAACTTTGAAAAAAAAACACTAGTTTTTGTAAACAAGGCAATTATTCCTCTCTACCAAAAATTCGACCCAATCCACTTAAATAATATTATTTGAGTTAAATTTACAATAAAAAAAAAATACCTTAGAATTGTAAACAGATTTAGTTATAAACAGATTTAGTCACACTCCGTTTTAATTTGGATTTTAATTTATTCTGGAATTGACTCTCCTGCCCTTTCTGGAATTGACTTTCCTTCGTTTGAATTTTAGCACTAAATACACTAGATGCTCCAATAAAAATACAATTCCACCCATTGTCCAATTGGTAAAGAGAAATATTTGTAAATAATTTAAATCAGCCAATTTAATTGAACGGAAATGGTTCTTTTCTTTTGGAACGTAGCCGTTCTTGATACGACGAATATAATACAAATGTTGTTCGTGTCTTGCTACAACCGTTTCATGTTTCAAAATTCCGTTTTCGACAGACAATTTTACAACATGATTCAATATATGAATATAAGGACTATTGCGGGCGATCACATAGCTAATAAGCATTGATGACGACGGCTCGGTTACAACATGTAGAAGGTCAAGTCCGGTAGTATTGTTAAAATATTTACCGCTAAACGGTGCATAAAAGTTGATGGGCATCAATAAAGCTGTTGTTTTATTATAAGCAACCATATCTAAACCTTCTTGAATCGACTCATATTGCGTAACGGTTTTTGTACCAATTTCTTCCGTCAAGATTATGTTGTCCTTGCTACGAGTAGTTTTTTCTTTCGGACGTTGCACATACATCAAAGTGGTTATATTTAGATTGCTGTTATACAACTCTTTCAATGTGCTGATTTGATGTGGCTTTAATGGATTATTTAGCTGTTGTACTATTGTCCCTTGGTAAATACTTGTTAGCAGTAAACTAAAGAATGTAATAGTTATGAATACAATTTGATTAAAACCTGATTTTGGATTTGGTACGGGTATATTATGCAGTATAGCAATTACTTTGAAGGGAATTGCAGCTGAAGCGGTTTCTATATTTTTTTTAATCAAACGTCGACCAAGCATCCATATTGCAGATAAAAAGAATAAACCGAGCGCAATTATTACACGAGATGCTACGTCGAAACTTTCGTACGTTAATATTTCCAACGGCATTTCTTCATAATTTATTGGAACTATAAAGCCCATCGCTAGTTTATCCGTTGGATATAGAAACACTGTGTTATTGTATAAAACATCTGGGATAAATTTGCTATTTATGCCTAGTTCGGCAAGTCCATTCTCAATCACTTCGTCTGAACCTAAATAAAAAAAAAATAAAATAAAGTACATATGCAAAAAGATAAGTATATCTTACCTAGACCAGACACAATTTTCGGATCTGTTACGATGTCAACCAAAATTGGAGTAAAATTCATAAATTTTGTAAACAATTTTAGCAATGTGCCATCAACGCCAGAGTAGTCGATCACATTTCCCGATGAGTTTCTAACCAGTACACTAAATAGTGGGATTTCAGACATAAATACTTTAATCTCGTATCCAGCCATGTTAGTCAAAAATAATCTAAATCGATAGTAAATCAGCTCCACTATAGTTTTGCTGGAATTTACAGTGTTAACGGGATATTCAAAAAATTTCAACTCAAACGGATTCAGCTGAACAATTGTATTTTGTCCGGCAGCACGAATCGACATGGTGATCACTTCGAAAGTTTTTTTTCTATTCCATATATTCAACATACATTTTTTGATATATTCGACATTGACATCGAACAATACCAAAACAAGTTTAATATTTTCACACGAGTTTATAACCATATCCATCAGGCGTAGATCGTTCATTACTAGAATACCGCCATATATTCGATTGGTGAAAACTGCGTAATTATTTCGAAATGACAACCAAAATTGTGATATTCTATAGAAGATACAAATTTAAAAAAATTCTCAAAACTTTTAAAAATTATCTCACAATGTTATATTGCTGTATCGATAAACTGCAAACTGATAATTTTTCAGGGAATATTTGAATATTTTGTGTCCAAAGTCTTCATAACCGTTTTCAACAAATAATGTGACACCGTGTTGATCCTTGGAATAAACCAAATTATTTATTAAATTCTGCAATGCAGTAAAACATAAAATGAATACCTTCATAAATTCTGATATAATTTCCCATTCAAATTCTAAATCACTATGATCATCAAGTAATTGATTGTCGATTTCAATTTTTGTCAAAATTGTTTCGACGAGGATAATGAATCCAGAGAAAATAAAAATTTTCAGTTTCATACTGTATATTCTGTGTGTGGGATACAACTGATTCGTGTTCGGCTAGATTCCTATATGAATTTGTAAAACGGGAAAATTGGTTTTGAATTGTTTGACAATCATCATAAATCAAACTTGTCTAGTATAATAGTGCGCAGTTTGTAGAATGCATCCCATCTGAATTGCTTTTATTTTAATTAGCTATAATTTTTGTTTGTGATTGCTTTTTGTAAATGTTATCGAATATTGATCGACTCATACCAGCAAAGGCAGTTTGACACATCTGTATGTAAAAACAATCGGTCACAATAAATGTGTTCCTGCACCTGAAGGAAAATTATTGGTTTGTTATTTTGAGGGAGAGTGGTGGTGGGGGGAGGGGAGGGGGATCATTCCTAAATTATTTTAAATGACCTGACACAGCCAACATTATTTTTTAATAGAGATCCTTCTCAACAATATAAATTCAGATTATAATGTAATGTTCGAATTTAACGGTAAAAGTTGGCGACCATCCGACGGCGACTTAGGTTAACAATAGAAGGCGAGGAAGAGACCAGCATAGCATCTTAGCTGCGGTTGATATCAGTGAAGGCAGCTGAAGAGGAGGCAAATTGCCTTAAATTCGGTACAGAGATAGTAAGGAGAGTTTGGTAACAGGTTGGGTAAAATTAACTCGTTGAGACCTGAATGCACACAATCTTAAATCGAAAATCCCATTTTTTTCCGACCTTTTCTCCAATAGTCCGAACCTGGTACTCATCGATTCTTAATCAACGTGAATTAATCGAGTTACAAAAAAAAAAACGGTTTTGCTGAATTTATTTCTTTTCAAATCCCAATTTTCGTCTAATTCGGCAGGATTAGGTATGTCTTAAAAAGGAAGAAAATAATTTACAATAGAAATAATTTTAACAGATAATTCAGAGAGTTGTTGTATACCGGCTAGGGAATTTATCCCTTACTTCTTCTCAATATACATACGTATGTATATGGCAGTGACAAAGCGTGACAATTTCCATTGGGGAAGCAATATTATAAATTGTGAAAATAAGGAAAATATACAATTTTTGATTAACAGTAAGCTCCGTTTCTAAAATTTAAAAATCAAATAAATGAGAATAAGTTTTTCTCAGACAACTAAATGCATCGTGCGAGAAGTCAATTTCAAAAGATGGAAATTTACTAATGTCTAGCAATTTTATGAACTTTATATGTTATAAATCTTGAAACCGAAATTCAATTTCGCTCTGGATTTTTACCGTAATTTCAGATATAAGGTTTCTTACGTATTATTTTGCTTCACATGTATTTCGGGATCTACACCGTCTTAGATGAATTTTCTCTGCGATCTTTTTTCTTGGTTGGTTTTGTTCCAAAATGCATCAAAATTACTTGAATTTTTTTCAATTATTTTCTAAAAATCGTCTAGACTTTCTAAAGAATGTGCAATATCGTTTGATTTTTTCTAAAGCACACTAAATACATAATAAGTCAACTTCTGGAAATATTTCTGAACAAAATATAACAACCCCACCTTCTTCCAATAAAAGAAGATATCCACGAGAGTTATTTATTGTCTCACAGTCCCATTTCTCAACATCTTCGTTTACTATTTTATTAAATAGCTCACGTAAATCGTCTAAGTGTTTTTTCAACAATAGAACCATTAAACTCCCACTTGTTGGTGAAGTTGAAGGTAGTTTTTGTTTAACAATTTCATCAAAAGCAAAACTCCGTTTCGATGAATGGTTAAAAAAGGCAGTTAATCCACTTAATCTTGAAAAAAAAAAAATGATTTACACTCAACAATTTTACTAAACGACTGAGAGAGAACCAAACTTAATTTGTGTGCAAAACAATGAATATAAATTGCTAACGGATAAATTTCTGTAATTTTTGTTTGTAGCCCTTTGGAGCTCCTAGACATTACCGCACCATTATAACTTTGACAAATTAGCTTTTCCTCAATTTTATGCTTTTTTAAAAACTCGATTACAAATTTTGAGAGACCATCTGCACTTCGATCGGAAGAAGCATCTATAAGTTCTATAAATCTCTCTGGTACATTGCCAATTTCATCTACATAACGTAGAACTACCGCGAGCTGAGATGTTCTGGTGACGTCTAAGGTGTCATCTAAAATAATTCCAGCAAAATTCGACGAATCGATACCGCGATTATTTGAATCATGAGATTCATCATTCATCATTTCCTCTGAACTCGATCCCTTGCATTCCCAAGAAACAAACGGTGTAGTTATCGCTCAAATTCAAAATAAAACTTCTATCGGCTTATGAATCCAACATGAATAATTTCGTCAATAACAAAAACAAAACAAAACAAACTTCAAATCATTGCAAGGCTAGGACAAATATATCTTGTTTACTTTTTCTATTCAACAGTGTGTTTAAAAAAGAGAAGACAAAACATGAGAGTACTTTGTTTAAAAATTTTTAAATATTGTTTTGTTCCTACGTTCTATCTTTACCCTGTTTTATTTTTATTAAAAATATAGTCATCCCTTTTTTATGTTTGGTTAAACATTTAGGGTACTAGCTTTGGGTTCATGTTACACGCTGCGTGAAAATGTTTAATGTTAAATGTTATATTAAATAAAAATATTTTGTCTCTTTTTATTTATCACATTAAAATAGAAACAAAAAATACAAAAAACAGCCAGAGTAGTTTCAGTGTTCACGTTACAAGTAAGCTGTGTTAAAAATGTCATGACGACATCTTTGAGGCTAAATATTTCTGTGCGTCCGGCTTTTCCTAATGTAATACATATAATTGCATACCACAAATTTTCAATGATCATCATTTTCAAAATACAAAAAATAAAAAAACAAATCATGTCATGCAGCAAAAATATTGTTACGAACTGGGCTACTGAGTTCGTTCGGATTTTGAAATTAAAAACACTGTGTACTTTTTATTTCACACTACTTTTATACACTTTGATATTTGCTTTGACTTTACTATTTAATTCTGTCCGCTTGCTACTGGTGGGGGCTATGACAACAGATTTATTTCTTTATTTAACGATTTAAAATAAACCAAAAACTTTCTAAGTTTTACCAAACATTTGCGGTTCAGGTGGAGCTTGAACCCCATTCGTTTTTTTCTCGATAGTTTCTTTCTCATTATGTTTGTTTTGTTTTTCCAATTTGGTTTTATTGTGCAATAATATACCCCACCAGAAGAATCAATGATTCTTTTTAAGGGGAAATTGTGTGAAATAAAATGCAAGCAATGAAAAATTTGGAGAAAAAATCCAAATAAAGTTTCAAAAACCTTTGCAGCAAATAAACAGATTAGACTTCTGATTATTTCTAATTGGAATTACGAACATACTTATAGAATTTTTTATTTCAAGTTGGATTAATTTGAGTATTTACATTTCTAAAGGTTGAATGCAACTGTTATATTATTCTAATGGTTTTAAATTGTTATTTTGTAAAAAACAAAAATGTTTCTCTTGGAAAAAATAAAATTTTAAGGGAAGCAGTGCTTCCCTTGCTTCTATGGACACCTCGTCATCAAACCTAGTGAATTGTCAATCTGAGCCGGATTATAATGTTTTATTACAGTTACCTATTTTACCACTCATATTATTTGTATGTATTTTAATTGGTATTGTCTGATTGATATCACAAAATTGTAATCAAAACAAAACCCCGAAAACTGTGATATGATCACTGAATATAGCGAGCGGTTTTGTTAATAAGGCGAACACACAAATTTTTTTTATTTTGTTTTGACCACCGTGAGATCAATATCGATTATATCAAAAAATAAAACAAAACATTTCGATTGTCATTAAAATAATTGTTTTATTCATTACTCCAACGCTCACATAAATCAATCACCATTCGTAAAGTTCTTATTCAGTCACCAAGTGTAGTCACGAAGTGTAGTCATCAAGTGTAGTCACCAAGTGTATACATCAAGTGTAGTTACTAATTGTAGTCATAAAGTGTAGTCACCATGTGTAGTTACCAAGTGTAGTCACCAAGTGAAGTCACCAAGTGTAGTCACTAAGTGTAGTCACAAAGTGTAGTCACAAATTGTAATCATCAGGTGTAGTCACCAAATGTAGTCGCCAAGTCTAATTACTAAATGTAGTCATAAAGTGTAGTCACCAAGTACAGTGTAGTACCAAGTGTAGTTACTAAGCGTAGTCATCAAGTACATTCACCAAGTATAGTTACCTAGTGTAGTAACAAAGTGGAGTCACCAAGTGTAGTCACCAAATGTAATCACCAAGTGTATCTACCAATTTTAGCCACCAAGTGTAAGTGTAGTCACCAAGTGTATATAGTCACCTAGTGTAGGCACCTAGTGTAGTCTCCAAATGTAGTCACGAAGTGTAGTCACCAACTGTAGTCACCAAGTGAAGTCACCAAGTGTAGTCACCAAGTGTATTCACCTAGTGTAGTCATCAAGGTTTTTGTTTTATCTGTTTTCAAACCTTTATTTGATAAAATTTCCGAATAATCTATAAAAATAATTTCTTTTTGTTAAGTTGGCAGTTTTCTCACGCAAACGGATAACTAACTTCTTCAATTTTTGGACTATGATCTATTATTGCTTCGGCCACTCTATTACCTATTAACCCATCATCTAAATATTACCTATTAAGACATTCAAGAAAAAAAAATCATATCACAATGAAAATGGTCCATGTTAAATTGCAGTTATAAAAATTATAACAAAAAAGTCCTAAAACTACTTCAGTATTTTGTTGGAAATCTTGTATGCTTAATAACTAGCTTTAAGCGGTTTGGAATAGATTTCGGGGCTAATTTTATTCCATTTCTCCAATAAGACCCTTTTTAAATTATTTTTATTGAATACTAGCTGCTCAACCCGGTGTTACCCGGGAAAATATTATTAAATATTTGTGGGACCATCAAAATATGAGCTATAGCGCTTGGAAGTTTATGAATGAAAAACATATTTCAGCCATATTCTGAAAATTTATTTACTCATTCATGGTAAGTCAGCGCTTTTTAGTAAATATAACAGACCTTATTCTGGAATTTAATCGGCCAAAGTAATTAGAAACAAGAGTGCCCACCCTCGCCCAGAATTTTTAACTTCATACTTAATAAAGTTCTAATGACAGTTTTCGATCAGTTTCCTGAACCAATACTGAAAAAGCACGAGAAACTGCAGCTACCGCTCATCTTTTCTTATGCGCCGATGACATCTTTCTCATCATCCACAATCTAACAGAGCCCATTATTAATGAATTAACTGAACCACCACAAATGTACCACTCACATTAGAGATTCACATTCGAATTTATAGCTGGTATAAGTTTTGTTCGCGTCTGTTTAATGCGATACTTGGGTACTCATCTGACCTTAGGTCTAACTCGGCCTTATACCATCTGAACTCGGTGTCGCCAGGCAATCGGCATCGCTCGGCAGATACGACTTTTTATTAAAAAATAGAAAGTGCCTTTCAAGATAATCATGACCATGTACAACACAACAATGGTACCCATGATTACTTATGGTCGGAAAACGGCCGCAGTCACTCATGCAAACCGTCGCCGATTAAGGCAGCATGAGCTATTTTTGCTAAAAGTGATAGCCTAATTCAGCACAAATAAGCCCATAATCCAACGCATACCTATTACGTGGTAGAACCATTACCAAAAGGACCAAGCTACACAGAATAAATTACTGAGGTCACATTCACCGTCGTAACCTAAACCATATTCTGAACACCGCGTTGAGGTATACCGCTGGACCAAAGAAACCAGCACGTCCGCCTTTCAATATTATAATAGGACCGGCAATCAATGGGAACATCTTCTGTCTCATTAAAGTAAACTGAAGTAGGCAGTTGATGAACTTTATACTCTTCACGAATCCAATTCCAGTGACCTATTCGAAATCTAAGACGGATAAGATAATCACAACATAATTTAGATAAAATAAACTCATCTACCCTTACTTCATTTGTATTCCCTTGTCATGATATTAAGATACAAATAAATAAAGTACAATGTATGTATTTGCATCCTTCTTCATTTTCCTTTTATTTTCTCGGAGGCAGTATTTTCCACTTTTACAATAATCAAATTATCAATTTTTGGGCTATAAAGTTTAATGCAATCCCAAAAACAGTTTGTTCAATGAACAGCCTTGAACAAAATCGGCAAACTGAATCATTCGTTAAGTATTTGTGGTTTCAACTGAAATTGCTTCAATTCACCCAATAAGCGATTCCTTGAGCCATAACACCGCCACAGCATCACACGCCGCAACTACCAAAATAAGTGGTGTTACTTTCTTTGAAATATCAACATACATTTTTCTATTCATTTTGGAACTTCAATTGCTCTTATCGTATGTAGTATTTTCTTTGGAGTTATATAACTTTTAAATTCCTGGAAGGTCTTATTACTTCAACATTTTCCTTCATTAAACGTAATTTCATCAAACCGGAATTCTGGAACTTCGATCATATAATGCCACGATTGAGACTTATCCCCCTGGAAACTCATTTCAAAGCCATACCTAAAATTAAAAAATTAAAAGAAAACTGGGAAAAAGGAGAAAGAAAGGAAGAAAGAAGAAAATAAAAAGTGAAAATAAAGATAAAAGTGAGAGGTGGAAATTAAAATTGAAAAATGCAAGGTAGGATGCAACAGCGTGGAAGGTAGATTACGACTTGATAAGTAGTTTAGAGCGGATGCAGTTGTCTGAGTTACCAAAGTTCGGAAGCGGCCGGGAAATTGTAGTGGTTAATAAGTGCGAAATTACCAACAAAGATATTAATTTGAATTGGTTACATATACAAGGAATTAAAAAAAAAAATTAATATTTATTAAATAAATTTATATTTGATTATATTACTTTATAAAGTATAAGTTAAGGTCAATCAAGCAGCTTATAGGTTGAGCCTTCAGAAATGATCAAGTTCTGAATCAGTCAGACTTGGAAGCAGCAGTTAGTAAAATCTAATGGTTATTTATTCAATATTTAATTAGTATGTCTCTCTAAGTGATTTATAGGAATTGGGAACAATAACTATTGATAGCTGAATCAACTCTTAATTTCCAGCAAAAAAATCCAGAAAGATGAAGTATAGTAAATGAAGAAGGAATTGTATGTTTGATAGATACAAACTCAATTTGTTTTACTAAGATGTAAATTTATATTTTGTTTCAGAATTTTATTGAATTTTTAAAATTTTTAGTTTGGTTTAAAATAATAGTTAGTAACATTTAACTATCGACTACTTAGGTGTCTGAAACCGGTTCGATTTTTTAATTCTAATAAACCTTTCCTATCCCTCGGTTTTGTTATGTGTGAAAAGGGTGTACGATGAGACCTGTCCTTCCACTACGCTTAGGCTGGGTCGTACATTCAAATCAACCAATTAATGAATATTATTTTTGATTTTTCAACGCAAATTGAGAAGGAGGCTGGGAAATAACATAAAACAACTTTAATTCGGGGCATCGCCCCGTTTAAAGTCCAATAAAATTACGTTATGTTATTTTTTTCCCCATTCCCTGTTTAAATTTGTCCTGAAAATACAAAAATAACATAACATAACATAAAATTTTAAATCCGAATATGGCGTAATATTTTCCGTTTTTTTTCAATTTTATGCAATTAGATTGTCAGCTCTTGAATAAGCAACATTTTCTTCAAATTAATGCGAACTAAACTTCCTTGGGCTGCTTTCATCCTTCGTTGGAAATTTCCAACGCTTGAAACGCATGTTAGTGAGAATAACTGAAATTCTCTTAATGGAGGTGCGGTTTTTTTTATTTTATTTAAATAGAATTAAGCCAAATTTAACATTAAAAACTTGACACGGCCTCTCCAAAATATTAATGATTTGAATAACTCTTATTTGTACACGACGATATATAGTACTGCAGAATGCTTCGTTGTCAGTCTTAATTGCTAATTGATTTGTGTTAAGTTGATATATTGAAATATTCAAATATATTGATGACATAATCAAAAATTGCATATGAGTTTGTGAGACAGGTTTGTCGTTAGATGAGACCCTCATGTTTCAGGCGTTTGAGTTCTTTGTTTATAAAAATATTTCCCTCAAGTTCAACATTGCCTTTACCTTCTTGCTCTGCACTGTGGAAGAAGTTGCCGTAAAACTCTTTCGATTGTTATCGAAATTTGTTTGACATGCTTCCAAAGGCAGATTTTTCGAATGATACCGTTAACAACAATAATCATACATTCCGTCATAGAAAAATCGTACCTCGTATTGGAAATTTATCGTATGTAATACAGTGAGGTCTCGTTATTGACGATTGGAGCATCACGGATTCCACCTAGTGGAACATTTTTAAACTGAGCTACCTGATAATTTGACGTTCGAAATTGTTGTAAATAATTCCAATTTTGATCTGTAAACACAATTTTTACTTATCGGATTGCTAATAATTGTAAATAATTCCAATTTTGGGCTATAAAAACAATTTTTAATTACCGCATTGCTAAATTTTCTTTCGTCGCATTTGTGACAAATGTCATTTTATCAGGTGCATCATTTTAACTATTGTCCTCAAGAGGCGTTTTCTTTACTTTTACAATCGTCAATAGCGAATACTGATTTAAGAAAATTGTAATTTCGCAATGAAATTTTTATTCGCCAAAGTGATAATTGTTTTATGTGAAAATATATGGTTAATAAGGAAATAAAATAATAAAACTTTACATACATAAATACATGACTAAATTAAATAATTAAATATGTACATTTCTCCGGTCCCTTTGGCTTCGCTGTATCGAGATTTCACTGTTCATATAAAATTGTTTATTTAAGCATGATTATTTTTAATACGGGGTATTATACATAAGTAGCATTAAATTTTATAAATTATATTAAATTAATTTAAATTAAATTAAAATATTAAAATTTCAATAAATTTATAAATAAAATACTAATATAAATATTATATTTTGGTTGAACTGAGAATGAAGTATGTATTTGAATATGCATTAATTTGGACCCTATGAATGGGAACAACGTTAAATATGTATGTACAGTCAAAATAATATCTCGCTGAAAATTCCTATTCTTTCATTCCCGAGTAAATACAACAACAAATTCAATTTTTGTTGTTGTTTTACTCGAGAATGAAGGAATAATAATTTTCAACGAGATATTATTTTAACTATACATAAGTGAAAGTGCGTGATGCTAAATATATTGAACTTAATTGATTTTATGGAGTTTAGGTTGTTCTTACACATAAACGACAGTATTATTTATAATGATCGTATTTAGGGTACAACTTTTTCGTGAAATATGAACATTTGAGTTCGGAGGGAATTCCCCGGGTATTATATATTTTTGGTGGAAATAAAGTAAGATACAAAATCAGTTTTTGATTAAGTTAATATACGTTTTTTGGAACTCTCGATATTGGATAAAACCCGAAAAAGGTATGCCCTAGGTACAATGATGAAATTTGTAAGAATATAATTTTTTAATTTCCTTTTAGTTAATTTTATTTATTGTCTGTATAGCGAGTGAATGAAATCGGGTTCTTGATTTCTCGTTAATTGTATGAATTTGATGGTTGTGTAATTGCACATGGAATTTAAATGCGAGGGTTTCATATTTGGATCAAATTTAAATTGGGATTGACTAAATATGATGTACTCAGTTGGTTTCATGTCTTATTTTATTTTTACTAACGTGAAAATACTTTAGCATTTTATTCTATGTATAATCGACACAAATGTGTTCCTGAATTTTAGTTCATGTATCAGGAATATTTGTATGATTTTTAGTACACACAATTTTAATATATTTATATACTAACTAAATACTTTGCAAGTGGTTAACGATCAAGCGTGGAATATTTTTTGTTCGGCTGGGGAAGGTTTTTTTTTGGAAGGGTGACCTGATGTTTCCCGACGACCACTGATCTGTTGTTTCGGCACGCCGCAGGTTGCTGCACTGGTTGTATCGGTAGTGGTAGTTTGTTTTGCAGTTTTCTGGTAGGTAAGCTGACAGTGTGGCTTGTATAGGTGCATTTTTGTCATTATCAGAGGCTGTCCTGCATTCGTCGGTCCAAGTAAATGGAGTTCTCTTGAGCATTCTACCGGGATTGTTTGGGATGATTGTGGGGTGGAGCTGAGTAGTTTGCTAATTTTGGTAAAATTGATGGTATTTTGTCATTCCTATAACTTTTGTAAGTGTCGGGTTGATTGGTTCCGGGAGGTTTTGAATAGTTTGCGCTCGGTTTGTGACGGTTGAGTTCCTTCAGGTGTAATTTTGTGACTTAGAAAGTTTAGACAATTGACACCAAACTGACGTTTTGAGGGTTTGATACTGGTCCCGTAATCGGGTAAATGTTGCAGGAGTGTTCCGATGACTATGTCGGAACACGATGTAAAAAACCAAACAATTTGTCAGCTGTTTGCGATCCGCAACAATATGTGTGTGGTTTTTTACATCGTGTTTCGACATAGTCATCGGAACATTCTACAAATTTCGGTTGAATATAAATTTACTTCGTTTTAACTACGCTTTAATTTCTATTATTTTATTTTATTTTTGCGACCTGTTCGCACAAGTATCAATCGGAAAAAACTACCGTAGTTTCCCTTTTTATTTCTTTTTTCTTGTTTTTTTATTTTCCTCTGGTAACATTCATGCGTTGTATGATGGATGCGTTCTGTGCATCTCTTCCCAACAAAGGAGTGTGTTGGGTTGTTCAATGTGTTGTCTTTGTTATGGCTTGCCACTGGCACGAAATTTGAACCTTTAGTGACTGCATCTGCGAGATGTTGAGGCATCTTGGCGGCGTTTCTCAAGCTCGAATGGTCCAACTGTAATGGCGAGCGCCCTGGAGATTTTTTTCTGAAAGCCACTGGAGTCTGATGGAGGACTCTTATTGGATCAATTTTTGAATGTGTTGCAATTTCGTGGTGCCTGGGAGTGTTGTGGATGTGGGGTGGTGGTTGGTGCTCTGGCATTGTTGTTGCATTTGGTAGCCTATAACCACAACAGGGCCTCTATTCGTTGCTGTCTTTTTTCGGTGTTAGGTGTGGAGAGGAGGAGTCGCTGAGACTGGATGCTTGACACGGGACGGCTTTGTGTAGTTTTGGTGCACGTTGCGTTAATGCTGAATGAGTCTGGCTCTCGGAATCATTATCATTACTTTAATTTTTCGAAGAGAGATACTTGGAGATTGTTGCTTGTCATAGCCGCAATTGGGTGCTATTCTAGTTTAGGTACTGAGCTTTTGTGATACCAGCGGAGATTGTTGGGCGAGTGATGTGAGGAGTTGCTTCTGGGATGATGGTAGTTGTTACTGTTAGATCGGTTTCTTAGTCTACTGCGATTGAAGTGTTCCTGTTTGCAGTCTTAGTTTCATTGGTGGTACGCTTCAATTCCTCTATTCAAGTTGAGAGATCCATTTTATAATTTTGGGGGTCCTGCAAGGTTCTCTATGTGTCGATAAAATTCGGATGGCAATTAGATTATCTGTGTTGATTGTAGTAGAGGGTTGTTTCAGCGGTTTTATAGGGGTTTTCATTTGGTTATCTCGGGTTTGGGTTTATCGCATCTATCTACTTCGGCAGGATTGTTGTAGCACGGTGCGTTATGGCACGATAGAATGTTGAGCGATGGGTGTGTTGCTTACCGATTTTTCAATTTTGCATGTACAATAACTGATTAATAATAGTTTCACTGAACTTTATCTAAAATGGAAATAGATAAGAATTACCAAACGAGAAAACAAATTAATCTCTAATAACACAGAGACCACCTTGATATGAAAATATGTACAGCTTCCGATATTGCGTGATGTTTCTGCCATGATGAGATGAGTTGATTTTGCAGCTTGTGGTTGATTAAAATTGCAAACTCATAGTCGGGATGAATTGATAGTCGGGATATCCGGGATATTATAATTATGTTTCCATAATAATTATCAAATTACAATAATTCTTTGTAGAATTATACTTATGTTCACGAGCTGAAACTACACGATTTAATATTTGATTTGAATTTTCAGAAATATTGGTGACAATGGTGATGAATTTAATTATTTACTTGTACTATAGTAGATTTAACAGCTAAATAGTAGGGTTTTAAGCTCTGATTTAATAATGTTAATTTAAATTCTAAAAGTAGTATTTAATGATAATTAACTAATTTCGATCTTGATTTTCAGAAGTATTCGTGGAAACCCAACACACATTCCCAGAATGCTTTAGAAAGCTTTAGAAATTCTGTTGTTTTGATTTTGATCCTCGTAAATTTCAGAACTTCAGTTCTGAATTCATACTTTATATAATAATTGGTGTCTTACAATTTTAATTTTGGGTACTGGTGATATTAATTGTAATTTATTACAGAACAGTCATCACAGATCAAACTGCTATACTTTAAGTGGTTTAAGTGGCGGGTTCACAAATATGCTTCAGTTATAATAGTAGTTTTGAGTTAAACGGTAGTTTTAGGATTGGATTGGCTACATTGGGATTCCAGGATGAAGAAAACAGGCGCAGCACCTTTTTATTTTGTTCATCAGTTATTATTTATTAATATACGTGTGAAGAGTATGATTAAAAATTTAATTTTCAGAATGTCACATAGTTCCAGAATTAATCATTTTAAAAGGATTAAACTGAATCCCGTTTTCCAGAATAAAGTTATAGCCTGATTCAACTCTCCAGGGTCAACAAGAATTTAATAAGCTTGTAGTTAGAAATTGTATATCGACTGCATAGGTGGCTGAAACCGGGTCCAGTCTCTAATACTAATATTCCTTTCCTATTCCTCGGTTTTGTTTTATGTAAAGGGTGTACGGTGGATCCGGCGTATCCGGGCATCTTGCTGAGGCTTGGTCGTACACCCGTATCAATCAATCAATTAAAAAAAAATCTAGTTGACAGTATATACACAATTAATTAACTAGCTACATGTTACCTGTAATCAATGAAATAAGCATGGTGAACTTAAATCGTAGCATAGTAATTTGAAGTTTTTAAACATTTTTTAGAATTTTTAGCTCAGAAAGGCTATAGTCTACATATTCGATTTCATAAAATGTCAATTTTTTTTGTAATATTTAATAAATGTATTGTGTTTTATTTATTTATTTTGTTCATAAATTTCTATTAAATTTAGTTTAAAGGATCTTTAAAGGAATCTCTTCCTTAGTTTACTAATAAATTATTCAATTTTCAGAATATGACATAGTTCCAGAATAAATCATTATTATAGGGATTAAAATTAATCCTGAGTTTTAGAATTTTTTAGCTGTAATCTACCCTCCATCGATTGGATCATCAATTAATGGATAAGTTGTAGTTTAGAAATTGTGTTGTCTTGTGCTAACTATTTCATTATATAATTACTAACAATTTTACTAACTATCGATAGCTTAGGTGTCTGTAACCGGGTCGAGTCTGTCCCAACTAACATTTCTATCCTATCCTTCGGTTTTGTTATATGTAAACGGTGTTATTGAACACATATGTGTATGTGTTATTTGTTATATGTGCTATAATGCTTGGCTGTACATTCTTATCAATCAATCAATTCCGTCATAGAAAAATTGTACCATTATACCATAACACCATCAGACTATCATAACATCATACCACCATACCAGAATACAGTAATACCATCACATCACCATAACATTATACAATAACAACATCATATCAGCATACCAACAAACCCATGTACCATGTTACCATCATACCTTCATACCATCATAAAGTCATACCACCATACCTTCATAACATCATATTATAATACCATTAAACCATTAGAAACCTTACATAATCATTCCATCTTACCATCGCGCAATTGTACCGTCATACCATCTCATCATATTACCTTCGTACCATCAAACAATTACACCATCATAACATCATATACACATACCATTATAACATCATACTACTATTACGATGGAATGATTCATACTAATATTCCATCCAACCATCATACCATCGTAACATCGTACCATCTTGCCAACATACCATCTAACCATCATACTATCATAATACTATATCGTCATATTACAATACCATCTACTATCATACATTCGTACCAACATACAATCATACCATCTTCCATCACACCATCATATCATCGCACCATCTACCGTCACACCATCATGCCATCATACATTATCACCATCACAATCACCATCACCATCACCATCACCATCGGCATTACAATCCCTATCACCATCTTAGTTTTCATCATCACCATCAACTTCTTCAACACCATCCTCATCACTACCACGACCACCGTTAAAAAATAATGATACCTGTGTCGATTTATTTGTGATTTTGCACTAAATATCCAAAACTCAGCTCATTCGGTGATGTTTTAGAAATTCCTCCATGGTAAATTTGGACCTGATTTTCACCCCACAAGAAGGGGACAATGGGGTCTTAAGGTCTTAAACAATAATTGTGTGCAGTTTAGATCAAATCGGTCAATGCGTGTAGATTTGTATAACAATCACACATACAAACAATGACTATACATATATAGATAGATATAGATAGATAGAATATAGATAGATTTATCCTGAGAAAAGTCTACAAATTTGACTTGAATTTACAACATATTGAACATGGTAGAATAAAAATTAAATTAAACAAAAAAAGAATTAAAATTGACATAAAAATATTTTTAGGTTGGAGCAAAATGTTGCTTCAACCTACGTTTAAAGTTGTTTTTACTTAAGTAAAAGTCGAACAGATGGTCGATTTTATTAAAACTCTTCGACATCATGTTTACCGGTTCATTGTCACCATAGTTTGTTCTGTGTTTATTCAGATGAAGGAACTCATGATCTCTTAAATTCCTACTCGGTGCCTTTATTTTAATTGATTCCAGTATGGATGGTGCATCGATTTGATCAAGTAAAATATTTCCAATAAACGAACACTTTAAAAGCTCTCGTCTATTTGCCAATGTTGCCATTTGATAGGTTTTGCATCCAGTAGCATATGATGGTAATCGCTTCAGGTTAACGTGGTGCGGTAAGTCATGGTCATAATCCCATCCTTCTTTACACGTTATATACCGTATAAGCTTTTTTTGGACACTCTCGATTTTTCTGATAGGTTCCTCGTAAAAAGGACACCAGATGTTGACAGCGTATTCAAGTTGAGATCTCACGTAGGCATAATACAGGATCTTGATTGTCTCGAGGTCATGAATATCCCCAGTCCAACGCTTAATAAAACCAAGCATGGAATTGGCTCTAGCAACGCATTGTTCAATATGCTTAGTAAAGCACATGTTTTCAACGAAAGTAACCCCTAGGTCTTTAATCTCGAATACTTTTTGTAAAAGTACATTTATTTGATATTGTTGTGTAACAGGGTTAACTTTCCGATGGAACGATAAACTCTTACACTTGTTGATGTTGAGACTGAGGAAGTTATACTCACACCATTTCGCTAGATTGTCGATGTCTTCTTGTAGCTTATGGGTATCGCCGATGTTTTCTACTGTTTTAAAGATTTTGAGATCATCTGCAAACATTAATACCTTAGAATGTTGTATTACTTCAGTAACGTCATTGATGAAAATTATGAAGATCCAAGGACCAACATGAGAGCCTTGTGGTACTCCTGAAGTAGCTTGAATTGATTCTGATCTTCTATTACTAAGCTCAATATACTGAATGCGATTACTCAAATATGATTTAAACCACGCAACAAACTGTTTAGAAAAACCGAATCTGTATAACTGTTCCAACGTTTTACAATGACTGATGGAGTCAAAGGCTTTGGCAAAGTCAGTATACACCACATCAACTTGCTTATGCATTTCAATTTCTTTAATGGTGTTGCTGGTAAATTCAATAAGATTTGTTGATGTTGATCTCTTGGGTATAAAACCATGCTGACACTGTGAGATGAATCGAGGAACCAAAGATCTGAATGAGTTGCATACAACCAGTCTAAATAATTTGGGTATTGAAGATATTGATGTAATTCCTCTGTAACAAGAGATATCATTTCTTGCTCCTGTTTTGAAAATTGGTGTTACTCTTGTTACTTGGTGTTAGTATGGTTACGTTGTTTTCACCATTGTTTGGATGTTCATACTTATCAATGTCTTCCGGTTTATAAACTGATTGAAAAAACTCCGCAAACATGTTTGATATAACCTGCGGGTCACAGGATTTACGTTCTTTGAATGTCATACACACTGGGTAATCATTAGTTTCACGTTTTTCTTTAAAAAATCTCCAAAAATGTTTTGGATCGTTTCTTATTTTTTCCTTAATACGGCTTATGTAACTATTATACTTTATCTCAAAGTATCTCTCGAAATTTTGATTACACGCAGTGAATTTATGTTTGCTTTCGTCTGAACTGATTTTGAGATTTGCTTTGTAAGCTTTGTCTTAGATAGAAGATAGATAGATAGAAGAAGAAGATAGAATATATTATGTTTCTTGTTTTACACTCAAGGTATATAGAAATAATGGTATGATATTGCGCATGTAGCATGTTATCTCTTTCTTATATTTTACGCCACGTGCATGGTAGTTTCTTGTATTTTTATTTTATTCGTTTTCAAGTTATATATGTAGAGATTACCATGCACGTGACGTATATGCGCAAAGCGAACGAAAATAGAACAAGGGAAAATCATACCTTTATTTCTATATGTATACCTTGTTTCATACTCCAATGTATGCCATAAATTTTCAATTAGGTATATTTCTGTGGCAATATGACATAAGGGAATAACTCTAAAATTCGCATTTTTCAGGAAAACGTTTTTAAAATTAAGAGATACTCAAAATCGTATGAGTTTTTTGAATCCTTGCTTTTTTAAATGATTATTACGGTTGTTTGTAGTTGTTGGATTATTACAAAAAATTGATATGATATGAATTCGAATATGGAGATTTCGAATTTGAAATAATATGTAAAAGGGTATAACTCGAGTTATGCCCTTATGCCATATAGCCACAGATTTAAACCAGGCGATTGTGGTCGTGTTTTAATTATTCTAGGACAATTATTAAACAGCCATTCTCGTACAATTCCTGCCAATTGGGATCATTCATTATCTTGATAGAAATGAAAATTGTCTTTAATACACAGTTTATCAGCACTCTGTTTTAAATTTTCTTTTAATATATCTAAATATTGGTATTTGTCCATGTTCCTGTCAGTAAAATTAAGTTTTCCAACTTTAGTCGCCGAACACGCATTCCAAACCATCACATGACCGCCACCATGTTTAACTGTGGGATGCAAACAGTGTGGATTCATTTCTTGGTTTGTCTTTCGCCAAACGTTTAACTTGCCATCAGACTCAAAATGGTTCAATTTACTCTCATCCGTAAATATGACATCTTTCCAGAACGAAAAATCTTTCATTCGGTAGATACGGGCGAACTTTAACCTAACCTTTTTTATTTGTCTCCTTAACGAAGGGCTTCTTCCTGGCAATTCTACCATGTAAACCACTTCTGCGTAAAACTCTTCGAACCGTTTCATCATTGCAATTAATTTTTAGATGTTGCTTACCATATTTCGTTGTTCCACCAGATTTGTGTTCCACCATAGATGTTGCTCCACCATATTTGTTCAAAAAAGTTTTACGAATAAACATCGAACTAGTACTAAAGATGTATTTAACAAATAGTCGGCAACATTAACTTATACTAGCAAAAATTCCCATTTCAAATACACCAATATTCATTTAAAACTTACTTTACTGTTTTCAGGTTTGCCGGATCCGTTCTGTCTCTAAATTAATGACTCTCTTAAATGACAAAACCTAAATTTACTTTTATAATCTATTTCAGATTTTTATTTGTTGATCCACATGTCGTCACAAAAACAAATTTGATTTTATTGTAAAGTGTTTGATACTTTTGTAATTTTTAAGTGCTTGATTATGCAAAAACAACTAAACAAATTCATTTTGATTTGCGATTGTGTACGAAATGTACAACCAGTTCTAAGATAAATACAAAAATTGAAAATGTTACACTTATAATGAGAAAATATTTCATTCGCACCACATCTTCGAGTGTAATCGCCCGAAAACAATTTTTTTCTTTTGTAACATAACCCATCTTAATTCGCCGGATACTAGACACGTGTTGGGTGTACCTGGCTTTATTTAACTCATTTAGCATAATTCCGCTTTCCACATAAATCCGTGTTACATAACTGAATACACGAACATATGGACTATTTCGGCCAATAACATAAGTAACAAATGTCGAGGTTACTGGTTCTTCTATCATATGCAATAAATCGAGACCCGTTGTTCGATTGAAATATCGAGTACTGAACGGAGCATAAAACAATGTTGGAATTAGTAAAGCTGACGTTTTATTATAAGCTACCATATCCAAACCATCGTAGATCGAATCGTATTCAATTATCGGTTTCCTTCCAATATCTCCCATCAATGTAAAATATTTCTCTTCATTTTGGGTATGGTTTTTAGTGGGTCGATTTAAAAACGTCAAAATTATTATGTTTAGATTACTGTGCAACAAATCATTCAAGCTATTCAATTGGTAAGGTTTTAAGGGATTATTCAACTGCTGGACTACTGTTCCTTGGTAAATACTGGTTAGTAATAATCCAAATATTGCTATTGTAACAAAAATAATTTTGTTAAACAATTTTTTCGGCACCTTCAATGCTACACCGTGAAATATTCCAAGCACTCGTAAAGGGATGGCTAAAGTTGCTGATTCTTCATTCTCCTTAACAATAAATAATCCGAAACTCCAAATAGCGGTTAAAAAAATTAGACTGAATGAAATAATCGATTGTGATGGCACATCGAAACAGTAGTAAGCTAAAATTAATAACGGGGCCACTTCATAATTTATTGGAACTAAGAACTGCAATGGAACTTTTTCTAGCGGATACATATACACTGTATTATTGTGTGGGGAATCAACAATTAATCGTCCGTTTAATCCAACCTCAGCTTCGCCTTCATCGATTATGGAACTTGTTGTGGCTACGGAAATAAAATGCAATGAGTAATTTTATTGATTGAAATCAGTTTTAAATTTTAATCTAAACATATACTTATTCCAGATAAATTCGTTGAGTGCAGAGTTAGCCCAGCTACAAAAATTGGCGTATAATTCATAAATTGTTTACTCATTTTTACGATTCCACCATCGACCCCATCGTAACCAATTATATGTCCGGTTTCATTGCGCTTAAGTTCGCTGACCAGTGGAAAATCAAACATAAACACTCGAATTTCATATCCAGCCATATTATGCAAATACGATCTAAACTGTTCATCTAAATAAAGGGCAAAATTGGTGCCCGATTCAACATCCTTTAAAGGATATTCAAAAAATTTCGACTCAAATGGATTATGTTGAATAATTCTGTTACCATTGGTTTCATGAATCGACAAAGTGATTAACTGGAAATGTTTATGATGATTCCACATATTTCTCATAACATTTTTAATACTATCAAGGCCCTGATCGAAAAACACTAAAACTAATTTATTATTTGCGCTCGACTTCACCACAAAATCAAGTAGACGTTGGTTACGCATAATAATAACTGCACCGTAAATTTTATTTGGAAAAACAGCTACATTTTGAAATGATGCCCAAAATTGTGATAATCTGAAACAAATACAATGTATAAAAGGTGAATTATTATAGTGCGCCTCATATCTTACAGGTTTAAATTGTTATAACGAAGTATACCAAAATGATAGTCTTTCACTGAAAATTTGAATAATTTATCTCCGTACTCATCACAGTTTTGCTCCACAAATAGTGTTACGGTATACTGGTCCTGCGAAATAAATACAAATTACAAATATTTTTTCAAACCTTAACTAAATTTATATACCTGCATGAATTTCGATATAATTTCCCATTCAATTTGTAAATCAAACCCCTTAGTGAAATGCGTTACTTCAATTTTGCACTCGACTGACTTTATCAGAATGAATCCAATAAGAATTTTAAAAGGCACCTCCATTTTTAAACGTTTCACAAATTTTGATTTTCGTTTTGAATTAGAACTAGATATGTACGTATAATTAAATTTTTAATCATCAATCAAATTTTGTCGTTGGTCTCAAGTGACTATTTTACTGGAAATGTCGCTTAAATAATTATTTGTTATTACAGTGAAACTTCTTTAGTGCGGAACTCAGTGGGACCGACAATTTTTTCAGGCTTTAAGGTTTTTCGGGCTTTTAATTTTTGGGAATTCATTTTGAGGTCATAAATTAATGATAACATACAATAATATACATATGCGAAAGAAGAAGGACTTTTGATTTTAGTTCAAAGACGTAATTACTTCCTCAGGTTAGCAGACGAGGACATCTATTGATCATCTGATGAATAATCTGTATTACTGCTACATTCTTCTTTTGTGCCAACAAAACACAATTGTTTTAATTTGAAGAAAAGTGTAGCTGATGGACATCGATTGCTATATGAAGCATATGGGAAACATGCTCCATCAATAAAAATACGTGAGTACTGGTTCCGGCATTTTTAAAGTGGCAATTTTGACACCAGTGACAAAGAACGCGAAGGGAGGCCAGTAAAGTTTGAAGACGCTGAGTTCAAAGTTGGAGGCTTTATTTTTCCAAGATTTTTCCCAAACTCAAGAGGAGCTCGCTGAAACTTTGGGAGTGACTCAACAAGCGATTGCCAACCGTCTTAAGGCCTTGAGTATGGTGTAAAAACCAGGAAATTGGGTTCCGTATGAACTCAAGCAAAAAGACGTCGAACGTCGTTTTTTCACGTGCGAACAACTGCTCCAAAGACTAAATCGGGGGACGAAAAGTGAATCCACTATGACAACCCAAAGCACAGAAAATCATAAGGTAAGCCTTCATGGCAAGAAGCTAATGCTGTGCATCTGATGGGATAAGTTCGGAGTGATCTACTATGAGCTATTCCAGCCTAACGAAACCATCACTGGAGATTGTTATCAACAACAATTGATGCAATTAAGCCGAGATTTGAAGCTCAACCGCCTACAATATGCCAAAAGAAATGACAAAATGATCTTTCAGCACGGCAACGCTCGGCCACATGTTGCAAGAGTCGTCAAGGAAACTTTGAACTTACCCCACTCGCCGTGATATTGCTCCTTCCGACTACAACTTATTCGGTTCGATGACTAATGGCCTGGCCGAGGAGCATTTCACTCCTTACGTGCGAAAAACCAAAAAATTTGGTCAATTCTCGGATTGCCTCTAAAGACGAGGAATTTTTAATACGTGGAAACCGTATGCTGCCTGAAAGATGGTAAAATTCGTAGCTAACGATGGACAATACTTTGAATAAAATACTCTGTACCAATTTCTCTGAATAAAGCTTTGAAGTTATAAAAACAAAAATCTTAAAACTTATTTGTACCCCCAATAGAATCCCATTTCTAAAGCTCAATTTACACCTCTCGTGAACATGAACGTGAACAAAACATTTTTTGTTGATAAATCTGAAATTACATGATTTTTTTCATTAAAACTGATTGGAATAAACTTGAAATAAAATTACGTATCGAATAATTATCAAAATAATGAATAAACTATAATTAAAACAATATTTCTTTCAATTCCCCGATGATTTCATATTGTTCACAAACATTTCATCGGGGAATGAAAAAAAATGTTGTTATAATGACATTTTATTCATTATTTTGATAATTATTCGATACGTAATTTTATTTCAAGTTTATTCCAATCAGTTTTAATGAAAAAAATCATGTAATTTCAGATTTATCAACAAAAAATGTTTTGTTCACGTTCATGTTCACGAGAGGTGTAAATTGAGCTTTAGGTGCATGCCAAATTTCAGTAAAATCGATTAAGGAATAGTCAAATTCCGTCCTAGTTGGCCATGTTCTAAAATTTCATTTAATCCAGTCTTTCATCTAACTGTCTGTCGTTTTATGGGCGAGTATTGCAAAAAAACCTCTCGATCGATAAGGGGTTAACTCAATCGAGATAATTTATGGGCATAAGTTGAGCAAAGAATAGAAACGAAAAGTTCCAGGAATTTAGATGAGCTGTTCTATCATATGAATACAATCTGGCAAAATATTCCAGCGGCCGCATTTTGAAAGTAACCTAATTAAAGTCATTGATAATTATCTAGTTAAATAAGTCATTCAATAGAAAATGTAAGTTGTTATGTACTAAAATCACCTACCAAAGGCTCTCCCACTAATAGAGCATGAAAAGGTTGCCTAGGCGTTAATCCGCCTTTGTTGAAAGGTGTCGTGATTTTCTGTGTGTTGGATATTCCAATTGGCAGTCAGGCTGCTACGTATCTAAGAGGATAAACACAAGACTCGCTTTATTTGCCGTAACTGCGGCAACTACAAAATATTATGTTATAAGAGTAGGCTAAAGTTCGAGGGGGTGTGGTCCTTCTACACGGGGTTAGCGTTGGGTTAACAGCCCGACCTGTAAAACAATTATGTTACGAAACCTCAATATGAGCCTCGGATAATTTTGAGTTCACAACAACAACCTCGGACACGATATAAGGACAACGATTTTAAATTTGGAATATAGAACATACTCAATCTCGACCGCCCGCAGAGCCACATTAACTTTGCGAACAAGCATCTACGTATAAACTCGACTTCATAGCGCAGCAGGAAATAAAACCAATCGGCAATGACATCATCGATTATAGCCGCAACGGACTAACTTTCTGTCACAGCAATAACATGGATAAATAATTTGTGACTGACTTCATCCCTGCCGGTCATCGGATTTGTACACTCAGATGAGTACACTCATTCTACGACCAGCTTGAAACCGTCCTGAGCAAAAGTCCGCAACATTACATTAAAATTGTTTTGGGCGACTTCAATACTCAAATTGGCAGTGCAGGCAGTACATATCGAAGCACTATGGGCCCATACTCCTTGCACCATACATCAAACAACAACGGGACGCGCGCCATCGAGCTAGCTTTACTGCACAACTTGGTGGTTGCCAGCACATACTTGCGTTGCATCACTCGTTGGAACACTGCGGCATTGAACAACCAAGTTACTAGGACCACCTACAGGATGACCGTACCAGAAATCTTGGAAAATAAACCACTTCCTTACTACGTTCAGGAACAGTGGGATATTATCAAAACGGCGGTAACCGATGCCTAAAAGTCCATCATAGGCCAAAATCCATCAAGGCCTAAAAATCTCTGGTTTGGCGATGATTGTATTGGTGCTGTTCGGGAAATAGATCGCGTACGATAACGAAATCTATCACAAAGAACAAGAGAGTCCCATAACGCCTACATGACTGCGAGGAGAATTCCTAATCGGCTATGTAGATGGCAGAAACGGGAATGGCATGAACAACATGCATGCAACATCCAAACTCCTAGCCTGAGAGATAGATATCGTTGCATAAGAGAATTAGCTACGGACTTTCATCCATGTAGCAGCGCTATTCGTAGCAATTCCGGTGAGTTAGAAATGGATACTAAAACCATCCTCGAAGTGTGGCGAAATTATTTCTCCTCACTTTTAAATAAACAGGTACCACCTTCCGAGAAACAACCCCTCTTGCTTCAATGTGATATTAACGTCAAAATGACACCACCTCACCACCTCCTTCATCATATGATGAAGTGCGGAACGTGATATCGCAGATGAAAAATTACAAGACACCTGGTGAGGATGGTAACTGCACCGAATTGCTCAAATATGGCGGTGATTATCTGTTCTACCGCATGTTTGAGCTAATATCAACAGTTTGGTCTAGAGAAGAAATCCCAGTAGAGTGGAAGACGGCTCTTATTAGTCCACTTCATAAAAAGGAAGATCGATTGAACTACAACAACTTTCGCGGTATAGCTTTGCTAAACACTGGCTACAAGGTTTTGGTCAACGTAGTCGCAGCAAAGTTATCAACTTATAGCGAGAGGATTTTGGGTGATTATCATTGTGGCTTTCGACCAAATAGATCAACGACCGATCAAAATTTTACAAGGATTGTGCTGGAGAAATGCTATGAAAAGGACATCCCACACAGTCTATTCATAGACTTTCAACAGGCGAACGGCAGCATTAAGAGGAATACGTTATGGAACGTGTTAAGATACCTGGGCATACCGTCAAAATTGGTTTCAATGTGCCAGCTTTTAGTGGATGGCTCAATATGTAAGGTGCTAATAGAAGGCAAAATTTTGATGCCTTTGAAATAACATTTGGAGCGCGGCAATGAGACCCAATAGCTCAAACCCTTTTCAATCTATCATTGGAGTATGTCATTCGTCAGCTTAATATGGCGCAGCGTATCTGCCTGTCTTATAAATCAACCCAGCTATTAGCTCACGCTGACGATATTTGCATTCTGGGTTGCAACATCATCTCAAGACCAAATAAATGGTGACCGCGAGAAGGCAGACTCGTGGGGACTTCATTTCAGGAGATACTCAATATGAAAAGGCGAATGATTTGAAATACCTAGGATTACTGATCCCTGAGCAAAACTCCGTTTCAGTGGACATTTATCAAAATTTTGAAGTCTCCTCAGTAAACAGGCCTTGGAATCGACGTTGAGAGGGACCTATACACACTCGGTCACCGTGTCTGGCGTTCTCTTGTGGCGGATCGAATTATTTGGAGGAGCATCGTTGAGGCGGCCAAATCTCTTCATGGGATGTAGCACCAGCGGCATAATAAGAAGAAGATTCACAGCCTCGACCTAAGGCACTTATGGTTGCCCCACTATCTAATAATCCTTTAGATGGTATGCCATTAATATTTATATCAGCGTACGGTTGACAATCCATATATGATTTGAAAAGATGGATTCGGCGATTTCCTGTTTCAGACAGTTCCGTTTGTTCCAATAATTACGAACTCGCAATTTAGCCGATAGCTTAGAAATAACAGGAGAATTTTCACAAAAAAATTTTGAATGAGAATTTATACGATTTGGAGATTCTACGACATAACCTTGACAAAGTAGTGTTGCGATTTTCTTGAATATGGCTTTTGGTTATTGCTGGATGTCCTTGAAGTATTCAGGGCAACTTTCTGATACTTCATCACACTATTTCCCGAACTACGACACTTTAAACAGTGCAATTTATATAGATACCATCATTTCCACAACCATGACAAAATAGTCTTTGGGGCTTAGAACATCTTGTAAAAGTGTGACCTATGTCCGGACAGTTTCAATTCAACAAATGTAATAATTTGGTTGATTGGTATTTTGATCCAATACGTTTATTTGGTTCTAAAACTGGTAAGAGTTAAATTCGAAAGGCGGTTGAACATTTTGAAATTCAGAACTGGTCGCCGAAAAATTGTGGAAATTTTCTGAACCTAAATTATTATTTTAGGCTGAAATTCGATTAGCTTGACCCTCATTTGAACTTGAAAATTCATTAATTTGCTACGACGTATTACGAAATTATTGGGAACATAATCATTCCGTTTCCACATATCTTCCAATGCTACACATCTTCTAACAAGTGTACTGATTGAATCGATATTCTGACCAGCAAGATGATTCTGCAAACCAGTATTCATATTATTACGGATGAATCTGAATATTTCAGAGTCCGATCCAAGGGTTAAACCTAAAATTTCATTATAAAATTCTATAAAGGTTTCACTCAATTTTTATTTTCGTGAATCTATTAGTCGACGAAAGTCATCGTTCGTTCGACAATCTTGAAAACATTCGATAATATCTATTTTTAGTTGCGACCAATTCAAATACGGATTACGTTCTAGATAGCATCAGTACCAATTTGAAGCGGCCTCCTTTAAAATAACCCCAATCTGATCTTTCAAATCCGTTTCCGAAATGTGATAGGTACGTGCAAAATGCTCGACTCTAAAAAAAAAATCTCTACGGGTATACCATCAGCTCTGCCATCAAAATCAATCTGCCACGTTGACAGGTAAATTTTCCTAACCCCCTGGGTAAGAGTGGTACTTGGTTGAGATGAGAATAAATGTAACGAATAACGTGAAAACATAGTTTGGTCATTAAAATTTTGCATATTTGATGATGCTATGTTCTGGCCTACTGGTGGGACCGCATTTTGCCGATTTTGAAAGATATTTAAAGCCGATTTAATGATGCTTGCATTTCGTTTCGTTAATGATCGATATTTAGGTTATGAGATTGTTCGAGATTTGGTACTGGATTTTTCAAATAAAGATCATGAACCACCGGAATATTGTTCTGCTTATTCACGTGTAGATACAAGTGTTCCCCTATAGAAGAGACTTCCTCGTCCCACTTTACAAACCAATTATTGTGATCTTGGATTTTAATTAATTTTGTATTTCTTTAGCGGGATTTTTAGATGTTATGAGTTTTGAATGGTCGAAGGTTCCCTTCTTCCTCGAAAAATAATTTCCGCCTTAATCGTTCTCTCGGAACAGGCTGTTCCGGGAGGCGGCACGACACATGTGATATTCGTCCTGTGATAGCGGTTTCCGCTCCGGGGGATCTTCATTGAGTTTATTGCTTAGGTGCCCTTCCATCTTACGTCGGCATCGGTGACCGTCGTGACCAGAAAGGCAATTCTGGTAGACTGACGGCGGGTATCGCCGGGGGTTGAAGGTGTCGCCTCAGAAGAATTCACCCTGCTTATAATTTGCTTTAGCTGCTGAGGACGTGGCAAAGACTTGGTTAATTTTTTTATTTTCTTTGATTTAATTTACTCTTTCATCATGTGGTTATACAAGCATGAGATTATGTTTGGAAAACTTCACGACATACAGTGAGCTCTAGCCAGCTACCAAGACCATCTCTGTCTGTAAATCCAAAGTGCCCAATCTCCAGCAATCTTTTGTTATTATTCAAAATTTGCAGTCTAGTGAACAGTTAACCACGGTAGTGAAGCTTAAACAATTTTGGACTCTAGTGTTAATTTGTTGAAAGTGATAGCTCAATTATCTGTCTATTACCTTTCTATTAAACCAATCAGTTGAAGCAGCCAAAATTAGTGGAGGTAATTAAAGGGTGGAACTTAGGGAGGGTGATTGCGGGAGATTCCGAGGTGGCTGGCCTAATTGCGAAATCCGAAGATGTATTTACAGATTCGGCAGTACAATATCAACAAGGTGTATCTGGGGAAACCTTTAAGAGCTCTGAAAATCCTATGGCACCTAAATCAAGTAAATCAGATAATGCGGATATCCAACCGGTTGACCAAACGAATATTACGAAATCATTGATAGCACAGATGCAATGGTACTAACAACTCAAATGAATCAGATGATTCAATTTACTGGTAAAAGACATAACTTATGTACAGGTCTTTCGGATAAACCCATAATAGTTTTTAATGTAACAACCCTCACTTTTTTGTCAGGTCCTGGATGTAGTTGTATAACCCTACCCAACAGTCATTTGGAAGGTGGTAAGTTGGATTCTTTTATTACCACTATGCTGTCGATTTTAATATTTGGTTGATCTTCATTCCATTTATTTCTTTGCTGCAGGTTCGTCAAGTATTCTAAACTCCATCTGTTCCAAAACTGCTGATTTATTTTTTGAACGATCTACCATCTGGATAATCTTGATAATTTTGTTTCTTGGAAGTCTTCAGCAGGAATTAAGGTTGTTGGTCGGCCAATAAGAAAATGGGCTGGACTAAGAGCATCTAAATCTTCACTCGATAGTACACAAAGTGAACGCGAGTTTAAAATGACTTCGATTTCAGCCAACAACGTCGATATTTTTTCCATGGTAAGTATATGGTCACCTATCGATCTTTTTAGGTGAAACTTTGTTGACTTAATAGCAGCCTCCCACAGGCCGCCGAAATGTGGTGATTTTGGAGGTATAAAATGGAAGCTTATTCGGTCTCTGTTGAGAAAATCGGAAATAATGATATAACTGTTTTAATTGACTATTTGCGCCCATAAAATTTGATCCATTATCGCTGTGGATCTCCTTACAAATCCCTCTTCGTGCCACAAATCTTCGAAGAGCCGCAACTAACCACCTCCAGGTGTACGGCCTTAGTACTTAGGCAGACAAATAAGCAAATATAGCTTTTGTATGTCTTCTGACCTCGTCCTCTGGTTATATGGGTGTGAAAGGGTCCCGCATAATCGACTCCTACTTTTAGAAATGGTTGAATTAGATCAACTCTCGCCTCTGGCAGGTCGCCCATTATTTGAGTCATCTCCTTTGCTTTATACTTGGTACACTGTGTACAGCCATGAAAAATTCTTTTTACAGCATTCCGGCAACCCGGTATCCAATTTTTTTGGCGAAGTGTAGCCATCATCAATGTTTGCCCTCCATGGAGATGTCGATGGTGGTTTTCCCTTATGATTACTTCGGTGAGGTGGTCTCTAGCTGGCAATATTATGGGGGCTTGATTTCGTAAGAGATTGATGCGTTTGAAAATCGACCTCCTACCCGTAGTATACCAATTGTATCAATAAATGGTTGCAATGATTTCAAGTTGCTCGACTTCTGCGGCTTCTCGTATAATTTTATATGGTTTATTTCTTCTGCAAAATGTTTACGTTGGATTGTTTGTATAAGTCTTCTTTCAGCGTCAATTAACACCGCAGTTTGCAAATAAGCTGTTCTAATCCTTGGTTTACGTTGAAAAATTCGCAGAACATAAGCTAAAATGCGTACCATTTTAGCGAAACTGGAAAATTTTTCGATACTTCTTTCTACCACATTTTTCTCGAGAATTTGTTTCCGGTAGTTGAATCGGTAAAGAATGTGTCTTCCTTTCCTCCATCGTAGTATTATTATTTTTGTACTGCGTAGCCCATTAATTAGGATTTTTTAACCACTTCGGTCCGTTCCACCATAAATTAAATTCAAGTAACTGGTCTGGCTCTTTGCCCTTCGAGGCACAATCAGCAGGATTCTCTTCCGATTTGTCTTGATTCCACTGTGCTCTGCTCATTTGTGTAAGAATTTCTGACGTGCGATTGCCGACGAAAGTATTCCAATGTTTTGGATGTGCAGACAACCAATCTAGTACGATTGTAGAATCGGTCCATGCATAAATGTTTACAATTTTCGTCCTCAATGTTTCCTTTAGCGTTCTTAACAGATTTGATAACAATAAAGCTCCACAGAGCTCAAGACGAGGTATTGATATCTGTTTAACTGGCGCTACTTTGGTTTTAGCTGATAGTAGCATGATAATACTCTCGCCATTAGGTTGAATTACTCTGGAGTAAACTGCTGCCGAATATGCTTCTTTACTAGCATCTGAGAACCCATGTAATTCCATGTCAATGTTACTGGTTGTTTGGATGTGGCGTGGTATCTTAATCTTCTCAATTTGTGGCAGACTATCTAGGAGTTTTAGCCATTTTTGAGCGAGATTGATTGGCAATTGTTCATCCCAACCTAAATTCTATTGGGTCGAATAATCTACTGGCCTCTGACAGTATTCCCCTCTTTGTAAGAATTGGACGATGTTGGAGATTCACACGGAAACAGAAATAATCTCCCTTTGGATTCCAGTGGAGTCCTAAGACCGTTACTGAAGTCGATTCTTCTATTTCAATGGAAGTTAAATCTGTGTTGCCTTTTAGGGTGTCTGTTAAAAGTTGATCCTGGTTTGAGACCCATTTTCTTAAATGAAAACCGGCACTCTCTAAAATTGATGTTACGTCATTTTTCAATTTCTTTGCTTCACAGATCGTGTCTGCCCCCGTCACAAGATCATCCACATATATATCTTTCTTGATATGATCAGCTGCTTCCGGGAATTGGTCTTGATGTCGTAAAGCCACTTCTAGGAGTGCCCGCGTGGCTAAGAATGGAGCACTGGATATACCGTAGGTAACAGTCAGCAACTCGTGTTGCTCGTAATGCTCGTAATACTCGTAATGCTTAAAGGGTAACTTCGGATTATCTCTCCATATAATTCGTTGGTATTTTGTGTAAAAGCTACTGTGAATTCTCTAAAACGACATAAAATATGGTAAAGGTTAGCTTGCAAGGTTGGACCTACTGCCAAGCAGTCGTTAAGTGCTTTTCCTGATGTGGTTTTGGCAGAACCATCAAACACAACTCTCAACTTGGTAGTGGTGCTTGAAGGCTTGATTATTCCATGGTGTGGAAGATAGTAGCCTGGTAATTGCTGTTCAGCAAAGGGAATCTCTTTCATATGTCCTAATTTGATGTATTCGTCTATAAACCCCTTGTACATGGCACAAAATTCTTCATTCTTAGCAAACTTCCTTTCCATCGCACGCATTCGTTGTATTGCAACAAAAATGGAGTCTCCAAAAATATTAGGTGGAGCTTTGAATGGAAGTCGTACGATTACACGACCAGATTCATCTTCTTGCTTGGTGTTCTGGAAATGTGTCTCACAAAATTGTTCTTCTTCAGTGTACATGGGTTTGCTGGTGCTGCTGATACTTTCGACTTCCCAAAACATTTTTAACAAATGGTCCAAATTTTCTTCTTCTGGAACAATGGTGACAGTGAGTGAGTGGACTGATTTTGATTCATCAAATTTGCCAGCAACTATCCAACCGAAGAATGATTTCTGCATGGTAGGAAATTTTTTTTTTTTTTTTTTTTTGCTGGCGCTACATCCCATAGAGGGATTTGGCCGCTTCATGCTGAAGTTTCGTAATAATTTTTTTTAACGGATAATGAATGATTAATTCATTGATCCTACTTTTAACCAGCCGTGATTTTTTCATCACCCGCTGGGAATCGAACCCGGGACCTCCGGAGCTTAAGCAAGTATGCTAACCACTGTGCCACCGGGGCGGCGAGGGTCGCAAATGGTCTCCCAATATTCTCTCCTCCTGCAATAAATCAAAAAAGTGATCTAATCCAATGAGGATGTCAATATCGGCCGATTGGTAGAAATGGGGATCAGCTAACTCAAATTGGTTGAAATATGGTAAATCTAATGCAGCAAGTGAAGTAGATGGCTGCTTGGAGGTCAGCTTTGGCAAAATTAAAGCATCAATTTCAAAACAAGGTGTGTTTTTGCTTCTAGGTGTGATGACTAGAGAGGTCATTCCCTTTGTATGAGCTGTTTTTGAATCTCCAATTTCAGATACCGAAATTTAAGCATTTTTGCGATTTAATAGCAGTCTTTGAATACAGCTTTCAGTGACAAATGATGCCTGAGATCCTGAATCTAGCAGTACGCGACATTGTATAATATTGTTGTTCCTTTTTTCGTTGCGGTGTGATAATTTACGTCACTGTCATTTGATTGTGAAACTGGTAAGCTGGAACGGGTTTCGGTTGCATTAGCTGGTGCATCTTCATGTAGTAGGGTGTGGTGCTTCCGGTTGCATAATCTACACCTGCACTTTGATCGACACTGGTACATACTATGATTATCATTGAAACAATTGAAGCAGTGATTATGTTTTTTCATTAATTCTCTCCTTTGTACTACTGACATCTCTATTAATTTACTGCATTCAAATAACCGATGGCACTGTTCAGGACATAACGTACATGGATCAGATGTTAACTGTGGTTCGCATGGATTCAAGAGCATCGATTCTCTTGCTTAAAAACATAAAAAATTGTTGTAGTGTAGGAAACTCATACTCACTAGATGCCTGTGCCCACAGACCATTAGTTTCATCATCTAGCTTACAGGTTAGTAGATATATTAACCAGTGATCTCTGGATTCTGCTTTTTCGCCCATTGCCTTTAAGCCTTGAATAACTTCATCTGAAGTATCCAACATTTTCCTAATATTTGCATTATTTGCTGCAGATAGATTTGGCTGGCTCATAAAGGTTTTGATGAACGCGTATACAGTATGACGTTTCCGATTGTATCGGTCTTTTAATTTTGTTAAAGCCTCGATATAATTTGCTTCAGTGATGCTGAAGTGCTTTAACAGAACAGCTGCTTCACCTTTTAATGCTCCTTTCAGATATTGTAGCTTCTGTGATGGCGTTAACGTTACGTTATCGTGGATAGTCGAACAGAATAAATCGAAGAACGATTGCCATTCGGTATAGTCTCCATGAAAGTAAGGTAATGTTATCTTCGGTAGTCTCACCTCAGCTCGACTATTTGCACCTACGGTATCATTCATTGTTACATTTAAAGGAATGGATGCACTAACCTTGTTTCTCAGTCCGACGGTTAATCCTGCCACCACTTTGTAGTAATTGTCTTCTAAATTACTATCCCAGTCTTCCTGGTCATCCAATTGAATAATGCGGTCTTCTACGGTTATCATCTCATTTCGGAGACGTTCCACGCTCGATAGTCGTACATTGATGTCTTCTGCTGTTGTATCATCCTTTAATTCGTTGTTGACGAAATTCACAAGCCGAGTAATTTGCCCTTTAAGGTAAGCACGCCGTTTTTTAAGTGATGCAAGATCAGCCATATTCTTTCACGTATTTCGATTTAATTATTTAACTTTTAAACTGGTTACTTATAACTCACTTAGTTTGATTTATTCACTATACAAGAAAGTATACAAGAAAGTTAGTATGAATCACTAATTTATACTACAAAACAATGTTTACATGCATTAATATACTAATTGTAATTTGTGTGATGCAGTTAATATACCAATTATACTTAATTCTACTGTGCGCATCCAAATTTATGCTTAAGTACTAAAAGTTTAATAATCTTTGGAATAGCTGATCGAACGTCATCATTATACGTATATAAACAAAATGTCAAATGTAAACTTTAAAATAAATTTACTAATTTTAATTAATTTTAGGATTTAATTACGTGTAATAAAATATTCAAAGTGCAAGTGAATTAAGATAAGTTAATTAACAAAATTTCATTATATTTAAATTAATAAGATTGTGTATTTTTTCAGATTAGGAAAATATTTGACCAAACAACGTCAACGTATGCAGCTATTTTGGATTACCAGTTTGATGTGTATTATTAGTAGTTAAACTATAATAAGATTTTGTGTTGTTTCAGGTAACTCTAGCTTCTGGTTGTTAACAGCATCAGCGAAAAGGAAATTCGCTTTGAACCAGATTACATTAGCAGAATTAAAGGATATAATCACAAAAATGTGTGATAAGCGAGATGTACGCGGATTGAAGCCAAGTATGATTTTGAAAGCTATGGATGTTATTGGCGTCTTTAATGGCGGGTAAATTCCCTAAATGCATGAAAGAAGCGAATATTATTCCTATTCCAAAAATAAAAAACGCAAAATATCCAGAGGATTTTAGACCGACTAATATGCTGGACTGCTGTGAGAAAATCTTAGAAACTATCGTAAAGAGACAACAGACAACTAATCGAATTTTTAAACGTGGAAGGGATATTAATAGAGCAACAATCGGAATATCGTAAGGGATATTCATGTGAATTTGCATTAAACTTAGTATTGAGTAAATGGAAGGAATCGAGAGACAGGAGTGAATATACAATTATAGTATTTTTGGATTTCCAAAGGGCATTCGAAACAATTGATCGAACAATATTGTTGAAAAAGTTAGCAAAGATAGGAATTACAAATAAGAGTCAGAGAAGTCAAAGAACGAAAGTAGTGCATGAAACATCTGATAGATGTACTAATGAGCTTGGTGTTCCTCAAGGATCTGTTTTGGGTGCCATACTATTTAAAGTTTATATCAATGATATAGTAAAAAGTCTTAAAAATTGTCATATAAATTTATTTGCGGATTACACCTTGATTTATTATAGTGGAAATACCATTGAAGAAGTTGTTGATAATATTAACGGTGATTTGGAACGAGTACAAAAATGGATAAATGGAAACAAATTAAAGTTAAATGTTAACAAAACAAAGTGTATGGTTATTGGTAAAGCAGATCATCATTGTGACATCAGAATTAATCAGAGTAACATTGAGCAGGTAGACACTATCAAATATTTAGGAGTAATAATTGATAAGAGGTTGAAATTCAGTGATCATGTGTCTTATATAGGAAGCAAAATAAATCAGAAGATTGGTGTACTGAAGAGATGTCATAGAAATTTGAGCTATTTAAGCAAAAATAGTATATATAAGGCAATAATTGCTCCTCATTTTGAGTATTGTTCATCAGTGCTACTTACATGCAGTAGAGAAGATAAGAAGTACCTCCAAAAACTTCAGAATAAAGCGATGCGAGTCCTGCTAAATGTCCCAAAAACAACAAGTATTCGAAATATGTTGGAAACATTATGTTTTATGAGTGTAAATCAAAGAATAGTATACAATGTATTAATAATTATTTATAGAGTTAAAAACAATTTGGTTCCTAGTTATTGAACAAATTTTATTTCTTATGTGAAAGATAAAACTGATTATAATTTAAGAAATAGAGATCAATTTTTGTTACCATTTTTTAAGAGAACTGAAAATCAAAATTCTTTGTTTTATAAGGGAATTGACTTATTTAATAAAATTCCAAGTGATGTTAAAGTTTGCCCTAATATAAATATATTTAAGAGGTTGTTAGTCAAATTTGTAAAAGAAAATGTAGATTAAGTTTTCTTAGTTAAATATTCATTGTTAAATTTATTATAATTATGTAAAGCAAATATTGAAAACTAAATAGCTTCAAGCTAAATAAATAAATAAATGCCGTACCGTTATCGTAGTTTTGGTTGAAGAATTAGATTGCAATTAGGTGTCGGTAACTCGGTACAGTAGCTTTACCATTATTGTTAGAAAACGACTTTAAATTTTTAAATTCCAAAGTCAACGCAGCCGGTATGAAAAGCACTTTAGTATTACAGTGTAATGTATAAATTAATAGTTACTAGATTATTATTTCTTTATTATTGTGAGATGTCACTGAACATTTGGAAAATGGAAAAATTAATCTCTATCGATGAGAGTTTTCGGTGTTTGTCACCAGCATATACTCCTAAATACTAGTTGGTATTTTCTCATGTAGTGCAAAGTGCAATACCGGATCATATATATTTTGTTAAAATATTTAATTATTAAAAAATAACATTATTTGGTGCAGCAAGTATTTTATTACAATACGTGAAAATTTCACTTCAAACGAATAATTTCATGAGATACACACTTATGTATGTATACTTTATTCTAATAATCCACTCTGCCGATTAGTTTCCGTTTGACGTAGCATTTCTCTATAAAATATACGACATGTTCCAATAAAAATACAATGATTGATACACCAATACAAATAAATAGAAAATATTGCACTAAAATCATATCTGATAATTTGATAGGGCGCGTTATTTTCTGCTCTTCCGGAATATAACCATTTTTGATACGTCTTATGTACAATAAATCTTTAAAGTACATCGCTTTTGAAACATCACGTTGCATAAACCCCGCTTCAATACACATCTTTGCATAACCATTGAACGCTTTAATATATGGACTATTCCGTGCAATTACATAACTCACGAACATCGTTGTAGACGGTTCATTTATGCTGTGCACAAGATCTAGACCCGTAGTAGTATTAAAATATTGAACAGAATAAGGGGTGAAAAACATTTGCGGCATTAATAGGGCTGTTGTTTTATTATACGCCACCATATCCAGTCCTTGTTTGGCTTCATCGTATTGAATGACAGATTTTCGGCCAATGTCACCCATAATGAGTAAGTTATTTGAATCTTCAATGCTATCTTTTACGATTTTACCTTTGACATATGTGAAAGTGGCTATATCCAAATTACTGTTTAACAAATCATTTAATGTCTCTAGTTGATGCGGCTTAAACGGAGTACTTAAATGTTTAACAACCATTCCTTGATATACACTTGCCAGTAGGAGGCCAAAAAATGCAATGGTTACGAATATAATTTGGTTGAATGCTTTTTTTGGTATTTTAACAGACACACTATGAATTAACGCTAATACTTTAAGTGGGATTGCGGTTGTTGCAGTTTCAGCGTTATTTTTGTAAACAAATATTCCCAGTAACCAAATTCCCGTCGTTATAATTAAGCTACATCCGATATAAATTCTTGATGTTACATCGAAAAAGAAGTAAGCAAATAATTCTAGAGGTTTTTCTTCATAATTTATTGGAACGATGAAAACGAAAGCAACTTTAGCCATGGGGTAAAGATATACGGTGTTATTAAATGATTTGCCTAACACAAATCTGCCATTAAATCCGATTTCAGCTCGGCCGTCTTCAATGACACTGGCCGAACTTAGTCCAAACATACTGCCAGGTCCGCTCGAATCTTGCACATATATTGGCGTATAATTCATTAAATGGCTAGTTAGTTTTAACATTGTGCCATGCATCCCGGTATAACCAATCACATGCCCAGTTTTATTCTTAATTGGCATACTAATCAAGGGAAAATCAAATATAAATATTTTAAGTTGATATCCGTGCATATTCGACATAAATTCTGTATACTGATGATTTAGAAGCTGTACAAAATTTTTACTCGAGTTTATTTTGTCGATGTGATACTGGTACAGCTTCGATTGAAATGGATTTTGTAGAATAATTAGGTTCGTACCATTCGAATGAATCGATAAAGTAAGCATGTTGAAACTTTTATGCTTATCCCAAAGTCGTTGCAAAATTATTTTAATTTGCGGTGTATCTAGATCGAATAGTACTAATACTATTTTATTATTACCACTGACCTTGACCAACATATCCATCAAATTATGGTCTTGCGTTATGATTATCGCCCCATATATTCTTTCAGTGTACATGGCAATTTTTTGGAAAGATCTCCAAAATTGTGAAATTCTGCAATAAAATTTAATTAAAAATTTGTTTAGTATAAATTTGTTCAAGCTATATTATGTATGCGAATTACAATTTCACGTTGTTGTAGTAGAATAAGCCGAAATTAAAATTTTTCACCGAATATTTTAGTATTCGGTGTCCAAAATCCTCGTAGTTTTGTTCAACAAACAATGTCACGACATATTGATCCTGTGTTAAACAATTAAATAACTTGATATAATAATAAGGACAAAATTTAAGATTTGTGTAAATACCTCCATGAATTTTGCGATGATTTCCCATTCGAATTTCAAATCAGTGTCTTTGTCGAGATGAATTTTACAAACCGCTAAACTCAAAAGAACAAATCCAAAGAAAATTGTTATTTTTAACTTCATTGTTGCGCGATTGAATACAAATCGCTTGATTACGATTTTATTATTTTGAATATACAAGAAAAATTTAATTTAATTGATTGTGGCCTAAACACAATAAATCATTTTCCAAATTTGTTTGGTATAATCAATCCCATGTGATAGCTGATTCCCGTATGGACAATATTCGAATACATAAACGTTGACGCAAGCATTATAATGTATGTACGTCTATTTCATATAATTATTTGTAAATAGTTTGTGTGAACATAGTTTTTATTTTATGATTTAATTGATTATTTGTGTAATGTAGTATCTATTAAAATTTTAAATCGATTTTAATTGAAACTAAATCATAATGTTGGATTCTATAGTTTTCATGTATTACATACATTTATGTACGTACTATATGTACATAAAAAAAAAATTCACCAGCTAAGCTTCTCTTGTTTAAGGATGGATTTTAGATCTATCTCATATGAATTTTAAAATTTGGATTTTTACTTTCTAGTCAAACAAATCAAAAATTAGAACAAAATTAACTTTTATTTTTTTTTTTTATTTTATTTATTTATTTATTTTATTTAGTCTTGGATAAAGCAAAGCTTTTCTATCCCAAATACATACATAATATCTACACAAAATTAAAATTTACTCTTAACAAATTCGAACAATAACACTTTAAATCTAGCAAAAGTTTTAACACATCTTATCTCCATCGGAACCTGATTCCAACTTGTGAACAAATTAAACAATGGTGAGTTGTTGTAAACATTGGAATGGTTCACCGGCAGTATTATGTTGCTATTTCGAGCTGAACCAATTTTTATTTTATTGTATAAATAAACAGGAACTTGATTAATAACAACTTTATAGAGGAGTAATAATGATCTATAATAAAAAAATTGAGCCATTGTGCAACCAAATAATTCTCTAAACTTGGCAGAGATATGATCATATTTTCTCAATCCGTTGATGTATCTGGCTATGTTGTTCAAAGAAACTTGTAAAATCTCCCTCGAGTTACAATCACAGCTCAAGTAAAGAAATTCACAATACAATACATGGGGAATCACCAATGTTTTAGCTAGTAAAATTCTAACGGTTTTAGGACAAATGTTCTTATGAAGTTTCAATCCATATAATGTAGTGTTGATTTTACTACATACATTGATAATCTGTAAATCCCACGTGAATCTATTATTAATACATATGCCTAAATTATTAACGTGGTTTTGAAATGGAATTATCGTTTTATTAACGTGGTTTTGAAATGGAATTATCTTATTATCAATGTAAATATTTGGGATGACTGAAAAATCACGCTTTGAAATGAAGATCGCTTGCGTCTTTGAAATATTCAATGAAATTCCATTAGATTTAGACCAGCCTAATATGTTGGATAAGTCATTATTAATTTTATTAAAGATTTCAGAGATATTATCCTTAACGCCCCCGAGGTATACTTGACAATCATCTGCGTACAAATGATATTTTGAGTATTTCAAAACCTGTGGTAGATCATTAATAAATAGGGAGAATAATAACGGCCCAAGTATACTTCCCTGGAAAACCCCGGAAGGAATAAGTTGCGGAGCCGACAACTGATCTTTTATTATGACTTTTTGATATCTGTTCGATAAATAACTATACAAAAGTTTGAGCGCAGTTTTATCAAAGTTAAAAAAAAGCATCAACTTTTGCAACAGTAATATATGATTTAAACCGTCAAAAGCTTTGGAAAAATCAAGCAATACTAATACAACAAAAGAATTACTTCGATCGAGATGATATGCAATATCATCAATAACTTGAAGAAGAACGGTGCTTGTACTATGATTGTTACGGAAACCCGATTGGAACTGTGTTAAATATTTATATTTTTTTATATGATTATTGATTTGATCACGCATGAGAATCTCGAAAACTTTGGATAATACCGAAACCATACTGATTGGTCTAAGATTATCCAACGAATCATTATTTTGTTTCTTTTTAACCGGAATTACTAAATTTGTTTTCCATATATCAGGAAATTCAGACCGCATGATACAATTATTAATTAAATAAGTTAATGGTGATAAAACAAAAGGTAATATCTTCTTTAAAAATTTTAAATTAATTGCATCATGACCAGCTGCGTTAGATTTTATGCTATAAATACTTTTTAAAATATCTAGTTCCATTACACTGGTAACTGAAAACAAATCAGCAGCGACTCTACTTGTAGCATTAAAATCCGGAAGAGGAATGACAACAGACTTGTTGGGTATGCAGCAAAAATGGGAATTTACTACAGCAGGGTCAATATTAATTGAAACATCAGACCTACTTTTGCCTATACCAATCGAATTAATATTTCCCCAAATTCTTGCCATAGATAGCTTATGATTACCAAAGTAATAATTTTGTTTAGCGACTCTAATCAAATCAGTAACACAATTTCGTTCGTTCTGGTATATTTTGCGGTATTTCATATCGGAAGTTTTCTGAAATTTAGCAAAGGCCTGATCCCGAAGTAACATTCTATTAGCAATTTTAAAATTGAACCAAGGAGCTGCAGATTGGCCATCCAGTGTTCGTTTCACCGGGACACAGTTGTCATGAATAGAGTATAAGCACTCATAAAATAAGTGAAACATAGAATTAATGTTATCGGTCGAATACATTTGACCCCAATCAGCGCCCATCAGGCAATAAGAGAGTGCATCATTATCTATGTTATTATAGTCGTATATTAGCTTGTTCCGAATTTTGACACGTTTGGATTTTACTTTATAGGAGATATGTAGAAAATCATGATCAGATATATGTGGCATTGAGCACTGTTTGAACCCCAAAATTTTAGCCTGATCCGGTATAGGAACAATAAACTGATCTAGTCATGATGGGCCACGAGTTGGTAAAAATGGAACTGAGAAAAGGCTATTTGCTTTTAAAAAATCATGAAATTTGTGCGACCTGTCAAGGATATTAAAATTGAAGTCACCGCCTATTACGAAATGACTATATCGTGATGTAAAAGAGGTTAGCATTTTCTGGAAAGCATCCATGTCAGTTTGTATAGCAGGCGGGGGCTTGTAACATACTACTATTAAAATTTTCATGGACGGAAGTTTCATTTCAGCCATTATAGCTTCAGTTTTACCAAATGTACCTGAGTGAACTCTCTTGAATTTATAACATTTCCTGTAGTATACACAGACCCCACCACCATTTTTGTGTATTCTGTCGTACCGTAGAATATTATAGCCATTTATGGCAACAGACTGATCATTGATTCTACAAGTAAGCCAAGTTTCCGCCACGCACAAAACATCAATGTTATTAAAACTAATAAAAATTCGAATTTTATCTATATGGCAAAATAAACTGCGAGCATTTAGAAATCCAAAGTTTACACACAAACTGTCACCATCCTTCAAGTTGTCACCATAAGTATTGCGTAATGTATTCCGATGGAGACCGGAATGTGAAACCCTAAAATACAAAAAAATATTATGAATCAATCTAAAAAAATCATAAAAAGCATAACAAATTACATAACTAATACAACTACGATGACCTTGATGAGTGACCGGCGAATAATCCCAATTAATAAGTGCATTACTGCAATGATGCTGTGGCAAGAAATTTCTTTTGACGTCTTACATTAACAAACGGTTTAATGGCACACTGCAGTGGCCAAATACTACCATCATAAGCCTTGTTGTATAATGCTGCTATATATATTTTGGTTAAGTGACGTTTTCATTAGACAATTAACTTGAAAATATAAAGGGCTAAAACCTCATTTTAGGTAGAACTTCGGTCTTCAAAATTAAGTCTACTTCCAAATCAATCCCAAATTGAATCTCTTATATCAGTCTTCAGCTCAGCCTCCAAAAACAATATTTGTGTAAAGTTTGGTTCAAATTGGTCAAGGCCTGTGGATTTGTTTAAATATCTTGGACATATAAAGGTTTTACAATAGCCAATTAGGGTAAAATTTATCTATTTCATAACGAATTTTAGTGAAATTTGACATCCACGATAGAAATGGGATTCGAAAATGATTTTTGGATGAACTTAGCCAAAGTAGGATCGAACTTGCCTATTTCCCAACCGATTATGATGAAATTTGGCATGTGCGTTGGAAATGTGATTCTAAAATGGATTTTGGATAAAGTTCTGGAATATGGCCAAGTATTATTGAACTTGCCCATTTCTCATCCGATTATGATAAAATTCAACATGTGTATGAAAATGAGATTCTAAAACGATTTTTGGGTGAAATTCTGGAATATGGCCAATTAGGATAGAACTTGGCTATTCCTTACTCGATTATGATGAAATTCAAGAATTGCGATGGAAAGGTGATAACTTGCAGCTCTGACAGTAAATACTCAGGAAACACACCCGAACGTTTAAAGCGAAGGATTGGCGAGAAAAGTTTCTAGGCGAACTTGAATATTATTTCGAATATAATCTCGATCGTTAAGCAATTGAAATAGACGTTTATGCATAATCGGTTAAAAATAGCTAAGGTATACCTTAATTGCCCATATTCCAGAATTTAATCTTAAAATCATTTAGGAATGCAGTTTCCAACCCATTTGTCGAATTTTACCTAAATCGGTTAAGGAATAGCCAAGTTCCATCATGCTTGGCCAAATTCCAGAACTTTATCCGAAAAGTATTTTAGAATCCTATTTTCATCGCGGATTTCATATTTCATTAAAGCCGGTTATGAATTAGCCAAATTCCAGCTCTGTTAGCTATATATATATATATTCAAGAACTTCTTCCAAAAACCATTTTAGAATTCCATTTTCAACGCACATGTCAAATTTCATAACAATCGATTGAGAAATAGGCAAGTTACAACCTACTTGGCTATATTCCAGAACTTCATCTACCTCCGTCTATTTGAAACACCGTCTATTTTGATGCCGCTGATATTCATACATTTTTTAAATATTTTAAGTGGGTGTTTATAGTAAATTTTTGAAGTTTTGATAATATATTTTTTAATAATAATAATTGATTAAGTATTGTATTAGTAATTAAATAGTTTTTCTATTTGGTTTTATTATATTTAGCGTATTAAATAAATTGGTAATAGTGTTGTAAAAGTATATTATAGTATATTATAAAATTAAAACTGTGTTTATTTTAGATTATTATTTTTTAAATATATAAATAAAATATAAGTTATAATTAAATCATGTTTGCCTTTTAATTTAAAAAAAATAATTTTTGAATGTGCAGGCTACTGTTCATTTATATCAATGCTTGGGTGTAACAGAATTGAACTGTTTTGCTGTAACTTTTACGAATCGCAAATGAGTATCAAATATGTTACATAATTGCTATTCGTAAAAGTTACACAGAAACTGTTCAATTATGTTACGCCTAAGCGAACAAAAAATGTAACATTTATTTGTTTCATTTCTCTTGTGACAAATGTTTCGGTTACGTATCATTTCTATTACACAAATACGCTACGTTTACAAAGACTTTAGTATTAGGAAGCCTTCGTAAATGTTACGTTTATGTTACGCTATGTTTGAAGGGTAATTGTTAATTAATAGTATGACCGTTTATTTCAGTTTTTCTTTCACCCACATTAGCACACACTTTCAAATATTATATCTTACTAATGGTTATGATTTATTTTATGATTATAATTTTGGTATTTAATGTCCTACTAGCCACCATGAATGTATTAAATTTTGTCTAGTTTTATTTTAGAGACTTCAGCCTAAGAATTTATTAACAAATAATTTTGGACACTTTCAGATTCATGATATTATATCCCGTTATTCATGGATTTATATTTTAGATATGTACTTAACAAAAGCCAAACAAAATAAATTTAACGTGATTTTTAATGTTGCTGTTGTTGTAGGTTTGTTGTTTTTTTTTTCACTGCCTTGGCTTATTTTGCCTTTCCGTTTACTTTATCACAGAACAACTCAACCAAAAAAAAACTGTCCGATTCAAAATAACACATTAATTATACGACTTATAGTAATTCACAGACCGACTTAACTTTTCGGCTTAAAATTAGCAAACTGAACGACTTAATCTAATTGTCCAACAATTACGGACTCACTAAAGTTTTTTCTTAAATTTAAAAAACTTTCTTGACCGATATAACACTAAGCGGTATGTATGTTATACTTGAAAAATATATAAAAAAACTGACCCGAGCAGCCGAAATTCGTTCTCTTTATACCATCGCGTTTCTCTCCCCCTCCACCATTAAATGAAACGAACTCGATTACTCAGTGTGGATAATTGTGTTGCCACATTCGAGATTTCTACCCTGGTGCGTTAAACGCACAGGCCGCACGGATATCGCATATTAACTCGCATTCATGTGATCGCGCCGGAGCATTTAACGTAACAACCTTTTGAGAGCGGCCAAAAATGCTTCGGTACTCAAGTCGGAGACAAACAAACAAACAAAAACTGAAATATATGCCTTGATTAATTTTACACCTCTGCCTTTCTTGGATGCAATAAAAATTGGCCCCGCGAAGTGAACACCAACTTAACTGAACGGACGAGGTATTGTAACCCTTGAAGTAGGTAAACTGCCCATTAATTGTGAAGACGTCATTGGTCGATAATGTACACATACATGACATTTATATACGGTGTGTTTTATGAGAGAGGATAACAAGGAGAGGCCAGAATGGAAATATTTTTTATGGTAAAAGGCAACGAACACTTTACTTAAGATGTGCGATTTAGGCAGGATTATAGGACGTATTGTACGAACAGGTAGCATTTTGAATTGCTCCCCCACACGTAGCACACCTTCACTGTTAATAAATGGAGCAAGTAAAGTCAATATTCGTTTTACCTTCAAACAATTTGTTTCGGCTAGACTTTCCAGCTCTTCAGCAAAATTTTGATATTGACACTAACGAATGCAGGTATATTCTGCTGATTGAAGTTCCTCGATGCTGAGAGATAGATTTAAAAATCGTTTTTCGTTTTTATCGTCCATGCTGGGCGTTTGCAGTAAGCTACTAAACGCAGAATTTTCCCCCAGAAAAAATTCGCTGAAACAACGTATCCAAGATGTCACCTGAAGCCGATATATTACAGCAATGTATCCATTTCTTCCTTTCTTCGTCGAGAACATTGTCACATGGGGATGTTGGGATATTACGCTGCCATGATAATTCATCTTCTTGAAACCATTTAGATCCACTCCACCATAAATTTAAAGAATTTAATGGCTTTGGAAAAAAACCTCGACTGGTGAAGTCTGTCGGATTTTCGGCTGACTTGACATATCCCCTATTACACATATTCATTAAAGAAAAAATTAATATTTAGTTATTTAGTAAGATATATAAATGTATTTAATTAATTAATTAATTTAGATAAAAATAGGTTTTAAAAAAATGTCAATAATGATAAATAAATAAATAAATCCCCTTATCCCGTTCTTCCGTCCTTCCAGTCGCACATTTTTATTTTTGTTTTGCCACCCATTCTCACAAATATTGATAGTTTTGGTAGAAATTTTGTACAAAGATAGATTTTAGTAATAATCCGTTTGTGTTAACTTTTAGGTCCATTTCAGTATAGAATAGAGGGGGTTGCAGTTGAAGAGAAAACTATCAAACAGATTTTCTCTAAAACGGGACCTATGGTTTTTTTGTTATGATGATGATAAATTTGACAATTCATCATCTATGTACTTCTTCACAAAATTTAAAGGTGATTGAAGCATTGCGTGGGGGTCATTTTAACAAAAAGAAGCAATATAAATTTGTTTATCTGTTTACCTTGTAAATTCCAATTGCTCCCTTTGCTAATATCGTCAACATTTAAAAATAATATATCTAGTTTGCTTTTAAATATAACAATGATATTCCCGTTTCTATGACATTGATATTTCTGACATTGACATTTCTGTGACATTTTATTGACATTTTATGACGTTTTAATGATTGAAATTTCAATGGGTGGATCAGGTTTAGGAGAGCTGGGAGATATATAAAATGAAATGCTATATGAAGAAGTTGGGATTTTGAAACAAATGATAATTAACATTAATTCTGATTTTGTATTGTTTGTGTTTTATTATTTCGTATTTTCGAATGGTTCCCAGCAATGCCCCGTCCAGACTGAAGCACTGAGTAAAGAATTATATCGGCCAATTCTCACGTTGCTCTCATAATATTGTGATCTGAACAAACAGCACAAATTTCAGAAAATAAATTGTTGAACTTTGTGGATGCTCTCTGAATGGAGTAAATTAAATTTTGAAGGATTTTCAATGGTATACTAGAGATGTATAACTGATCCGAAATGGTGAATGCGACTTTGATTGCTGCTCAACACGTGTCAGTTCTAAGTAATCTAATATTATTTGTGAGTTTGTGATTTGGTGGTATGAAGGTAGAAGATTTATATTGTCGCTACCAATTGCCATATTGGAGAAGAGTCTCCAAATTTAAGAAAAGCCGTGACATATTTTAAGGATCTTGCCTGTCCAAAATAATGGAAAATGTTTGTAAAATTTAAATGGTTTGTTTGGTGATCTTTAACGGATGCTTTCTAGGAAAAGAGTCGTCCAAGGAGTCGGACGAGATGAGATGTGGATAGGCCCAATTTTTTAAAGTTATATTTATACTTTCCTAATCTATATTTATGTTAAAATTATAGAGAGTATTTGTTGTACTATATTATCGTAGTATCCTCCAGAAATTATCCAGCCGAAGGCTGTATTTTGTGTTATTGGGGTTCCCTCCTTGTCCTTTAGTTGACTATTTTCCAACAATTCAAAGATTTTATTAGATCCAATCACAATATCAATTTTATTTAGTTTATGCCATTCAGGATCAGCTAACTGAATATTTTGCAAATACTCATAGTTTTTTATATTGAATTTGCTCGGTGATAATGATAACGTAGTTAATTTTTTCATAACAAAGACATTTACTACGAAATTCTTTCCTGAATTGTATCGTGATCTCAAATCTAAAGATGACATCTCCCTAGTATACTGGTTATTTGTAGCTATATCAGATACTTTGTATTTTCATTGGATCTTGATAACCCCAATCTCTGAATACCTCCGAGATAAATGAAGCCTCCGACCCAGAAACTAACAGAATCCTACAACATCGAAACTTTCCTGTATTGTCTTTGACATCAGCTAATGCCGTTGATAAAACAGTAGAGCAACATTTTAAATTGGAAGCCATATGTGTTTGAACGGGTATATCTAAGTCGAGGGTGTGGCCAATGTCGTCATTTACTTTCGTGTTGTTTATTTTTAATGAGGTAGTATGATTTTGTTGTGTGCTATGGCCTGGTGGAGTAAGCTGTGAAGCTGTGTATCGATACATTCGTTTGGATTTGTGTGCAACAATGTGTGATGCCATCTTCTGCATTGCTTAAATCAGAATCGCCGCAGTCTCTAGATCTTTAAATTGATCACATTCAGATAGATGATGACCTTCCGAACAATAAATACACAATGCGGTATCGGTTGAAACCAAATTTAACTGAGTTACCCGTTAATTGGACAAATACCGTTTGTTACCTTTTTTATTAAAACATAGCGTAGTTAATGTTCTGACCAAGATTCACGTTTGTGCATATTATACTTTAGCCAGAATCGGCCATAGAACATCCACAATTTATCAAAATCGTGGTTTCCAAACAGTTGTATGGGTGATTACCAGAAATCCCAAACGTGAATCTTGGTCAGAATATTAACTACGCTATGTTTTAATGCAAATGTTAATAAAAGGTGGGATTTCTGGTAATCACCCATACAACTTTTTGGAAACCACGATTTTGATAAATTGTGGATGTTCTATGGCCGATTCTGGCCAATATAAACTATTTTTAAGGTAAGTTTAGTAACGCACAATTTTTCACAATCATTGTTAACAGGAAAATATGTTTTATTAGATAAACGGTATAAATGGGATTTCTGGTGTGATAATCACGTGAGAAAACCCACCCTGTTTCCTAAAGTACGCTATCCACAAATTTTCTAATCACACGCACAAAATTGCACAATCCCAATGGTGCGAATTATATATAGAAAACTTAGGTTTTCTAAAATGGGATTTCTGGCGTTATGTACGCAATTATTTATTCCACGCGCTCTTGTAATTGGCGTCTGTGACTAAAATGTGCCTTATTAACGTAGCTGCTTCTCTATTTAACAGGCCTTTCAGACATTGAAATCGCTGCACCTCAAACAAAAGCTCTTTATTGTGTCCGAGGAGATGTATAAATCCTTGAATGCAGGAAACTCGGTATAATCCCCATAAAATTGTAGGATTTTTAATGGTAGTAACCGTACTTCTGAATATGATGAGTTTGGTACATGAAAACTATCTGAGAGGTTATTTAAATACTCCCGCTGCTGCGATGCATTGAATTGTTGATCTAACGTGGGAAATACCGTATTACGTGATTGAGCAGCATCCCTAAGCTTTGATTTTAACTCAAAATATCTGGTTTCTAAGGCTTTTAACTCAGATAACTCATCAAATGTGTCTAACTGGAAATCTTCTTCCTTAAAATCTAAAAAAACCTTTTCTAGTACTTCTAAGTGTATGTTTATATCTTCCATTGTGTGAACAGGTAATAATTCGCTCTAAAAATTTTCCAATCGGGTTATTGTTGACTTTGTAATATCTATACAGGCTTTTGATTCCCGTTTCGATTCCTCTTTTTCAACCATTTTTTCTCTAATGTATCCGCCATCTTGGAATTTAAAAAACTAATAACAAATTTGTAAGCTATGACTCCAAAAACACTTTTGATTAAATGAACAGAGTTAAAATTACGTTTTATAATAATTTTATTAAAACCAAGAGACTTGTTTATCAGTTATGGTCCCCCATTTTGAAAATTCAAGAACGCTTTAAAAACAACGCCATACGGCATTTAAAAGTAGACATGTTAACGAAAATTTTAAGTCCAAAAACGTTTATTTATCTCAAAAAATGAAATGTGCAGGGGTGACCGATTTGACAAAGAATGCCCTATATTTTATATTTTTTTCCGTTTTTTACGTAAATTATGTAAACAAATATTTTTTACGTCGTTTTGCTCTTCACTGCGATACCGCACGTGACAAAGAAAAGTAACACAACACACCATTTCCTATGAGCATCATAAAAAGGAAGATCGGAAAATTAAGCCGTCTCTAGCTTTGTAAAATAAATATGAAAACGCCATTATGTCAAGTTATGAAATTGACCATTGCGCATCTTTTTGGCGAATTATTTCAAAACTCAATTTTTTGAGTTGTGTCACTTTTCTACATATGTCTTGTGCGATATGTTTAATCGATGAAGTTTAGTAAATTTTCTCGTTGCGCAAGAATATATCAACTATTTAGAAGTTTTAAACAAATCCTATTTCCATTCCCCAATTTCACTTAACTCGGTTCACTCGATTAGTAGTCTCCGATTAATCGATCAATCAAAATAGGTCGTTTGAATATTAAAATGAAAAATCTAATTGTTTCATTCTGTTTTATAAAAAATGAAATTTTATTCGTAAAATTCGTAATCAGGTTTCTCCTCTTCTTGAATGTTACATTTTTTGCAATATAAATCGACAATTTCATTAGTATCTAATTGGCGAATCTCCAATTTCGAGTTTTGTTCGTCGAGTGTAAATTTGATTGCGTCTAACTCTATTCCACCGAAAGTTGTTTCTGCTGGTAATATTTGAAAGATTGATTTACTATTAAATTGGAATTGATTTGCTTTTGATTTATGAATGACTTCCAAAATAAATTTAAACATGGATAACCAAGTTCCTTCATCTTCATATATGGTTGCCTCCTAGAAGATATTATACAATTGAAAATGTTTAATAATAAATGTGTATTGGGTTTTAAAATAGTGTTGTACTTACTTGTAATTTCCCGATATTATTTAGAAGTTCCCAATTATGACTAGAATTTTGTAAAAAACATCTGTCCAGTGATATCGACGGTTTTATGTCACATTGTTGCAAATTCTCTAAGATATTAAAATCAATTTTAGTTTCTTCAAATATTATCTTAGAAACCGTTAAATTATCGAAAATTCTGTAATCATTCAATTTACAGTATATGTGTAAAATAATTTTATTGTTAACAAATGTGATTGTTTTTAATTCCGCCGCTAAAGCTTCGATGAAGTTGTAATTATTTTCACCTCTCAAATAAATGTCAACAACAGCTTCTTTATAATCTGATATAATTCTATTGTGCTCGGCCATGACTGCATTGTTCTGCCAACTGTAATTTGTGTCTAACTCGATTGCGTAAACGTTTTGTGATTCAATTAAACCTACTAATAACGATAAATTCATTTTGTCGAAACCTTTTCCATCAATGCGATACTCTACATTAAATCTTTCCTTTAATTTATTAAGAACATCGATTTCTTCGTTTAGTATAATAGTATCACGCAGGGGTATTATACTATTTTGATGATTAACGTAATTACCATCGATATCTAGTGTTTCAAAAAACGTTTTAAATTTATATACCAAATAAACGATTAGAAATCCTGATGGTTTTCTATTTTTGGCAACCAAATATTCATTTATGCTTAAATGATTATTTTTAATGAGTTTGGTAAGTACTCGTTTTATCAAAAAATCAATTTCATACTTTAAAAGATTTGATTTGGATGGGTCACGAACATCGCTAATTGCTAATCTTAACGAAAGTAGATCGAGAATATCTAGATTATTGGCATAACTAAGCGTTCCAAGATGTCTGAGGATTATTGGTAATATCGAATAGAAGTCATCATTTAAAAAGTTTTTCTCCAGACAATAAGATTGTTGCCACGGAAAACCGTATGCCATGAAGAGATAACCTTTTTTTGAACCATACCAATATTTTTCATATTCGTAGATTATATCTAATTTTGCATTAACACTTTGGTTAAACGAAACCACTTTAATGGGATGGTCATTGTTAACATGATATCCGAGCTTTTCATCAATTTTTAAAATATACGCTTTTAAGTTGAAGTATTTTATGAATTCCTGGAAATAAATGTTAAATTTTAATAACATTTTCGCTTAATTATCTCATTTTTGTTTATTTTACCTCCATAATATTAAACTTTGCTGCGTCTATAAATAAGGTAGGATTGGTCTCCCATGGAAAAGAAAATTGCGAATTGTTAACTAAGTCACACAGGAATCGATATTGATCTTTATTTGCCCGTAATACAATAGTCAGCTTCATCTCAAACTGTTTACTTCCTATTTGCAGTATCTGATCGTACATTTCCCAATCACCGTTTGTAAACATCTTACTCATAACCTTTTCCCATTTATTTCTTATCGATGGATGAACAAAAAATGCCAATAGAGGCTCATCTGTTTAAGTCAAATTAACATTTATAAATAAAATAGGTTACGAAATAAATTGAAATAAAAACTTACCAGGCCTATCACAATCTTCGAATAAGAATCTGGTTATAATTTCACTTGATGTTTCAAATGGTTCCATATTAACTCGTTATCTAACTCGTAAACTCAATTTCTAAATATGTGGTATAACATTAGTGTATCAGTGACGTCACATTCGCAATTTTATCAAAATAATTGAAATCTTTTTATTGACAAACATAAATTCCGTTCAGTTGAAAGATACAAAATTAAATGAAATGTGTACGATAACGGCACCATTAATTTAAAAATTGGATATATCATAAAAAAGGAAACACGTGGGCAAAGTACCGTTGTCTTGAGAGAATCATTGATCAGTACAATAAGATAATGTCTCTAATTCGCGAAGTATTGATAGAAATCAAGGCTAACGACAAAGATCCAACGGCAGAAGACAGTAACAGTCATTTATCATGGAACCGAAATTGCTGTGGTTAGACTTCCCGGCAGTCTGGTAAGGAAATGTATTTCCGAATGCATAATTTTAATCTGATGGGCATCCTGTACCATACGAACAAAGATAGTTCCCACCTAATGTTTCAAATGCTTGGACTATGGACTACGAACATGTAGGACTGAAATGCCCCAAAGCTCTGCTTTATTTACAGCGAATAGGGGCATTTTGCAAATGCTTGCAAAACCGAGCCAAGATGCATACTGTGTCTCGCAGATGATAACGTTAAGAAACCATGTTACGGGGAATTTTAAGTGAATTTTAATTATGATTTCGGTACAGCTAAATTTTAAACTTTGTGATGCGGTACAAGGATGTACTTGAAATTAGACCATTTGAAAAGAGACCATCGGTGAATTTTAAGAAACAAGAAGAAGATCATCACAAGGGGACCAATAACGCGTACAAAGCTAAAACCAATGATAAAACATTGGCGAAAGAAGATAAGCCGCGCTGACTCTCATCTTACAGAAATGTTTGACGACTCCTGTTTTAGAAACCTTAGTCTCCTTCTATAAAAGGTTATTGTGAACATATATATGGGACGTTGCATAACATTTAAAGCATCTACAAATTTTTTTAAGGACACTAATATTTTCGTTAAAACGTCTACTTTCGAATGCCGAGTGCCGTTTTTGAAAAAAAAAAACAAGATGGCGGCGCAATATGGTGACTAAAATCTATATAGTCGTTGGTTCGTCTCTTAGTGATCGTGTAACCTCCGAACGACTTAGCCGATTGAGGTCATATTCACACCATATATTTGTTTTGTCCAGGCGATAATTCCTAGCCATGCTATTATCCGATAGGTGGCGCTGCTTCGTGGTGCGAAATAATCCTCATTTACACACTGTTAAAGTTAGCCGAAAGTGAAAAGTCGATAATGCAGATTGAATTACTCCATCCAAAAGTGAAAACCGTGCTTAACCTAAAAACTACTAAGGAATGTAAGGATGCATGATTATCATTTAATACCTTTCTTAATATTCCTATATGGCAAAACCTGACTGCAGTTCCTCGTGAAAAATTGTGGAAAACTCGAGAAACCAAAAAAAATTTTAATTGGAATAAAAACAGCCTCTAGAGTGTTATGTCTGGAGATGAATTTTATTGATGTGACTTGTCAATAGGTATCGCATGAAAAAAATTAAGTTCATGGTTCCCACGGCAAATCTCGGAAAATTCAATATTTTTTTTCGTAAGCTTTTATTTCAATTTAACCAGAATCCTGATTTTATAAAAATTTTACGATTATTGACTTAAGTAAATTAATTATTACAAGAAAATGAAAATGATTTTTGTAAACAATGATCATATATGTTTAAATCCGAACATTTGTGAAAATATCTTAAGATACCATAGTTAAGAATTTGTAATAATTTCATTTAAAAATTTGACTTTCGGCTGGAACGTTTTTCAAATTTTCCGAGATTTTCCAGTCCGGTCAATCTAGACCACAAAATGAGAGTGAAGGTGCATAAAGTCCCAACAAGCTGAAAATCAGTAAAATTGTTCAAAACATAATTATAAATATAATTTAAAAGTTCCCCATCATTCCCGTGTATGGAAAAAATTTTATTCGAGGTCAAAGGTCAAAAAAATGAGTTTTTCGCGATTTTCAGCAAAACGGTAAGTTTTATCATAAAAGTACCCCAAACAAAAATTGTAGATCATAAAATTATCTATAAAAAATGTATCAATACTTTTTTTCCTACGAGCCACCGTTTCTGAGATAAAACGATTCAAAAAGTTGTAAAAGTTGTTATCGTCATAATATGCATGAGTACGCCACGTATATACATCTCTAGAGTTGTTATATATGTTGAAATATTTTTCTATCGGTCATTGTAACTTATACTTAAAATATAAAATATACATAAGTTATAACTATAAGAATATAATATAATAACTGAAATACCGTTAGTCTTGAGCGTCGCTCTGTAGTGAAAACACGTGTTTATCCTAACCTATATTGTGCTGTTTTGAGTTTTATAACAAAAATTTCAGAATATTGTTTTATTTGTGCTAAACTTTTAACTGAAAGTGAAGTTGTTACTGTTGAACGTGGTATGAAGACATTAATTAATGCAAGTATCGAAAGAGCTTATGAATTTTCGGAATATCTCAAAAATCAGAAATCTGTGACAATACATGAAAATTGTCGTAAAAATTATACTCGAAAGTCTTCTATTGCTGCAGCTAATAAAAGACAACGTGAAGAACAAGAAGCCAGTACATCCACAGTAAGTCCTCCTCGTACTAGATCACGTATCAGTGAATCAGCTTTTTGTTTTAAAGAACTATGCTTATTTTGTGGCCAGAAATTGAATGAAGAGTATGAAAGAAGAAAATCCTCAGATTTTCGCCGTCGAATTAGCCCAGTAAGTACACTTCAATTTAAAGATTCAATTCTGGAAGCAGCTCGAACTCGTGACGATGCTATAGCAAAAGCTGTTCTTGCTCGAGTCGAATTTGAATATGATTTAGTTGCTGCTGAAGCTAAGTATCATCGAGATTGCTATGCTATTTTCTTAAAAGCTTCCATTGGAGCTAAAATGGGTCGTCCTAAAGACGAAGCTACGAATCTGGCAATGGAGGAAATATTTACTTACATTGAAAATAGCGATGACTGTCAGTTCACTTTGAACGAATTACAAAATGTTTGCAAAACTACGACTTTAGATTACAGAACGATTAAGCTACGACTAAAACAAAAGTATGATGATAAACTTATTATCACTGAGAAATCGGGAGCAAAAACATTCATATACTTAGTGGATAATCATCATGATATTTTGAATCAAGCCTGGTATGAAAAAAAAAAATGAATAAAACAGAAGAACGATTCAGAGTCCTAGACGCAGCTGCAGCTATTATTCGCGAAGATATTCAAGCCGCAGTATTTGATAATTCTAACTACCCTCCACCAAGTCGCATGTTTGAAGATTTAAATAATGAAATCCCAGAATCGTTGACATATCTTGTGGAACGAGTGATTTTAAAAAATAAACGCAACAAATTTAAATCATTTAAAATTAATATGCACAAATATTTGCCATTGTATCATGACTGCTGTTCGATCAAGGTTTTTTAAGTCTAAATTACAATTAGGCCTCGCAGTTTTTTTCCATCGAAGGTTCGGGTCTAAACGTCTTATACAAATCTTTTCGGCTTTTGGTTTATGTGTTTCTTATAATGATACCATAATGTATGAGGCAGCAGTAGTTTTCCATCGTCCTCCTCATGTCCTACCACCAGAAAGTGGCACTCTTATTCAATACGTTGCAGACAATGCTGATATTAATGTAAATACGCTAGACGGCAATAACACGCTCCACATAATGGGTATTATTCAAATTGTTACGACAAAATATTCAGTTTTATTAGAAGAACCTATGCCACGAATAAAAGAAACTCTTTCAGCAAAAGATTTCAAGGCAAAAGCTCATGTGCCGATACAGACTTATAAAAATGACCGGGTAGTAGGTTACAGTAAAATAGATGTTAAAGATTTTGTTTATGTAACTGAAGCAGTATCTTTCCTCAAAAAAGCTGATGTAGTATGGTTTTATGGGAAATGGCAAACATGCGTCTTTACCCGGTTGGAATGGTTTTATTGAACGTTTAACAAATATTCATTCGAATTATTCTAAATCTCAAATTTCATTTTTACCATTTATTCACCAACCAGCCAGTAACTATAATACTATCTATACGACTTTACTTTGTGCATTAGAGAATGCAAAACGGTGTGGCCACACTGTATGCATCGTGACTTTCGATCAGCCCCTGTATGCTAAAGCTCGAGAAATGGTATCAGCCGCACCTGAGGGCTCTGAAGTATCAAAAATCATCATCAGACTTGGAGGATTTCATCTACTGATGTCTTTTCTGGGAGCAATTGGTCATATTATGCAAGGAAGCGGCATGAAAGAAGTACTAGCAGAGATCTATGCGTTAAAATCATTAGAAAAAATGCTCAATGGTCATGCTTACGCAAGAGTTGTTCGAGCTCATACACTACTTCAGCTTACTTTGGCAATTATAATATTAAAAGAAGTTGAAATGAATGAAATAATGGAGGCAGATCTAATCATAAATATCGAGCATATATTAGATAATACTCTGTCATACAATGATATTGGAAATGACGATGAAGTATCTGGCGCTTTACTTAATAAATTTAATCAAAAACTAAAAGAATATGAGGAACGAGGACCAACTGCAAAACTTTGGATTCAATATTTTTGTATGGTTTCCATTGCTAAAGAGTTCCTAAGAGCTGAGCGTATGGGGGATTGGAAAACTCATTTAAACTGCGTCAAAGAAATGCTTCCTTATTTTCACGCGTCTGGACATTTCCCTTATGCTAAGTCTACACACCTTTACTTGCAGGATATGGAACAATTACAGAATTTGATTGATCCTGAAGTTTACGAAACATTTTCAGGAGGATTTTTTACAGTTAGACGTTCAGACAAATTAAGTTGTGGAACTTCAACGGACATGGTAATCGAGCAGTCTATGATGAAAGCTATGAAGACAGATGGAGGTATTGCTCGAGGGAGAAGTACAAAAGAGAGGGTCATAAGTAAATGGGTTTATAGTTTGCATGCTATGAATACAGTTTGTGAAAAATTAGAAGATATCGCTATGTTAGGATGGATACGACCGAGCAGCATGTTGATGCAAGTGATTCACGAGTAACGTCAGTCGGATATAAATTCATCAAAAAGTTTATCTACTTTTGTAAAGTGTCAAAATCATGTACTATTTTTACACGCAATAACTGGCTGTGATACGAAATGGGAATGAACTTTTGTTTAATTTACATCGCTTTTATCTTTTCCAATCTTTGAAAATTTCCGTTATTTTGCAATAGTTTCAAATTAAACAGGATCACAACTGACCCGTGGAGTAGGCCTACTGAGGAAACCACATTAAAAATCGCGCTAAGTACACTACCTCATAGGTGGCGTGGAAACGTGTGCATATTATGACGATAACAACTTTTACAACTTTTTGAATCGTTTTATCTCAGAAACGGTGGCTCGTAGGAAAAAAAGTATTGATACATTTTTTATAGATAATTTTATGATCTACAATTTTTGTTTGGGGTACTTTTATGATAAAACTTACCGTTTTGCTGAAAATCATTTTTTTGACCTTTGACCTCGAATAAAATTTTTTCCATACACGGGAATGATGGGGAACTTTTAAATTATATTTATAATTATATTTTGACCAATTTTACTGATTTTCAGCTTGTTGAGATTTTATGCACCTTCGAATGTCTAGATTGACCGGACTATGAACTGAAATTCTTCGATAGCTATTGACAAGTCACATCAATAAAATACATCTTTAGACACTCTAGAGGCTGATTTTATACAAATTTTCTAATAATTTTTGGAAAATCGAATTTTCCGAGATTTATCACGGGAAACTTGTACTGAATCTTTTCCTGCGATACCTATTGACAAGTCACATCAATAAAATTCATCTCCAGACATAACACTCTAGATGCTGAATTTTTACAAATTTTCTAATAATTTTTGGAAAATCGAATTTTTCGAGATTTCTCACGGGAAACTTGAACTGAAATTTTTTCCTGCGATAGCTATTGTTAAGTTACATCTATAAAATGCATCTTTAGACACTCTAGAGGCTGATTTTATACAAGTTTTCTAATAATTTTTGGAAAATCGAATTTTTCGAGATTTCTCACTGGAAACTTGAACTGAATCTTTTTCCTGCGATAGCTATTGACAAGTCACATAGCACTCTAAAGGCTAACATTTATTTTTTACTTTCGGCTGGAACGTTTTTCAAATTTTCCAAGATTTCCCGCGGGAATTTTTAATGCGATGGCTATTGACAAATCCAATAAAAACGTTTCAACTTTAGATATACACTCTAGAGGTTGATTTTATTCCAATTTTGTGAATTCTTCTGATTTTTCAATGTTTTCCGCGATTAGTTTAAACAAAGTTTTCCATGTAAGACTATTTACAAAATTGTTTATTACAAGCCATGTATCCTATTTACTTTCGGCTGTTAACCGCAAAATTTTTTATTTCCGGCTAGAATATTAATAAGGTAATCTGCATTATCGATTTTTTACTTTCGGCTATCTTTAACAGGGTCATATTTACACAATATGTTCGCGTGGTCTACAAAAGTGTTTTAGTATATGCTGCTGTCAAATAGATGACACTATTTTTTGGTAGAACTTAATTTTGACATATGAACATCATTTCTCTTTGCGTTTTGACATATAAGCATCATTTCACTGTGTTATTGCTTGTATCAACTCAATATTTTGATTATATATTTTGATTATTTATTGCTAAACAAAGGAATTTAATATCAAGTATTAAAAAAACAAGTAGAATAATATATTGCTAACTTAACAGCTTAACAATCGGTACATTTTGCCCAATTTTCTACCTTGTCCCTTATCGATTCAACCAATTACCATGCACGATAGAGCTAATTCGGGCATGTCATACTTGCAGAAATGTGCACTCGAGCAACTATTTTTAAATCTATTTTATTAAGCTTGGGTTTTTGTAAATAAATCATTGTTTTACATTTTACTGTAGCTTGTAGTTTAGAGCTTTTTTGGCCCGTTTCTACCTTTTAAAATTTTATGTTTTGTTAGTTTTGGTTTTTCAATAAAAATTAAAATATGTTCAAATAAACATTATAAATACAAAAAAAAAATTTTTTTCTTGACGTTTTTTTTCAAAAAATTATCCGTTAAGGGGTTAATTTAAAATAAATTAGTTTTTTGCGGACAATCTAATTTGTTCAAAACTACGGCCTCTACTTCTCTACTTGTTACTTCAAACTTGTTTTTGCGTGTTATTAAATAACAATTTCTATAGCCATGGTGGTGAAAATGCCCTTTGGTACTCTTACCAAATGCTCAATAATATATTTTTACTCAATTTTGACCTTTTTTAACTTAACTAGGCAAAATAATTAAATTTCCTTATTATATGTATATTCCTGAGTTTATTATTCTTGCCGCAATATTGAGCAGGCATTTTGTCTTTTTCAAAATCGGCACTGTTGCATTCGAAAGTAGAGGTTTAAACGTAAATATTGGTGCCCTTAATATATATTTTGGATGCTTTAAATTTTAGAAGTGAAAAATAGACGTGAAAAGTTCAAATAACACTTGTTTTTTTAATAATTGATATTCATTTTTAGTTTTTTTTTAGCAATAAATAATCAATATATTGAGTTGATGGACGCAATAACACAGACAAATGATGCTTGTATATCGAAATCCAAAAAGAAATGATGTTCATATGTCAAAATTGAGTTCTACCAAAAAATAGTGCCATCTATTGGACGGGAGCATATACTAAAAGACTTTTGTAGACCACGCGATCATATTGTGTAAATATGGATCAATACGGTTTATAAATATACAATTCTTTAATAACTCAACCCCAGCGCCACCTATCGGGTTCATATTTTGTGATATTCTTTTTTCACACTAAATCAAACATACATATATTGTGAATATGAGTCATTTTGGCTCATAATTATAGAATTTGGAAATAACTTGACTATAGCGCCGCCTATCGGATAATAGCATAGCTAGGAACCATCGCCTCGACAAAGCAAATATCCCGACAAACAATTTGAGAATTTGGTATTGGAAAATAACCGATGTGGGACTAAAGGACCGTACGGTATTTTTTCAGACCTTACTTTCCTCAAGTAAAACCAAAATACAGTGTTTTGGAAGACCTTGGGCGGTCCTTAAAATTTCAACACGAAGGCTGAACCGATAGTTTATAGTCCACTAGCCTGTAAAATGTAAGTAAATTTATCGAACACAAAACCGACTTAATATACGTGCAATTGGAATTTTGGTATTGACATATAACCGACGTAATACTTAAAAAGCGCAGTGTTTTCACAGATTTTTTTTCGCTTCAAACCGTATAAAAAAACTTTCTTAGGAATAACATAGGAATTATTAATAACCGACGTACACCAGGTAGTTCACGGTTTATTTGCAAGACTCTTCTGGCATGAAGACACGCAAAATTAATATAATTAGTAATACCATTAGAATTGACTAAATGGACGTAAAACTGAAAATTCCTCCGGTTTTTGTCAGGTCCTTCGTCATGAAGTTTGTTGGTTTGTAATTTTGTCCAAAATGCCCCTAATGAAAATAATTTACAAATTCATAGCTGTTTTTGATACTGTTAATTAATATTTATTTTAATTAATTTATACATATTTAATAATTCCTATTTTATTCATAAGAAAGTTTTTTTATACGGTTTGAAGCAAAAATAATCTGTGAAAACCATGCGGTTTTTAAGTCTCATGTCGGTTATTTATCAATTCCAAATTCTAATTGCACGTAGATTAAGACGGGTTTGTGTTCGATAAATTTACTTACATTTTGCAGGCTAGTGGACCGTAAAATACCGGTTCAACCTTCGTGGTGAAAATTTAAGGACCAAGGACCGCCCAATGCTTTCCAAAACACTGTATTTTGGTTTTACTTGAGAAAAGTAAAGTCTGAAAAATCACTGTACTGTACAGTCTAGTCCCACATCGGTTATTTTTCAATACCAAATTCCCAAAACAAAATGACAATGACCATGCGGTTTCGACTTGATACATACATACTTGTCAAGCAGTTAAATTATGTATATACATTATTCAATATATGAGTAAATTATTTGTCGTATCAAATATAAAAACGCACATGAAAGCCCTCACAATAAATCCAGCCGCCATTTTCATCTAAGTTTTTATGTTTGTTACAATAAATAATTCACAAATTTAATACTTATAACATTAAAATTAATATGAAAATAAAATAAATATTTACTGTAAATGATTTCACTTTAATTTTACATAATACAAACTTATTTTATTAGCACAGTACACAATTTATTTTTATCAAATCACACACAATTTTTGTTATGACGTCGCTGTCGAACGACCAAACTAAACTCAGTTGAAATAAATAAATAAATTATTAAGTCATGTATTACCTGAATTGTTAGTCTAGTCGTGTTCGTTATTTTTCCTTTTATTCATTTTACAATCGGATACCCTTCGGGTAGGTACTGATTTTGCTTCAATTTTTCAACCGGCTTTTTACAGTCTCAAACCCGTGAAGCTTGTCTCGCTTAATAATGATCTTTGTCGGGATACTTTACAGCCCACTTGGCCGTAAAATGTAAATTATTTTACCGGACTTAAAACTGTCTGCGGTACCTATTAAATAAACATTTTAGTATTGATTTATAACCGACTTAAGACAATAATTTCCTATGTTTCTTGACAGACTAGGTTGCGTTTTCTTTTCGTGTTTGAATCGGTTACTGTCGATAAGTAAATTTTATTAAATAATCTAGTTGTGTTCGCTTAGTATTTGCTTTCTCCGTCTTTTTTTAAATCGGATAGGCTTCGTGTAGATATTTTCTGTCTTGCTTTAATTTTTCAACCGACTTTTTACGGTTTGGAAACCGTGAATCTTGTTGCGGTTAACAATTGTTTGTCGGGTATATGGTGTGAATATGACCTCAATCGGCTAAGTCGTTGAGAAGTTACACGATCACTAAGAGACGAACCAACGGCATTCGAAAGTAGATGTTTCAACGAAAATATTAGTAGGCCCTTAAAACAATTTTTGGTTGCTTTAAATTTTGGGCAGAGAGATGGCCCGGATGATGGGAAACGTCCCATATATATATAACCTGACAGGTTCATGATTGCACTACAAACGAACTAGCAAGGAAAATTGAGAATTTATGGTCCCAGCGTGGAAAAAGCCGTAGCCATGATTTATCTCGGTCTAAGTCGCGCACGAGTAGTTTAACGCAGGGCGACCCGAACGGAGAATGTTTATATCATCAATAATTCGTTCACCGACCTCGTAATTGTTGCAGCCCCTGTCGACATAAAAAAACGGCTGCGCCCAAAGACCATTCATCAGGATGACTAGCACTGGCAGTTGACACGAGTTTAGTTGATTCTCCATCTTCTTGTGTCAACATAAGCCGTCTGTCCATTACGGAAAAATACTATCAAATTTTTCAACGATACGGGGTCTCCTGATTATTCTCGATACGGGGGCTTTTGATTATTCTCGAAATCTATGTATAGCTCGAAAAAGTTATTTGTGAATGCTGTCATTTACCGCTGATTCAAATTTCGAATGCAAGGTTCTGCTTTCTCTTCTTTATCAAGTACGTTGAATTGTTTAGGAAAATTTCGAGTTCCCGTTCGTTGAGGGAGACCAAACTTAGCACACTTAGCACCATGTTGACGCAGCAATCTAAATTACAAGCCGCTTGACTGTCATAATCTCGCAACAAACTTAAAGCCAAATCCAACTTGAAATATTCTAAAGAACCAAAGCATTGATAGGATTGCAGAAAACACAAATGAATGCAAAAGCTTGCCTCATTTTTCCCAAAGCTTCATTTTCCCGACCTTTTTCAAAAATTATACTCTGCTGTTATAGAAGATGAATTCACAGTCTTATTATTGTATGCGATCTGTCATGCAATGGTGTCTCTAGCAAATATCGCATTGTTTCTGGTGCATTCACATATCTACGATCGATGTAATTGGTAATTTGATAATGCCTTTAGCATTGTTGTTCTTCATTCAAGATATCAACGTTGGTGCAATAAAATCTCCTGTAAATGTATTTGTAAATATATGCACAAATCTTAACGTTGATGTGACAATATTTCAGTAGAAAGTATCTGTTATAATGGTACAATGTAACGACTGTCCATTTCGATAGCTTAAATATTATCGGTCAATGTCGACGCCGATACAAAGGATACCCATTTACATAATATGTTTGCGATTTTTTTGCATTTATTATTTTCCATGCATGGATCATGTGGATTGTCGGAACCGCATTGTCCATGCATCTTTCGCAATAATAGGTAGGTGTGCATGTAGAAGTTCACGCTTTTAGAACTCAATCGAGTATACATATAGTATGCCATGCTATTTCTAAGCACTCCTTGCTTCGTTAAGTTTTCTACCTTGATTGCTCTAATTCCAATTTAAAAACTTGTACAACTAAATCTGGACGATCTGATGTGGTTTCTACCTTTGGTGGTTCTTAACAATTTCAGGCTATTTAGGAGGAAATAGGATCGACCTTGTAGCATTTTACATTCAAGACATGAAGATCATTAAACATATTCAAGATCACAATGGAGACGTTCGTATTTTTGCGCGTAACATTGAAAAAAACCTGTCTGCGCTGAACGGTGCTTGCATACGTAGAGAAGGCATAAATGTGCTGAAGTTATTTATAGTCTGAACGAAGCAACCGCCTTTCTCTATTAAGGATGGACTACATCGTTCGAAGTGGTAAATAAAGCAATAGAAGAAGAAATGTCATTTATGAACAAACCTAGATTCCACTCGACAATTATAAAATGCCAATTGTGTTCTAAACCAGGTCATGTCGCTGAAGAGTGTTTTCAGTTGAATAAACCAAGTTCATCGTATACAAGAAATTCATCAAATTCAAGAAATTCCTTACCCAGTAATTCAAAAGCTGTAACGAACTTTACAAATTATATGATTCCAGTTAAGTGTTTATATTGTAAAAATATAGGTCTCATGTGGAAAGGGTACATAAAACGGATGTATAATAATCAGCGAAAAGAAAACACAAAGCCATCGACAACCCAGATCATATGCACATGTCGCAGAAAACTCTCACGAACTCGATCAGAAAAATCACGATACAGTTGTTCGAGTTCAAGACTTGTAAATCATTCTATCTCTGCTCCTCTGAAGTCAAAGTAAAAGTGTCACATTTGTTTAGAAACGATAAGTTTGAAAATTATTTCGAAAATTACCCTAATTCTGATTTTTTAATACTTAGTTTGATCAATGAACATAATAATTTCGAAAACTCCACTAATTCTACTAATTCTGAACTTAAATCTGTTAGGTAAAATATCGATTTGTCATTCGCTGTAACAATTAATAATGAAAAAATTGAAGCCAAACTAAATATGATTGCTGTAACCCTTAATCTGGACATTTTCTATATTTGCAACCTATACTTCCTTATTGATTCTGGGGCGAATGTCAGTGTGGTAAAAAAATCTTCAGTTAACCCTGACACTGTTGGTCATCCCGAGTGTAAGTATCAAATAAAGGGTATTACACCAGAAAAAATTAGAAGGTAGACTGCACAAATTCAGCCAAAATCTAAATTTGAAAATTAAATTTGAAAACTAAATGAAAAAGAGAAATCGTCTATATTGAAAATTTGTCGCGATACGCTGTGAACTACTGGTGCTTGTTATTACAAGATTCCCACTGTTCAATCGCAACCGATTCATATTAAACCATATCGTGTACCTGATGGAAGAAATTAACAAACAAGTTGATCAAATGTTACGAGACAAAATTATTGAACCCAGTACCAGTTCCTGGAACTCCCCTTTGTTAATAATTCCAAAAAAAATGTCCTGTTGATGATCGAAAATGGCGTTCAGTAGTTGATTTCCGAAGATTAAATAACATCACTATCGACCAATTTTACCCTTTGACCAACATAACCGAGATCCTAGATGAACTAGGCAAGGCAAACTACTTCATATCATTAGAGTTGGCAAACGGTTATCATCAGGTTAAGTAACACGCTTGCGACAAGGAAAATACAGCTTTTAGCACTCGTACACATTTTTTGTAAATGCCGTTCGGTCTAAAAGGGGAGCCCATAACCTTTCAGCTTTTGATGAATACTATATTGTTGGGATTAAATGGTCTCAGGTGTTTTGTATATCTTGGCGACGTAGTAATCTACGGTTACGACCTTCAAGACCACAATTCAAAGTTGGTAGATGTTTTGGAACGATTACGTCTACATAATTTGAAATTAGAGCCTAGCAAATGTCAGTTTCTTAGAACCGAAATCTGTTATTTAGGACATATTGTGACGAAGGATGGTGTTAAATCTGACTCGGCCAAAATAAGTACTATAATGAAATACACAACACCGACAAACGTTAAAGATATCAAATGGTTATTTGGATTTTCTGGTTACTACCGGAGATTTATGCGAGACTACGTAAGCTTTCAATAAATTACGAAACTCTGTTATTTCATCCTCTACGCTGCAACGTCTTAACTTCAAAAAATCTTCATTTTAGCGATAGCGATTCTATCTCAGGTATTCGATGAGCAATAAGACCTACCAATTTCGTTTACCAGTAGAATTCTAAATGATGCCAAAAAAAAACTATCCTATACCATCGATAAAGAGCTCTTGGCCAATGTCTGGGCGACTCAATGGTTTCACCCATACGTGTACGGGAAAAAGTTTTTGATTACGTCGTCACTTAGTTTGGCTCAATAAAAGTCCAAAACCTAGTTCTCGTCTAATCAGTTTAATCGCCAGCTGATTAGGCGAGAGCTGGACGAATATAATTGTGACATAGAAAAAAACCTGGTAAGATTATTGAAAATGTAGAGCGCTTAGCCGTTTAAAGATTTCCGAAAATTTCGAGACACCTGGATCAAACAAGCAAAACAAGTAGCACAAGATACAACTTCCGATATACCTAGTGATCCCATAGCGCATTCTTCCGATAATTTCAACAGTGATAGTTTATTAAGTCAGCATTCCAAATCTGTTCCAATTAATGTGACGAATCGAAAAACACTGTCATCTGAAGAAGATATAAATGAAGTTATAAAGTAATTCGTCATTACACCGTTGGTGGTCATCAACGATTTTACTAGAACCTTAAAGCGAACCAAACAAGACTATGATTTTCCTTGCATGAATAAGCGAATTAAATCATTTATTAAAAAATGTTCGTCATGTCAAAAAAACAAAGTCTCTCGTATAAATAAATGTGCAATGCAAATCACCTCAACTTCAAGAACTCCTTCCAATAAGATTTTATGGACATAGTAGGCCCAATGATTGGTAACAAGTATATGCTTACAACACAAGATGATCACACTAAGTACTCCTTTGCAATTCCAATAGCCTCACAAGATACTGACACTGTGGCAGGAGCATTTTCTGAGTATTTTATATGTAGTTTTGGGGCACGTAATTCCATTGTCACAGATCAAGGATCTAATTTTATATCTGAAATGTTTAGTAAATTCTGTAAAATTCAAAAGATTACAAAATTTAATACCACGGCTTACCACCCGGAATTAAATGGTGCGTTAGAACGATCACACCGTACGCTAACAGAGTATACCTAAGAAATTTTGTTAATGACGACCCGATAGCATGGGATGAATGGATACCTTATGCCATTTTTAATTTTAATTCAACACCACATATTTCGACTGCTTACATGCCAATTGAACTTCTTTTAGGATATAAACCGAATGTAGAAGATAAGAATCCGATATATATGTACTTATGATGATTATTTATCAGAACTCTAATCAAGACTTCAACATTCATGGCATGTGACAAGAAATAACTTGTTAAGTTATAAATCGAAATCCAAGTAAGTAATACTATGACCAAAAATCAAATGCACCAACTTTTAAAATTGGGGATAATGTTCTTTTAAAAAACGAAACAAAATCAAATAAATTGGATCCATTAGGGACGGGACCATATGAAATTATTCAGATTTGTTCATCACTCAATTCGTCAATTCGTATAAACAGAAGAATCAAAAGAGTTCACAATAACAGACTAAAAATATCCGTTCCGTATATACATTGCCTGTTGAATTTTAATTGACCACTAGGATTGACCATATGATATTTTACATATACATGGCCTGTGCTATAGAGATATCAGAAATCATAGTCGAATGTCAATCTTTTGATTTTCGTCGTTGAAATTTGATGCAACCTGCCTTATATATATTACCTGTTATTTATATCGCTCACCCCTAAGATTGACCGTGTGATCAACCTTGTGACATTTAGCGTTCAAGTTATATACAGCTAGGTAGTAGCTTAATATACAATATTTAATACTTCTGATCCAAGTCCAAGTTTTTTGGGATTTATATGCAACATTTGATGCACGAAATATCGCCTGAATGAATACAAATTGCATTGGTGTACAAATATATTTCCGACCTTTTTAGATAGGTGTCGTTAGTATCACTGCTTGCATATTATTCAATCGGGCAATACATGTTTTTTAGAGGTTAGATGTCAAGTTTGAATAATTACTAGTGACATTTATTCAAAGCGTAAACAACAATTATTTTCATGTAATTGAAAATGTCGAATTTTGTGCCAAAAAAAACAACATTTGCGGGAAGTTTTACTTCATTATTTTTTGTTGAATAAAAGTGCAGCGGAAACAAATTATTTGCTTGTGCAAGTTTACGGTGAACATGCTCCATCGAATACAACATGCAAAGAGTGGTTTCAACGATTCAAAGTTGGTGATTTTGACGTAAGAGACAAAGAACGTGAATGAAAAACAATTGGCAGAAGAGTTGAATCACAAATCAATATATACAGATCATTCATGTTGAACAAAAAAATGAAACTTGATGGGGTGCTGCAACAGAATAGAAACAAACCTTTCAAAAATATAAATATTTTAGAAACAAACCAATTTAAAATCAGAAATACGCGCCTACTTGGATAAATAGCATTATTACATTGTTGAATGTATGTACATTTGTACTATTTTTTAGCCAAAATTGAATTGCTTCGCTTTTTCTGCTTACTAAGTTTTATAATTTTTTTAAATTACACTTGCTGAGAGAAAAAGAACAAACTGTACACACATTCTTTATATGTATGTATACATTCAACAATGTATTAATGCTATTTATCCAAGTAGGCGCGTATTTCTGATTTTAAATTGGTTTGTTTCTAAAATATTTATATTTTTGAAAGGTTTGTTTCTATTCTGTTGCAGCACCCCATCAGGTTTCATTTTTTTGTTCAATATGAATCATCTGTATATATTGATTTGTGGTTGAATGTTACCCAACAATGTGTTTCGCAACGTATACATGCAATGGGATTGGTTCAGAAGCTGGGAAATTGGGTGCCACACAAATTGAAAGAACGGGACATGGAACGTCGGAAAACCATGTGCGAATTGTTGCTTCAACGACAACAAAGGAAGGGGTTTTTGCATCGGATCATCACTGGGGATGAAAAGTGGATCCATTATGACAATCCAAAGCGTAAACCAGTGTGGGTCAAGCCAGGTGAACCAGGGCCGTCGACGCAAAAAGCAAATATCCATGGTTCGAAGGTGATGCTTTGTATTTGGTGGGATATGAAGAGTGTCGTCAATTATGAGCTGCTGAAAGAGCGTGAAACCATTACGGGACAAGTTTATCGACGACAACTGATGGCTTTAAAGCAAGCTCTAGCTGCAAAACGACCGGAATGGGTCAAAAGGCACGATAAGATTATTTTGCAACATGACAACGCTAGGCCACATGTTGCTATACCTGTCAAAAATTACTTGGACAGGCAGAACTGGGAAATGCTACCCTACCCGCCGTATTCACCAAACGTTGCTCCCTCTGATTACCACTGGTTCCGGTCGATGCCATCAGCCCTGGCACAGCAGCACTTCACTTCATATGAAAACGTCAAAAAATGGGTCGATGACTGGATCGCCTCGAAACCACCAGACTTCTTCCTTCAGGGAATCCGTTTATTGCCTGAACGATGGGCGAAGGTTATAGCTTCCGAAGGAGCATACTTTGAATAAAACATTCTTTCATTTTCTACACAAACTAATGTCGTTTATTTCAGTTAAAAAGGTCGGAAATATATTTGTACACCCAAAACACACACCATCTGATCAAAATTGACCCAGACTAGTCGAATTAAACCGCGCGCGTACACCGAATCGGTAAATTATTTTTGTTCTAGATTGGTACAACGTTCTTTGACATTTGTGTGATGTTTGGGCGGAATACGGCCATTAGTGTGAGTTTGGCAGCCATTTGTTTACGACGCGAAAATTTTGTCTGACGACTTTTACTACGAAAAAAAAATAAACAACAAGTTTGCTTGAAATTTTGTGTTTCCAATAGAATTACGGCTTCGGAATCATTGAAACTACTCTATCGAGAACGCAAATATTTGTGTGGCATAAAGCATTCAGTGAGGGTTGTGAGGTCGTAGAAAACTTGCCTCATGCGAGTCGTCCATCTACCTCTGTTAACGACGATAACATCGAAAAAATGAAGAAAATTGTGCTCGAAAATCGTAGTGTTGGCATTAGAGAGATATCAGAGGTTCTCAACATCTCTTATAGATCGACTCAACAATCTAGCAAATTGCGCGTCAAAAATGTGCCAAAACCGAAAAAACACGTCAAAGTCGGTCGAAGATCAAGGTAATTCGTTCCAGAGGGCAATTCGTCGTAAACGGCCAAATTTGTGGGCAAAAATGGAATCAAACTGAAGCAGCCTACATCTCAAGACTGCCACGGACGTACTCGGCTACCTACATGGAGGCAAATTGAGGAACGCCGTTAACTTAAGTTATAAATGCACCAACAAAATACGGCAGAGGTGAAACGTAGATATGAAGAAACAACACGTGAAGTAAAACAGATGGCAAGAAATGATCGAAGAAAATATACAAAGAGAATTCTTAAAGCTGCTGAAGAGGCAGCAGCAGCTTCAAATATGCGAGCACTACACTAGCGTGTAAGAAAAGTCACGGGAAAAATTAGAAACATTAAACCTATAAGGGATGCAAATGGTCAAGTTAAGGAGTTAAGGAGATGGAAAGAATATTTCGGAGAAGACGCAACCAACAGCACCAGAAATCTCAAATTCCAACGAAACGGGAAGTTAAAAGTGTCATTGAGAAACTAAAAACAATAAGGCTGTTGGAACAGATAATATAAGCGCCGAAATATTCAAAGATAATCCCCAACTGGCGAGGTATCTGCCTACTCAATACAACAATAAAAATACTCGCAATGATCATCCTTGATAGAATCTCACCTATACTATCAATGCAAAATTAGGAAACGAGCAAGCGGGTTTTAGACCAGGAAGAAGTTGCACTGATCACTGATCAATTTAATGAATGGAATTCACCACTGTACCTACTCCTCATCGATTTCGAACGCGCATTTAACACGATAGATAGAAACGCAATATGGCAGACAATTTGTGAAATGGGCATCCCAAAGAAATTAATCGAACTCATACAAGAAATGTATCGGGATGCTGGAAATCGAGTTCAATATAAAGGCAAACAAAGTGGAACATACTATAACACTCGTGGAGTAAGGCAAGGTTTCTGATCGTGCTGGATAGTGTGATGCGAAAACTAGAAATCACGTCCCCTAACTTAATCCAACTCAATGATCTGGAGTATGTAGATGACATATCACACACAAACTTTCATACATGCAGCAGAAAGTACAACAGCTATCAGATCTATAGCTAACGAATTGGTCTCAAAATAAACATTAGGAAAATCAAAGGCAATGAGACTCAACTTGAGAATAACCCCACCAATACACCCAACAATATAACAATAGAAGATGTAGACAATTTCGTATACAGTAACAAAAACAGGTGGGACAGGGGAAGATATAAGCAAACGCATTAATAAAGCCCGACACAACATATTGCAAAAAGATGGAATTAATACTTCTGCCCTGTCACGCAAGACCAAGTTAGGAATGTTCAACTCGTGTGTGAAATCGGTACTTACAATATGGGTGCGAGACATGGAAGCAAACAGGAAAAAGTTACAGGTGTTCGTAAACAAATGCCTTCGACGAATACTGAAATGCGTCTGGCCCACCATAACGAACATCGAACTACATAGGAAAACTAATAGTTGAAATCTAAATAAAGAGACGAAAATGGAGATGGATTGGCCACACACTGAGAAAACCACCAAGTGATATAACGAAGATGTCATTGGGCTGAAACCCGCAAGGAAAAAGAAAAGTCAGAAGACCAGCAATGAAATGGAAGAGAACACTATTAGCTGAAGCGAAACAAGTCGGAAAATCATGGGTAGAGATAAAAGCAGTAGCCCCCAACAGAGTAAGATGGTCCAGCCTAGTAGACGCCCTATGGTCTTAAATTGGAGATAAACTAAAAAAAAAATGCTTGTTTTGGCTTAAAATAAGCCCAAACTCAGTAATTAAAATACAAATTACAATTACTTTCAAGTGGATTAATTAAAATACAAGTTATATACAATTACTTTGCATTTGTAAATTAATAAATTTGATTTGACAAAATTCGTTTAGTGAAACAACGTCGCATTAAAATAACGATCATTAATATTAGATTTAATACTGATGGCTCTGGAATCAAATCTTAATAAGCCTTGTAAGAAATGTAAACAAGAAATTATAAAAACTGATGTAATTAAAATACAAATGACATTAATTAATTCTAATTCAAGATACTGGTACTTGGAAAACGAGTAATTGAAATACAAGGTTTAAATTGTAACTTGTATTTTCATTACCAATTCAAATACTGCCTTGATGAAATCACCCCAATAGGTTATAACAAACTTATATGCATGTGTGCAATAAGTGCGTTTTGGTTTTATCAAGGTTTTAAATTCTTTTTTATCTCACGTGAAGCGTTTAAAATAACTTTCTATGATATTATGCCGCTATACTATTCAGCTCACATTCGAACGATACGCGTATTGTCATCATAAATATAATTATTGTGAACTACATTCTTTCAAGTTTTCCATTGCACTAAAAACTATCTACCAATAATTACACAATATACTTTGTATCAATATAACACAATTAATTTATTTATCACTGTTTCTCAGACACGAATTTTAAAACCACAATAAAATATGTTCAGTCTTTGCCTAATATTCAGATACATTTAATGAATATCAATGACGTCACTTTATTCTACGTACCAGTGGTAAAATTTAGTAAATTTGTTCACGGAATACTACTAATACTTTTTAGCTAATTTAATTGTTTCAATTGTTTTAAATTAGTTTCACAAACTTTTTTATCAACCGATTTAAGTGAATACTCTAATACTAATGCTCTTCGGGCATAAGAAATTAAATATGGTTGACTATACAGTTTTTCTACGTTATGAAATGACCTTTAAGTGAGAGTATTTAATGTATAACAGTATAATGCGAACACTGTTTGATTTGGCGCGACTTTGTGTCTTACCATTTTGTGTGAGACGCAAATGTGAATAGTTTTGAATTCAGGACCATCTCACAAGGGATCATCCCGAACCCGAAAATTCAAAAGATTATGAAACTTTGGAAACATGTACATCTCATAGGTATGTACTACGCAATTTTTTTTCTGAGAAAAACACTCTGACTGTGTGAAATAGATGTTTGAAAAATGGAAATTTTCCAGTCTGCCTCTGCGCATAACTCGTTTAACTCTTTAACGGTAAGAGGTAGAGAAAAAGTGTTTGCTTCCTTAAGACAGCAGGACGGTAGGCATGGAAGTAAATAAGGTTTTAGGAATGTCAGTTTTTTATCTTCTTAATGAAAAACTCAAAAAATATTTGTTTGGATTAGTTTTATTAATAGGCCAGTCATTGACGGATTTTCGCTCAGAACTCTTACGGACAAGACTGATTGAGGTGAAAGTTGGACGATAAGTAGAGAATGGATCAAGGAACAAAAGCTATATAGTGTCGAAATGTGCTTTTACGCTGGGGATTTATACCACCCCTTATTGGGGGTGGAAATTGCTACCCTCAAAATAACCAAAGAAATCGATACAGGGGTGAATTCTAAGTTTTACGATAAATCATTATTTTTCGAGTTATTCGTGATTGAAAATATTGATTTTGCATCACGTTTTAGATCGATGTTTCATGAATAACTCGAAAACATTACGTTTTATCAGGAAATTGTTAAAATCCAAACTAAAGCTTATAAAATAACAAATCGATTCTAATTTTCATTTCTATAGGTGCAATATGAACCGAGTTGTGGCTCGCTAAAGGGGACTGTAAAATCAACTGAACAATAGCCCACAAATTCAGAGCTTTAAAAATCGAACACCTGCAATTACGCTTCGATCTCGATGATTGATACCTCTATCAATAGGAGTTCAAACCTGCAATTGCGATGAAAACGGCTATTTATTTCTACACATTTTGTGGAAAATTACATTTTATTGGCTATTGTATAGTTGATTTAAAAAAAAAATTAAGTTTTCCTCGAAATGTGTAGAAATATTCGAGCGATCTAAATACCCGTTGGCATCACAATTTCAGGTCTCAACACCTATTGATAGAGGTATCAATCATCGAAATCGGAGCATAATTGCAGATTTTCGATTTTTAAAGCTCTGAATTTGTGGGCTATATATAGTTCAGTTGATTTTTAATAAAATTAAATTTTCTACAAAATATGTAGAAATATTCGAGCGATCTAAATACCCGTTGGCATCACAATTACAGGTCTCAACGCCTATTGATAGAGGTATCAATCATCGAAATCGGAGCATAATTGCAGATTTTAGATTTTTAAAGCTCTGAATTTGTGGGCTATAGTTCAGTTGATTTTTAAAAAAATTAAATTTTCCACAAAATGTGTAGAAATATTCGAGCGATCTACATACCCGTTGGCATCACAATTACAGGTCTCAACACCAATTGATAGAGGTATCAATCATCGAAATCGGAGCATAATTGCAGATTTTCGATTTTTAAAGCTCTGAATTTGTGGGCTATAGTTCAGTTGATTTTTAATAAAATTAAATTTTCCACAAAATGTGTAGAAATATTCGAGCGATCTAAATACCCGTTGGCATCACAATTACAGGTCTCAACACCAATTGATATAGGTATCAATCATCGAAATCGGAGCATAATTGCAGATTTTCGATTTTTAAAGCTCTGAATTTGTGGGCTATAGTTCAGTTGATTTTTAATAAAATTAAACTTTCCACAAAATGTGTAGAAATATTCGAGCGATCTAAATACCCATTGGCATCACAATTACAGGTCTCAACACCAATTGATATAGGTATCAATCATCGAAATCGGAGCATAATTGCAGATTTTCGATTTTTAAAGCTCTGAATTTGTGGGCTATAGTTCAGTTGTTTTTTCAAAAAATTAAATTTTCCACAAAATGTGTAGAAATATTCGAGCGATCTAAATACCCGTTGGCATCACAATTACAGGTCTCAACACCAATTGATAGAGGTATCAATCATCGAAATCGGAGCATAATTGCAGATTTTCGATTTTTAAAGCTCTGAATTTGTGGGCTATAGTTCAGTTGTTTTTTCAAAAAATAAATTTTCCTCGAAATGTGTAGAAATATTCGAGCGGTCTAAATACTCGTTGGCATCACAATTACAGATCTCAACACCAATTGATATAGGTATCAATCATCGAAATCGGAGCATAATTACAGATTTTCGATTTTTAAAGCTCTGAATTTGTGGGCTATAGTTCAGTTGATTTTTAATAAAATTAAATTTTCCACAAAATGTGTAGAAATATTCGAGCGATCTAAATACCCGTTGGCATCACAATTACAGGTCTCAACACCAATTGATATATGTAGGTATCAATCATCGAAATCGGAGCATAATTGCAGATTTTCGATTTTTAAAGCTCTGAATTTGTGGGCTATAGTTCAGTTGATTTTTAATAAAATTAAATTTTCCTCGAAATGTGTAGAAATATTCGAGCGATCTAAATACCCGTTGGCATCACAATTACAGGTCTCAACACCAATTGATAGAGGTATCAATCATCGAAATCGGAGCATAATTGCAGATTTTCGATTTTTAAAGCTCTGAATTTGTGGGCTATAGTTCAGTTGTTTTTTAAAAAAATTAAATTTTCCACAAAATGTGTAGAAATATTCGAGCGATCTAAATACCCGTTGGCATCACAATTACAGGTCTCAACACCAATTGATAGAGGTATCAATCATCGAAATCGGAGCATAATTGCAGATTTTCGATTTTTAAAGCTCTGAATTTGTGGGCTATAGTTCAGTTGATTTTTAATAAAATTAAATTTTCCTCGAAATGTGTAGAAATATTCGAGCGATCTAAATACCCGTTGGCATCACAATTACAGGTCTCAACACCAATTGATAGAGGTATCAATCATCGAAATCGGAGCATAATTGCAGATTTTCGATTTTTAAAGCTCTGAATTTGTGGGCTATAGTTCAGTTGTTTTTTCAAAAAATAAATTTTCCTCGAAATGTGTAGAAATATTCGAGCGATCTAAATACCCGTTGGCATCACAATTTCAGGTCTCAACACCTATTGATAGAGGTATCAATCATCGAAATCGGAGCATAATTGCAGATTTTCGATTTTTAAAGCTCTGAATTTGTGGGCTATATATAGTTCAGTTGATTTTTAATAAAATTAAATTTTCTACAAAATGTGTAGAAATATTCGAGCGATCTAAATACCCGTTGGCATCACAATTACAGGTCTCAACACCAATTGATAGAGGTATCAATCATCGAAATCGGAGCATAATTGCAGATTTTCGATTTTTAAAGCTCTGAATTTGTGGGCTATATATAGTTCAGTTGATTTTTAATAAAATTAAATTTTCTACAAAATGTGTAGAAATATTCGAGCGATCTAAATACCCGTTGGCATCACAATTACAGGTCTCAACACCAATTGATAGAGGTATCAATCATCGAAATCGGAGCATAATTGCAGATTTTCGATTTTTAAAGCTCTGAATTTGTGGGCTATAGTTCAGTTGTTTTTTCAAAAATAAATTTTCCTCGAAATGTGTAGAAATATTCGAGCGATCTAAATACCCGTTGGCATCACAATTTCAGGTCTCAACACCTATTGATAGAGGTATCAATCATCGAAATCGGAGCATAATTGCAGATTTTCGATTTTTAAAGCTCTGAATTTGCGGGCTATAGTTCAGTTGTTTTTTAAAAAAATTAAATTTTCCACAAAATGTGTAGAAATATTCGAGCGATCTAAATACCCGTTGGCATCACAATTACAGGTCTCAACACCAATTGATATATGTAGGTATCAATCATCGAAATCGGAGCATAATTGCAGATTTTCGATTTTTAAAGCTCTGAATTTGTGGGCTATAGTTCAGTTGTTTTTTCAAAAAATAAATTTTCCTCGAAATGTGTAGAAATATTCGAGCGATCTAAATACCCGTTGGCATCACAATTTCAGGTCTCAACACCTATTGATAGAGGTATCAATCATCGAAATCGGAGCATAATTGCAGATTTTCGATTTTTAAAGCTCTGAATTTGTGGTCTATATATAGTTCATTTGATTTTTAATAAAATTAAATTTTCTACAAAATGTGTAGAAATATTCGAGCGATCTAAATACCCGTTGGCATCACAATTACAGGTCTCAACACCAATTGATAGAGGTATCAATCATCGAAATCGGAGCATAATTGCAGATTTTCGATTTTTAAAGCTCTGAATTTGTGGGCTATAGTTCAGTTGTTTTTTCAAAAAATAAATTTTCCTCGAAATGTGTAGAAATATTCGATTGATCTAAATACCCGTTGGCATCACAATTTCAGGTCTCAACACCTATTGATAGAGGTATCAATCATCGAAATCGGAGCATAATTGCAGATTTTCGATTTTTAAAGCTCTGAATTTGTGGGCTATAGTTCAGTTGTTTTTTCAAAAAATAAATTTTCCTCGAAATGTGTAGAAATATTCGAGCGATCTAAATACCCGTTGGCATCACAATTTCAGGTCTCAACACCTATTGATAGAGGTATCAATCATCGAAATCGGAGCATAATTGCAGATTTTCGATTTTTAAAGCTCTGAATTTGCGGGCTATAGTTCAGTTGTTTTTTAAAAAATTAAATTTTCCACAAAATGTGTAGAAATATTCGAGCGATCTAAATACCCGTTGGCATCACAATTACAGGTCTCAACACCAATTGATATATGTAGGTATCAATCATCGAAATCGGAGCATAATTGCAGATTTTCGATTTTTAAAGCTCTGAATTTGTGGGCTATAGTTCAGTTGATTTTTAATAAAATTAAATTTTCCTCGAAATGTGTAGAAATATTCGAGCGATCTAAATACCCGTTGGCATCACAATTACAGGTCTCAACACCAATTGATAGAGGTATCAATCATCGAAATCGGAGCATAATTGCAGATTTTCGATTTTTAAAGCTCTGAATTTGTGGGCTATAGTTCAGTTGTTTTTTCAAAAAATAAATTTTCCTCGAAATGTGTAGAAATATTCGAGCGATCTAAATACCCGTTGGCATCACAATTTCAGGTCTCAACACCTATTGATAGAGGTATCAATCATCGAAATCGGAGCATAATTGCAGATTTTCGATTTTTAAAGCTCTGAATTTGTGGGCTATAGTTCAGTTGTTTTTTAAAAAAATTAAATTTTCCACAAAATGTGTAGAAATATTCGAGCGATCTAAATACCCGTTGGCATCACAATTACAGGTCTCAACACCAATTGATATATGTAGGTATCAATCATCGAAATCGGAGCATAATTGCAGATTTTCGATTTTTAAAGCTCTGAATTTGTGGGCTATAGTTCAGTTGATTTTTAATAAAATTAAATTTTCCTCGAAATGTGTAGAAATATTCGAGCGATCTAAATACCCGTTGGCATCACAATTACAGGTCTCAACACCAATTGATAGAGGTATCAATCATCGAAATCGGAGCATAATTGCAGATTTTCGATTTTTAAAGCTCTGAATTTGTGGGCTATAGTTCAGTTGTTTTTTCAAAAAATAAATTTTCCTCGAAATGTGTAGAAATATTCGAGCGATCTAAATACCCGTTGGCATCACAATTTCAGGTCTCAACACCTATTGATAGAGGTATCAATCATCGAAATCGGAGCATAATTGCAGATTTTCGATTTTTAAAGCTCTGAATTTGTGGGCTATAGTTCAGTTGTTTTTTCAAAAAATAAATTTTCCTCGAAATGTGTAGAAATATTCGAGCGGTCTAAATACTCGTTGGCATCACAATTACAGATCTCAACACCAATTGATATAGGTATCAATCATCGAAATCGGAGCATAATTGCAGATTTTCGATTTTTAAAGCTCTGAATTTGTGGGCTATAGTTCAGTTGATTTTTAATAAAATTAAATTTTCCTCGAAATGCGTAGAAATATTCGAGCGATCTAAATACCCGTTGGCATCACAATTACAGGTCTCAACACCAATTGATATAGGTATCAATCATCGAAATCGGAGCATAATTGCAGATTTTCGATTTTTAAAGCTCTGAATTTGTGGGCTATAGTTCAGTTGATTTTTAATAAAATTAAATTTTCCTCGAAATGCGTAGAAATATTCGAGCGATCTAAATACCCGTTGGCATCACAATTACAGGTCTCAACACCAATTGATATAGGTATCAATCATCGAAATCGGAGCATAATTGCAGATTTTCGATTTTTAAAGCTCTGAATTTGTGGGCTATAGTTCAGTTGATTTTTAATAAAATTAAATTTTCCTCGAAATGCGTAGAAATATTCGAGCGATCTAAATACCCGTTGGCATCACAATTACAGGTCTCAACACCAATTGATAGAGGTATCAATCATCGAAATCGGAGCATAATTGCAGATTTTCGATTTTTAAAGCTCTGAATTTGTGGGCTATAGTTCAGTTGATATTTAAAAAAATTAAATTTTCCACAAAATGTGTAGAAATATTTGAGCCCGTTGGCATCACAATTACAGGTCTCAACACCAATTGATATAGGTATCAATCATCGAAATCGGAGCATAATTGCAGATTTTCGATTTTTAAAGCTCTGAATTTGTGGGCTATAGTTCAGTTGTTTTTTCAAAAAATTAAATTTTCCACAAAATGTATAGAAATATTCGAGCGATCTAAATACCCGTTGGCATCACAATTACAGGTCTCAACACCAATTGATAGAGGTATCAATCATCGAAATCGGAGCATAATTGCAGATTTTCGATTTTTAAAGCTCTGAATTTGTGGGCTATAGTTCAGTTGTTTTTTCAAAAAATTAAATTTTCCTCGAAATGTGTAGAAATATTCAAGCGATCTAAATACCCGTTGGCATCACAATTACAGGTCTCAACACCTATTGATAGAGGTATCAATCATCGAAATCGGAGCATAATTGCAGATTTTCGATTTTTAAAGCTCTGAATTTGTGGGTTGTTTTTTCAAAGAAATTAAATTTTCCTCGAAATGTGTAGAAATATTCGAGTGATCTAAATACCCGTTGGCATCACAATTACAGGTCTCAACACCAATTGATAGAGGTATCAATCATCGAAATCGGAGCATAATTGCAGATTTTCGATTTTTACAGCTCTGAATTTGTGGGTTGTTTTTTCAAAGAAATTAAATTTTCCTCGAAATGTGTAGAAATATTCGAGTGATCTAAATACCCGTTGGCATCACAATTACAGGTCTCAACACCAATTGATAGAGGTATCAATCATCGAAATCGGAGCATAATTGCAGATTTTCGATTTTTAAAGCTCTGAATTTGTGGGCTATAGTTCAGTTGTTTTTTCAAAAAATTAAATTTTCCACAAAATGTGTAGAAATATTCGAGCGATCTAAATACCCGTTGGCATCACAATTACAGGTCTCAACACCAATTGATAGAGGTATCAATCATCGAAATCGGAGCATAATTGCAGATTTTCGATTTTTAAAGCTCTGAATTTGTGGGCTATAGTTCAGTTGATATTTAAAAAAATTAAATTTTCCACAAAATGTGTAGAAGTATTCGAGCCCGTTGGCATCACAATTACAGGTCTCAACACCAATTGATATAGGTATCAATCATCGAAATCGGAGCATAATTGCAGATTTTCGACTTTTAAAGCTCTGAATTTGTGGGCTTCAGTTGTTTTTTAAAAAAATTAAATTTTCCACAAAATGTGTAGAAATATTCGAGCGATCTAAATACCCGTTGGCATCACAATTACAGGTCTCAACACCAATTGATAGAGCTATCAATCATCGAAATCGGAGCATAATTGCAGATTTTCGATTTTTAAAGCTCTGAATTTGTGGGCTATAGTTCAGTTGTTTTTTCAAAAAATTAAATTTTCCTCGAAATGTGTAGAAATATTCAAGCGATCTAAATACCCGTTGGCATCACAATTACAGGTCTCAACACCAATTGATAGAGGTATCAATCATCGAAATCGGAGCATAATTGCAGATTTTCGATTTTTAAAGCTCTGAATTTGTGGGCTATAGTTCAGTTGTTTTTTCAAAAAATTAAAATTTCCACAAAATGTGTAGAAATATTCAAGCGATCTAAATACCCGTTGGCATCACAATTACAGGTCTCAACACCTATTGATAGAGGTATCAATCATCGAAATCGGAGCATAATTGCAGATTTTCGATTTTTAAAGCTCTGAATTTGTGGGCTATAGTTCAGTTGATTTTTCAAAAAATTAAAATTTCCACAAAATGTGTAGAAATATTCGAGTGATCTAAATACCCGTTGGCATCACAATTACAGGTCTCAACACCTATTGATAGAGGTATCAATCATCGAAATCGGAGCATAATTGCAGATTTTCGATTTTTACAGCTCTGAATTTGTGGGCTATAGTTCAGTTGATTTTTCAAAAAATTAAATTTTCTACAAAATGTGTAGAAATATTCGAGCGATCTAAATACCCGTTGGCATCACAATTACAGGTCTCAACACCAATTGATAGAGGTATCAATCATCGAAATCGGAGCATAATTGCAGATTTTCGATTTTTAAAGCTCTGAATTTGTGGGCTATAGTTCAGTTGTTTTTTCAAAAAATTAAATTTTCCTCGAAATGTGTAAAAATATTCAAGCGATCTAAATACCCGTTGGCATCACAATTACAGGTCTCAACACCTATTGATAGAGGTATCAATCATCGAAATCGGAGCATAATTGCAGATTTTCGATTTTTAAAGCTCTGAATTTGTGGGCTATAGTTCAGTTGTTTTTTCAAAAAATTAAATTTTCCACAAAATGTGTAGAAATATTCGAGCGATCTAAATACCCGTTGGCATCACAATTACAGGTCTCAACACCAATTGATATAGGTATCAATCATCGAAATCGGAGCATAATTGCAGATTTTCGATTTTTAAAGCTCTGAATTTGTGGGCTATAGTTCAGTTGATTTTTAATAAAATTAAATTTTCCACAAAATGTGTAGAAATATTCGAGTGATCTAAATACCCGTTGGCATCACAATTACAGGTCTCAACACCAATTGATAGAGGTATCAATCATCGAAATCGGAGCATAATTGCAGATTTTCGATTTTTACAGCTCTGAATTTGTGGGCTATAGTTCAGTTGATTTTTCAAAAAATTAAATTTTCTACAAAATGTGTAGAAATATTCGAGTGATATAAATACCCGTTGGCATCACAATTACAGGTCTCAACACCTATTGATAGAGGTATCAATCATCGAAATCGGAGCATAATTGCAGATTTTCGATTTTTAAAGCTCTGAATTTGTGGGCTATAGTTCAGTTGATTTTTCAAAAAATTAAAATTTCCACAAAATGTGTAGAAATATTCGAGTGATCTAAATACCCGTTGGCATCACAATTACAGGTCTCAACACCTATTGATAGAGGTATCAATCATCGAAATCGGTGCATAATTGCAGATTTTCGATTTTTACAGCTCTGAATTTGTGGGCTATAGTTCAGTTGATTTTTCAAAAAATTAAATTTTCTACAAAATGTGTAGAAATATTCGAGTGATATAAATACCCGTTGGCATCACAATTACAGGTCTCAACACCTATTGATAGAGGTATCAATCATCGAAATCGGAGCATAATTGCAGATTTTCGATTTTTAAAGCTCTGAATTTGTGGGCTATAGTTCAGTTGATTTTTCAAAAAATTAAAATTTCCACAAAATGTGTAGAAATATTCGAGTGATCTAAATACCCGTTGGCATCACAATTACAGGTCTCAACACCTATTGATAGAGGTATCAATCATCGAAATCGGTGCATAATTGCAGATTTTCGATTTTTACAGCTCTGAATTTGTGGGCTATAGTTCAGTTGATTTTTCAAAAAATTAAATTTTCTACAAAATGTGTAGAAATATTCGAGCGATCTAAATACCCGTTGGCATCACAATTACAGGTCTCAACACCAATTGATAGAGGTATCAATCATCGAAATCGGAGCATAATTGCAGATTTTCGATTTTTAAAGCTCTGAATTTGTGGGCTATAGTTCAGTTGTTTTTTCAAAAAATTAAATTTTCCTCGAAATGTGTAGAAATATTCAAGCGATCTAAATACCCGTTGGCATCACAATTACAGGTCTCAACACCTATTGATAGAGGTATCAATCATCGAAATCGGAGCATAATTGCAGATTTTCGATTTTTAAAGCTCTGAATTTGTGGGCTATAGTTCAGTTGATATTTAAAAAAATTAAATTTTCCACAAAATGTGTAGAAATATTCGAGCGATCTAAATACCCGTTGGCATCACAATTACAGGTCTCAACACCAATTGATATAGGTATCAATCATCGAAATCGGAGCATAATTGCAGATTTTCGATTTTTAAAGCTCTGAATTTGTGGGCTATAGTTCAGTTGATTTTTAATAAAATTAAATTTTCCACAAAATGTGTAGAAATATTCGAGCGATCTAAATACCCGTTGGCATCACAATTTCAGGTCTCAACACCTATTGATAGAGGTATCAATCATCGAAATCGGAGCATAATTGCAGATTTTCGATTTTTAAAGCTCTGAATTTGTGGGCTATATATATAAATTGTTTTCGGCTTTTTATAGACAACATACTGTTGGTCGGGCATTATAAGCACACAAATGAGATTTCTGCTTGGAATTTTGAGTTCGAGTTAGTGAATATAATTCGCTAACTCAATACCCTCTAGTTAAATACTTAATGTATTTTTCGAGAGTTGAATTTTTGTAGTTCGGTCGTAGCTACCTGATGAGTAGACCTTACTTTTCTGTACGAAACCGAATTACCAACACAAAATCTCAAAGAGATTTCTCATTTTTGAGAGTTGATACACTTTGTATTGACTCTGCGGGAAAGAAAAGGGGGGAGGGGATGAATATTTTCTACTTTTGCTGGTAGATATATTAGGAGTATGACTCCATTATTTTTCTGATTTGCCAAATCGAAAATAATGAGTATGTCATTACAAATAGTATGTTGTCTATAAAAAGCCGAAAACAATTTATATTAAATCAGACAATTTTAACATCGGGCTATATATAGTTCAGTTGATTTTTAATAAAATTAAATTTTCTACAAAATATGTAGAAATATTCGAGCGATCTAAATACCCGTTGGCATCACAATTACAGGTCTCAACACCTATTGATAGAGGTATCAATCATCGAAATCGGAGCATAATTGCAGATTTTCGATTTTTAAAGCTCTGAATTTGTGGGCTATAGTTCAGTTGATATTTAAAAAAATTAAATTTTCCACAAAATGTGTAGAAATATTCGAGCGATCTAAATACCCGTTGGCATCACAATTACAGGTCTCAACACCAATTGATATAGGTATCAATCATCGAAATCGGAGCATAATTGCAGATTTTCGATTTTTAAAGCTCTGAATTTGTGGGCTATAGTTCAGTTGTTTTTTCAAAAAATTAAATTTTCCACAAAATGTGTAGAAATATTCGAGCGATCTAAATACCCGTTGGCATCACAATTACAGGTCTCAACACCAATTGATAGAGGTATCAATCATCGAAATCGGAGCATAATTGCAGATTTTCGATTTTTAAAGCTCTGAATTTGTGGGCTATAGTTCAGTTGTTTTTTCAAAAAATTAAATTTTCCACAAAATGTGTAGAAATATTCGAGCGATCTAAATACCCGTTGGCATCACAATTACAGGTCTCAACACCTATTGATAGAGGTATCAATCATCGAAATCGGAGCATAATTGCAGATTTTCGATTTTTAAAGCTCTGAATTTGTGGGCTATAGTTCAGTTGATTTTTCAAAAAATTAAAATTTCCACAAAATGTGTAGAAATATTCGAGTAATCTAAATACCCGTTGGCATCACAATTACAGGTCTCAACACCAATTGATAGAGGTATCAATCATCGAAATCGGAGCATAATTGCAGATTTTCGATTTTTACAGCTCTGAATTTGTGGGCTATAGTTCAGTTGTTTTTTCAAAAAATTAAATTTTCCTCGAAATGTGTAGAAATATTCGAGCGATCTAAATACCCGTTGGCATCACAATTACAGGTCTCAACACCAATTGATAGAGGTATCAATCATCGAAATCGGAGCATAATTGCAGATTTTCGATTTTTAAAGCTCTGAATTTGTGGGCTATAGTTCAGTTGATTTTTCAAAAAATTAAAGTTTCCACAAAATGTGTAGAAATATTCGAGTGATCTAAATACCCGTTGGCATCACAATTACAGGTCTCAACACCAATTGATAGAGGTATCAATCATCGAAATCGGAGCATAATTGCAGATTTTCGATTTTTACAGCTCTGAATTTGTGGGCTATAGTTCAGTTGATTTTTCAAAAAATTAAATTTTCTACAAAATGTGTAGAAATATTCGAGCGATCTAAATACCCGTTGGCATCACAATTACAGGTCTCAACACCAATTGATAGAGGTATCAATCATCGAAATCGGAGCATAATTGCAGATTTTCGATTTTTAAAGCTCTGAATTTGTGGGCTATAGTTCAGTTGTTTTTTCAAAAAATTAAATTTTCCTCGAAATGTGTAGAAATATTCAAGCGATCTAAATACCCGTTGGCATCACAATTACAGGTCTCAACACCTATTGATAGAGGTATCAATCATCGAAATCGGAGCATAATTGCAGATTTTCGATTTTTAAAGCTCTGAATTTGTGGGCTATAGTTCAGTTGTTTTTTCAAAAAATTAAATTTGTCTAGAAATGTGTAGAAATATTCAAGCGATCTAAATCTCCGTTGGCATCACAATTACAGGTCTCAACACCAATTGATAGAGGCATCAATCATCGAAATCGGAGCATAATTGCAGATTTTCGATTTTTAAAGCTCTGAATTTGTGGGCTATAGTTCAGTTGATATTTAAAAAAATTAAATTTTCCACAAAATGTGTAGAAATATTCGAGCGATCTAAATACCCGTTGGCATCACAATTACAGGTCTCAACACCAATTGATATAGGTATCAATCATCGAAATCGGAGCATAATTGCAGATTTTCGATTTTTAAAGCTCTGAATTTGTGGGCTATAGTTCAGTTGTTTTTTCAAAAAATTAAATTTTCCTCGAAATGTGTAGAAATATTCAAGCGATCTAAATACCCGATGGCATCACAATTACAGGTCTCAACACCTATTGATAGAGGTATCAATCATCGAAATCGGAGCATAATTGCAGATTTTCGATTTTTAAAGCTCTGAATTTGTGGGCTATAGTTCAGTTGATTTTTCAAAAAATTAAATTTGTCTAGAAATGTGTAGAAATATTCAAGCGATCTAAATACCCGTTGGCATTACAATTACAGGTCTCAACACCAATTGATATAGGTATCAATCATCGAAATCGGAGCATAATTGCAGATTTTCGATTTTTAAAGCTCTGAATTTGTGGGCTATAGTTCAGTTGTTTTTTGAAAAAATTAAATTTTCCTCGAAATGTGTAGAAATATTCAAGCCATCTAAATACCCGTTGGCATCACAATTACAGGTCTCAACACCTATTGATAGAGGTATCAATCATCGAAATCGGAGCATAATTGCAGATTTTCGATTTTTAAAGCTCGGAATTTGTGGGCTATAGTTCAGTTGATTTTTCAAAAAATTAAATTTTCCACAAAATATCTAGAAATATTCGAGCGATCTAAATACCCGTTGGCATCACAATTACAGGTCTCAACACCAAATGATATAGGTATCAATCATCGAAATCGGAGCATAATTGCTGATTTTCGATTTTTAAAGCTCTGAATTTGTGGGCTATAGTTCAGTTGGTTTTTCAAAAAATTAAATTTTCCACAAAATGTGTAGAAATATTCGAGCGATCTAAATACCCGTTGGCATCACAATTACAGGTCTCAACACCTATTGATAGAGGTATCAATCATCGAAATCGGAGCATAATTGCAGATTTTCGATTTTTAAAGCTCTGAATTTGTGGGCTATAGTTCAGTTGTTTTTTGAAAAAATTAAATTTTCCTCGAAATGTGTAGAAATATTCAAGCCATCTAAATACCCGTTGGCATCACAATTACAGGTCTCAACACCTATTGATAGAGGTATCAATCATCGAAATCGGAGCATAATTGCAGATTTTCGATTTTTAAAGCTCGGAATTTGTGGGCTATAGTTCAGTTGATTTTTCAAAAAATTAAATTTTCCACAAAATATCTAGAAATATTCGAGCGATCTAAATACCCGTTGGCATCACAATTACAGGTCTCAACACCAAATGATATAGGTATCAATCATCGAAATCGGAGCATAATTGCTGATTTTCGATTTTTAAAGCTCTGAATTTGTGGGCTATAGTTCAGTTGGTTTTTCAAAAAATTAAATTTTCCACAAAATGTGTAGAAATATTCGAGCGATCTAAATACCCGTTGGCATCACAATTACAGGTCTCAACACCTATTGATAGAGGTATCAATCATCGAAATCGGAGCATAATTGCAGATTTTCGATTTTTAAAGCTCTGAATTTGTGGGCTATAGTTCAGTTGTTTTTTGAAAAAATTAAATTTTCCTCGAAATGTGTAGAAATATTCAAGCCATCTAAATACCCGTTGGCATCACAATTACAGGTCTCAACACCTATTGATAGAGGTATCAATCATCGAAATCGGAGCATAATTGCAGATTTTCGATTTTTAAAGCTCGGAATTTGTGGGCTATAGTTCAGTTGATTTTTCAAAAAATTAAATTTTCCACAAAATATCTAGAAATATTCGAGCGATCTAAATACCCGTTGGCATCACAATTACAGGTCTCAACACCAAATGATATAGGTATCAATCATCGAAATCGGAGCATAATTGCAGATTTTCGATTTTTAAAGCTCTGAATTTGTGGGCTATAGTTCAGTTGGTTTTTCAAAAAATTAAATTTTCCACAAAATGTGTAGAAATATTCGAGCGATCTAAATACCCGTTGGCATCACAATTACAGGTCTCAACACCTATTGATAGAGGTATCAATCATCGAAATCGGAGCATAATTGCAGATTTTCGATTTTTAAAGCTCTGAATTTGTGGGCTATAGTTCAGTTGTTTTTTGAAAAAATTAAATTTTCCTCGAAATGTGTAGAAATATTCAAGCCATCTGAATACCCGTTGGCATCACAATTACAGGTCTCAACACCTATTGATAGAGGTATCAATCATCGAAATCGGAGCATAATTGCAGATTTTCGATTTTTAAAGCTCGGAATTTGTGGGCTATAGTTCAGTTGATTTTTCAAAAAATTAAATTTTCCACAAAATATCTAGAAATATTCGAGCGATCTAAATACCCGTTGGCATCACAATTACAGGTCTCAACACCAATTTATATAGGTATCAATCATCGAAATCGGAGCATAATTGCAGATTTTCGATTTTTAAAGCTCTGAATTTGTGGGCTATAGTTCAGTTGTTTTTTCAAAAAATTAAATTTTCCTCGAAATGTGTAGAAATATTCAAGCGATCTAAATACCCGTTGGCATCACAATTACAGGTCTCAACACCTATTGATAGAGGTATCAATCATCGAAATCGGAGCATAATTGCAGATTTTCGATTTTTAAAGCTCTGAATTTGTGGGCTATAGTTCAGTTGGTTTTTCAAAAAATTAAATTTTCCACAAAATGTGTAGAAATATTCGAGCGATCTAAATACCCGTTGGCATCACAATTACAGGTCTCAACACCTATTGATATAGGTATCAATCATCGAAATCGGAGCATAATTGCAGATTTTCGATTTTTAAAGCTCTGAATTTGTGGGCTATAGTTCAGTTGATTTTTCAAAAAATTAAAATTTCCACAAAATGTGTAGAAATATTCGAGTGATCTAAATACCCGTTGGCATCACAATTACAGGTCTCAACACCAATTGATAGAGGTATCAATCATCGAAATCGGAGCATAATTGCAGATTTTCGATTTTTAAAGCTCTGAATTTGTGGGCTATAGTTCAGTTGTTTTTTCAAAAAATTAAATTTTCCTCGAAATGTGTAGAAATATTCAAGCGATCTAAATACCCGTTGGCATCACAATTACAGGTCTCAACACCTATTGATAGAGGTATCAATCATCGAAATCGGAGCATAATTGCAGATTTTCGATTTTTAAAGGTCTGAATTTGTGGGCTATAGTTCAGTTGGTTTTTCAAAAAATTAAATTTTCCACAAAATATCTAGAAATATTCGAGCGATCTAAATACCCGTTGGCATCACAATTACAGGTCTCAACACCAATTTATATAGGTATCAATCATCGAAATCGGAGCATAATTGCAGATTTTCGATTTTTAAAGCTCTGAATTTGTGGGCTATAGTTCAGTTGTTTTTTCAAAAAATTAAATTTTCCTCGAAATGTGTAGAAATATTCAAGCGATCTAAATACCCGTTGGCATCACAATTACAGGTCTCAACACCTATTGATAGAGGTATCAATCATCGAAATCGGAGCATAATTGCAGATTTTCGATTTTTAAAGCTCTGAATTTGTGGGCTATAGTTCAGTTGGTTTTTCAAAAAATTAAATTTTCCACAAAATGTGTAGAAATATTCGAGCGATCTAAATACCCGTTGGCATCACAATTACAGGTCTCAACACCTATTGATATAGGTATCAATCATCGAAATCGGAGCATAATTGCAGATTTTCGATTTTTAAAGCTCTGAATTTGTGGGCTATAGTTCAGTTGGTTTTTCAAAAAATTAAATTTTCCACAAAATGTGTAGAAATATTCGAGCGATCTAAATACCCGTTGGCATCACAATTACAGGTCTCAACACCTATTGATATAGGTATCAATCATCGAAATCGGAGCATAATTGCAGATTTTCGATTTTTAAAGCTCTGAATTTGTGGGCTATAGTTCAGTTGATTTTTCAAAAAATTAAAATTTCCACAAAATGTGTAGAAATATTCGAGTGATCTAAATACCCGATGGCATCACAATTACAGGTCTCAACACCTATTGATAGAGGTATCAATCATCGAAATCGGAGCATAATTGCAGATTTTCGATTTTTAAAGCTCTGAATTTGTGGGCTATAGTTCAGTTGTTTTTTCAAAAAATTAAATTTTCCTCGAAATGTGTAAAAATATTCGAGCGATCTAAATACCCGTTGGCATCACAATTACAGGTCTCAACACCAATTGATAGAGGTATCAATCATCGAAATCGGAGCATAATTGCAGATTTTCGATTTTTAAAGCTCTGAATTTGTGGGCTATAGTTCAGTTGTTTTTTCAAAAAATTAAATTTTTCTAGAAATGTGTAGAAATATTCGAGCGATCTAAATACCCGTTGGCATGACAATTACAGGTCTCAACACCAATTGATAGAGGTATCAATCATCGAAATCGGAGCATAATTGCAGATTTTCGATTTTTAAAGCTCTGAATTTGTGGGCTATAGTTCAGTTGTTTTTTCAAAAAATTAAATTTTCCTCGAAATGTGTAGAAATATTCAAGCGATCTAAATACCCGTTGGCATCACAATTACAGGTCTCAACACCTATTGATAGAGGTATCAATCATCGAAATCGGAGCATAATTGCAGATTTTCGATTTTTAAAGCTCTGAATTTGTGGGCTATAGTTCAGTTGATATTTAAAAAAATTAAATTTTCCACAAAATGTGTAGAAATATTCGAGCGATCTAAATACCCGTTGGCATCACAATTACAGGTCTCAACACCAATTGATATAGGTATCAATCATCGAAATCGGAGCATAATTGCAGATTTTCGATTTTTAAAGCTCTGAATTTGTGGGCTATAGTTCAGTTGTTTTTTCAAAAAATTAAATTTTCCTCGAAATGTGTAGAAATATTCAAGCGATCTAAATACCCGTTGGCATCACAATTACAGGTCTCAACACCTATTGATAGAGGTATCAATCATCGAAATCGGAGCATAATTGCAGATTTTCGATTTTTAAAGCTCTGAATTTGTGGGCTATAGTTCAGTTGTTTTTTCAAAAAATTAAATTTTCCTCGAAATGTGTAGAAATATTCAAGCGATCTAAATACCCGTTGGCATCACAATTACAGGTCTCAACACCTATTGATAGAGGTATCAATCATCGAAATCGGAGCATAATTGCAGATTTTCGATTTTTAAAGCTCTGAATTTGTGGGCTATAGTTCAGTTGGTTTTTCAAAAAATTAAATTTTCCACAAAATGTGTAGAAATATTCGAGCGATCTAAATACCCGTTGGCATCACAATTACAGGTCTCAACACCTATTGATATAGGTATCAATCATCGAAATCGGAGCATAATTGCAGATTTTCGATTTTTAAAGCTCTGAATTTGTGGGCTATAGTTCAGTTGATTTTTCAAAAAATTAAAATTTCCACAAAATGTGTAGAAATATTCGAGTGATCTAAATACCCGTTGGCATCACAATTACAGGTCTCAACACCAATTGATAGAGGTATCAATCATCGAAATCGGAGCATAATTGCAGATTTTCGATTTTTAAAGCTCTGAATTTGTGGGCTATAGTTCAGTTGTTTTTTCAAAAAATTAAATTTTCCTCGAAATGTGTAGAAATATTCAAGCGATCTAAATACCCGTTGGCATCACAATTACAGGTCTCAACACCTATTGATAGAGGTATCAATCATCGAAATCGGAGCATAATTGCAGATTTTCGATTTTTAAAGCTCTGAATTTGTGGGCTATAGTTCAGTTGATTTTTCAAAAAATTAAAATTTCCACAAAATGTGTAGAAATATTCGAGTGATCTAAATACCCGTTGGCATCACAATTACAGGTCTCAACACCAATTGATAGAGGTATCAATCATCGAAATCGGAGCATAATTGCAGATTTTCGATTTTTAAAGCTCTGAATTTGTGGGCTATAGTTCAGTTGTTTTTTCAAAAAATTAAATTTTCCTCGAAATGTGTAAAAATATTCGAGCGATCTAAATACCCGTTGGCATCACAATTACAGGTCTCAACACCAATTGATAGAGGTATCAATCATCGAAATCGGAGCATAATTGCAGATTTTCGATTTTTAAAATTCTGAATTTGTGGGCTATAGTTCAGTTGTTTTTTCAAAAAATTAAATTTTTCTAGAAATGTGTAGAAATATTCGAGCGATCTAAATACCCGTTGGCATCACAATTACAGGTCTCAACACCAATTGATAGAGGTATCAATCATCGAAATCGGAGCATAATTGCAGATTTTCGATTTTTAAAGCTCTGAATTTGTGGGCTATAGTTCAGTTGTTTTTTCAAAAAATTAAATTTTTCTCGAAATGTGTAGAAATATTCAAGCGATCTAAATACCCGTTGGCATCACAATTACAGGTCTCAACACCAATTGATAGAGGTATCAATCATCGAAATCGGAGCATAATTGCAGATTTTCGATTTTTAAAGCTCTGAATTTGTGGGCTATAGTTCAGTTGTTTTTTCAAAAAATTAAATTTTCCTCGAAATGTGTAGAAATATTCAAGCGATCTAAATACCCGTTGGCATCACAATTACAGGTCTCAACACCTATTGATAGAGGTATCAATCATCGAAATCGGAGCATAATTGCAGATTTTCGATTTTTAAAGCTCTGAATTTGTGGGCTATAGTTCAGTTGATTTTTAAAAAAATTAAAATTTCCACAAAATGTGTAGAAATATTCGAGCGATCTAAATACCCGTTGGCATCAGAATTACAGGTCTCAACACCAATTGATAGAGGTATCAATCATCGAAATCGGAGCATAATTGCAGATTTTCGATTTTTAAAATTCTGAATTTGTGGGCTATAGTTCAGTTGATTTTTCAAAAAATTAAAATTTCCACAAAATGTGTAGAAATATTCGAGTGATCTAAATACCCGTTGGCATCACAATTACAGGTCTCAACACCAATTGATAGAGGTATCAATCATCGAAATCGGAGCATAATTGCAGATTTTCGATTTTTAAAATTCTGAATTTGTGGGCTATAGTTCAGTTGTTTTTTCAAAAAATTAAATTTTTCTAGAAATGTGTAGAAATATTCGAGCGATCTAAATACCCGTTGGCATCACAATTACAGGTCTCAACACCAATTGATAGAGGTATCAATCATCGAAATCGGAGCATAATTGCAGATTTTCGATTTTTAAAGCTCTGAATTTGTGGGCTATAGTTCAGTTGTTTTTTCAAAAAATTAAATTTTCCTCGAAATGTGTAAAAATATTCGAGCGATCTAAATACCCGTTGGCATCACAATTACAGGTCTCAACACCAATTGATAGAGGTATCAATCATCGAAATCGGAGCATAATTGCAGATTTTCGATTTTTAAAGCTCTGAATTTGTGGGCTATAGTTCAGTTGTTTTTTCAAAAAATTAAATTTTTCTAGAAATGTGTAGAAATATTCGAGCGATCTAAATACCCGTTGGCATCACAATTACAGGTCTCAACACCAATTGATAGAGGTATCAATCATCGAAATCGGAGCATAATTGCAGATTTTCGATTTTTAAAGCTCTGAATTTGTGGGCTATAGTTCAGTTGTTTTTTCAAAAAATTAAATTTTCCTCGAAATGTGTAGAAATATTCAAGCGATCTAAATACCCGTTGGCATTATATTACAGGTCTCAACACCTATTGATAGAGGTATCAATCATCGAAATCGGAGCATAATTGCAGATTTTCGATTTTTAAAGCTCTGAATTTGTGGGCTATAGTTCAGTTGATATTTAAAAAAATTAAATTTTCCACAAAATGTGTAGAAATATTCGAGCGATCTAAATACCCGTTGGCATCACAATTACAGGTCTCAACACCAATTGATATAGGTATCAATCATCGAAATCGGAGCATAATTGCAGATTTTCGATTTTTAAAGCTCTGAATTTGTGGGCTATAGTTCAGTTGTTTTTTCAAAAAATTAAATTTTCCTCGAAATGTGTAGAAATATTCGAGCGATCTAAATACCCGTTGGCATCACAATTACAGGTCTCAACACCAATTGATAGAGGTATCAATCATCGAAATCGGAGCATAATTGCAGATTTTCGATTTTTAAAGCTCTGAATTTGTGGGCTATAGTTCAGTTGGTTTTTCAAAAAATTAAATTTTCCACAAAATGTGTAGAAATATTCGAGCGATCTAAATACCCGTTGGCATCACAATTACAGGTCTCAACACCTATTGATATAGGTATCAATCATCGAAATCGGAGCATAATTGCAGATTTTCGATTTTTAAAGCTCTGAATTTGTGGGCTATAGTTCAGTTGATTTTTCAAAAAATTAAAATTTCCACAAAATGTGTAGAAATATTCGAGTGATCTAAATACCCGTTGGCATCACAATTACAGGTCTCAACACCAATTGATAGAGGTATCAATCATCGAAATCGGAGCATAATTGCAGATTTTCGATTTTTAAAGCTCTGAATTTGTGGGCTATAGTTCAGTTGTTTTTTCAAAAAATTAAATTTTCCTCGAAATGTGTAGAAATATTCAAGCGATCTAAATACCCGTTGGCATCACAATTACAGGTCTCAACACCAATTGATAGAGGTATCAATCATCGAAATCGGAGCATAATTGCAGATTTTCGATTTTTAAAATTCTGAATTTGTGGGCTATAGTTCAGTTGATTTTTCAAAAAATTAAAATTTCCACAAAATGTGTAGAAATATTCGAGTGATCTAAATACCCGTTGGCATCACAATTACAGGTCTCAACACCAATTGATAGAGGTATCAATCATCGAAATCGGAGCATAATTGCAGATTTTCGATTTTTAAAGCTCTGAATTTGTGGGCTATAGTTCAGTTGATTTTTCAAAAAATTAAAATTTCCACAAAATGTGTAGAAATATTCGAGTGATCTAAATACCCGTTGGCATCACAATTACAGGTCTCAACACCAATTGATAGAGGTATCAATCATCGAAATCGGAGCATAATTGCAGATTTTCGATTTTTAAAGCTCTGAATTTGTGGGCTATAGTTCAGTTGTTTTTTCAAAAAATTAAATTTTCCTCGAAATGTGTAAAAATAATCGAGCGATCTAAATACCCGTTGGCATCACAATTACAGGTCTCAACACCAATTGATAGAGGTATCAATCATCGAAATCGGAGCATAATTGCAGATTTTCGATTTTTAAAGCTCTGAATTTGTGGGCTATAGTTCAGTTGTTTTTTCAAAAAATTAAATTTTCCTCGAAATGTGTAGAAATATTCAAGCGATCTAAATACCCGTTGGCATCACAATTACAGGTCTCAACACCTATTGATAGAGGTATCAATCATCGAAATCGGAGCATAATTGCAGATTTTCGATTTTTAAAATTCTGAATTTGTGGGCTATAGTTCAGTTGTTTTTTCAAAAAATTAAATTTTTCTAGAAATGTGTAGAAATATTCGAGCGATCTAAATACCCGTTGGCATCACAATTACAGGTCTCAACACCAATTGATAGAGGTATCAATCATCGAAATCGGAGCATAATTGCAGATTTTCGATTTTTAAAGCTCTGAATTTGTGGGCTATAGTTCAGTTGTTTTTTCAAAAAATTAAATTTTCCTCGAAATGTGTAGAAATATTCAAGCGATCTAAATACCCGTTGGCATCACAATTACAGGTCTCAACACCAATTGATAGAGGTATCAATCATCGAAATCGGAGCATAATTGCAGATTTTCGATTTTTAAAGCTCTGAATTTGTGGGCTATAGTTCAGTTGTTTTTTCAAAAAATTAAATTTTCCTCGAAATGTGTAGAAATATTCAAGCGATCTAAATACCCGTTGGCATCACAATTACAGGTCTCAACACCTATTGATAGAGGTATCAATCATCGAAATCGGAGCATAATTGCAGATTTTCGATTTTTAAAGCTCTGAATTTGTGGGCTATAGTTCAGTTGATTTTTCAAAAAATTAAAATTTCCACAAAATGTGTAGAAATATTCGAGTGATCTAAATACCCATTGGCATCACAATTACAGGTCTCAACACCAATTGATAGAGGTATCAATCATCGAAATCGGAGCATAATTGCAGATTTTCGATTTTTAAAGCTCTGAATTTGTGGGCTATAGTTCAGTTGTTTTTTCAAAAAATTAAATTTTTCTAGAAATGTGTAGAAATATTCGAGCGATCTAAATACCCGTTGGCATCACAATTACAGGTCTCAACACCAATTGATAGAGGTATCAATCATCGAAATCGGAGCATAATTGCAGATTTTCGATTTTTAAAGCTCTGAATTTGTGGGCTATAGTTCAGTTGTTTTTTCAAAAAATTAAATTTTTCTAGAAATGTGTAGAAATATTCGAGCGATCTAAATACCCGTTGGCATCACAATTACAGGTCTCAACACCAATTGATAGAGGTATCAATCATCGAAATCGGAGCATAATTGCAGATTTTCGATTTTTAAAGCTCTGAATTTGTGGGCTATAGTTCAGTTGTTTTTTCAAAAAATTAAATTTTCCTCGAAATGTGTAGAAATATTCAAGCGATCTAAATACCCGTTGGCATCACAATTACAGGTCTCAACACCTATTGATAGAGGTATCAATCATCGAAATCGGAGCATAATTGCAGATTTTCGATTTTTAAAGCTCTGAATTTGTGGGCTATAGTTCAGTTGTTTTTTCAAAAAATTAAATTTTTCTAGAAATGTGTAGAAATATTCGAGCGATCTAAATACCCGTTGGCATCACAATTACAGGTCTCAACACCAATTGATAGAGGTATCAATCATCGAAATCGGAGCATAATTGCAGATTTTCGATTTTTAAAGCTCTGAATTTGTGGGCTATAGTTCAGTTGTTTTTTCAAAAAATTAAATTTTCCTCGAAATGTGTAGAAATATTCAAGCGATCTAAATACCCGTTGGCATCACAATTACAGGTCTCAACACCTATTGATAGAGGTATCAATCATCGAAATCGGAGCATAATTGCAGATTTTCGATTTTTAAAGCTCTGAATTTGTGGGCTATAGTTCAGTTGATATTTAAAAAAATTAAATTTTCCACAAAATGTGTAGAAATATTCGAGCGATCTAAATACCCGTTGGCATCACAATTACAGGTCTCAACACCAATTGATATAGGTATCAATAATCGAAATCGGAGCATAATTGCAGATTTTCGATTTTTAAAGCTCTGAATTTGTGGGCTATAGTTCAGTTGTTTTTTCAAAAAATTAAATTTTTCTAGAAATGTGTAGAAATATTCGAGCGATCTAAATACCCGTTGGCATCACAATTACAGGTCTCAACACCAATTGATAGAGGTATCAATCATCGAAATCGGAGCATAATTGCAGATTTTCGATTTTTAAAGCTCTGAATTTGTGGGCTATAGTTCAGTTGTTTTTTCAAAAAATTAAATTTTCCACAAAATGTGTAAAAATATTCGAGCGATCTAAATACCCGTTGGCATCACAATTACAGGTCTCAACACCAATTGATAGAGGTATCAATCATCGAAATCGGAGCATAATTGCAGATTTTCGATTTTTAAAGCTCTGAATTTGTGGGCTATAGTTCAGTTGTTTTTTCAAAAAATTAAATTTTTCTAGAAATGTGTAGAAATATTCGAGCGATCTAAATACCCGTTGGCATCACAATTACAGGTCTCAACACCAATTGATAGAAGTATCAATCATCGAAATCGGAGCATAATTGCAGATTTTCGATTTTTAAAGCTCTGAATTTGTGGGCTATAGTTCAGTTGTTTTTTCAAAAAATTAAATTTTCCTCGAAATGTGTAGAAATATTCAAGCGATCTAAATACCCGTTGGCATCACAATTACAGGTCTCAACACCTATTGATAGAGGTATCAATCATCGAAATCGGAGCATAATTGCAGATTTTCGATTTTTAAAGCTCTGAATTTGTGGGCTATAGTTCAGTTGATATTTAAAAAAATTAAATTTTCCACAAAATGTGTAGAAATATTCGAGCGATCTAAATACCCGTTGGCATCACAATTACAGGTCTCAACACCAATTGATATAGGTATCAATCATCGAAATCGGAGCATAATTGCAGATTTTCGATTTTTAAAGCTCTGAATTTGTGGGCTATAGTTCAGTTGTTTTTTCAAAAAATTAAATTTTCCTCGAAATGTGTAGAAATATTCAAGCGATCTAAATACCCGTTGGCATCACAATTACAGGTCTCAACACCTATTGATAGAGGTATCAATCATCGAAATCGGAGCATAATTGCAGATTTTCGATTTTTAAAGCTCTGAATTTGTGGGCTATAGTTCAGTTGATTTTTCAAAAAATTAAATTTTCCACAAAATATCTAGAAATATTCGAGCGATCTAAATACCCGTTGGCATCACAATTACAGGTCTCAACACCTATTGATAGAGGTATCAATCATCGAAATCGGAGCATAATTGCAGATTTTCGATTTTTAAAGCTCTGAATTTGTGGGCTATAGTTCAGTTGTTTTTTCAAAAAATTAAATTTTCCTCGAAATGTGTAGAAATATTCAAGCCATCTGAATACCCGTTGGCATCACAATTACAGGTCTCAACACCTATTGATAGAGGTATCAATCATCGAAATCCTAGCATAATTGCAGATTTTCGATTTTTAAAGCTCTGAATTTGTGGGCTATAGTTCAGTTGTTTTTTCAAAAAATTAAATTTTCCTCGAAATGTGTAGAAATATTCAAGCGATCTAAATACCCGTTGGCATCACAATTACAGGTCTCAACACCTATTGATAGAGGTATCAATCATCGAAATCGGAGCATAATTGCAGATTTTCGATTTTTAAAGCTCTGAATTTGTGGGCTATAGTTCAGTTGGTTTTTCAAAAAATTAAATTTTCCACAAAATGTGTAGAAATATTCGAGCGATCTAAATACCCGTTGGCATCACAATTACAGGTCTCAACACCTATTGATATAGGTATCAATCATCGAAATCGGAGCATAATTGCAGATTTTCGATTTTTAAAGCTCTGAATTTGTGGGCTATAGTTCAGTTGTTTTTTCAAAAAATTAAATTTTCCTCGAAATGTGTAGAAATATTCAAGCGATCTAAATACCCGTTGGCATCACAATTACAGGTCTCAACACCTATTGATAGAGGTATCAATCATCGAAATCGGAGCATAATTGCAGATTTTCGATTTTTAAAGCTCTGAATTTGTGGGCTATAGTTCAGTTGATTTTTCAAAAAATTAAAATTTCCACAAAATGTGTAGAAATATTCGAGTGATCTAAATACCCGTTGGCATCACAATTACAGGTCTCAACACCAATTGATAGAGGTATCAATCATCGAAATCGGAGCATAATTGCAGATTTTCGATTTTTAAAGCTCTGAATTTGTGGGCTATAGTTCAGTTGTTTTTTCAAAAAATTAAATTTTCCTCGAAATGTGTAGAAATATTCAAGCGATCTAAATACCCGTTGGCATTACAATTACAGGCCTCAACACCAATTGATAGAGGTATCAATCATCGAAATCGGAGCATAATTGCAGATTTTCGATTTTTAAAGCTCTGAATTTGTGGGCTATAGTTCAGTTGATATTTAAAAAAATTAAATTTTCCACAAAATGTGTAGAAATATTCGAGCGATCTAAATACCCGTTGGCATCACAATTACAGGTCTCAACACCAATTGATATAGGTATCAATCATCGAAATCGGAGCATAATTGCAGATTTTCGATTTTTAAAGCTCTGAATTTGTGGGCTATAGTTCAGTTGTTTTTTCAAAAAATTAAATTTTCCTCGAAATGTGTAGAAATATTCAAGCGATCTAAATACCCGTTGGCATCACAATTACAGGTCTCAACACCTATTGATAGAGGTATCAATCATCGAAATCGGAGCATAATTGCAGATTTTCGATTTTTAAAGCTCTGAATTTGTGGGCTATAGTTCAGTTGATTTTTCAAAAAATTAAGTTTGCCTAGAAATGTGTAGAAATATTCAAGCGATCTAAATCTCCGTTGGCATCACAATTATAGGTCTCAACACCAATTGATAGAGGTATCAATCATCGAAATCGGAGCATAATTGCAGATTTTCGATTTTTAAAGCTCTGAATTTGTGGGCTATAGTTCAGTTGTTTTTTCAAAAAATTAAATTTTCCTCGAAATGTGTAGAAATATTCAAGCCATCTAAATACCCGTTGGCATCACAATTACAGGTCTCAACACCTATTGATAGAGGTATCAATCATCGAAATAGGAGCATAATTGCAGATTTTCGATTTTTAAAGCTCTGAATTTGTGGGCTATAGTTCAGTTGATTTTTAATAAAATTAAAATTTCCACAAAATGTGTAGAAATATTCGAGTGATCTAAATACCCGTTGGCATCACAATTACAGGTCTCAACACCAATTGATATAGGTATCAATCATCGAAATCGGAGCATAATTGCAGATTTTCGATTTTTAAAGCTCTGAATTTGTGGGCTATAGTTCAGTTGATATTTAAAAAAATTAAATTTTCCACAAAATGTGTAGAAATATTCGAGCGATCTAAATACCCGTTGGCATCACAATTACAGGTCTCAACACCAATTGATATAGGTATCAATCATCGAAATCGGAGCATAATTGCAGATTTTCGATTTTTAAAGCTCTGAATTTGTGGGCTATAGTTCAGTTGTTTTTTCAAAAAATTAAATTTTCCTCGAAATGTGTAGAAATATTCAAGCGATCTAAATACCCGTTGGCATTACAATTACAGGCCTCAACACCAATTGATAGAGGTATCAATCATCGAAATCGGAGCATAATTGCAGATTTTCGATTTTTAAAGCTCTGAATTTGTGGGCTATAGTTCAGTTGATATTTAAAAAAATTAAATTTTCCACAAAATGTGTAGAAATATTCGAGCGATCTAAATACCCGTTGGCATCACAATTACAGGTCTCAACACCAATTGATATAGGTATCAATCATCGAAATCGGAGCATAATTGCAGATTTTCGATTTTTAAAGCTCTGAATTTGTGGGCTATAGTTCAGTTGTTTTTTCAAAAAATTAAATTTTCCTCGAAATGTGTAGAAATATTCAAGCGATCTAAATACCCGTTGGCATCACAATTACAGGTCTCAACACCTATTGATAGAGGTATCAATCATCGAAATCGGAGCATAATTGCAGATTTTCGATTTTTAAAGCTCTGAATTTGTGGGCTATAGTTCAGTTGATTTTTCAAAAAATTAAGTTTGCCTAGAAATGTGTAGAAATATTCAAGCGATCTAAATCTCCGTTGGCATCACAATTATAGGTCTCAACACCAATTGATAGAGGTATCAATCATCGAAATCGGAGCATAATTGCAGATTTTCGATTTTTAAAGCTCTGAATTTGTGGGCTATAGTTCAGTTGTTTTTTCAAAAAATTAAATTTTCCTCGAAATGTGTAGAAATATTCAAGCCATCTAAATACCCGTTGGCATCACAATTACAGGTCTCAACACCTATTGATAGAGGTATCAATCATCGAAATAGGAGCATAATTGCAGATTTTCGATTTTTAAAGCTCTGAATTTGTGGGCTATAGTTCAGTTGATTTTTAATAAAATTAAAATTTCCACAAAATGTGTAGAAATATTCGAGTGATCTAAATACCCGATGGCATCACAATTACAGGTCTCAACACCAATTGATAGAGGTATCAATCATCGAAATCGGAGCATAATTGCAGATTTTCGATTTTTAAAGCTCTGAATTTGTGGGCTATAGTTCAGTTGATTTTTAAAAAAATTAAATTTTCCACAAAATGTGTAGAAATATTCGAGCGATCTAAATACCCGTTGGCATCACAATTATAGGTCTCAACACCAATTGATAGAGGTATAAATCATCGAAATCGGAGCATAATTGCAGATTTTCGATTTTTAAAGCTCTGAATTTGTGGGCTATAGTTCAGTTGATTTTTAATAAAATTAAATTTTCCACAAAATGTGTAGAAATATTCGAGCGATCTAAATACCCGTTGGCATCACAATTACAGGTCTCAACACCAATTGATAGAGGTATCAATCATCGAAATCGGAGCATAATTGCAGATTTTCGATTTTTAAAGCTCTGAATTTGTGGGCTATAGTTCAGTTGATTTTTAAAAAAATTAAATTTTCCACAAAATGTGTAGAAATATTCGAGCGATCTAAATACCCGCTGGCATCACAATTACAGGTCTCAACACCAATTGATAGAGGTATCAATCATCGAAATCGGAGCATAATTGCAGATTTTCGATTTTTAAAGCTCTGAATTTGTGGGCTATAGTTCAGTTGATTTTTTAAAAAAATTAAATTTTCCACAAAATGTGTAGAAATATTCGAGTGATCTAAATACCCGTTGGCATCACAATTACAGGTCTCAACACCAATTGATAGAGGTATCAATAATCGAAATCGGAGCATAATTGCAGATTTTCGATTTTTAAAGCTCTGAATTTGTGGGCTATAGTTCAGTTGATTTTTTAATAAAATTAAATTTTCTACAAAATGTGTAGAAATATTCGAGCGATCTAAATACCCGTTGGCATCACAATTACAGGTCTCAACACCAATTGATAGAGGTATCAATCATCGAAATCGGAGCATAATTGCAGATTTTCGATTTTTAAAGCTCTGAATTTGTGGGCTATAGTTCAGTTGATTTTTAAAAAAATTAAATTTTTCACAAAATGTGTAGAAATATTCGAGCGATCTAAATACCCGTTGGCATCACAATTATAGGTCTCAACACCAATTGATAGAGGTATAAATCATCGAAATCGGAGCATAATTGCTGATTTTCGATTTTTAAAGCTCTGAATTTGTGGGCTATAGTTCAGTTGATTTTTAATAAAATTAAATTTTCTACAAAATGTGTAGAAATATTCGAGCGATCTAAATACCCGTTGGCATCACAATTACAGGTCTCAACACCAATTGATAGAGGTATCAATCATCGAAATCGGAGCATAATTGCAGATTTTCGATTTTTAAAGCTCTGAATTTGTGGGCTATAGTTCAGTTGATTTTTAAAAAAATTAAATTTTCCACAAAATGTGTAGAAATATTCGAGCGATCTAAATACCCGTTGGCATCACAATTATAGGTCTCAACACCAATTGATAGAGGTATAAATCATCGAAATCGGAGCATAATTGCTGATTTTCGATTTTTAAAGCTCTGAATTTGTGGGCTATAGTTCAGTTGATTTTTAATAAAATTAAATTTTCCACAAAATGTGTAGAAATATTCGAGCGATCTAAATACCCGTTGGCATCACAATTACAGGTCTCAACACCAATTGATAGAGGTATCAATCATCGAAATCGGAGCATAATTGCAGATTTTCGATTTTTAAAGCTCTGAATTTGTGGGCTATAGTTCAGTTGATTTTTAATAAAATTAAATTTTCCACAAAATGTGTAGAAATATTCGAGCGATCTAAATACCCGTTGGCATCACAATTACAGGTCTCAACACCAATTGATAGAGGTATCAATCATCGAAATCGGAGCATAATTGCAGATTTTCGATTTTTAAAGCTCTGAATTTGTGGGCTATAGTTCAGTTGATTTTTAATAAAATTAAATTTTCCACAAAGTGTGTAGAAATATTCGAGCGATCTAAATACCCGTTGGCATCACAATTATAGGTCTCAACACCAATTGATAGAGGTATCAATCATCGAAATCGGAGCATAATTGCAGATTTTCGATTTTTAAAGCTCTGAATTTGTGGGCTATAGTTCAGTTGATTTTTAATAAAATTAGATTTTTCACAAAATGTGTAGAAATATTCGAGCGATCTAAATACCCGTTGGCATCACAATTACAGGTCTCAACACCAATTGATAGAGGTATCAATCATCGAAATCGGAGCATAATTGCAGATTTTCGATTTTTAAAGCTCTGAATTTGTGGGCTATAGTTCAGTTGAATTTTAATAAAATTAAACTTTCCACAAAGTGTCTAGAAATATTCGAGCGATCTAAATACCCGTAGGCATCACAATTACAGGTCTCAACACCAATTGATAGAGGTATCAATCATCGAAATCGGAGCATAATTGCAGATTTTCGATTTTTAAAGCTCTGAATTTGTGGGCTATAGTTCAGTTGATTTTTAAAAAAATTAAATTTTCCACAAAATATCTAGAAATATTCGAGCGATCTAAATACCCGTAGGCATCACAATTACAGGTCTCAACACCAATTGATAGAGGTATCAATCATCGAAATCGGAGCATAATTGCAGATTTTCGATTTTTAAAGCTCTGAATTTGTGGGCTATAGTTCAGTTGATTTTTAAAAAAATTAAATTTTCCACAAAATGTGTAGAAATATTCGGGCGATCTAAATACCCGTTGGCATCACAATTATAGGTCTCAACACCAATTGATAGAGGTATCAATCATCGAAATCGGAGCATAATTGCAGATTTTCGATTTTTAAAGCTCTGAATTTGTGGGCTATAGTTCAGTTGATTTTTAATAAAATTAAATTTTCCACAAAGTGTGTAGAAATATTCGAGCGATCTAAATACCCGTTGGCATCACAATTACAGGTCTCAACACCAATTGATAGAGGTATCAATCATCGAAATCGGAGCATAATTGCAGATTTTCGATTTTTAAAGCTCTGAATTTGTGGGCTATAGTTCAGTTGATTTTTAATAAAATTAAATTTTCCACAAAGTGTGTAGAAATATTCGAGCGATCTAAATACCCGTTGGCATGACAATTACAGGTCTCAACACCAATTGATAGAGGTATCAATCATCGAAATCGGAGCATAATTGCAGATTTTCGATTTTTAAAGCTCTGAATTTGTGGGCTATAGTTCAGTTGATTTTTAATAAAATTAAATTTTCCACAAAGTGTGTAGAAATATTCGAGCGATCTAAATACCCGTTGGCATCACAATTAGAGGTCTCAACACCTATTGATAGAGGTATCAATCATCGAAATCGGAGCATAATTGCAGATTTACGATTTTTAAAGCTCTGAATTTGTGGGCTATAGTTCAGTTGATTTTTAATAAAATTAAATTTTCCACAAAGTGTGTAGAAATATTCGAGCGATCTAAATACCCGTTGGCATCACAATTAGAGGTCTCAACACCTATTGATAGAGGTATCAATCATCGAAATCGGAGCATAATTGCAGATTTACGATTTTTAAAGCTCTGAATTTGTGGGCTATAGTTCAGTTGATTTTTAATAAAATTAAATTTTCTAAAAAATGTGTAGAAATATTCAAGCGATCTAAATACCCGTTGGCATCACAATTACAGGTCTCAACACCAATTGATAAAGGTATCAATCATCGAAATCGGAGCATAATTGCAGATTTTCGATTTTGAAAGCTCTGAATTTGTGGGCTATAGTTCAGTTGATTTTTAATAAAATTAAATTTTCCACAAAGTGTGTAGAAATATTCGAGCGATCTAAATACCCGTTGGCATCACAATTACAGGTCTCAACACCAATTGATAGAGGTTTCAATCATCGAAATCGGAGCATAATTGCAGATTTTCGATTTTTAAAGCTCTGAATTTGTGGGCTATAGTTCAGTTGATTTTTAATAAAATTAAACTTTCCACAAAGTGTCTAGAAATATTCGAGCGATCTAAATACCCGTTGGCATCACAATTACAGGTCTCAACACCAATTGATAGAGGTATCAATCATCGAAATCGGAGCATAATTGCAGATTTTCGATTTTTAAAGCTCTGAATTTGTGGGCTATAGTTCAGTTGATTTTTAAAAAAATTAAATTTTCCACAAAATATCTAGAAATATTCGAGACATCTAAATACCCGTTGGCATCACAATTATAGGTCTCAACACCAATTGATAGAGGTATCAATCATCGAAATCGGAGCATAATTGCAGATTTTCGATTTTTAAAGCTCTGAATTTGTGGGCTATAGTTCAGTTGATTTTTAATAAAATTAAATTTTCCACAAAGTGTGTAGAAATATTCGAGCGATCTAAATACCCGTTGGCATCACAATTACAGGTCTCAACACCAATTGATAGAGGTATCAATCATCGAAATCGGAGCATAATTGCAGATTTTCGATTTTTAAAGCTCTGAATTTGTGGGCTATAGTTCAGTTGATTTTTAAAAAAATTAAATTTTCCACAAAATGTGTAGAAATATTCGGGCGATCTAAATACCCGTTGGCATCACAATTATAGGTCTCAACACCAATTGATAGAGGTATCAATCATCGAAATCGGAGCATAATTGCAGATTTTCGATTTTTAAAGCTCTGAATTTGTGGGCTATAGTTCAGTTGATTTTTAATAAAATTAAATTTTCCACAAAGTGTCTAGAAATATTCGAGCGATCTAAATACCCGTAGGCATCACAATTACAGGTCTCAACACCAATTGATAGAGGTATCAATCATCGAAATCGGAGCATAATTGCAGATTTTCGATTTTTAAAGCTCTGAATTTGTGGGCTATAGTTCAGTTGATTTTTAAAAAAATTAAATATTCCACAAATTATATAGAAATATTCGAGCGATTTAAATACCCGTTGGCATCACAATTATAGGTCTCAACACCAATTGATAGAGGTATCAAGCATCGAAATCGGAGCATAATTGCAAATTTTCGATTTTTAAAGCTCTGAATTTGTGGGCTATAGTTCAGTTGATTTTTAATAAAATTAAATTTTCCACAAAATGTGTAGAAATATTCGAGCGATCTAAATACCCGTTGGCATCACAATTACAGGTCTCAACACCTATTGATAGAGGTATCAATCATCGAAATTGGAGCATAATTGCAGATTTTCGATTTTTAAAGCTCTGAATTTGTGGGCTATAGTTCAGTTGATTTTTAAAAAAATTAAATTTTCCACAAAATATATAGAAATATTCGAGCGATCTAAATACCCGTTGGCATCACAATTATAGGTCTCAACACCAATTGATAGAGGTATCAATCATCGAAATCGGAGCATAATTGCAAATTTTCGATTTTTAAAGCTCTGAATTTGTGGGCTATAGTTCAGTTGATTTTTCAAAAAATTAAATTTTCCACAAAATGTGTAGAAATATTCGGGCGATCTAAATACCCGTTGGCATCACAATTATAGGTCTCAACACCAATTGATAGAGGTATCAATCATCGAAATCGGAGCATAATTGCAGATTTACGATTTTTAAAGCTCTGAATTTGTGGGCTATAGTTCAGTTGATTTTTAATAAAATTAAATTTTCTACAAAATGTGTAGAAATATTCGAGCGATCTAAATACCCGTTGGCATCACAATTATAGGTCTCAACACCAATTGATAGAGGTATCAATCATCGAAATCGGAGCATAATTGCAGATTTTCGATTTTTAAAGCTCTGAATTTGTGGGCTATAGTTCAGTTGATTTTTAATAAAATTAAACTTTCCACGAAGTGTCTAGAAATATTCGAGCGATCTAAATACCCGTAGGCATCACAATTACAGGTCTCAACACCATTTGATAGAGGTATCAATCATCGAAATCGGAGCATAATTGCAGATTTACGATTTTTAAAGCTCTGAATTTGTGGGCTATAGTTCAGTTGATTTTTAATAAAATTAAATTTTCTACAAAATGTGTAGAAATATTCGAGCGATCTAAATACCCGTTGGCATCACAATTACAGGTCTCAACACCAATTGATAAAGGTATCAATCATCGAAATCGGAGCATAATTGCAGATTTTCGATTTTGAAAGCTCTGAATTTGTGGGCTATAGTTCAGTTGATTTTTAATAAAATTAAATTTTCCACAAAATGTGTAGATATATTCGAGCGATCTAAATACCCGTTGGCATCACAATTACAGGTCTCAACACCAATTGATGGAGGTATCAATCATCGAAATCGGAGCATAATTGCAGATTTTCGATTTTTAAAGCTCTGCATTTGTGGGCTATAGTTCAGTTGATTTTTAAAAAAATTAAATTTTCCACAAAATATCTAGAAATATTCGAGCGATCTAAATACCCGTTGGCATCACAATTACAGGACTCAACACCTATTGATAGAGTTATCAATCATCGAAATCGGAGCATAATTGCAGATTTTCGATTTTTAAAGCTCTGAATTTGTGGGCTATAGTTCAGTTGATTTTTAAAAAAATTATATTTTGCCACAAAATATCTAGAAATATTCGAGCGATCTAAATACCCGTTGGCATCACAATTACAGGTCTCAACACCAATTGATAGAGGTATCAATCATCGAAATCGGAGCATAATTGCAAATTTTAGATTTTTAAAGCTCTGAATTTGTGGGCTATAGTTCAGTTGATTTTTCAAAAAATTAAATTTTCCACAAAATGAGTAGAAATATTCGGGCGATCTAAATATCCGTTGGCATCACAATTACAGGCCTCAACACCTATTGATAGAGGTATCAATCATCGAAATCGGAGCATAATTGCAGATTTTCGATTTTTAAAGCTCTGAATTTGTGGGCTATAGTTCAGTTGATTTTTCAAATTAAATTTTCCACAAAATGTGTAGAAATATTCGGGCGATCTAAATACCCGTTGGCATCACAATTATAGGTCTCAACACCAATTGATAGAGGTATCAATCATCGAAATCGGAGCATAATTGCAGATTTTCGATTTTTAAAGCTCTGAATTTGTGGGCTATAGTTCAGTTGATTTTTAATAAAATTAAATTTTCCACAAAGTGTGTAGAAATATTCGAGCGATCTAAATACCCGTTGGCATCACAATTACAGGTCTCAACACCAATTGATAGAGGTTTCAATCATCGAAATCGGAGCATAATTGCAGATTTTCGATTTTTAAAGCTCTGAATTTGTGGGCTATAGTTCAGTTGATTTTTAATAAAATTAAACTTTCCACAAAGTATCTAGAAATATTCGAGCGATCTAAATACCCGTAGGCATCACAATTACAGGTCTCAACACCAATTGATAGAGGTATAAATCATCGAAATCGGAGCATAATTGCAGATTTACGATTTTTAAAGCTCTGAATTTGTGGGCTATAGTTCAGTTGATTTTTAATAAAATTAAATTTTCTACAAAATGTGTAGAAATATTCGAGCGATCTAAATACCCGTTGGCATCACAATTACAGGTCTCAACACCAATTGATAAAGGTATCAATCATCGAAATCGGAGCATAATTGCAGATTTTCGATTTTGAAAGCTCTGAATTTGTGGGCTATAGTTCAGTTGATTTTTAATAAAATTAAATTTTCCACAAAATGTGTAGATATATTCGAGCGATCTAAATACCCGTTGGCATCACAATTACAGGTCTCAACACCAATTGATAGAGGTATCAATCATCGAAATCGGAGCATAATTGCAGATTTTCGATTTTTAAAGCTCTGCATTTGTGGGCTATAGTTCAGTTGATTTTTAAAAAAATTAAATTTTCCACAAAATATCTAGAAATATTCGAGCGATCTAAATACCCGTTGGCATCACAATTACAGGACTCAACACCTATTGATAGAGTTATCAATCATCGAAATCGGAGCATAATTGCAGATTTTCGATTTTTAAAGCTCTGAATTTGTGGGCTATAGTTCAGTTGATTTTTAAAAAAATTATATTTTGCCACAAAATATCTAGAAATATTCGAGCGATCTAAATACCCGTTGGCATCACAATTACAGGTCTCAACACCAATTGATAGAGGTATCAATCATCGAAATCGGAGCATAATTGCAAATTTTAGATTTTTAAAGCTCTGAATTTGTGGGCTATAGTTCAGTTGATTTTTCAAAAAATTAAATTTTCCACAAAATGAGTAGAAATATTCGGGCGATCTAAATATCCGTTGGCATCACAATTACAGGCCTCAACACCTATTGATAGAGGTATCAATCATCGAAATCGGAGCATAATTGCAGATTTTCGATTTTTAAAGCTCTGAATTTGTGGGCTATAGTTCAGTTGATTTTTAAAAAAATTAAATTTTCCACAAAATGTGTAGAAATATTCGGGCGATCTAAATACCCGTTGGCATCACAATTATAGGTCTCAACACCAATTGATAGAGGTATCAATCATCGAAATCGGAGCATAATTGCAGATTTTCGATTTTTAAAGCTCTGAATTTGTGGGCTATAGTTCAGTTGATTTTTAATAAAATTAAATTTTCCACAAAGTGTGTAGAAATATTCGAGCGATCTAAATACCCGTTGGCATCACAATTACAGGTCTCAACACCAATTGATAGAGGTTTCAATCATCGAAATCGGAGCATAATTGCAGATTTTCGATTTTTAAAGCTCTGAATTTGTGGGCTATAGTTCAGTTGATTTTTAATAAAATTAAACTTTCCACAAAGTATCTAGAAATATTCGAGCGATCTAAATACCCGTAGGCATCACAATTACAGGTCTCAACACCAATTGATAGAGGTATCAATCATCGAAATCGGAGCATAATTGCAGATTTACGATTTTTAAAGCTCTGAATTTGTGGGCTATAGTTCAGTTGATTTTTAATAAAATTAAATTTTCTACAAAATGTGTAGAAATATTCGAGCGATCTAAATACCCGTTGGCATCACAATTACAGGTCTCAACACCAATTGATAAAGGTATCAATCATCGAAATCGGAGCATAATTGCAGATTTTCGATTTTGAAAGCTCTGAATTTGTGGGCTATAGTTCAGTTGATTTTTAATAAAATAAAATTTTCCACAAAATGTGTAGATATATTCGAGCGATCTAAATACCCGTTGGCATCACAATTACAGGTCTCAACACCAATTGATAGAGGTATCAATCATCGAAATCGGAGCATAATTGCAGATTTTCGATTTTTAAAGCTCTGCATTTGTGGGCTATAGTTCAGTTGATTTTTAAAAAAATTAAATTTTTCACAAAATATCTAGAAATATTCGAGCGATCTAAATACCCGTTGGCATCACAATTACAGGACTCAACACCTATTGATAGAGTTATCAATCATCGAAATCGGAGCATAATTGCAGATTTTCGATTTTTAAAGCTCTGAATTTGTGGGCTATAGTTCAGTTGATTTTCAAAAAAATTAAATTTTGCCACAAAATATCTAGAAATATTCGAGCGATCTAAATACCCGTTGGCATCACAATTACAGGTCTCAACACCAATTGATAGAGGTATCAATCATCGAAATCGGAGCATAATTGCAAATTTTAGATTTTTAAAGCTCTGAATTTGTGGGCTATAGTTCAGTTGATTTTTCAAAAAATTAAATTTTCCACAAAATGTGTAGAAATATTCGGGCGATCTAAATATCCGTTGGCATCACAATTACAGGCCTCAACACCTATTGATAGAGGTATCAATCATCGAAATCGGAGCATAATTGCAGATTTTCGATTTTTAAAGCTCTGCGTTTGTGGGCTATAGTTCAGTTGATTTTTAAAAAAATTAAATTTTCCACAAAATATCTAGAAATATTCGAGCGATCTAAATACCCGTTGGCATCACAATTACAGGACTCAACACCTATTGATAGAGTTATCAATCATCGAAATCGGAGCATAATTGCAGATTTTCGATTTTTAAAGCTCTGAATTTGTGGGCTATAGTTCAGTTAATTTTCAAAAAAATTAAATTTTGCCACAAAATATCTAGAAATATTCGAGCGATCTAAATACCCGTTGGCATCACAATTACAGGTCTCAACACCAATTGATAGAGGTATCAATCATCGAAATCGGAGCATAATTGCAAATTTTAGATTTTTAAAGCTCTGAATTTGTGGGCTATAGTTCAGTTGATTTTTCAAAAAATTAAATTTTCCACAAAATGTGTAGAAATATTCGGGCGATCTAAATATCCGTTGGCATCACAATTACAGGCCTCAACACCTATTGATAGAGGTATCAATCATCGAAATCGGAGCATAATTGCAGATTTTCGATTTTTAAAGCTCTGCATTTGTGGGCTATAGTTCAGTTGATTTTTAAAAAAATTAAATTTTCCACAAAATATCTAGAAATATTCGAGCGATCTAAATACCCGTTGGCATCACAATTACAGGACTCAACACCTATTGATAGAGTTATCAATCATCGAAATCGGAGCATAATTGCAGATTTTCGATTTTTAAAGCTCTGAATTTGTGGGCTATAGTTCAGTTGATTTTCAAAAAAATTAAATTTTGCCACAAAATATCTAGAAATATTCGAGCGATCTAAATACCCGTTGGCATCACAATTACAGGTCTCAACACCAATTGATAGAGGTATCAATCATCGAAATCGGAGCATAATTGCAAATTTTAGATTTTTAAAGCTCTGAATTTGTGGGCTATAGTTCAGTTGATTTTTCAAAAAATTAAATTTTCCACAAAATGTGTAGAAATATTCGGGCGATCTAAATATCCGTTGGCATCACAATTACAGGCCTCAACACCTATTGATAGAGGCAGGGCCTTTCAGAGCTAGCAGGGGGCCTGGGCCAAATTATTAAAATGGGGCCCCATAAAAATAAAATATAACAATCTTAAGTTTATATCACATGAATTCATTTTAGTATTTATTAGAATTTATTAGAAATTATTAGATTGAAGCTTTTCTCGCTTTATTATTAGAAAATTCTTTAATGATTTGCTCAAAATTAATTTTTCTTACCATGTCGTGGTTAATGTTTAACATTGCCAATCCATTTAACCGTTGTTCTGCCATTGTTGAGCGATGAAATTTTTTTATTCTTTTAAGAACACTGAAACTCCTCTCGGCGGAAGACACAGATGCAGGGATACGTAATATATATATTCTTAAGACAATGATAAGATTCGGAAATAAACCAGCTAAGTTTTACTGAGAATATTTTCTAATAAATTTGTTGGTGTCGGATCTGCATTGAAATTAGCTGCATACATTTTTTTAAGGAATTTTACCTAGTATCTCGTTTGATAACTCACTCGTGTATTTTGAATGCAAACGGTTTACTGCAGCTTCAATTTTTTCATCAGTCAAATTTGAAAATGACCAAAGAAAACCGAAAAGATTGCAGATATTTTGTAAAGATTGAAATTGTCTTTGTAAGCCAGCTATTACGGAATTAACTATTACGTTAAGCACATTTATCCTGTAGTATTTTTCAGCATCCGATTGTGTCCGTATCGTTCTATTAATGGAAAAATCACATGTAACTCCATATTTCATTCCACATTCCGCTTAAATTGCGAAATCTCATTAGTAGACTTTCAATATTATTTTGCTGAATATCAAGTGTAGCATTTCGAGCTTCAATTACCAAATTTGTCTGATGCAAATCTGTCAAAATTTCGAGCCATATGATGGAAAGCAAAACGTATTCAAATTTATTTAAATATTTCTCAATTGAGTGTAATTCAACGATTGCGTGTGGTGGTAAATTAAAGGAATGCATTTCATTTAAAGCATCTCGAATAGATAATAGATTTTTGGCTATTGGTTTTACTGCATCTATTCTAGCAGACCATCTAGTTTTGGAAATTGAATGAAGAGACATACGGACAGGGCCAATCAGAGGGTGGGCCAGCCGGGCCATACGGCACGGGCCCCCGATTTTTAGGGGCCCCCGAATTTTTTGTTACTATAGATTTCTCATTTGCGCTTGATCTTCGATAGTATTTTGTCTTTATAACAAGAACAAGATGTGTGACAATTTAAAATTTGACATTGAAGAGCGTTTTATTTGCTTCGATTCATTCTCTGGAAAAACCGGAGAAGAAATTGCTGCCAGAATTCTTGAAATTTTGTCGGATATGGAATTAAATTATAATTTATTTATTGCCCGAGCATATGATAATGGTGCAAATAGAGCTGGCAAGCTAAACGGTGTGCAAGCCACTCTTACGAAGCGTAATCCTAATTGTATTTTTTCCAGCTGTGGGAACCACACATTAAATCTTGTTGGAGTTGATTCAGCTGAATCGTGTAAAGAAGCTGTACATTTTTTTGGAGTTATACAACAAATGTATAATTTTTTTAGCAGTAGTCCGCGGAGATGGGAGGTTTCAAAGAAACATATCCGTATCATAGGTATCAATCATCGAAATCGGAGCATAATTGCAGATTTTCAATTTTTAAAGCTCTGAATTTGTGGGCTATAGTTCAGTTGATTTTTAATAAAATTAAATTTTCCTCGAAATGTGTAGAAATATTCGAGCGATCTAAATACCCGTTGGCATCACAATTACAGGTCTCAACACCAATTGATATAGGTATAAATCATCGAAATCGGAGCATAATTGCAGATTTTCGATTTTTAAAGCTCTGAATTTGTGGGCTATAGTTCAGTTGATTTTTAATAAAATTAAATTTTCCTCGAAATGTGTAGAAATATTCGAGCGATCTAAATACCCGTTGGCATCACAATTACAGGTCTCAACACCAATTGATATAGGTATCAATCATCGAAATCGGAGCATAATTGCAGATTTTCAATTTTTAAAGCTCTGAATTTGTGGGCTATAGTTCAGTTGATTTTTAATAAAATTAAATTTTCCTCGAAATGTGTAGAAATATTCGAGCGATCTAAATACCCGTTGGCATCACCATTACAGGTCTCAACACCTATTGATATAGGTATCAATCATCGAAATCGTAGCATAATTGCAGATTTTCAATTTTTAAAGCTCTGAATTTGTGGGCTATAGTTCAGTTGATTTTTAATAAAATTAAATTTTTCTAGAAATGTGTAGAAATATTCGAGCGATCTAAATGCCCGTTGGAATCACAATTACAGGTCTCAACACCAATTGATATAGGTATCAATCATCGAAATCGGAGCATAATTGCAGATTTTCGATTTTTAAAGCTCTGAATTTGTGGGCTATAGTTCAGTTGATTTTTAATAAAATTAAATTTTCCTCGAAATGTGTAGAAATATTCGAGCGATCTAAATACCCGTTGGCATCACAATTACAGGTCTCAACACCAATTGATATAGGTATCAATCATCGAAATCGGAGCATAATTGCAGATTTTCGATTTTTAAAGCTCTGAATTTGTGGGCTATAGTTCAGTTGATTTTTAATAAAATTAAATTTTCCTCGAAATGTGTAGAAATATTCGAGCGATCTAAATACCCGTTGGCATCACAATTACAGGTCTCAACACCTATTGATATAGGTATCAATCATCGAAATCGTAGCATAATTGCAGATTTTCGATTTTTAAAGCTCTGAATTTGTGGGCTATAGTTCAGTTGATTTTTAATAAAATTAAATTTTCCTCGAAATGTGTAGAAATATTCGAGCGATCTAAATACCCGTTGGCATCACCATTACAGGTCTCAACACCTATTGATATAGGTATCAATCATCGAAATCGGAGCATAATTGCAGATTTTCAATTTTTAAAGCTCTGAATTTGTGGGCTATAGTTCAGTTGATTTTTAATAAAATTAAATTTTCCTCGAAATGTGTAGAAATATTCGAGCGATCTAAATACCCGTTGGCATCACCATTACAGGTCTCAACACCTATTGATATAGGTATCAATCATCGAAATCGTAGCATAATTGCAGATTTTCAATTTTTAAAGCTCTGAATTTGTGGGCTATAGTTCAGTTGATTTTTAATAAAATTAAATATTCCTCGAAATGTGTAGAAATATTCGAGCGATCTAAATACCCGTTGGCATCACAATTACAGGTCTCAACACCTATTGATATAGGTATCAATCATCGAAATCGTAGCATAATTGCAGATTTTCAATTTTTAAAGCTCTGAATTTGTGGGCTATAGTTCAGTTGATTTTTAATAAAATTAAATTTTCCTCGAAATGTGTAGAAATATTCGAGCGATCTAAATACCCGTTGGCATCACAATTACAGGTCTCAACACCAATTGATATAGGTATAAATCATCGAAATCGGAGCATAATTGCAGATTTTCGATTTTTAAAGCTCTGAATTTGTGGGCTATAGTTCAGTTGATTTTTAATAAAATTAAATTTTCCTCGAAATGTGTAGAAATATTCGAGCGATCTAAATACCCGTTGGCATCACAATTACAGGTCTCAACACCAATTGATATAGGTATCAATCATCGAAATCGGAGCATAATTGCAGATTTTCGATTTTTAAAGCTCTGAATTTGTGGGCTATAGTTCAGTTGATTTTTAATAAAATTAAATTTTCCTCGAAATGTGTAGAAATATTCGAGCGATCTAAATACCCGTTGGCATCACCATTACAGGTCTCAACACCTATTGATATAGGTATCAATCATCGAAATCGTAGCATAATTGCAGATTTTCAATTTTTAAAGCTCTGAATTTGTGGGCTATAGTTCAGTTGATTTTTAATAAAATTAAATATTCCTCGAAATGTGTAGAAATATTCGAGCGATCTAAATACCCGTTGGCATCACAATTACAGGTCTCAACACCTATTGATATAGGTATCAATCATCGAAATCGTAGCATAATTGCAGATTTTCGATTTTTAAAGCTCTGAATTTGTGGGCTATAGTTCAGTTGATTTTTAATAAAATTAAATTTTCCTCGAAATGTGTAGAAATATTCGAGCGATCTAAATACCCGTTGGCATCACAATTACAGGTCTCAACACCTATTGATAGAGGTATAAATCATCGAAATCGGAGCATAATTGCAGATTTTCGATTTTTAAAGCTCTGAATTTGTGGGCTATAGTTCAGTTGATTTTTCAAAAAATTAAATTTTTCTAGAAATGTGTAGAAATATTCGAGCGATCTAAATACCCGTTGGCATCACAATTACAGGTCTCAACACCTATTGATAGAGGTATCAATCATTGAAATCGGAGCATAATTGCAGATTTTCAATTTTTAAAGCTCTGAATTTGTGGGCTATAGTTCAGTTAATTTTTAATAAAATTAAATTTTCTACAAAATGTGAGAAATATTCAAGCGATCTAAATACCCGTTGGCATCACAATTACAGGTCTCAACACCTATTGATAGAGGTATCAATCATCGAAATCGGAGCATAATTGCAGATTTTCGATTTTTAAAGCTCTGAATTTGTGGGCTATATTCAGTTGATTTTTAAAAAAATTAAATTTTCCACAAAATGTGTAGAAATATTCGAGCGATCTAAATACCCGTTGGCATCACAATTACAGGTCTCAACACCAATTGATATAGGTATAAATCATCGAAATCGGAGCATAATTGCAGATTTTCGATTTATAAAGCTCTGAATTTGTGGGCTATAGTTCAGTTGATTTTTAATAAAATTAAATTTTCCTCGAAATGTGTAGAAATATTCGAGCGATCTAAATACCCGTTGGCATCACAATTACAGGTCTCAACACCAATTGATAGAGGTATCAATCATCGAAATCGGAGCATAATTGCAGATTTTCGATTTATAAAGCTCTGAATTTGTGGGCTATAGTTCAGTTGATTTTTAAAAAAATTGAATTTTCCACAAAATGTGTAGAAATATTCGAGCGATCTAAATACCCGTTGGCATCACAATTACAGGTCTCAACACCAATTGATAGAGGAGTCAATCATCGAAATCGGAGCATAATTGCAGATTTTCGATTTTTAAAGCTCTGAATTTGTGGGCTATAGTTCAGTTGATTTTTAATAAAATTAAATTTTCCTCGAAATGTGTAGAAATATTCGAGCGATCTAAATACCCGTTGGCATCACCATTACAGTGTAACAACCGCTTGTGGTTGTTATGATCTGTTTAATTTAAATCTGTAATTGCGGTTGAAAATCCCAACAAGGTTGCATGTTTATCCACTGCGCTGCATAAAATCTCTTCCACTACACGTCATTCTTTCTTTGGCTTAATTTGTAATAGAAAATATTTTTTTTTTTTTGTAGAGTGTACCATTTAGCATTTTATACTTCTCCGTATTTTGGTCGGTTACTCGATTCGTTTTATCATTTTTTGTTTGATGGTGTGTAATGACGTGTAGTGGTTGGTGTGTTGCTTCATCTGTTTTGTTTTGGTTAGCGCGTGGATTTTCCATGTAAATGGAATGTTCCAGTGATTAAATTAAATAGTATTGGTGTGTGCGAGTCGATTTTTGGGTGCGGTTGTATGTATATACGCCATCCGAAATCTATCGGTCGGGTAATTGGTTAATGTTTTCTTTAGTAAATAATTTTTGGGTGGGGGAATAAATTTTTATATTTTTGTACGCGTCGGTATTTTTTTTTTGGTTAGTCTAGTTTTGGGATTCAAAAAGTCAAGTTTGGACTTTTAGAAGACTCAAGTCGGTAGTTTTTTTTTTTTTTAAAAGTGGTGTGTCAATAATGCCACGAAGACTATTATTAGAATTACTGTAGAAATATAAATTCTGTAGTAAAAATTTAAAAACTAAAAGAAAAAAAAAAGTTTAGTTTATAGTGATTAGTGCCTGTATGGTGCGATTTCAGTAAATTTTTGGTGAACTTTATTTATTGCTATGTAGCATATATATATAATTTTTTTTTTGTTGAGATTTCGTTTTAAGTGCCTAGTGGCTTTTATATTTTGATTTAAATCATTAACAATGTTTTTGTGATAATAATTTAGTGCCGAATGGCATAGAAATATGTAGGTACTTTTTGATGGCCATTAGTGAAGGCCTAGTGGCTCATAAATATTTTCTTTGTTGTTAACTAAATAAAATAAATAGAAAAATAAAAAATATCTAAAAAATAATAATAATAATTATACCTAACATATTATATAATAAATGATAAAATAAACTTAATTTTTGTTGTTGAATATCTAAAAACATTTTGTGGTTTTGAGTGAATACTGGTCCAGTGGTGTGGATGAGAAAAAAAAAACTGTTATACTGTTTTGGGTGATTAAGACACTGCTGAGTGCAGGTTTATACATTGTAAGGCATTCGGTTTCTAATGTTCACGAAAGAGCCTGTCTACTTAACACATTGTATTGCAGCGTGTTATTAAAATTATTGGTGTCCCGGTTTTACTGATTTAAGGAAGTTTAATCAGTTGATATACTTATAATCGGTATATCTATAATATATTGTTAATTGGGTTTGTGGCAGCAACTCCGCCAATCGGAGTGGGGTTCGTGCGAGGGATCCTGCGTCGGCGCTGTTGGTAGCTGTTGTGTGGTCGGTCGGGCCAAATTGGTTGTGTTTTGTTCAGGTAAGGTGTCACCTGATAAAATATATAAGAAATCAGGTGCACCGCGTGGGTTTTTTTTATTTTTTTGTAAAATTTATTTTTGTGAGCCAAACTTGACTCTTGGTTTTATTATTATATTTTTTTTTTATTTTATATATATAGTTAAATTTTTAACGGGGTTTACAGGTTCCGGGTGGCGTACCGTATGACGCCCACCCTAATCGATTTGCACCACGTTTTTTTTATTTTCTTTGATAACGTTTTTGGTGCAATTTTGTTCATTTCATTTTTTTCATTTCATTTACCGTTTTGTTGGTTTTTCATTCGTAATTACAGATTTTTCTATGATTTTCTGGCCTCAATTTTTTTTAGTGATGAGTGAATAAATAGTTCAGTGTGATCGCGTGAGGATGGGCGGCCTTATGCTGACCTAGGCCTTGAGCAGGGTCGCCGGAGTGGCACCGGCGTCCCTGTCGAACGCAAATTTTGTTTTTATGATTATCTACCACTGTGGTCGTGGCACAGTAGAATAATTTTCTTGTCCCCTTCGTTTTATCTCTATGCGGTTTTCAAGCATAGTAATATGTCTGGTAACCCCCACGCCTAGCGGCGAGCTTCAGCCAGTGCAATACCGCAACCAGACCTCTATTGCTATGTTCTGTTTAACAAAATCCCTTTTGGGGGATTTTGTTACAGTGGCGCCCAAACTTCGGCTAATTTTGTTTTGCTTTTCGTCTTTAATGTCACAATTTTTTTCAGCTTGCTTGTTGTGAGTACCACGTGCAAAGTCCAACGCTTGCGTTGTTTGAGCTTGCACGGGTGCTCACATCAACGTTTTCTGCCCGATCAACATTCAAATCTGCATTGCAACCAGCGTAAGCTGTTTGATTGCATGCAGATGGGAATGTTGATCCCTATTCTCAGCTCGTCTGATGAATGGGCTTACCATTTCTGCCATGTGGCATTGATTGTGGTTAAGCTCATTCTTCTTTCGTTCTGGGTTTAGTCTTTTTAAATTTTTAAAGTCTTCGTACCCTACAATTAATTTAATTTTTTTATTTCAGTCCGACTACCTTCATGGGGAGGGATCACAGCATGTTCTAACCTTTGGTTATTTGATCTTGCTGGATCGCTCGTCATGTTGGTTCCATGTGTCATGGGTGTTGGGATCGCGAACTTGTTGTTTCCACCAATGTGGTGTTGATTGGACAGTTCGTGATCGCAGTACTCATTGGCACATCTTTAGTCAACTTCTACTTGCAGGTAAAATTTTATTTTTCAATTTTTTTTTCAATCCAAATTAAACTACTGGGACCACAGTGGTAATTTTTATTTTTTTTTATTATTATAGCGTTCACGCCTAGCTCAGCATGGGGTCGTGATCATCTCTCACGTGATCACATTTTTTGTTATTTTTTGATACAAGTAATACATTTTACTTATTTTTCTTTTGCTTTTTCATTTTTTTGGTGAAATTTTTGTTTTTTGATTATTGGTTGTTTTTCAGTTGGTTAATGGAGCAGCTAAAATACTGTTAATAATTTTGGTTAGTTCATTTTTTATATTGTAGTAATTCTATTTCGGTATTTTGATTTTTTTTTTGTTTTTGTTTTGGGTTTATATTTGCTTGCGAATGAATTCCGGCAATAATAATCTACCGTGGGATAGACCGGCAAGTGCGGTTGTTCACACAGTGTTTGAGTCGAGTGATAGTAGTGCTTTACCGCGGATAAGTCCTTGGGATAACCATAGTAATTTTCCAGCTCCTCAATCCTTCCGACTTGTTGATATCTACGTGATTATTATAGTTATAATTTAAAAAGTTCATGCTAATTTTCATTATTTTGTCAAATTATTTTCATTAATTTTTTTTCGGTTTTGGGATATTGATATTTAAATTAATTTTTTTCTTTCGGTAATTTTTTTGTGTATATACATATATATATATATATATAAATATAATTCATTTTCTTTATTTTATTTTTTTTTGTCTCTCACATTCAGTTCAATAGTAAACTCAGTAAACATAAATTCTTTTTGTCCTTTAAATTATATTGAAGTATTAAGCAACACTTTAGATTCCAACACATTACCTTGGGATAGACTGGCGAGTACGGATGAGAAAAAGGTTTTGAGTTGAGCGCTAGTTCAGTATTGACGCGAGTGGTCCAGTGGATAGTAATTTGTGCTCGCAGCTCCTCAAACAGCCCGGCTTGTGGATATCTACTTGGTCATAGTGAGTCTAATTTGAGATTGGTGCTTCAATATATGTTCTCAATAAATTTCTTTAAATAATTAATTAATAATTTAAAAAATTTTTTTTTCTGCTTTAAATTAAGTAATTCTATCTTGTTTTTCATATATATATATATATATATATATTCAAATATTTTTATAGTTAATTTTTTTTTTGATGGGTAAAATTTATTTTTTTTTCAGTAATTGCTTCAATTAAATAATTTGTTTGATTTTTTTTGTGGAATTGCCAGTATCGCTGGTCTTCATTTGGTATTCAGTTGTAGCTTTAAATTTTACTAACTTTTGGTTTAGGTAACTTTAATTATAACTATAATTTATTCAGTTTTCTATAAAGTAAATATAAGTTAGAAATTTTTTTTAAAATAATATTGTTAATTTACATTTGTCGAGAATTAACTCTCATTACGTTTAAAATCACGTTTAAATTCAATTTTGGTTAATTTTTTTTTGTAGCTTTAAATTTTTTTTTTTTTTTCTCTGTTTCACTCAATCTTTTCATAATGGACGAATTAATTAAGGCATTTAATGTGGATCCTAATTCAATTGATCAGGCGGAAATGATGAGAGTCTTGACGGCTCAAGTTCAACTGCTGACCAACGAAGTGAGAATACAGCTGGATGCGGAACAAGCAGCCGGTGTGCATAGTCAGTTAAATCCAACGTTAAAAATTCCTGTTCCGGAGGTGTCTTTTGGGCCACCTCCTCACCCTGATTTTGCTGGTCCTGCAAGAGATCCACTAGTTTCCACGGCGCTAAATCTGCAGGACAATAATTTGCCTGAATTAACTCATTCTTTCATGGAACCTGTCTCTAAAGAGCGTTCATCTCCGGAGCAGGCCACCCAACGTCCTAATTTTCAGTCAGCCCCAGACGCTAGAGATCTTCATAATAGTACTTTGAATCCCGTGCCTTCAGCAATTCATAATCCATCTACTCAATATAATCCTGATTTCAATAGACGTTCTTTATCTCGATGTGGGATTTCCTACACAGGTTCACCTTCTGGCATAACTGTGGACATGTTCCTTTTTCAGCTGGACTCTGTAGTGAAATCCAACAATCTATCACCTTCCTCTGTACTTCTGGATCTGCATCTTGTCCTGAAAGATGTGGCACTGCAGTGGTACTGGACCTACCGCAGGTATAATCCTTCAGCACCTTGGGATAGCCTCCGATTAGCCTTCCAAGAAAGATTTAAAGATAGGCGTACTCCCTACGAAATTCGTCGTATGGTTGAGTCTCGCAAACAGTTACCTAACGAATCATTCTTGGAGTTTTATCATCACATGTGGAATTTGGCCCTGCAGTGCCACACCCCTTACAGCGACGATGAGTTCATACAACTACTGATGAACAATATGAAGCCTGTCCTTCAGTATCAACTTACTGATCGACACTTCTCACATATCAATGGGCTCATCAAAAGTTGTACTTCATGGGAGGATTCGCTAAAACGTTTTCGTTCTCCACCTGATTACTCGATGCACCCTCGTCGTAGTATCAATGAACTCGGTGTTGAGAGAATGTATGATTCAGAACCAATCGTTCCAATTTCTAATCCGTCAGTTCCATCCGCAGATACGTCAGGAACCGCATATCGCGTTCCATCCGGTGTTTTTGTTCCGACGTCCGAATCTGTGCAACATATTTCTGCTATCAGCCCTAGCCATTCTTATCGTGCTCCAATGGGAACGACTATTACAAATTCTAAGTCTTTTAAATCCCCTTCTACTTCAACTACACCCAATGTAACCAATACCTCTAGATCTGGCCGTAATTACATTTGCTATAATTGTTCTGATATAGGGCATGGTTTTCAAGACTGTCCTCGTCCTCACTTGGGTGCCTTTTGCTATCGTTGTGGTCTCAAAGGCACCATCTCAACAAATTGTGTTCGTTGTGCGGGAAACCAGACCAGTGGTTCATGGAGATCGGGGAACCAGGAACCACAGACCATCTCAACCCCAACAATAATTACCAAAGTAGATGCAGTCAGCAATACCGACCCAGAGTTTCGGAAGAGACTGATGCCAGATGGAAAGAATCAGTCGAACCAGTGAAAGTTCGCGTTGAGTCCTTTGACTCCGCAATCTCTTCTGGATCTGGTTCAGCTGGTTCCGACCTAATGGTATCGGACTCTTGCTTGCCTGTTTCTCCACCTGAATGTCGAGTAAATTCCTTTTCCAAATTGGAACACTCCATTCCTTCAACTTCTTCATTTAACAATAGTTCTAATTTTTCTGATTCCGTTCCGTCTCTCCCCAACACTTTTGGGAAACTCATCTCAGCTCAGTTACTTCGCTCAAAAAAATACTGGGAGCAACGTCGGATTTTGCGATCCTTTGTTGTTTCTTCAGTACTCGGTTCTGAGACAAGCGATAAACGGCCTTATGCCGATATTCTTGTCAATGATGTTCCATACCGAGGTCTATTAGATAGTGGAGCGAGTGTAAGTGTGTTGGGTTGTGGTTCTGAAAAGTTGTTGGCGGACAACAACCTTCATATTCATAATTTTCCTACTTCTATTCAGACTGCGAGTGGTCAATCTCAGAACGTCATTGGTTACATAAATGTTCAGGTTAGCTTTAATTCCCAATCTCATTACATGCGATTCTTTTTAGTACCTTCTCTAAAGCAATCTCTTTATTTAGGGATTGACTTTTGGAATAAATTCGGCATTACTTTGCAATTACCTGCGTTGAGTGAATTATCGGACTCCGCAGAAATATCTTGTTCTCCTAAATTCCATTCTCTCTCTCCAGATGATAACTTAAAGCTCTCTACAATAGTTAAAAAATTTCCGTCAAGTGCTAAAATGGGTCTTGGACGAACTACATTAATCTCTCATGAGATTGATGTTGGTGAATCCAAGCCTGTTAAGCAACGTTTTTACTCTGTTTCTCCTGCTAAGCAAAAACTAATGTACGATGAGCTAGATAGGATGTTATCACTGGATGTGATTGAAGAAAGCCACAGTTCATGGTGTTCTCCTGTCACTATGGTGCATAAGGCTAATGGCCAAGTACGCTTGTGTTTGGATGCCCGTGAGGTGAACAAGGTGACGGTCAGGGATGCGTATCCGCTTCCCCTTATCAACGGATTGTTGGGTCGATTGGATCAAACACGGTATATTTCTACTATTGATCTAAAAGATGCCTTTTGGCAGATCCCTCTTGACCCGCAATCCCGAGATAAGACGGCGTTTACTGTCCCTGGTCGTCCCTTGTACCACTTCAAGGTCATGCCCTTTGGGTTGTGCAACGCTCCCCAAACCCTGTGTCGCCTTATGCATCGGGTGATTCCTTATCAACTGCACGACAAAGTATTCGTCTACCTTGATGATTTATTGGTTACTTCGTCCACTTTTGATGAACACTTGGAACTTTTGGAAGTTGTGGCTTCGTTGCTAGTAAAGGCTGGTTTAACCATAAATTTAGAAAAGAGTCAGTTTGTTTTGAAGGAGGTTAAATACCTGGGTTATTTAGTGGGTGATGGTTGCCTTCGCACCAACCCAGAAAAATGTAAGGCTATTAGAGAATTTCCTCGACCAAAAACAACTAAACAAATACGTAGTTTCTTGGGTTTATGTGGGTGGTATAGGCGTTTTATTAAAAACTTCGCGTCTTTAGCTGCTCCACTAACCGATCTGACAGGGAAAAAATCTAAGTCTAAATGGAATCTTCACGCTGAGGAATCCTTCCAATCTCTTAAAGTATCTTTATCGTCTGCTCCTGTTTTAGCTAATCCTGACTATGGGCGCCCTTTCTTCATCCAATGCGACGCAAGTGCTGTTGGCGTGGGTAGTGTACTTTTTCAGCTTGATCCTGATGGCGCTGAACACCCCATTGAATTCTTTTCGCACAAACTTAATGCCGCTCAGAGGAATTATTCTGTAACTGAGTTGGAGTGCTACGCAGCAGTACTTAGCGTCCAAAAATTTCGGCCCTATATCGAGGGATACCCGTTCACGATTTATACTGATCACGCTAGTCTCCGCTGGTTGATGTCCCAAAAAGATCTATCTGGTAGACTCGCCCGCTGGAGTTTAAAACTGCAAGCGTACAAATTTGATATCGGATATCGTAAAGGAACGGTGAATGTTGTACCTGATGCCCTCTCCAGAGCTTTTTATAGTGAGCCCACAGACGATGTAAGTAATGATCAACCTTTTCCTCCTGTTGAAACTACTTTGAATGATGATTCCTCCTTACCTTGTAATTCTCCTGTGATACAAGAAAATGTGTCCAGTTTAAATTCTTCAAGTGACAATTCGGTTCTGCATATTGATCTTAACTCTTCAGCTTTTCAGGACGATGAATATGTACAACAGATCAATCGAGTACGACTATTAAAAGATTGCGATCACAACTTCAAAATCCGTGATAATAAACTCTTGATCTTACCTTCCTACGCTTCTCGTTATACGTCCACTGATTTGTCTGAATGGAAGTTAGTAGTTCCGTTGTCCTTGACTGCAAACTTAATTGAACTGGCTCATTCTTCTCCTACTTCTGCTCATATGGGTATTAAAAAAACTGTAGAACGACTTCAGCGGCAATTTTTCTGGTTTGGTATGACTAAACAAATCAAACTTTTCATCTCTAATTGTTTACAATGCAAGATGAATAAGCCTGTAAATTTTAGCACTCAACCTTTGATGGGTTCTCAAACTGAGTCTACCAGACCTTTTGAAAAATTGTTCGTTGATTTCCTTGGACCTTATCCTCGCTCCAAACGAGGTAATACCTGTATCGCTATAGTGTTGGATCATTATTCAAAGTTTGTTCTAGTCAAGCCTTTGCGAGAAGCTTCCGCCTCTTCTCTGTGTAACTTTTTGGAAAATGAGGTGTTTTTACTTTTCTCTGTGCCTGCAGTGATTACTTCTGATAATGGCAAACAATTTCTATCTCACTTATTTAAAGATCTTTTAAAAAAATATAATGTTGATCATATACGTACTCCTATTTACTCTCCTCAAAGCAACGCTTCTGAGAGAGTTAATCGGACGTTACTGTCTAGTATTCGTTCTTATCTTGATGATCATGCACATAATGAATGGGATTGCCATCTTTCTGAAATCACTGCGGCATTGCGAAATGTTAAACACGACGTCACGAATTTTTCTCCTCACTATTTGGTCTTTGGTCAACACATGACATTAAACGGTTCAGATTATGCTTTACGTAAACTTTTATCTCCTCAGGATGATAACGAAATACATGTGTTGTCCAAGTCTAATAGATTAAATCTTATTCGTGATCAAATAACTCATTACCTGAAAGTTGCACATGAGAAATCCGCTGCTCGTTATAATTTACGAAGTACCAATAGGAATTTCCTGCCTGATCAACCTGTGTTTGTCCGATCCTTCGCACAAAGTAGTGCTCCTGATAGATTTTCTGCAAAGTTAGCTGCTAAGTTTATTCCTGCTTTTATCACTGATAAAATCGGAACAGTCTCTTATAATATCAGAAATCTTGATGGAAAACCTTTGGGAGTTTATCATGCCAAGGATATACGATTGTGACAAATTATTAGTGAAATTTTTTTTCTCCTTCCCTCTTACTTTCATGCCTGGCTTTGAGATCTTTTCTCGGGTGTGAGTCGTCCCCACGCTGTAACAACCGCTTGTGGTTGTTATGATCTGTTTAATTTAAATCTGTAATTGCGGTTGAAAATCCCAACAAGGTTGCATGTTTATCCACTGCGCTGCATAAAATCTCTTCCACTACACGTCATTCTTTCTTTGGCTTAATTTGTAATAGAAAATATTTTTTTTTTTTTGTAGAGTGTACCATTTAGCATTTTATACTTCTCCGTATTTTGGTCGGTTACTCGATTCGTTTTATCATTTTTTGTTTGATGGTGTGTAATGACGTGTAGTGGTTGGTGTGTTGCTTCATCTGTTTTGTTTTGGTTAGCGCGTGGATTTTCCATGTAAATGGAATGTTCCAGTGATTAAATTAAATAGTATTGGTGTGTGCGAGTCGATTTTTGGGTGCGGTTGTATGTATATACGCCATCCGAAATCTATCGGTCGGGTAATTGGTTAATGTTTTCTTTAGTAAATAATTTTTGGGTGGGGGAATAAATTTTTATTTTTTTGTACGCGTCGGTATTTTTTTTTTGGTTAGTCTAGTTTTGGGATTCAAAAAGTCAAGTTTGGACTTTTAGAAGACTCAAGTCGGTAGTTTTTTTTTTTTTTAAAAGTGGTGTGTCAATAATGCCACGAAGACTATTATTAGAATTACTGTAGAAATATAAATTCTGTAGTAAAAATTTAAAAACTAAAAGAAAAAAAAAAGTTTAGTTTATAGTGATTAGTGCCTGTATGGTGCGATTTCAGTAAATTTTTGGTGAACTTTATTTATTGCTATGTAGCATATATATATAATTTTTTTTTTGTTGAGATTTCGTTTTAAGTGCCTAGTGGCTTTTATATTTTGATTTAAATCATTAACAATGTTTTTGTGATAATAATTTAGTGCCGAATGGCATAGAAATATGTAGGTACTTTTTGATGGCCATTAGTGAAGGCCTAGTGGCTCATAAATATTTTCTTTGTTGTTAACTAAATAAAATAAATAGAAAAATAAAAAATATCTAAAAAATAATAATAATAATTATACCTAACATATTATATAATAAATGATAAAATAAACTTAATTTTTGTTGTTGAATATCTAAAAACATTTTGTGGTTTTGAGTGAATACTGGTCCAGTGGTGTGGATGAGAAAAAAAAAACTGTTATACTGTTTTGGGTGATTAAGACACTGCTGAGTGCAGGTTTATACATTGTAAGGCATTCGGTTTCTAATGTTCACGAAAGAGCCTGTCTACTTAACACATTGTATTGCAGCGTGTTATTAAAATTATTGGTGTCCCGGTTTTACTGATTTAAGGAAGTTTAATCAGTTGATATACTTATAATCGGTATATCTATAATATATTGTTAATTGGGTTTGTGGCAGCAACTCCGCCAATCGGAGTGGGGTTCGTGCGAGGGATCCTGCGTCGGCGCTGTTGGTAGCTGTTGTGTGGTCGGTCGGGCCAAATTGGTTGTGTTTTGTTCAGGTAAGGTGTCACCTGATAAAATATATAAGAAATCAGGTGCACCGCGTGGGTTTTTTTTATTTTTTTGTAAAATTTATTTTTGTGAGCCAAACTTGACTCTTGGTTTTATTATTATATTTTTTTTTTATTTTATATATATAGTTAAATTTTTAACGGGGTTTACAGGTTCCGGGTGGCGTACCGTATGACGCCCACCCTAATCGATTTGCACCACGTTTTTTTTATTTTCTTTGATAACGTTTTTGGTGCAATTTTGTTCATTTCATTTTTTTCATTTCATTTACCGTTTTGTTGGTTTTTCATTCGTAATTACAGATTTTTCTATGATTTTCTGGCCTCAATTTTTTTTAGTGATGAGTGAATAAATAGTTCAGTGTGATCGCGTGAGGATGGGCGGCCTTATGCTGACCTAGGCCTTGAGCAGGGTCGCCGGAGTGGCACCGGCGTCCCTGTCGAACGCAAATTTTGTTTTTATGATTATCTACCACTGTGGTCGTGGCACAGTAGAATAATTTTCTTGTCCCCTTCGTTTTATCTCTATGCGGTTTTCAAGCATAGTAATATGTCTGGTAACCCCCACGCCTAGCGGCGAGCTTCAGCCAGTGCAATACCGCAACCAGACCTCTATTGCTATGTTCTGTTTAACAAAATCCCTTTTGGGGGATTTTGTTACAACAGGTCTCAACACCTATTGATAGAGGTATCAATCATCGAAATCGTAGCATAATTGCAGATTTTCGATTTTTAAAGCTCTGAATTTGTGGGCTATAGTTCAGTTGATTTTTAATAAAATTAAATTTTCTACAAAATGTGAGAAATATTCAAGCGATCTAAATACCCGTTGGCATCACAATTACAGGTCTCAACACCTATTGATAGAGGTATCAATCATCGAAATCGGAGCATAATTGCAGATTTTCGATTTTTAAAGCTCTGAATTTGTGGGCTATATTCAGTTGATTTTTAAAAAAATTAAATTTTCCACAAAATGTGTAGAAATATTCGAGCGATCTAAATACCCGTTGGCATCACAATTACAGGTCTCAACACCAATTGATATAGGTATAAATCATCGAAATCGGAGCATAATTGCAGATTTTCGATTTATAAAGCTCTGAATTTGTGGGCTATAGTTCAGTTGATTTTTAATAAAATTAAATTTTCCTCGAAATGTGTAGAAATATTCGAGCGATCTAAATACCCGTTGGCATCACCATTACAGGTCTCAACACCTATTGATAGAGGTATCAATCATCGAAATCGTAGCATAATTGCAGATTTTCGATTTTTAAAGCTCTGAATTTGTGGGCTATAGTTCAGTTGATTTTTAAAAAAATTGAATTTTCCACAAAATGTGTAGAAATATTCGAGCGATCTAAATACCCGTTGGCATCACAATTACAGGTCTCAACACCAATTGATAGAGGAGTCAATCATCGAAATCGGAGCATAATTGCAGATTTTCGATTTTTAAAGCTCTGAATTTGTGGGCTATAGTTCAGTTGATTTTTAATAAAATTAAATTTTCCTCGAAATGTGTAGAAATATTCGAGCGATCTAAATACCCGTTGGCATCACAATTACAGGTCTCAACACCAATTGATAGAGGTATCAATCATCGAAATCGTAGCATAATTGCAGATTTTCGATTTTTAAAGCTCTGAATTTGTGGGCTATAGTTCAGTTGATTTTTAAAAAAATTGAATTTTCCACAAAATGTGTAGAAATATTCGAGCGATCTAAATACCCGTTGGCATCACAATTACAGGTCTCAACACCAATTGATAGAGGAGTCAATCATCGAAATCGGAGCATAATTGCAGATTTTCGATTTTTAGAGCTCTGAATTTGTGGGCTATAGTTCAGTTGATTTTTAATAAAATTAAATTTTCCTCGAAATGTGTAGAAATATTCGAGCGATCTAAATACCCGTTGGCATCACCATTACAGGTCTCAACACCTATTGATAGAGGTATCAATCATCGAAATCGGAGCATAATTGCAGATTTTCGATTTTTAAAGCTCTGAATTTGTGGGCTATAGTTCAGTTGATTTTTAAAAAAATTGAATTTTCCACAAAATGTGTAGAAATATTCGAGCGATCTAAATACCCGTTGGCATCACAATTACAGGTCTCAACACCAATTGATAGAGGAGTCAATCATCGAAATCGGAGCATAATTGCAGATTTTCGATTTTTAAAGCTCTGAATTTGTGGGCTATAGTTCAGTTGATTTTTAATAAAATTAAATTTTCCACAAAATGTGTAGAAATATTCGAGCGATCTAAATACCCGTTGGCATCACAATTACAGGTCTCAACACCAATTGATAGAGGTATCAATCATCGAAATCGGAGCATAATTGCAGATTTTCGATTTTTAAAGCTCTGAATTTGTGGGCTATAGTTCAGTTGATTTTTAATAAAATTACATTTTCTACAAAATGTGTAGAAATATTCGAGCGATCTAAATACCCGTTGGCATCACAATTACAGGTCTCAACACCTATTGATAGAGGTATCAATCATCGAAATCGGAGCATAATTGCAGATTTTCGATTTTTAAAGCTCTGAATTTGTGGGCTATAGTTCAGTTGATTTTTAAAAAAATTAAATTTTCCACAAAATGTGTAGAAATATTCGAGCGATCTAAATACCCGTTGGCATCACAATTACAGGTCTCAACACCAATTGATAGAGGTATCAATCATCGAAATCGGAGCATAATTGCAGATTTTCGATTTTTAAAGCTCTGAATTAGTGGGCTATAGTTCAGTTGATTTTTAATAAAATTAAATTTTCCACAAAATGTGTAGAAATATTCGAGCGATCTAAATACCCGTTGGCATCACCATTACAGGTCTCAACACCTATTGATAGAGGTATCAATCATCGAAATCGGAGCATAATTGCAGATTTTCGATTTTTAAAGCTCTGAATTTGTGGGCTATAGTTCAGTTGATTTTTAATAAAATTAAATTTTCCTCGAAATGTGTAGAAATATTCGAGCGATCTAAATACCCGTTGGCATAAAAATTACAGGTCTCAACACCTATTGATATAGGTATCAATCATCGAAATCGGAGCATAATTGAAGATTTTCGATTTTTAAAGCTCTGAATTTGTGGGCTATAGTTCAGTTGATTTTTAAAAAAATTAAATTTTCCTCGAAATGTGTAGAAATATTCGAGCGATCTAAATACCCGTTGGCATCACAATTACAGGTCTCAACACCAATTGATAGAGGTATCAATCATCGAAATCGGAGCATAATTGCAGATTTTCGATTTTTAAAGCTCTGAATTAGTGGGCTATAGTTCAGTTGATTTTTAATAAAATTAAATTTTCCACAAAATGTGTAGAAATATTCGAGCGATCTAAATACCCGTTGGCATCACAATTACAGGTCTCAACACCAATTGATAGAGGTATCAATCATTGAAATCGGAGCATAATTGCAGATTTTCGATTTTTAAAGCTCTGAATTTGTGGGCTATAGCTCAGTTGATTTTTAATAAAATTAAATTTTCCTCGAACTGTGTAGAAATATTCGAGCGATCTAAATACCCGTTGGCATCACCATTACAGGTCTCAACACCTATTGATAGAGGTATCAATCATCGAAATCGGAGCATAATTGCAGATTTTCGATTTTTAAAGCTCTGAATTTGTGGGCTATAGTTCAGTTGATTTTTAAAAAAATTAAATTTTCCACAAAATGTGTAGAAATATTCGAGCGATCTAAATACCCGTTGGCATCACAATTACAGGTCTCAACACCAATTGATAGAGGTATCAATCATCGAAATCGGAGCATAATTGCAGATTTTCGATTTTTAAAGCTCTGAATTTGTGGGCTATAGTTCAGTTGATTTTTAATAAAATTAAATTTTCCTCGAAATGTGTAGAAATATTCGAGCGATCTAAATACCCGTTGGCATCACAATTACAGGTCTCAATACCAATTGATTGAGGTATCAATCATCGAAATCGTAGCATAATTGCAGATTTTCGATTTTTAAAGCTCTGAATTTGTGGGCTATAGTTCAGTTGATTTTTAATAAAATTAAATTTTCCTCGAAATGTGTAGAAATATTCGAGCGATCTAAATACCCGTTGGCATCACCATTACAGGTCTCAACACCTATTGATTGAGGTGTCAATCATCGAAATCGTAGCATAATTGCAGATTTTCGATTTTTAAAGCTCTGAATTTGTGGGCTATAGTTCAGTTGATTTTTAATAAAATTAAATTTTCTACAAAATGTGTAGAAATATTCGAGCGATCTAAATACCCGTTGGCATCACAATTACAGGTCTCAACACCAATTGATAGAGGTATCAATCATCGAAATCGGAGCATAATTGCAGATTTTCGATTTTTAAAGCTCTGAATTTGTGGGCTATAGTTCAGTTGATTTTTAAAAAAATTAAATTTTCCACAAAATGTGTAGAAATATTCGAGCAATCTAAATACCCGTTGGCATCACATTTACAGGTCTCAACACCAATTGATAGAGGTATCAATCATTGAAATCGGAGCATAATTGCAGATTTTCGATTTTTAAAGCTCTGAATTTGTGGGCTATAGTTCAGTTGATTTTTAATAAAATTAGATTTTCTACAAAATATGTAGAAATATTCGAGCGATCTAAATACCCGTTGGCATCACAATTACAGGTCTCAACACCTATTGATAGAGGTATCAATCATCGAAATCGTAGCATAATTGCAGATTTTCGATTTTTAAAGCTCTGAATTTGTGGGCTATAGTTCAGTTGATTTTTAAAAAAATTGAATTTTCCACAAAATGTGTAGAAATATTCGAGCGATCTAAATACCCGTTGGCATCACAATTACAGGTCTCAACACCAATTGATAGAGGAGTCAATCATCGAAATCGGAGCATAATTGCAGATTTTCGATTTTTAGAGCTCTGAATTTGTGGGCTATAGTTCAGTTGATTTTTAATAAAATTAAATTTTCCTCGAAATGTGTAGAAATATTCGAGCGATCTAAATACCCGTTGGCATCACCATTACAGGTCTCAACACCTATTGATAGAGGTATCAATCATCGAAATCGTAGCATAATTGCAGATTTTCGATTTTTAAAGCTCTGAATTTGTGGGCTATAGTTCAGTTGATTTTTAAAAAAATTGAATTTTCCACAAAATGTGTAGAAATATTCGAGCGATCTAAATACCCGTTGGCATCACAATTACAGGTCTCAACACCAATTGATAGAGGAGTCAATCATCGAAATCGGAGCATAATTGCAGATTTTCGATTTTTAAAGCTCTGAATTTGTGGGCTATAGTTCAGTTGATTTTTAATAAAATTAAATTTTCCACAAAATGTGTAGAAATATTCGAGCGATCTAAATACCCGTTGGCATCACAATTACAGGTCTCAACACCAATTGATAGAGGTATCAATCATCGAAATCGGAGCATAATTGCAGATTTTCGATTTTTAAAGCTCTGAATTTGTGGGCTATAGTTCAGTTGATTTTTAAAAAAATTGAATTTTCCACAAAATGTGTAGAAATATTCGAGCGATCTAAATACCCGTTGGCATCACAATTACAGGTCTCAACACCAATTGATAGAGGAGTCAATCATCGAAATCGGAGCATAATTGCAGATTTTCGATTTTTAAAGCTCTGAATTTGTGGGCTATAGTTCAGTTGATTTTTAATAAAATTAAATTTTCCTCGAAATGTGTAGAAATATTCGAGCGATCTAAATATCCGTTGGCATCACCATTACAGGTCTCAACACCTATTGATAGAGGTATCAATCATCGAAATCGTAGCATAATTGCAGATTTTCGATTTTTAAAGCTCTGAATTTGTGGGCTATAGTTCAGTTGATTTTTAAAAAAATTGAATTTTCCACAAAATGTGTAGAAATATTCGAGCGATCTAAATACCCGTTGGCATCACAATTACAGGTCTCAACACCAATTGATAGAGGAGTCAATCATCGAAATCGGAGCATAATTGCAGATTTTCGATTTTTAGAGCTCTGAATTTGTGGGCTATAGTTCAGTTGATTTTTAATAAAATTAAATTTTCCTCGAAATGTGTAGAAATATTCGAGCGATCTAAATACCCGTTGGCATCACCATTACAGGTCTCAACACCTATTGATAGAGGTATCAATCATCGAAATCGTAGCATAATTGCAGATTTTCGATTTTTAAAGCTCTGAATTTGTGGGCTATAGTTCAGTTGATTTTTAAAAAAATTGAATTTTCCACAAAATGTGTAGAAATATTCGAGCGATCTAAATACCCGTTGGCATCACAATTACAGGTCTCAACACCAATTGATAGAGGAGTCAATCATCGAAATCGGAGCATAATTGCAGATTTTCGATTTTTAAAGCTCTGAATTTGTGGGCTATAGTTCAGTTGATTTTTAATAAAATTAAATTTTCCACAAAATGTGTAGAAATATTCGAGCGATCTAAATACCCGTTGGCATCACAATTACAGGTCTCAACACCAATTGATAGAGGTATCAATCATCGAAATCGGAGCATAATTGCAGATTTTCGATTTTTAAAGCTCTGAATTTGTGGACTATAGTTCAGTTGATTTTTAATAAAATTACATTTTCTACAAAATGTGTAGAAATATTCGAGCGATCTAAATACCCGTTGGCATCACAATTACAGGTCTCAACACCTATTGATAGAGGTATCAATCATCGAAATCGGAGCATAATTGCAGATTTTCGATTTTTAAAGCTCTGAATTTGTGGGCTATAGTTCAGTTGATTTTTAAAAAAATTAAATTTTCCACAAAATGTGTAGAAATATTCGAGCGATCTAAATACCCGTTGGCATCACAATTACAGGTCTCAACACCAATTGATAGAGGTATCAATCATCGAAATCGGAGCATAATTGCAGATTTTCGATTTTTAAAGCTCTGAATTAGTGGGCTATAGTTCAGTTGATTTTTAATAAAATTAAATTTTCCACAAAATGTGTAGAAATATTCGAGCGATCTAAATACCCGTTGGCATCACCATTACAGGTCTCAACACCTATTGATAGAGGTATCAATCATCGAAATCGGAGCATAATTGCAGATTTTCGATTTTTAAAGCTCTGAATTTGTGGGCTATAGTTCAGTTGATTTTTAATAAAATTAAATTTTCCTCGAAATGTGTAGAAATATTCGAGCGATCTAAATACCCGTTGGCATCACAATTACAGGTCTCAACACCTATTGATAGAGGTATCAATCATCGAAATCGTAGCATAATTGCAGATTTTCGATTTTTAAAGCTCTGAATTTGTGGGCTATAGTTCAGTTGATTTTTAAAAAAATTAAATTTTCCACAAAATGTGTAGAAATATTCGAGCGATCTAAATACCCGTTGGCATCACAATTACAGGTCTCAACACCAATTGATAGAGGTATCAATCATCGAAATCGGAGCATAATTGCAGATTTTCGATTTTTAAAGCTCTGAATTTGTGGGCTATAGTTCAGTTGATTTTTAATAAAATTAAATTTTCCTCGAAATGTGTAGAAATATTCGAGCGATCTAAATACCCGTTGGCATCACAATTACAGGTCTCAATACCAATTGATAGAGGTATCAATCATCGAAATCGTAGCATAATTGCAGATTTTCGATTTTTAAAGCTCTGAATTTGTGGGCTATAGTTCAGTTGATTTTTAATAAAATTAAATTTTCCTCGAAATGTGTAGAAATATTCGAGCGATCTAAATACCCGTTGGCATCACAATTACAGGTCTCAACACCTATTGATAGAGGTATCAATCATCGAAATCGTAGCATAATTGCAGATTTTCGATTTTTAAAGCTCTGAATTTGTGGGCTATAGTTCAGTTGATTTTTAAAAAAATTGAATTTTCCACAAAATGTGTAGAAATATTCGAGCGATCTAAATACCCGTTGGCATCACAATTACAGGTCTCAACACCAATTGATAGAGGAGTCAATCATCGAAATCGGAGCATAATTGCAGATTTTCGATTTTTAGAGCTCTGAATTTGTGGGCTATAGTTCAGTTGATTTTTAATAAAATTAAATTTTCCTCGAAATGTGTAGAAATATTCGAGCGATCTAAATACCCGTTGGCATCACCATTACAGGTCTCAACACCTATTGATAGAGGTATCAATCATCGAAATCGTAGCATAATTGCAGATTTTCGATTTTTAAAGCTCTGAATTTGTGGGCTATAGTTCAGTTGATTTTTAAAAAAATTGAATTTTCCACAAAATGTGTAGAAATATTCGAGCGATCTAAATACCCGTTGGCATCACAATTACAGGTCTCAACACCAATTGATAGAGGAGTCAATCATCGAAATCGGAGCATAATTGCAGATTTTCGATTTTTAAAGCTCTGAATTTGTGGGCTATAGTTCAGTTGATTTTTAATAAAATTAAATTTTCCACAAAATGTGTAGAAATATTCGAGCGATCTAAATACCCGTTGGCATCACAATTACAGGTCTCAACACCAATTGATAGAGGTATCAATCATCGAAATCGGAGCATAATTGCAGATTTTCGATTTTTAAAGCTCTGAATTTGTGGGCTATAGTTCAGTTGATTTTTAAAAAAATTGAATTTTCCACAAAATGTGTAGAAATATTCGAGCGATCTAAATACCCGTTGGCATCACAATTACAGGTCTCAACACCAATTGATAGAGGAGTCAATCATCGAAATCGGAGCATAATTGCAGATTTTCGATTTTTAAAGCTCTGAATTTGTGGGCTATAGTTCAGTTGATTTTTAATAAAATTAAATTTTCCTCGAAATGTGTAGAAATATTCGAGCGATCTAAATATCCGTTGGCATCACCATTACAGGTCTCAACACCTATTGATAGAGGTATCAATCATCGAAATCGTAGCATAATTGCAGATTTTCGATTTTTAAAGCTCTGAATTTGTGGGCTATAGTTCAGTTGATTTTTAAAAAAATTGAATTTTCCACAAAATGTGTAGAAATATTCGAGCGATCTAAATACCCGTTGGCATCACAATTACAGGTCTCAACACCAATTGATAGAGGAGTCAATCATCGAAATCGGAGCATAATTGCAGTTTTCGATTTTAGAGCTCTGAATTTGTGGGCTATAGTTCAGTTGATTTTTAATAAAATTAAATTTTCCTCGAAATGTGTAGAAATATTCGAGCGATTCTAAATACCCGTTGGCATCACCATTACAGGTCTCAACACCTATTGATAGAGGTATCAATCATCGAAATCGTAGCATAATTGCAGATTTTCGATTTTAAAGCTCTGAATTTGTGGGCTATAGTTCAGTTGATTTTAAAAAATTGAATTTTCCACAAAATGTGTAGAAATATTCGAGCGATCTAAATACCCGTTGGCATCACAATTACAGGTCTCAACACCAATTGATAGAGGAGTCAATCATCGAAATCGAGCATAATTGCAGATTTTCGATTTTAAAGCTCTGAATTTGTGGGCTATAGTTCAGTTGATTTTTAATAAAATTAATTTTCCACAAAATGTGTAGAAATATTCGAGCGATCTAAATACCCGTTGGCATCACAATTACAGGTCTCAACACCAATTGATAGAGGTATCAATCATCGAAATCGGAGCATAATTGCAGATTTTCGATTTTTAAAGCTCTGAATTTGTGGACTATAGTTCAGTTGATTTTTAATAAAATTACATTTTCTACAAAATGTGTAGAAATATTCGAGCGATCTAAATACCCGTTGGCATCACAATTACAGGTCTCAACACCTATTGATAGAGGTATCAATCATCGAAATCGGAGCATAATTGCAGATTTTCGATTTTTAAAGCTCTGAATTTGTGGGCTATAGTTCAGTTGATTTTTAAAAAAATTAAATTTTTCACAAAATGTGTAGAAATATTCGAGCGATCTAAATACCCGTTGGCATCACAATTACAGGTCTCAACACCAATTGATAGAGGTATCAATCATCGAAATCGGAGCATAATTGCAGATTTTCGATTTTTAAAGCTCTGAATTAGTGGGCTATAGTTCAGTTGATTTTTAATAAAATTAAATTTTCCACAAAATGTGTAGAAATATTCGAGCGATCTAAATACCCGTTGGCATCACCATTACAGGTCTCAACACCTATTGATAGAGGTATCAATCATCGAAATCGGAGCATAATTGCAGATTTTCGATTTTTAAAGCTCTGAATTTGTGGGCTATAGTTCAGTTGATTTTTAATAAAATTAAATTTTCCTCGAAATGTGTAGAAATATTCGAGCGATCTAAATACCCGTTGGCATAAAAATTACAGGTCTCAACACCTATTGATATAGGTATCAATCATCGAAATCGGAGCATAATTGAAGATTTTCGATTTTTAAAGCTCTGAATTTGTGGGCTATAGTTCAGTTGATTTTTAAAAAAATTAAATTTTCCTCGAAATGTGTAGAAATATTCGAGCGATCTAAATACCCGTTGGCATCACAATTACAGGTCTCAACACCAATTGATAGAGGTATCAATCATCGAAATCGGAGCATAATTGCAGATTTTCGATTTTTAAAGCTCTGAATTAGTGGGCTATAGTTCAGTTGATTTTTAATAAAATTAAATTTTCCACAAAATGTGTAGAAATATTCGAGCGATCTAAATACCCGTTGGCATCACAATTACAGGTCTCAACACCAATTGATAGAGGTATCAATCATTGAAATCGGAGCATAATTGCAGATTTTCGATTTTTAAAGCTCTGAATTTGTGGGCTATAGCTCAGTTGATTTTTAATAAAATTAAATTTTCCTCGAAATGTGTAGAAATATTCGAGCGATCTAAATACCCGTTGGCATCACCATTACAGGTCTCAACACCTATTGATAGAGGTATCAATCATCGAAATCGGAGCATAATTGCAGATTTTCGATTTTTAAAGCTCTGAATTTGTGGGCTATAGTTCAGTTGATTTTTAATAAAATTAAATTTTCCTCGAAATGTGTAGAAATATTCGAGCGATCTAAATACCCGTTGGCATCACAATTACAGGTCTCAACACCTATTGATAGAGGTATCAATCATCGAAATCGTAGCATAATTGCAGATTTTCGATTTTTAAAGCTCTGAATTTGTGGGCTATAGTTCAGTTGATTTTTAAAAAATTAAATTTTCCACAAAATGTGTAGAAATATTCGAGCGATCTAAATACCCGTTGGCATCACAATTACAGGTCTCAACACCAATTGATAGAGGTATCAATCATCGAAATCGGAGCATAATTGCAGATTTTCGATTTTTAAAGCTCTGAATTTGTGGGCTATAGTTCAGTTGATTTTTAATAAAATTAAATTTTCCTCGAAATGTGTAGAAATATTCGAGCGATCTAAATACCCGTTGGCATCACAATTACAGGTCTCAATACCAATTGATTGAGGTATCAATCATCGAAATCGTAGCATAATTGCAGATTTTCGATTTTTAAAGCTCTGAATTTGTGGGCTATAGTTCAGTTGATTTTTAATAAAATTAAATTTTCCTCGAAATGTGTAGAAATATTCGAGCGATCTAAATACCCGTTGGCATCACCATTACAGGTCTCAACACCTATTGATTGAGGTGTCAATCATCGAAATCGTAGCATAATTGCAGATTTTCGATTTTTAAAGCTCTGAATTTGTGGGCTATAGTTCAGTTGATTTTTAATAAAATTAAATTTTCTACAAAATGTGTAGAAATATTCGAGCGATCTAAATACCCGTTGGCATCACAATTACAGGTCTCAACACCAATTGATAGAGGTATCAATCATCGAAATCGGAGCATAATTGCAGATTTTCGATTTTTAAAGCTCTGAATTTGTGGGCTATAGTTCAGTTGATTTTTAATAAAATTAAATTTTCCTCGAAATGTGTAGAAATATTCGAGCGATCTAAATACCCGTTGGCATCACAATTACAGGTCTCAACACCAATTGATAGAGGTATCAATCATTGAAATCGGAGCATAATTGCAGATTTTCGATTTTTAAAGCTCTGAATTTGTGGGCTATAGTTCAGTTGATTTTTAAAAAAATTAAATTTTCCACAAAATGTGTAGAAATATTCGAGCAATCTAAATACCCGTTGGCATCACATTTACAGGTCTCAACACCAATTGATAGAGGTATCAATCATTGAAATCGGAGCATAATTGCAGATTTTCGATTTTTAAAGCTCTGAATTTGTGGGCTATAGCTCAGTTGATTTTTAATAAAATTAAATTTTCCTCGAACTGTGTAGAAATATTCGAGCGATCTAAATACCCGTTGGCATCACCATTACAGGTCTCAACACCTATTGATAGAGGTATCAATCATCGAAATCGGAGCATAATTGCAGATTTTCGATTTTTAAAGCTCTGAATTTGTGGGCTATAGTTCAGTTGATTTTTAATAAAATTAAATTTTCCTCGAAATGTGTAGAAATATTCGAGCGATCTAAATACCCGTTGGCATCACAATTACAGGTCTCAACACCTATTGATAGAGGTATCAATCATCGAAATCGTAGCATAATTGCAGATTTTCGATTTTTAAAGCTCTGAATTTGTGGGCTATAGTTCAGTTGATTTTTAAAAAAATTAAATTTTCCACAAAATGTGTAGAAATATTCGAGCGATCTAAATACCCGTTGGCATCACAATTACAGGTCTCAACACCAATTGATAGAGGAGTCAATCATCGAAATCGGAGCATAATTGCAGATTTTCGATTTTTAAAGCTCTGAATTTGTGGGCTATAGTTCAGTTGATTTTTAATAAAATTAAATTTTCCTCGAAATGTGTAGAAATATTCGAGCGATCTAAATACCCGTTGGCATCACAATTACAGGTCTCAACACCAATTGATAGAGGTATCAATCATCGAAATCGGAGCATAATTGCAGATTTTCGATTTTTAAAGCTCTGAATTTGTGGGCTATAGTTCAGTTGATTTTTAATAAAATTAAATTTTCCTCGAAATGTGTAGAAATATTCGAGCGATCTAAATACCCGTTGGCATCACAATTACAGGTCTCAATACCAATTGATTGAGGTATCAATCATCGAAATCGTAGCATAATTGCAGATTTTCGATTTTTAAAGCTCTGAATTTGTGGGCTATAGTTCAGTTGATTTTTAATAAAATTAAATTTTCCTCGAAATGTGTAGAAATATTCGAGCGATCTAAATACCCGTTGGCATCACCATTACAGGTCTCAACACCTATTGATTGAGGTGTCAATCATCGAAATCGTAGCATAATTGCAGATTTTCGATTTTTAAAGCTCTGAATTTGTGGGCTATAGTTCAGTTGATTTTTAATAAAATTAAATTTTCTACAAAATGTGTAGAAATATTCGAGCGATCTAAATACCCGTTGGCATCACAATTACAGGTCTCAACACCAATTGATAGAGGTATCAATCATCGAAATCGGAGCATAATTGCAGATTTTCGATTTTTAAAGCTCTGAATTGTGGGCTATGGTTCAGTTGATTTTTAATAAAATTAAATTTTCCTCGAAATGTGTAGAAATATTCGAGCGATCTAAATACCCGTTGGCATCACAATTACAGGTCTCAACACCAATTGATAGAGGTATCAATCATCGAAATCGGAGCATAATTGCAGATTTTCGATTTTTAAAGCTCTGAATTTGTGGGCTATAGTTCAGTTGATTTTTAAAAAAATTGAATTTTCCACAAAATGTGTAGAAATATTCGAGCGATCTAAATACCCGTTGGCATCACAATTACAGGTCTCAACACCAATTGATAGAGGAGTCAATCATCGAAATCGGAGCATAATTGCAGATTTTCGATTTTTAAAGCTCTGAATTTGTGGGCTATAGTTCAGTTGATTTTTAATAAAATTAAATTTCCTCGAAATGTGTAGAAATATTCGAGCGATCTAAATATCCGTTGGCATCACCATTACAGGTCTCAACACCTATTGATAGAGGTATCAATCATCGAAATCGTAGCATAATTGCAGATTTTCGATTTTTAAAGCTCTGAATTTGTGGGCTATAGTTCAGTTGATTTTTAAAAAAATTGAATTTTCCACAAATGTGTAGAAATATTCGAGCGATCTAAATACCCGTTGGCATCACAATTACAGGTCTCAACACCAATTGATAGAGGAGTCAATCATCGAAATCGGAGCATAATGCAGATTTTCGATTTTTAGAGCTCTGAATTTGTGGGCTATAGTTCAGTTGATTTTTAATAAAATTAATTTTCCTCGAAATGTGTAGAAATATTCGAGCGATCTAAATACCCGTTGGCATCACCATTACAGGTCTCAACACCTATTGATAGAGGTATCAATCATCGAAATCGTAGCATAATTGCAGATTTTCGATTTTTAAAGCTCTGAATTTGTGGGCTATAGTTCAGTTGATTTTTAAAAAAATTGAATTTTCCACAAAATGTGTAGAAATATTCGAGCGATCTAAATACCCGTTGGCATCACAATTACAGGTCTCAACACCAATTGATAGAGGAGTCAATCATCGAAATCGGAGCATAATTGCAGATTTTCGATTTTTAAAAGCTCTAATTTGTGGGCTATAGTTCAGTTGATTTTTAATAAAATTAAATTTTCCACAAAATGTGTAGAAATATTCGAGCGATCTAAATACCCGTTGGCATCACAATTACAGGTCTCAACACCAATTGATAGAGGTATCAATCATCGAAATCGGAGCATAATTGCAGATTTTCGATTTTTAAAGCTCTGAATTTGTGGACTATAGTTCAGTTGATTTTTAATAAAATTACATTTTCTACAAAATGTGTAGAAATATTCGAGCGATCTAAATACCCGTTGGCATCACAATTACAGGTCTCAACACCTATTGATAGAGGTATCAATCATCGAAATCGGAGCATAATTGCAGATTTTCGATTTTTAAAGCTCTGAATTTGTGGGCTATAGTTCAGTTGATTTTTAAAAAAATTAAATTTTCCACAAAATGTGTAGAAATATTCGAGCGATCTAAATACCCGTTGGCATCACAATTACAGGTCTCAACACCAATTGATAGAGGTATCAATCATCGAAATCGGAGCATAATTGCAGATTTTCGATTTTTAAAGCTCTGAATTAGTGGGCTATAGTTCAGTTGATTTTTAATAAAATTAAATTTTCCACAAAATGTGTAGAAATATTCGAGCGATCTAAATACCCGTTGGCATCACCATTACAGGTCTCAACACCTATTGATAGAGGTATCAATCATCGAAATCGGAGCATAATTGCAGATTTTCGATTTTAAAGCTCTGAATTTGTGGGCTATAGTTCAGTTGATTTTTAATAAAATTAAATTTTCCTCGAAATGTGTAGAAATATTCGAGCGATCTAAATACCCGTTGGCATAAAAATTACAGGTCTCAACACCTATTGATATAGGTATCAATCATCGAAATCGGAGCATAATTGAAGATTTTCGATTTTTAAAGCTCTGAATTTGTGGGCTATAGTTCAGTTGATTTTTTAAAAAAATTAAATTTTCCTCGAAATGTGTAGAAATATTCGAGCGATCTAAATACCCGTTGGCATCACAATTACAGGTCTCAACACCAATTGATAGAGGTATCAATCATCGAAATCGGAGCATAATTGCAGATTTTCGATTTTTAAAGCTCTGAATTAGTGGGCTATAGTTCAGTTGATTTTTAATAAAATTAAATTTTCCACAAAATGTGTAGAAATATTCGAGCGATCTAAATACCCGTTGGCATCACAATTACAGGTCTCAACACCAATTGATAGAGGTATCAATCATTGAAATCGGAGCATAATTGCAGATTTTCGATTTTAAAGCTCTGAATTTGTGGGCTATAGCTCAGTTGATTTTTAATAAAATTAAATTTTCCTCGAAATGTGTAGAAATATTCGAGCGATCTAAATACCCGTTGGCATCACCATTACAGGTCTCAACACCTATTGATAGAGGTATCAATCATCGAAATCGGAGCATATTGCAGATTTTCGATTTTTAAAGCTCTGAATTTGTGGGCTATAGTTCAGTTGATTTTAATAAAATTAAATTTTCCTCGAAATGTGTAGAATATTCGAGCGATCTAAATACCCGTTGGCATCACAATTACAGGTCTCAACACCTATTGATAGAGGTATCAATCATCGAAATCGTAGCATAATTGCAGATTTTCGATTTTTAAAGCTCTGAATTTGTGGGCTATAGTTCAGTTGATTTTTAAAAAATTAAATTTTCCACAAAATGTGTAGAAATATTCGAGCGATCTAAATACCCGTTGGCATCACAATTACAGGTCTCAACACCAATTGATAGAGGTATCAATCATCGAAATCGGAGCATAATTGCAGATTTTCGATTTTTAAAGCTCTGAATTTGTGGGCTATAGTTCAGTTGATTTTTAATAAAATTAAATTTTCCTCGAAATGTGTAGAAATATTCGAGCGATCTAAATACCCGTTGGCATCACAATTACAGGTCTCAATACCAATTGATTGAGGTATCAATCATCGAAATCGTAGCATAATTGCAGATTTTCGATTTTTTAAAGCTCTGAATTTGTGGGCTATAGTTCAGTTGATTTTTAATAAAATTAAATTTTCCTCGAAATGTGTAGAAATATTCGAGCGATCTAAATACCCGTTGGCATCACCATTACAGGTCTCAACACCTATTGATTGAGGTGTCAATCATCGAAATCGTAGCATAATTGCAGATTTTCGATTTTTAAAGCTCTGAATTTGTGGGCTATAGTTCAGTTGATTTTTAATAAAATTAAATTTTCTACAAATGTGTAGAAATATTCGAGCGATCTAAATACCCGTTGGCATCACAATTACAGGTCTCAACACCAATTGATAGAGGTATCAATCATCGAAATCGGAGCATAATTGCAGATTTTCGATTTTTAAAGCTCTGAATTTGTGGGCTATAGTTCAGTGATTTTTAATAAAATTAAATTTTCCTCGAAATGTGTAGAAATATTCGAGCGATCTAAATACCCGTTGGCATCACAATTACAGGTCTCAACACCAATTGATAGAGGTATCAATCATTGAAATCGGAGCATAATTGCAGATTTTCGATTTTTAAAGCTCTGAATTTGTGGGCTATAGCTCAGTTGATTTTAATAAAATTAAATTTTCCTCGAACTGTGTAGAAATATTCGAGCGATCTAAATACCCGTTGGCATCACCATTACAGGTCTCAACACCTATTGATAGAGGTATCAATCATCGAAATCGGAGCATAATTGCAGATTTTCGATTTTTAAAGCTCTGAATTTGTGGGCTATAGTTCAGTTGATTTTTAATAACATTAAATTTCCTCGAAATGTGTAGAAATATTCGAGCGATCTAAATACCCGTTGGCATCACAATTACAGGTCTCAACACCTATTGATAGAGGTATCAATCATCGAAATCGTAGCATAATTGCAGATTTTCGATTTTTAAAGCTCTGAATTTGTGGGCTATAGTTCAGTTGATTTTTAAAAAAATTAAATTTTCCACAAAATGTGTAGAAATATTCGAGCGATCTAAATACCCGTTGGCATCACAATTACAGGTCTCAACACCAATTGATAGAGGTATCAATCATCGAAATCGGAGCATAATTGCAGATTTTCGATTTTAAAGCTCTGAATTTGTGGGCTATAGTTCAGTTGATTTTTAATAAAATTAAATTTTCCTCGAAATGTGTAGAAATATTCGAGCGATCTAAATACCCGTTGGCATCACAATTACAGGTCTCAACACCAATTGATAGAGGTATCAATCATCGAAATCGGAGCATAATTGCAGATTTTCGATTTTAAAGCTCTGAATTTGTGGGCTATAGTTCAGTTGATTTTTAATAAAATTAAATTTTCCTCGAAATGTGTAGAAATATTCGAGCGATCTAAATACCCGTTGGCATCACCATTACAGGTCTCAACACCTATTGATTGAGGTGTCAATCATCGAAATCGTAGCATAATTGCAGATTTTCGATTTTTAAAGCTCTGAATTTGTGGGCTATAGTTCAGTTGATTTTTAATAAAATTAAATTTTCTACAAAATGTGTAGAAATATTCGAGCGATCTAAATACCCGTTGGCATCACAATTACAGGTCTCAACACCAATTGATAGAGGTATCAATCATCGAAATCGGAGCATAATTGCAGATTTTCGATTTTTAAAGCTCTGAATTTGTGGGCTATAGTTCAGTTGATTTTTAAAAAAATTAAATTTTCCACAAAATGTGTAGAAATATTCGAGCAATCTAAATACCCGTTGGCATCACATTTACAGGTCTCAACACCAATTGATAGAGGTATCAATCATTGAAATCGGAGCATAATTGCAGATTTTCGATTTTTAAAGCTCTGAATTTGTGGGCTATAGTTCAGTTGATTTTTAATAAAATTAGATTTTCTACAAAATATGTAGAAATATTCGAGCGATCTAAATAC